>OY856413.1:763687555-764887555 GCA_963693085.1 Alisma plantago-aquatica | reverse complement strand
ATAGAACCATCCTCAATTTCAGTCTTTGCTAGATGGTGAAACGAGTATTCCTAAGGAAAATTCAGAGTGCATATTGTGAATATGCAGTGTGCTTGTCATCCTGACACCAAGTTTTTATGGAGGATGTATGTGGTCATGCCTCAGATATTTGTATATGTGATGTGACTAAGTATGATGTGACTGTATCTCTGGTGACAACGTTTTTCTTTGCATACCCTGGTTTCTAGCAATGTGACGTTGACCAAGGAGGGCTAGCTTTTCAGCTTGGCTATATGTCGATGTTGGTAGTTTTACTATATGTCACTTTAGTGAAGATCGTATTGACTGAGTAGTGTGGAGAAGATCTTGGGGTTCGACTCTTCCTATATCTTGTATGGAACTGGTTGCAACCAAGCGGTGGTCATTTGGACTTTGTGTGGTACAACTCAAACTCCCCAGGGCTTAATAAAATATGCAATACAACCATGTATAATATTTGTTTAGGGTTATACACAACGTTTCACATTGGATGATAACTCTTGTTTGCCCACTTTATTTAGAGATGATGCTTAATGCATTAAAAGATATTAGATATGCTTATACTGTTATCTCTACTTATGATGTAGATCTGCTCAACCTACTAGATGTATTCATGATATTAGAGATGTTATGCTACTGGACTTGCTTATGATGTTAGGTATACACATGCTATTGAATTACTTATAATGTTAACAAGGTAAATGATGACAGTCAGGCTAATGATGACAATTGTTATCTTCTCCTTTATATATCTTATTAATCACCACTATCTATCTTTTATACATGTTTACCTTGCTTAAACTGTTTAATTACTTAACCTATTGTAATCAATAAGTGGTGTTGAGAGTTATATCTCTCACTGGGACATGGTTCTCACCTCATAAGCCACCACATCTTTTTAGGTGATCGACCAGCGGCAGTAGACTTGTGGCAGCGAAGAGGAGATGTGAAGATGGACCTTAGAGAAGGTTTTTTAGATGTCTAGTGTTTCCTAGTTTCAACCATGTACTCTCAGGTCTATGTGGGAAATTTTGTACATGATGTTTCAATCAAATCAATCTTTTAGTAGAATGTTGATGCTCTTACATGTGGCATATGTGGATTATAATCTTCTGTATATATATATATATATATATATATATATATATATATATATATATATATATCTGTGTGTGTGTGTGTGTGGTTGAGTCCATGGAACAAATGGTATCAAATTCTTGGCATAGTATGAATACAATCGAGAAATTGAGTTTCAATGCAAATGTTTCTAAGCATGTTGGTGATGTTGAAATCAGTTTTGATTTACCCTCTTTTCTGGGTATGTGTTTAATTAGTGATTAGTCATATTTTGTGTTTTTAGTAATCTCATTTAGTGTGACGGGTCCTCACATGTAGCTACTCATTAAAACCTAATCAGTAGTTACAGTCAAGCTTCCAAGAGATTTAACGGTAGATCTAGGTTTTGGGTTATGGACCGTCTTTCCTTTTAGGTGAAGGGTTGAGACACGAGTTGAAAAAAAATGGATAGGGATTAGGGAAAATGGTGGAGGAAGGAAGAGGTTTCTGGGAATCATCACTGAACACCGGGGTAACTATTATTGGGTCTTGTAGAGAAAAAGACTGCACACATAACCAGGGCCTGGTTTTCTCTTTTTGCATAGAATATCCTTTCATTTAGTCCATTAATGTCTTTACTTCATTGATATCTATAGGGTTCATCAAAGTCCCAAATAAAGCAAGATTTTTAGAAAATGTTTATAGTAATGTATTTTGAATTATGGATCTATTATACTTCAATTTTATCAACTATAGAACACTAATTTATTTATCCTCACAATATGTTCACATATTAATAATATTACTATGAAATATATTTCTGTGTGATTTTACTGCCAGTTATTGATACTTGAGTTCAACTCTAAAATTGTGGATCCCAAATGAGATGAATTGATCAAGATGAGGAAAATATGCATCTTGATGTTCTAAATCAAGATAATTCAATTAAGTTCAATTATGAATGGGAAATTAGAAAAGTAGATTTTCAAGAGAGACAATCATGCATAATAGCTCAAAAATAAAGTCTAGTATCAAATTTCACTATGTTACAACTATCCATCGCTTCAAGTGGATTTCATCCTCAAAATCACAACCATGATTATAGTTATGTACTACTTGTCGACAAGGAGTGGCTCACGTGGTCAAGCACGATGTCCCCTAACAAAGGGACCCTGGTTTGAATCCTAGTTGTTGCCTTGATTTACCACCCTCCCGGGCGTTCGGCGTTTGCCACGGGCATGTGAAGGGGAAGAGAATGACTCTCTTAATCCCAATTATGTACTACTCTCCACCCCTTAAAAGGATATAACTAGAAATTTAAATAGGCATGTCAAATATAGTGTAGTATCCTTCACCAACTCGAGGTATGAAAGGTTTCATGCGAGCCTTCTTTAGGGTTTTTCTCATACCACCTTGATTGTGACTTGGCTCAAGAAATCATCAATAAAAATTTTTAACATCTTTCTCTTAGTACATAAACTAATATAAAGAAAATAATTTCTCGATGGTAAAACTTTTCGATGCAAAATTGAAAAGTGGCCCTAATCAATGAGAGAACCAAGTCACAATCACCTCATATATATATATATATATATATATTCAAATGGTTATTACTCCACCATTCCAACTACTTAACAAATTTTGGGAATTTATATTTCTATGAAACATAAAGAGTGACATGAGAACTTGGTGATTCCTGGTCAATATAATCCTTCTTGGTCACGTATATATTTCTAGGTTAATAATCTATATTATGAATATCAAAATATTGTGGTACACCACAAAATTATTAGATAAACTATCCTTATCATAGATAAGCTTAAAACTTTATCAAATTTTACTCAAAATTGTTGTCAGGTAATTTTCTGTGATATATATATATATATATATATATATATATATATATATATATATATATATATATATATATATATAATCATTGGATATGATTTTACATCAATATAATTATTAGTTCAACATAAATTATTCAAAGTTTTATATATATCTAAAAATTAGGAGTTTCAAAAATCGAGAGGTCCTACTATTTATCACATTTTACCATTTAATTGTCTTATTAGGAATTGGGATGCAAATCAATTTTTTCATAAATTTACATCTGTATAGATCTAATATTTTATTTTTATCTTTTCCTTTTTAGTCTCGCAAATATCATAATTACATATATAGAAGAAGAACCTATTATTTAACTCTCAACTCACCATATTTTAGGGGTATTTGTGTTAAAGTATCATGAGTCTATTTTCTCAGAGTTGATATGGATACCAAATTATCAATTGAACATGATTTCATGTACTTTTTGCTTTAAATTTCTTTTCTTTGTCCTCAATTCCCATTCATATTTACATAATGTGGGATTTATCGATGGTATGATTTTGTGGCTAGGAAGTTTCACAAGAGTTGTAATTACATATATAAGGGAAAATACTAGTTGTCTCTTGGAATTCTAGATATCAATTTGATCATCTCTATGAGTTATTGTGGTTGAAGTGATGGTGTGGGACACTTCCATAAATAGATATGTAGTCTATAAGTGTTACTATAATTTTTTAAATTGATATCACTTTTTCTTACAATTTAATTTTCCTATATATTAGACATATTATTATTTCCTATATTATTGATGATTGTATATAGCTCTTCTTTGTTTGAATCAAGATAAATATTTATTCAAATATTAGGGTTTTCCCTAAATAATCAAAATTTCCTTGGCCGGGTTGGTATATAAAGAGTGGAAATCCCACCACAACCTAAATGCAATGGGAGTAATTATGCCAGAACCTTCACTAAACATCCTTCCTTTGACACCTCAACTCATTCCACTTACATGGTGATGGATTATTCTGAATTAATTAACAAATTTTGGAGTAACATGTTTATGTTAGATCACTCTTACATATACTTTAAAGTTCCAAATCCAACTTATCAACTATATGAAACTTACCATTCAAGGGTTTATGTTACTTATTTATTCTTTTTTTTTGCAATTACTTGTGGTTGTACCTAACTAAAGAGGAAATCTCCGGTACTTTTATCATTTGTATACTTATAGATATTCCCCTTTGTATACTTATAGTGTTGATTTAAGTGTTCTAAGAGCCATATTATAAATCTACATACATGTGTCTTAAGCACTTCTTCCTCAATAATATCTCCATATACATTTATGCCTAGGGAATCCAAAAGCTAGTAGGTGAGCTAGGTATGTTTCATGAATTTCCAAATAAAGGTACATACCTCACATCCTATTCACTTGGTGTATCCTATTTCTAATCTTAGTATATCCCATTAATTAGGCCAATGATACTAGGTCTTGTTGTAAACTATTTTTGTAACATCTAACTATTCTACTTGTATTCCTAACTAATTCTAAATTTCATGAAACATGCATGAGCACTGACTATTTATAGATTTAATACCATGTCATAAAGATTTGATCCTTATGATGAAATATTTACAAATTTGCTTCAGAAAATATAAACAAATCTTTTTACAATCATGTTTTACATCACTGTCGTGAAAGGTTATACATAGGATTAAAAAATTAGGGATAGACAATGATTCCAATCTACTCTTCAACAAAGGGCAGCTCTTGCACGTCTCTTCTAGTTCTTTCTTTGATCGCATGTCCATGAGTCCCCAGAGGGAATGAAATCACACGTGGACCCCAAAAAGGGAAATATAGACCAGTAAAATGATAGATACAAAATTGATATTTGGAAAAATAAAATTACAAACCTACCTAGATTAAATAAGAGTTTAGGGTTCACAATCACTCATCAAAACTCGACCGACGATGACATCCAAGCTCCTCAGAGTTTTAACAGTAGATTGGGGTTTTGGGTTAGGGATCTTATTGCCTTTTAGGTAAAGGGTCAAGACAGAGTTCACAATGATAGATATTAGGGAAAATAGTGGAGGAAGGAAGAGGTTTCTCGACATCTTTATTGAACACCAAGGTAACTACCTCTAACCCTGTAGAGAAGAAGATCTGCACGTGTTACCTAGGCCTGATTTTCTCTTTGTTTCATTGAATATCCTTTTATTTCGTCAATTAATGACATGACTTCATCAATATCTATAGGGTACATAAAAGTCCCAATTAATGCAAAACTACAACTAAGGTTTAGATTAATGTATTTTAAATTATGAAAATACTATACTTTAGATTCATCAACTCCAGATCAAAGATTTATTTATCCTCACAATATGTTCACATCTCAGTAATAATTACTATGAAATGTATTTTTGTGTGATTTTACTGCCAATAATTCATAATTGAGTTCAACTATAAAATTGAGGATCCCAAATGACCTAACTTGATCAAGATGAGGAAAATTGCACTTTGATATTAAAAATTCAAGATAACTCAATAAAGTTTAGTTATGAATGGAAATTTAGTAAAATATATTTCTAAGAGAGACAATTATGTATAATAGCTCAAAATAAAGTCTAGTATCAAATTTTAGTATGTTACATCATGAAATAAATCTATACATGAATCCAAACTATAATACGCATATGTTTGATTGCAAACTTCAAACCCTTATCCTTCCTTATACATGTGACCCTATAGGTTCCCCATTACATATGTAGTGATGTTCATAACTTAACAAGCAAATATTGATGTTGAGGAAAAATCATTGCTATAAAATCAATAGGAATAAGTTGGATATCAACTTGAACCTGTAAACTGACAAATGTTACCATGATTGTGTAATCCCTTTGTCACCGATATCTACATTTAAGCTGAGGCATGGAGTTGTCATCCTCTTAACATTCAAAACATGTTTCTTGAACTAGAGCAGACTATTGATCTTGTGTGAGCTCAATATCATATACTAAGTCACATGAGCATGGCCATGCATTTCATACTCTCACTTATCAAATGGCCATGATAACACTCCAATGGAGGGACAAATTCTGGTAACAATACTCACTATAAGCTACAAGTGTCACAGAGTGCACCCAATCACTACATGTATGGCAACCTTTATTTAGAGTCATGTTGGGCTAATGTTAAAGTACACAAAACAACATATGATTAATGTAGTGACTTTAGGTCTAAGAATCACAGTCACCACTGTCAAACTAATGTCATCATCATCATCATCATCATCTAATCCTTAGTCCCAACTATGTTAGGGTCGGCTACATGGATCCTTCATTTCCATTCATCTCTATCATGGGCCATATTCTGGTTGAGATGTAGAGATTCAAAATCTCTCTTTATAATATCATCCCATGTTAATTTAGTTCTTCCTCTTCTTCTATTATTATGACTGACTCAATAGCATTCCTTCATATAGGCGTATTAGTCGGTCTGCATTGCACATGTCCATACCATCTGAGTCGACCCTCGCATAACTTGTCCTCAATGCTCACCACCCCCACTTTATTCCTTATATAATCATTTCTAAAATGATCTTTTCTTGTCTTCCCACACATCCATCTCAACATACGCATTTCATCCATGTTCATCTTGTTGAGACCTTGTTTCTTTACATCCCAACAATCACTCCCATAGAGCATGGCTGGCCGTATAGTTGTTCTATAAAACTTTTTAAGCTGAGAGAGATCTTTCGATCACATAAAAATCCATTTGCACTCCTCCATTTCAACCATCCTGCAATGACCCTGTGACAAATGTCATTTTGGACATCCCCATCTATTTGAATAATAGAACCCAAGTAATGAAATTTACCACATTTTGGTATATCTACTCCATCCAACTTGGCTCCATCATTCACTCTACGGGATTGGCTGAAATTAAAATGCATATACTCAGTTTTTATCCTACTAATCATCAATCCATTTGATTCGAATGCCTCTCTCCACCGTTCAACTTTATCATTTAGTCCATCTTTAGTTTCATCAATCAGAATAATATCATCAGCAAATAGCATACACCAAGGAATATCATCTTGAACATTCTTTGTCAGCTCATCCATAACAAGAATGAACATATATGGGCTAAGTGTGGATCCTTGGTGAACCCCATATGCAATAGGAAAAATTGGTGTCTCTACTCTAGGAGTTTTCACACTTGCAATAGAGATATCATACATGTCTTTGATCAAGTCAATGTATTAGACTAGCTCACCCTTTTTCTTCAAAACCATCCACAACACTTATCTAGGTACTCGATCATAGGCCTTTTCCATATCAATAAACATCATATAAAGATCTCTTTTGCTTTCTCTATATTTCTCCATAAGCCTCCTTATCAGAAAAATAGCATCGGTTGTTGATCTTCTAGGCATGATACCAAATTGGTTGTTTGATATTTGTGTTATAGATCTTAGCCTATGCTCAATAATCCTCTCCCAAAGCTTCATTGTGTGACTCATCAACTTGATACCTCTGTAATTCCTATACCTCTGAACATCGTCTTTGTTCTTGTAGATGGGGACTATAGTACTATTTCTCCACTCATCTGGCATCTTCTTGGTCTTCATGATCTTATAAAAGAGATTTGTTAACAACATAACTCCTTCACCCCCCATACTCTTCAATACATCAATGGGAACCATGTATGGTCCCCATGCCTTTCTCATTTTCATCTTCTTCAAAGCATTCTTGACCTCAAATGGTGAAGCTCGTCATTTGTAAATGATATCTTTTGTATTCATGTCACTCTAGTCTCTAACATTATTTGCAGTATATCTAATAAAAATCTTATGGAAGTAATTTCTTCATTGGTTCTTGATATCATCATCCTTCACCAACACCTTGTCATCTTCATTCTTGATGCATTTCACTTGATTCAAGTCTCTTCCTTTCCTTTCTCTTATATGAGCCATTTTAATATATCTTTTCCCCTTCTCTTGTGTCCAACTTCTTATAAATATCATCAAAGTATCTAGACCTTGCCTCCTGAACAACCTTTTAGCTTCTTTCTTTTCTTTCTTGTATCTATAGATCTCCCTTTTTAGTTTAATAGCCTTCTGTACTTCATCATTCCACCACCAAGTCTCATTTTGTGGAGGCCCACAACCTTTGGACTCCCACAAAACCTCTTTGGAAATTTTTGTTATGTAGGAGCTCATGTTATGCCACATAGTGTTAACATCAGACTCCAAGTTCCCTCTTTGTTGAGTTTATCATGAAAAGTCAATTTCTTTTCTCCTTTAAGATTCCACCACTTGATCATGCTATCTTGGTTTCTATTATGCTTGCCTTTGTTGATCTTCATGTTAATATCTAAAACCACCAACCTATGTTGGGTCGTGAGTTCTTCTCCAAGAATCACTTTACAATCCTTGCATATATTAGATCCACCCACCTCATAAGGAGATAATCAATTTGGCTACTATTGTGCCCAGTCTTGAAAGTAATCTTATGAGATTCTCTTTTCTTAAAATGGGTGTCTGCCAAAATCATATCATATGCCACTGTAAAATTCAAAATACTCTCTCCTTCTCCATTTTTTCTGCCATATCCAAAACCACCATGAACTCTCATATCTGGCATTGCTACTCCCTACATGAACATTTAAATCACTCCCAATAATAATCTTCTCCTCTGACAGTATTCCTTGCATCAATTCATCCATGTCATCACAAAAATCCTTCTTAGCCTCCTCGCGAAGGCCAACTTGGGGGGCATAAGTGCTAATAATGTTAAAAATATTCCCCCCTAGAAAAACCTTGATAGCTATGATTCTATCACCCAATCTTTACAACATAATCCTTCAACATCTTATCAACAATAATAACTACACCATCTATGTTTATCAATACTTGTATACCAGATTTTGTATCATGTACATGTCTCCAATCTCTCTACAACATTCCCCTATCCACTTAGTTTCCTACAAGCAAGCTATATTGGATTTTCTTCTCACCATGGTATCCACTATCTCAAAATATTTCCAGTCAGAGAGCCAATATTCCAAGATCCAACTCTAATCTTTTTTTGTTGAACTTGCTTCTTTACCTGCCTTCTTCAAAAATGTTGCCCTCACAAAATTTTCACAACATTTGGGCAATGATATGGCAGGACTAGATTCTTTACCCACACCCGTCCAAGATGTGGAAACCCTTGTACATTTTTCACTACATCCGGGTGATGATGCAACGGGACTAGCTTCTTTACCCACACCCGTCCAAGATGTGGAAACCCTTGTTTGTCCTTCAACACAACCAGGCGTCGTTGTGTCAATACCCCTTTGATATTTATCACTAAACCCGGGTGCCGATGCAGCACATCGCTAGGTAGGGACGCTCCAATGAAATTTTTGTAAGGATCCATGTCATAGAAAGAGTAACAAAGTTTTATGGCTGGTTGTCAACCTACCTCCAACCCTCCTCCTTTACCTGGGCTTGGGACCGACTATATTTGCACAAAATGTACAAAAAACATAGGTGGAGTTACTGTCACACTGATATATGACTGTGAATTTTTGTGACATGGCTTCCATGTATAATTCTCAAAATGGGTCAGTCCAACACAACATATTATCTTACAAGCACCCATGTATCTGAATTGATATCCAATATCATCACTAAAGAGGCATAATAATCATTCAGCATACGCACTACTCTTATATATTATTATTGACATATAATATATACAATAATAACTAACTAGGGACATGCCAAAACTTGAGATGGCTCGTGGGCGTGGGGGTCGGGGGCGAGGGCGTGGGCGATTCTCTGGCGGCAGAGGTGGAAGAGGGAAAGACAGTGTTGCAAATTCATCTGCGACAACTCCAATTTGCCAATCGGGGGTAAATGGAGAAGGTAGCAATGTGCAAGCCAATTTTACAGCTTCGTTTAGGATTGCCTCGCAAAAAGAGAAGGAGGCGGCTTCCGCATCTTCCACCAAACCCCCAATTTCCCCTCCCAGTAGTCCCAAAGGAGTGGCTCCCTCTTCTTCAGTTGCTGATTGGCTTCAATCTAGCAGGCTGGGTAGAGAGGAGATCGTGGTAGATCTGGTCGAGCATATAGAGTATGCCCTCCACAACGGTGTGAGGTGCGCCTCTATTGCAATCCAGGAGTGCTCTATCCCTACCTGGGAAGAGTTCTTATCAATCCACTTTGTGGGAAGGAAGCCGTTCTGAGGCCAACTCAGTGGCTGGATCTGACGTCTATGGAGGCCAAGAGGTTCAGTTGAGATCATAGCTGAAGAGCGTGAGGGCTATATCATCAAGATGTCAACAAACAGTGAGAGGGAACAGGTTCTAGATGAAGCTTTGTGGTTCATGGATGGATCCTTGGTTGTGGTCCACACATGGATACCTAGTGCTCTGCTCCAACCCCTCTCCTTCATGCAGGTTCCCATATGGTTCAAAATTTAGAACACATGTTTGCCTTGGATACGCAGGCATATGGCATCTGTCGCCAGCACCATAGGCAAATTCTCTATCTTCTGGATGTCTTGGGGATGTGCTTGTATGTATCCAAATGGACTGTGACTCCCATATTCCGAAATCTACAATGGTGGAGGCAGACTCTAAATTGAAGCTTTTGAAGACAGCAGTGGTTGCTAAACCTGCTCACTGCCCCAGCTACAAAAAGTTTGGTCATAGGGCAATCTCCTGCCCGATGAAGGTGAGAAAGTCCCCTCCAGAGAGGGATGTCCAAGTTCATCTGGGGAAGATGACAGGTGCTCGAAGGATTGCCAACACTGCCACCAATGAGTAATCGCAGGTGACTCCAGAAAGTAAGGATACTTCTTTCCCTGACCAGTTGGAGGAAGATGATGCTATCATAAATATCATCTCTCGAGAGATCAATGAGACAGTTATTAACTATGGCTCTGAAGCTTTCCACAAATATTCTATTGATTCAAGTCTACAACAGGGGGAACCTGATATGTTTGGAAGTACCCCAGTTGGCAATGTAGACAATATCAATTTAGAATGGGAATTGGGAATTGCTAGGAGCTTTGAGGAAGATGCTAGCTTAGAGTCATGGAAAATCAACAGGATATGGAAGAGTGGTTCCTCGGATGAGTATGTGGATAAAAAGGAAAATCTCTTTGAGGAAGAAGAAGACTCTAATGGCTCTGATTTTTATTCTGATCATTAGGATTCTAATGTCCTGGATCTGGAACATACTTGGACCAAAAGAAAGAAAAAGTCAGCCAAAAAAAAGTCAAATAGACCTTGACTCTATTCTTGCTTATCTAGTTGTGTGCTGAATACATCATTGTAGGTGTGTGGTACTACTTGGTTTCAAAGATCCATTTCACTGTTGACTGGAGGAATGGGGTTATAGATCTAATTGTTCTTCACAAATTTGTGGGTGCTCAATAATGCCAGTGAAGTCCTAGTGGTATGAACCAATCGCAGGATCCCAGTGTGCAGTGTAGCATTTTGATGGATTCTTGTGAGACTCTCACCTCTTGTAATGTATATATTAGGATTGAATGAGAAGCAACTGATCCTTAGATTCTAGCATTGTTGACGTTCTCCTGCGATTCTTGGCATAGCCTCCAGAAGCCAAAGACGTCACTCTTTGAAGGTGTGCATAATGCTAGTGATTAGTGTTGGTGGTTTGGATGTTGGACTCTTCAGTTGTCGGCTGAAGTCAATTGTTTGTTGGCTGTCTTTGTTTTCTCTTATTTCTTGTTCCTTTAGGAGGTCCAAATCAGGACACTCTAGGTTTTTTTCCGGATGTTTTAGCATTCCAGCTTTGTAGGGTCGCATACCTCTGTACCTAAAGTTTTGGATTCATTTAATAGCAACATGATTTTTTATCGACCAAAAAAACTAACTAGGGACATAATAAGAAAGAGTACTCTTAAGTACACATATGATATCATGTTTAGGCCCTCAACCAATATCACATTTCTTCAAGTCCAAACACTGATGTTATTACATATATTCATTATCTCAATGCTGAAACAAACATAGTAAGTGGCATTGGCTTTATTAATAATCAAATAATATACAATGAATCCCTATTACAATTATCATATGATGGCCTTCAAGACATACAACTAATAGAAATAAGCTAAGTTGAACGTGTAAATTTTCCTCATATTGAGATAAAACCAAATTGATTATCAATCCCTAATATGGTAACTTAGTATACATTATAATGATATTTTTTCAGACAAAAATTAAGAATTTTATCTGTTAAATGACCTAATTATTTTTTATAAAATTGGAAATCAATGTTGGAATTAGAATCTTTATTCCCTATTTAGTTTATGTGTCAACTTTTATCTTAATTGGAATACAATATGTACCCTAAATAAAATAGAGAGAAAAGAGTTGGAAATGCAAAAATGGAAGGTCATATTCATTTCTTTGTTTTTTTTCTTTATTTTATTGATGTGACACATTACAATTATTATTTCTTGACTTATTGTGTTTTGTAGCTCATGTTTGAAGCATCAAATTTTCTTCTTGAGCCATCGCCTACCATTTACAAGAGACATATTTCTATAGAACTATAACACCATCCTCCCCCGCAACTTTTTCCCTCATCCTTCCACATTTCTTCATGATTTCACCTCCTCACACATTTTTTCACTCAGTGGATCCTAACATAAAAGATATTGCATCTCAATAGTAAAAGTATGATATAATTTCTCTCTTCTTATCTGTAAATTTTAGCAGGCAACCTGAGTCAGTCCCCTTAATCTGGAATGCACAAAAGCTATCCACAACCCTTTATAAACCATTCTAGATGATAGATTGTGCCACACTTTCTCCCCTTTCCTCCACCCAATTAGAGCTTCATGTCTTGACGTACCAAGTTGGAAATGACACACTAGGTCACATTAGCTCAATTGATTGGGTCTTCACCATCCTGGTAAGGCACCAAGCAATTCTATCTGGTTGTAACCTAGTTTCCAATGTATAGCCTCTTGTCAAGCCTTTCCTAGGAGATGTCAATGGATTCACTCTGCTAGACTGATGCAGGGATTTTAAGTCGTATTTATAGGCTGATTTCATACTTGTTTTGTGTGTTTATTTGTCATTTTTATGACTATAATAGCATGATTCACTTTTAGTAGCCTATAAAAACTTTATGCATCAAGTTGATCTTATTCTATCATATTTGTATGATTTATGAAATTTCTTGAATTTGACTTGTGTTTTTCTCTCTATTTTAGGTACCTTCTATTCCAGGACATGTCGATACCATCGAAAAGTTTTTCGATACTATCGACATGGCAACAACAACTAAGCTAGAGAAGAGCATCCCGGTCGATATCATCAACCCACAATGTCGATGGTCTCGAGATCAGTCCAGAAAACAAAATAGCATTTTGTCGATACTATCGACACATGGTCGATAGTATCAAGATGTCAACAAGACGGATTCCATTTTAGAATCAAGAACGCGTGCCCTAAATTTTTGATACTATCGACAACCCGTCGATAGTATCGACGCCGTCGGATCATAGGTTTTTTCAGAATTGTCACGATCGAACGGATGCGATCTTTTGGCGGCCGTAAGTCATACCTAGACCTAAGGGAGGATGGCCCAGACCTAAAGAGGACGTTCTATTCTGCCAAACGAGTCCCAAAGGAGATGAGAGCAAAAGTACGGAACCAAAAGCAATGTTCCGTAGGATTCGAGAGCCGCAGACGGACAATTCTACCGCGGAAGGTTGTAGAACGGGCGTCTCGCACTCAGGATTATCTGGCTCGTACCTGTTATAGGTGTTACACGATATCTCTATCTGTTTCCCATGTTTTCTTCTTCCTTTTTTGTGTATTCTATTAAGATGAACATGTGGGGCTAATCCCCTTTGATCCTTAGGACCCGAGAGTAGCCCGAGAAATTGGTGTATGCCATTTTTGCATGAATTAGTATAATTCTTTTCATTTTTCCTAGATATGTTATCGTGAACTCTATCGTAATTGCTATGCTTGATCACCATAGTTAATTTCTAATACCTTTAATTGCTCTTGAAGAAGAATTAGTGGTTCAAAAGGCACGATTAACACATTAGCCTATAAATTCCTTAGACAAGGTAATGTACAGTTAATGGTGGATACCCAGAGTATTAATTAATGCACTTCGATCTAGGGTATAAGTTACTACTGGCATGGAACTGACCTAGAACTAGGTAGTGGATTGCATTGTGGAAGCGAGCAATTCTGACTACATGCCTCTATCCAAGACAAGCGACGAGTTATGTTAGTTGTGTAGAATTGCATACAAGTTAGACCTTGTGGTGAAACTGTAATCCTAAGGATTCCCATTATCATTTGATTAAATCAACATTTAATCATCGCTCGTTTATTTTTTCTTTATTTTACTTTGTTTTTCAAAATCAATCAACTTTTCCATCGGTTTAGCTGATCACAACTAGTTAGTAGTAGTTTCTGAAATTCACGTTCCCTGAGTTTGACTCAGGCCTCATAAGGCCTATATTACTTTGATACGTACACTTGCGTTTAAAGTACGGTTCAAGCGTGTCAAGTTTTTGGCGCCGTTGCCGGGGAACGACGAATTTCAACACTACGAGTGTTGTGAGCGGCCACTCTAGGCCACTTTTAACTTCAATTTTAATTACTCTTTTTGAACTCAATTGCTTTTTTTTCAGATTTGTATTCATTCTAGCACAGTACTTACTTGATTTTTCATATTTCAGGTACTAGTGCATGGTGAGGACGTGTAGTACAGACTATGTAGAATCATCTGAGATTCCACCATCGGGTGAAGAAGATGAGCTAATAAATACGCCTCCTGAGGACGTTGAACAAGAACTCGAGGCTTTCACAATGGCCGAGGAGTAGACCATTTGGGAGAAGATTAAAGCTTCTTCTTCCTCTGCACAGAAGGGGCCAATCAAGAAATAAGCTATCAACATACCCAGTTACAAGATTGATCCAGGGCTTATTTAATTAGTCAAGTCGCAGGCATTCCATGGACTAAAAAATGAAGACCCAGTAGCCCACATCAACACCTTTGTGGAGAACTATGATATGGTGAAGGTAATAATGTTCCCATAGGAGTCCATTTATCTAAAATTATTCCCATCCTTATTAGCAGGCAATGCAAGGGAGTGGCTCTATAATCTGGATGATGAATATGTCGAATCATGGGATATGATGATTGAGGTGTTCTTTGAAAGGTATTTTCTGCCCAAAAAGCAAATGATCTCATGAAGAGGATCCACAACTTCAAACAACAGGCTGGCGAGACATACTCAGAGACATGGGAACGCTTCAATATCATGCTGTGAAAATGTCCACATCATGGTCTGGATTTAGAAACCCAAGCGAAGATCTATTTTTCCCGTAACGAACATGATAGGAGTAATCTTGACTCAATGGGAACATGTTTCTTTCTAAACAACAAAGGCTCCAAGTGTCGAGAGATTTTAAAGAATATGGCTAAGAAGCAATCTTGGGGTGAAAGAGACGCACCAGAACAGGTCAGAGTTGCAGGGGATGCCAAGGACATTAAAGAATTAAATGAGAAGATGGACTTGATAGCGAAGAAACTTCTAGCAAAAGATGATGATGGGTCTGATGATGATGCACAAGAAAAGTTCATGCACCAACAACAGGGCTACAGGAACAATGACTATGTGTGGAGGAAAGATAAGAAATTCCCGTGGAAGGATCCAAACAATTTTCTACAGGATCTGGATCAGAAGCCACAACCTAGTGCGGAGGACAAAAGTAATGAGTTGCTCAACCAAGTAATAAAGAAAAACCAAGAGTTCGTGAATACATTCGACAAGAAAATTCAGTCACAGGGGGAATTTATGAACCAATTCGGTTAGACTCTACAGAGCCATGGGGCACAGATGAGGATGCTTGAGACATCCATTGCACAGATGGCAGCTGAAATTGCAAGCTTGAAGAAGCCGGCACAGTAGGGTTTTCTAGGGAATATTGATGTTATAGGAGGGAGCCATCAAGCCAAGGCTATCTTGCTGAGGAGTGGAAAGAATATTTTAAACTCT
The DNA here is from genome assembly GCA_963693085.1 of Alisma plantago-aquatica. Taxonomy (NCBI): domain Eukaryota; kingdom Viridiplantae; phylum Streptophyta; class Magnoliopsida; order Alismatales; family Alismataceae; genus Alisma; species Alisma plantago-aquatica. The sequence continues at coordinate 764,871,577 of OY856413.1, read as the reverse complement.
AAAGCCAATGAATCAAACGCATCACAACCGGAAGCTATAGGTGAGACCGCAGAGGAAGCCGAAGTCACAGAAACTACTGAGGACAGTGTAGAGATTGCTATGGAGGAGCCCATTGCTGAGAAAGACACAGAGAAGAGGACACCATATGTGCCACCACATCAGAGAGCAAAGACGGTCTCAGTTCCATATCTAAACAGCCTTAATGCAAAGAAGGTGGATCAACAATTTAAGAAGTTCTTGGACATCTTTAGGAAATTATCTGTCAATATTCCACTACTTGATGCAATTGAGTTGATACCTTCTTATGGTAAGTTTTTGAAGGACATTATCACTAAGAAGAGGAAGATTCCAGACACAGAAGTGGTGGTGCTCAAAGAATAGGTGAGCGCATTCATTCTAGGGACATTGCCACCAAAGAGATAGGATCCAGGGTGCTTCAACATTTCTTGGTACATCAGGAAGGTAAAGTTTGGAGAGGCCCTTTGTGACTCAGGAGCGAGCATCAACTTGATGCCTCTCTCCACCTTTAGAAAGCTTGGTCTTAAAGAATCCCAGAGGAGCAACATAACGATCCAGCTTGCAGATAATTCAGTCGTAAGGCCGTATGGGATTTGCAAAGATGTTCTAGTCAAGGTGGACAGATTTGTTTTTTCGGGATATTTTGTTGTGATGCAGATGCAAGATGATCAAGGGAACGAGCTGCTACTAGGTAGACCCTTCCAGGCTACAACTAACATGATTCTAGAAATGGGTAGAAGCTGGTTGAACATGGGCATAGCTGATGACCAATGTAAAATAGTAATGTCGAATAGCCCAAAGTCGTCAAATGAACAAGGGTAGTGCAATAAAGTCAGATAATTTGATCACAATGTTTCCATTTATCTAGGGAAACCCTTTCTTGACATGGCGCATGCATGACCAAGGTGGACAGGGGAACACTTTCTGTGGATATCATGGAGCAAACTAAGGTGATCTCTCTTGCTAAAGTCGTGGGATATCCAAATGATTACGATGAAGAAGTTTTCTTGTCTACTGAGGATGATGATGTGGAGATCTCAATGCTAGAATATTATCATCAATTTCCTCTTGAAGCTTTCTTATTCAATATTATGGATGACTGGATGAGGAGCACATCGCTATAGGACTGCGTGAAGATACTTCATGTTTTGCCTTGTTACTATTCTAGGCACTTTGAAGATCTGGGACCACTGTCGCCCCCATTGCAGCCTTCTTTGGTGAATCCTCCAGATTTGGAGCTAAATCGTTGCCCCCTCATTTGAAGTATGCATTCTTAGCAGTGGATGCAAAGCTACCGGTCATTATCTCGGCATATCTAAGTGCCAATGAAGAAGAACAATTGATGGTTGTGTTGAAGAACCATCGTGGTGCTTTCGGGTGGTCAGTTTCCGACATCAAGGGGGTCTCCCCTACTCTATGCCAACACAAGATCTGACTTGTTGAAGGAGCTAAGCCTGTAATTCAGCCCCAACACCGCCTCAACCCTATCATGACGTAGGTCGTCAAGAAAGAGGTGATTAAGTTGCTTTCAATGGGAATTATCTATGCCATCTCAGACTCTCACTACTACAAAAATGGCTTATAACGTCACATTTACAGGCGTCGGTTGTATACAAAAAACCAATGCCTAAACCCTACAACGTCGGTTGAATACACAAACTGACATCTATCTGTGAAGAGAGGCCAGACACGGGTATCGCTTTTTATTTAGCATTGGGTCCTCAATAAGCAACTGACACCTAAAATCGACTGCCAAATCCAAATTTTCCAGTGAAAAAAATTACCTCCAAAATTTAACATACGACATCAGTTGTTAACAAATCAACCGACGACTAAAGGTTTTTCACGAGATAGAAATTGGGCCCATTTTTATCGTCGGTTTTCTTACAATAATCGACGTCGATGTGTTTTTGCGTGTTGTCCCCGCAAACATTTTCACCCCCCCTTTGGCGTCAGTTTTCTATGACAACCGATGACTATGGTCATAATTCGAGAACATTTTTTTTGTCGGCATATGAAGATAGACATCAATTTTTCTAGTTGAAACCGATGACTATCATTGAACATAGGTGTCAGTTTGTTTGTGGTGACTGATGCCTATTGTTATAAGCATTGTTTGTTTTTAATAACCAATGCCTATTATTAACTTAATAGCACCTATGTGAAGTAGACTCTTCCCCTTTCTCTCTGTTTCATTGCCTACTCTGCTTAGGTCTGGCGATTTGTGTGATTCCCTCCGTCGCTCACCGTTGCTGCTGCTCTGCTCGCCGCAGCCGCCACCGCTGCTATTGTGCTTGCTGCTCCCTTCTCCTACTTGCCTGCTCGTTGTCACCATCCCTTCTCCCTACTCGCCTGCTCCCTGCTCCCTGCTCGGCACTGGTCCCTGCTCCCTACTCCTTGCTCATTACCGCCGCCACTCCCTGCTCCCTGCTCGCCTGCTTGCCGCCGCCGTCGTTGCTCATCTTCTTCCTCAAAAGGTACTCTTCTTCCTCCTCTTCTGCTTCTGTGCCTATTATCTGCTTCACAATTATTAACACTCCCCCATAGATCTTGAGCCCCAAATCTGAATAGTTGATGTAGATTACTAGACTATATGTTCATCATGTGTGGTTGACTCCATATATGATGACAATGCTTGACCTAATTAAACTCATAATTCTTAACCTAACCCTAATGCAAGTAAGAGATGATGGTACATAGCCTCTTGTGTGATTATTATAATGATAGAGTACTTTCTCTCTCTATGTTGTAGTAACCCTAAGTTGATGTTACATGAACATCATGTCTTTTAAATAATGTTGTATTAAGCTTATGTATCACACATATGATGATGAGCCTGGATGAGGTATGGGGAGATCATGATGTTCTTGCAGGAAACAATGTGAATGGTCTTCATAATGAGTTTTGTTACAAATATTTGTATATTAGGTTAAGTACATGTTTTTGTTGTGACATGAGTTTTTTGATATGTTGTTATGGCTGTCCACAAGTGTTTTTATAAGAAAATTGTGTGTTGAATGGGGTTGTGAACAAGGGACTGGTGTTATATTTTGTTGGCCTAGAAACCCGCCCAAGATTTACTCATTAGGAGTAAATATTGGATAGTCCCCGGTTTGGAAATGTTCTTGAACACCTAATCTCACTTAGGATGTAAGTGTATAATGTGTATTGGGTTTTCAAGAAAATTTCGGTAGTATTTCCCCATTTGTTCTCTAAGTACATATGTACTTGGAGAACAGTGGGGAAATGCTGCCGAATTTTTTTTGAAAACCCAATACACATTATACACTTACTAGTGAGATTAGGTGTTCAAGAATGGGATAGGTGGTACACATTTACTATATGTAAGACAATAAACCCTAAAGTTTTAACCATAAACTCTAATCTTTTAACCCTAGACCCTAATCTTGTTCTAATATATACTTGTTTTCTCTTTGATCATAGAATGGACAGATCATGGATGTCCATTCCAAATTGTTGCACCCAAAGTTTATTTTTGGTCTTGATCAGTTTATTAGATTTGTCGAGGAACATAGGAAACAACCTAGAGATAGGTTCTACTATCCATGTAGGCATTGCGGATACAACTTGAAAGTCAGCACTGGTGATGAAATCAAAAGTCATGTCATGTGCAATGAGATTGTACAAGGCTATACAGAATGGCACTGGCATGGAGAGATTTCAAACCTAAAATCAATGGGTGTTGATAGTAGTGCTTGTGTGGAAGAAGAAATTGCCTCCGATGACGTATATGTGAATGAACCAGTTCCAGTAGACACCATTGATGCGATGTTGGATAGTTGTGGGGTAGAGCACATCAATCCACCTCCCATGTTTAGAAACATTGTGCATGATGCTGAGATACCATTATACACAGGTTGTAAGTTTATGAAGCTTAGCACTGTGTTGAGCTTGTATAAGCTGAAAGCTAACAATAGATGGAGCGATAAAAGCTTCATGTCATTGTTGTCTTTGTTGAAAGAAATTCTTCTTGAAGGAAACGAGCTACCAATCTCAACATACCGGTTAAAGAAATTGTTGTTCCCAATGGGAATGGAGGCCAAGAAGATACACACATGCCCGAATGATTGTGTATTATTTCAAAAGGACTATGTGGATTTGAAAGATTATCCCAAATGTGGTGTGTCAAGGTATAAATTGACAACTTCGGGGGAGTCCAAAACTGGTTCTCCTGCCAAGGTGAAGTGGTATCTACCTATAATACCACAGTTTCAATGCTTGTTTTCCAATCCGATAGATGTGAAGAATTTGAGGTGGCATGCAGATGTTAAGAAAAATAATGATGGGATCCTACGACATGCATCTGATTCCTCATAGTAGAAGAAGATTGATTTATTGTACCCTAAATTTGGTGAAGAAGTCAGGAATCTAAGATTTGGGCTTTGTACATATGGGATGAATCCGTACGGGACCTTAAGCCACCAACATAGAACTTGTCCAGTTATGCTTGTTATATACAATCTTCCTCCCTGGTTGTGTATGAAAAATAAGTACGTTATGCTGTCATTGTTGATATCGGGTCCAAAACAACCTAGAAATCATATCGACGTTTATCTTGAACCTCTAATTGATGACTTGAAGAAACTCTGGAGTGAAGGTGTGATGACCTATGATGCTTCACGAAGAGAGACATTTCGTTTGCATGCTACGTTGTTTTGCACTGTGAATGACTTTCCAGCATATGGGAATGTGTCTGGATATAGTGTCAAAGGATCTAAAGTGTGTCCTATATGTGAAGAGAACAATGATTCAATATGACTAAAACACAGCGACAAGACTGTATATCTTGGTCATCGAAGGTTTCTTCCAAAATTCCATCTGTATCATAGGTTGTGCAAAGTATTCAATGGATGGAATGAGGAATAGAGTGCACCTAAACCTATACCAGGGGAGGATGTTTATGAAAGAGTAAAAGACTTTTCCAATGAATTTGGTAAGAGATCACAATGTATGATGTCCACACAGAGTGACAAATCTTTATTCAAGAAGAAGTCAATATTTTGGGATCTTCCTTCTTGGAGTTCTTTGGCAGTCAGGCATTGTATCGATGTCATGCAAGTTGAGAAAAATATATGTGATAGCATCATCAGTACTCTGTTGAATATACCAGGTAAGACTAAAGATGGGATAAAATCCAAAATGGACCTATGTCTAATATCTTCCTAGGCCAACTAGAGGATATTCAGTTGAACACCTGGCACATATGCACACTGGAACAAAGATAGAGATTTTAGTAGCTTAATCAATACACACTAGAGGAATGGCATGGGTTTCATGTCGTCAACCATCATATTTGTTCACGAAGGCATGAGATGGGACCAGGAGACTATGAAGACAATGAGGAAAAAGTTAAATTCGAATTAAATTAAACCCCTACTTGATAAAAAAAAAACACATAGTAGAGCAATAGTCTCTGAAAGTGGAGAATGTGATTATTAATCTACAAAATGACATCATGAATGAATTTTCGAGTGGAAGAAAAAAATGATTTGTGAATAGCTTAAACTAGGTGATGGTAACAATAAACTTTTCCACACCTTGGTTAGAGCACGAAGGTGGAAGGAAAAAATATTTAGAATGAAGAACGAGGAAGACAAATGAGTGGATGACAAACTAGCCTAGAAATCCTTATGAGGAAGTTTTTTTTATTTATTAACTGACCCTAGACTTGGGTCATAGAAACAAAAAGCACAAAATTTCGTAGGCTTATTATTCCTATCCTAAAGCAAGAAGAATAAGACACACTATTTATGATTCCTTAAGAGGGTGAAATCAAGAAAAGTCTATTTGCTATGGCACCAAGAAAAGCTCCAAGACCTGATGGGGTAGATGCAAGTTTCATTCAGCATAAGTGGACACATACTAAACAAAGTTTGATTGAGTTCATGCAGAACCCTTTCAAAGGGCATACTTTGGCTCCTCAATCCATGAATTCCACAAATGTTTTAATTTCAAAGAACCAACACCTGACTGAATGTAGCCACTTCTGTCTGATCTCTCTGAATAATGTGTATATCAAGGTGCTATAAAAATTATGGTCGACTGCATAAAACCATTCATGGATGAATCATATCACTTACACAATTAAGATTCATTCCACCAAGAAGATTACATGATAATGTCATCCTAATGTTGGAAATTATACACTCGATAGAGAAAACAATTTCATCTAAGTTTTCAATGGATTTAAAAGTTGACTTATCTAAAGCATATGATAAACTTAGGTGGGAATTCATTCTCAACACCTTGAAGCACACCTCCATTCCAAAGGAAATCATAGATATCATCATGAAAATCATTACTACTGGACACTCTACCATCATGTGGAATGGTGATAACCTTGACCCCATTAAGGCAACTCAGACGGTAGGGATATCCCCTATCCCCATATATATTTGTTCTCTGTATGGATATGTTATGCCAATCCATCCAAGAGAAGGTGAATCAGGGAAATTGGAAACATGCTCATTTGACCAACAAAAATATCTCATTCTCACATATATGCTTCACTAATGACCTTGTGTTATTTGGTGAAGCCTCCCATATACAAGCAACATGCATCACCAACTGCCTATAAAAATTTGAACAAGCATCTGGATAGCAAATTGTGAAAAGAAAATCTTCTATACTTTTCTCTAAACATACGCCAAGTTCAACATGCACATCGATTAGCAGGAAACTAGGCATTCCTCATATGTGGGACTTTGGTAAACACCTAAGGATCCTGATCATCCATGCAAGGCATTCAAAAGGGATCTACCTAGATCTAGTTAATAGATTCCCATGAAAAGTAAATAACTGGTCTAATCACAATCTCTCCCTAGCAGACAGGATCACCCTGGCCAACTTACCTCTCACTACAATGAATTCCCATATCATGCAACCATCAAAGACACCCATATCTATGTGTGATCGGCTATATCATATCACCAGGAGATTTTTCTAGAATAGATGTATATACAAGAGGAGTCCTCACCTATCATGGGCAAAAATTATTACCCCAAGGGACAAGGTTGGGTTCGACATCAAAGCTACAAAAGAACTTAATGATGCAATGCCGATGAAGGTTTCTGGGAAATTCTTGTGAGGAACACACCTATTTAGAAGTAGTTGATGGAAGCCAAATACACCCGACCAGGAGGAGTGAAGACCTTGGGATCCATGTTATGGTGTGTGATTAGAATGCATCTCCCATTTATGAATGAACAACTAGTTATTAACATGGGAAAATTAAGGACAAAATACCAATTTTTGGACTGACAAATGGATGAAAGGGGCCCAAGTACCAAAGCTAAAGACAAACATTATCATCCAGAACAATGTTTATGACCTTAGAGTGGCAAGCATGAGCATTAATGAAGGAGTATGGGATACTAATTTTCCGAATCAATTCTTTTCCAAGGAGACTGTCGATATTATGCTCTCCATGCTAACACCATAGGGCAACCTGTGTGATGATGAAGCCTACTAGCCTAATCATCCACACATATGTCTATCAATCAAATAGTTGTACAAGAGCCTAATAACTCCCAAAACAAACCCTTTGAATGGAGATTGGAAGTTAATTTGGATATAAGTAGTTCCCCCAAGGATCAAAACCTTCACGTGGCTTTGAATCATTAACACATCATCACCAATTCTTTGAGAAAGATTAGGTACATGTCCAATGATGACAAATGTGAAATCTATAGTTCATATGAAGAAATGATTAATCCTACTATGCAAGACTACCATGGAAGTAATGGATGCTTCTGAACCCACATTTAAATGATGGCTTCTTCCAACAAGAAGACATAATGAACTGGATTAAAAACAACATTAAGATCACAATAAACAACTAGAATGTTGTGTTCATGGTGGCATGCTAGAATATATAGAATGCTAGAAATTCAAAGGTCTTTATGAAATCTTCTATTCTAATCACTAGTTTGGTGCTACAAATCAGATGCCTTACGACTAATGTAATAAAAGTATAGAAGTCTAACGCATGAATTACCGAAGAAAGGGATATATTGTTCATTAAAAAATGGACTCCTCCTCATCATGATATTCTCCAAGTATGTGTGGATGTTGCAACATGTTCTAAAAAACAAATTTTCAACACTAGTTGTATTATATGAAACTCAAGTGGGTATTGGATTGTTGGTGGGACAAACAATCATCTAGGGACTGACCCTTTAGAAGGGGAATTGTTGGCTATCTTAAAAGGAGTTCAAATGGCCATACATAATGGTTTTATGAGTTGTGAGGTGAAATCGAATTCATTGATGTCCATCTGGTACATTGACAAAGAAAATGTGTGCCCTCCAAAGTAACGACATGTAGTGGAAAGAATCATCAGACTATGGTCAATTTGGACTCAGTCAAATTCATCAACATTGGAAAATATACTAATTGCCTTGATGATAAGATGGCAAAATGGTTTCTAAAATAATGTGAGAAATCTTCAAATCACAACTATACCCAAGATAAGTTGTCTTCTGAGTGAAGAAAAGGAGTTTGTAGCTTCCTGTTAAGTATGTAATGAGGTCTGCAAAAAAAAAGGAAATCCACAAGATATGGCTCATAAGATTTACAAGTCAAATTATACAATGTGATAAAAGCTTAGATTATGTTGTTCCTCACTTTTCAAGCCCAAAATTTAGAATAATCATAAAAACTATCAATAAAATGGTTGTATAGAATATTGAAAATATATGAAAATGGGAGAAAAATATGTTCCTAGACACTGATCCGATCATGATTATTGATGCGAGAACCAAAATTAGGTGTCAATAGTTTTTACCTCCCAAAGATAAAGTTTCAAGCATATCCAAGAATGGGAGGCTTGGGCCTTGTCTTACTCACATTTTAGTCAAACAAACTAAAGATGAAAATTTCAATATCTTCATGGAAGTATTGTTAATTTGTTTAGAAAGGTTCAACTTGAAATATTGTGCCCTAAAATATTGTTATCTCATCAAAACCATGAGAAAAAGTAATGCCATGATGATAACAAGGTTGATTGAAGAGACCAAAATCAACTTAAAGTCGTGATTCATGGCCTGAATTGATTTTTCACCCTCAATCATGACATGAAACACTCAACGTCTTAAGTATGAAAATGAAGCAATTTGTCTCATTAATATGGACTTGAAGTTTTGAAATATATAAAGTTCAATAACATTTTTCTCAATTGGTGAAATCTATTTTTAGGCAGCAGCCTAGGACAAAAATAAATGACAATCCAGTTTTTGTTGATGGTATCTGATCCAAAGGGTGTAACAATTTGTATCACCAAGGACTTAATTGTCCAATACCAATTTAAGGTCTAGACCATGAACCCAAAAATGTGTAGTTGGGTTGAAAATGGTTTAGTTTTAGGTCTTAGTCCAATGTAGAGATGATAGTGAAATGTAGTATGGTAGTGTAGTTTAGGTCTTAGTCGAGGTCTATAAGGTGGGACACATATGCCACCGAAGTAGACTATCAAGGATAGGGACTTCATGTAAATTCCTACCTAAATGTAGGGATTATTTGTCAAAGTGAGGGTTCTGTCAAAAATAGCCCAAGACATATTGAAATCAATGATGATTGCATATTCATCTACTTTATTGCATCTATCAGATCATTCCTTAGGAACAATCTGTTGTTATGTCCCAATTTTAGTATTAAATTGCTTTAGTTTTACTGTTGTCTCATAAATCCAAGTTTTAATTGTATTTACTCATTTACTATGGGAAACAACTCAAGTGTATCCATTCACTCCAAAAATCAAAAACCCCTAAAGTACTCACATAATTTGAAGATTAAGGAGGCTTCAAGTGCACGTCTCGGCCTCCCAAAATCTCAACTGGTCAATGGACACCCCAGTTGGTCGACTCCTCAGAATTGCCAACCAATTGACTGGCCACTCAGTTAACTGACTCAACATGAATGAGTAGGGTCATCTATTGAAATCGAATCCTTTTATTGACACCAAACCAATCAAATGACCTACATATGATCTTGAGCATCAACTCACCTAGTTGATCGATTGGTCCATCGACCAATCGACTGACCTGCATTCAAACCCGAGCGTCAAATTAGCCCAGTCAACTGAGTGGACCCCCAATTGAATAACTAGCATGGTGGACCCAGTCTTTATAGCCACCACAAGGGCACATTTTTGGGGTTTCATGGTCACACTCCCTCTCTATAAAAGGATGGGGTAATCTAGATGCTAGGGGGATCATACCTGATAATCTTAGAGCCTTCATTGGGTGCATGAGAAAGGAAAGGAAAGGAAAGGAAAGGAAAGGAGAGAAGGAGCCATCATCTTCCTAACAGATTCTGGCAGAGTGCTACTAGATTCTAGCAACATGAATCCTTCCCTTCCTATCTATATATTTGTGTTTGTTTTTATTATGAGTGAGTAAACCTTTTTACTGGCGCATGGGGCGTATCCCCATAGCCCATCACTGCAACAGAAATAGCTTTTAACGTCACATTTAGAGACGTCGGTTATTACAGAAAATTGACGCCTAAACACTAAAATGTTGTCTTATTACAGAGACTGACATCTATATTTGAAGACCGACCAGACACAGGTATCACTTTGTATTTAGTGTCGGTTCCCTACAACGAACTGATGCCTAAAATGGCCCGCCAAATCCAATTTTTCGAGAGAAAAAAATTACCCCTAAAGTTTCACATACAACGTCAGTTTTTTACCTAATAACCGACGCCTAACGACGAAAAAAATTACCTAAAAAGTTTCAATATGGTCGTCGGTTTTTGTGGAAAAACCAACGCTGATAAAGTTTTGTGCGATGTCCCCACAAAAATTTTTAGGATTAAGATTGTCCAATGGACGTCGGTTTTGTTTGGCAACCGAAGCTGATTGTTATTAGGTGTCGGTTTCTTAGAAAACTGACACCTTTGTTAACTTAATAGTACCCGAGAAGCAAACACTTCCCCATTCTCTCTATTTCATCGCGAAATTATCCCCCGCCCAAAGTTGTTGTCCCCCTGCTCATGTGGTCGACGCCACATGCTCCTGTGGTCATCGTCGCTGCCTGATCAAGCCGCCGCCCCCTTCTATCTTCTTCCTCCCACCCATTGCTCCTCACACCGCCACCGCCTTCGACAAGGATGATGCTAGCTAGCTGCTCTCTTCTTCCTCCACGCCGCTGATAGGTTGGCCACTGCCTCTTCTTCTTCCTCCACCTCTTCTTCTTCCTTCACCTCTTCTTCTTCCTGCTCCCTCCTTACCAAATAGATAAAAGAAAGGCACGACCTGTGGACTGGACCCGACCATGGCTGTGTTGGCCAACACGGCCATGGTCGGCCAACATAGCCATAGTCGTGGCCTTGCTTTTATCCATTTGGTAAGGAGGGAGAAGGGAGAAGAAGATACATTTGTAATTGAATACTAATGCTTGACCTAATTATGTAAATTTTTATGCATGTTGAATTAAGATATTAAAACCCTAATACACATTTCACCATAATCTTGAATTAACTATATTGTTGAAATCTTGTGATCAATCTATCTAAGATATTAAAACCCTAATGTTAAATATCTGATTTTGTAGTGATGTGTCACCCTAACATCTACATTAATCCCTATTGTATGATGTAGATTGATGATAATGCATGAGCTAGTTTGAAATTTTGAAATCAATTATGAATCTCTCCATCCCTAGGTCATACTAATTTATGTGTAATCTTTATCTTGATGATGAACATGCATGGACACTCGAAATGTTGAAATCAATGTTATAGAATATGATACCTAGATTAAATGATGTTACATGAAACGTAGGATATGAATGATGAAACTAGGATTGTAGGTATTGGAATGACAACACACATGTATTTTTTGGCTTAGAAACCCATCCAAGATATACTCATTAGGAGTAAATCTTGGATAGTCCCTGGTTTGGGACTGTTCTTGAACACATAATCTCACTTAGGATGTAAGTGCATAATGTGTATTGGGTTTTCAAGAAAATTTCGATAGCATTTCCCCGTTTGTTCTCTAAGTACATATGTACTTGGAGAACAATGGAGAAATGCTGCTAAAATTTTCTTGAAAACCCAATACACATTATACACTAACTAGTGAGATTAGGTGTTCGAGAATGGGATAGGTGGTACACATTTATTATATATAAGAATGACAACACATGTATTTGTTGGCTTAGAAACTCATCCAAGATATACTCATTAGGAGTAAATCTTGGATAGTCCCCAGTTTGGGACTATTCTTGAACACCTAATCTCACTTAGGATGTAAGTGTATAATGTATATTGGGTTTTCAAGAAAATTTCAATAGCATTTCCCCATTTGTTCTCTAAGTACATATGTACTTGGAGAACAGTGGGGAAATGCTGCCAAAATTTTCTTGAAAACCCAATACACATTATACACTTACTAGTGAAATTAGGTGTTCAAGAATGGGATAGGTGGTACACATTTATTATATATAAGAATGACATCACATGTATTTGTTGGCTTAGAAACCCATCCAAGATATACTCATTAGGAGTAAATCTTGGATAGTCCCCAGTTTCAGACTGTTCTTGAACACTTAATCTCACTTAGGATGTTTTAACCATTAATTATATATAAGACCTTAAACCCTAAAGTTTTAGCCATAAACTCTAATATGTTAACCCTAGACCCTAATCTTGTTGTAATATATACTTATTTTCTCCTTGATCATAGAATGGATAGATCACAGATGTCCATTCGCAATCGATGCACCCCAGAGTTTATTTCTGGTCTTGATCGGTTTCTTAGATTTACTGAGGAACATAGGAAACAACCCAGAGATAGGTTCTACTGTCCATGTAGGCATTGCGGTAACAGCTTGAAAGTCAGCACTGGTGATGAAATCAAAAGTCATGTCATGTGCAATGGGATTGTACAATGCTATACATAATGGCACTGGCATGGAGAGATTTCAAACCCGAAACCAGTGGATGTCGATAGCAGTGCTTGTATGGAAGAAGAAATTTCCTCCGATGACGTAGATGTGAATGAACCAGTTCTAGTAGGCATTGTTGATGTGATGTTGGATAGTTGTGGGGTAGAGCACACCGATCCACCTCCCATGTTTAGAAACATTGTGCATAATGCTGAGATACCGTTATATACAGGTTGTACTAAGTTTACGAAGCTTAGCGCTGTGTTGAGATTGTATAAGCTGAAAGCTAACAATAGATGGAGCGACAAACTTCATGTCATTGTTGTCTTTGTTGAAAGAAGTTCTTCCTGAAGGAAACGGTCTGCCAATCTCAACATACCAAGTAAAGAAATTTTTGTTCCCAATGGGAATGGAGGCCAAGAAGATACACGCATGCCTAAATGATTGTGTATTATTTCAAAAGGACTATGTGGATTTGAAAGATTGTCCAAAATGTGGTGTGTCACGGTATAAATTGACGACTTCGGGGGAGTCCAAAACTGGTTCTCCTGCCAAGGTGATGTGGTATCTACCTATAATATCGTGGTTTCAATGCTTGTTTTCCAATCCGATAGATGTGAAGAATTTGAGGTGGCATACATATGTTAATAAAAATAATGTAGGGATCCTACGACATACATATGATTCCCCACAGTGGAATAATATTGATCTATTGTATCCTAAATTTGGTGAAGAAGTCAGGAATCTAAGACTTGGGCTTTGTATAGATGGGATGAATCCGTACGGGACATTGAGCAGCCAACATAACACTTGGCCATTCATGCTTGTTATATAATCCTCCTCCTTGGCTATGTACGAAAAATAAGTATGTTATGTTGTTGTTGTTGATATCGGGCCCTAAACAACCTGGAAATGATATCGATGTTTATCTTGAACCTCTGATTGATGACTTAAAGAAACTCTGGGGTGAAGGTGTGATGACCTATGATGCTTCATGAAGAGAGACATTTCATTTGCACGCTATGTTGTTTTTCACTATTAATGACTTTCCAGCATATGGGAATTTGTCTGGATATAGTGTCAAAGGAGCTAAAGCGTGTCCTATGTGTGAAGAGAACACTGATTCAACAAGACTAAAACATGGAGGCAAGACTGTATATCTTGGTCATTGAAGGTTTCTTCCAAAATTCCATCTGTATCATAGGAAGCGCAAATCATTCAATGGATGGAATGAGGAACAGAGTGCACCTAAACCTATACCAGGGGAGGTTGTTTATGAAAGAGTAAAAGACTTTGTTAATGATTTTGGTATGAGATCATAATGTACTATGGCCACACAGAGTGACAAATCTTTATTCAAGAAGTTAATATTTTGGGATCTTCCTTATTGGAGTTCTTTAACATTCAAGCATTGTATCAATGTTATTCACGTTGAGAAAAATGTCTGTGATAGCATCATTAGTATTCTGTTGAAAATACCAGGTAAGACTAAAGATGGGATAAAATCTAGATTGGACCTACGTGAAATGGGAATAAGGTTAGAATTAATAGAATTACGTGAAATGGGAAATCAGAGAACATACTTACCTCTCACTTGTTACATGTTGTCTAGAAAGGAGACGAAAGCTTTTTGTGAATGATTGGTAAATGTTAAGGTGCCACAGGGTTACTCATCCAACATCTATAGATTGGTATCAATGAAAGATCTGAAGTTGATAGGTCTTAAATCTCATGAGTGTCACACTCTAATGCAACAAATATTGCATGTGGCAATTCGATCTATATTGCCGAAGCATGTAAGGTTTGCAATCACCAGACTTTGTTTCTTTTTCAACAGTCTGTGTAGCAAAGTTATTGACCATGATACTCTCGATACTTTGCAAAGAGAAGTTGTTGTTACCCTATGTCTGCTTATGATGTATTTCCCTCCTTCGTTCTTTGATATCATGGTACATCTTTTTGTCCACTTGACTAGGGAAGTGAAAATGTTGGGACCAGTTTTCTTGCATTGGATGTATCCCTTTGAACGATACATGAGCATTTTTAAAACTGATGTTCGAAACTGTTATCGGTCTGAAGGGAGTATTATTGAGGGTTATGTGGCGAGAGAGGTTATGGATTTTTGCAATGACTTTCTGAGTGGTAATGACACTCCTGGTAATGACAAGAATATTGAGGAGCAATTTGGAAAAGGAATTTTGGGATCACGGGTGAAAATAATCAGCCGTGAGTAGTTGGAACAAGGTCACTTGTATATTTTACACAACATGGACGAAGTGAGTGTTTATACCGAGGAACTTACCAATTTCATTAAGAGACAATATCCTTGAGTTAATTCAATGTGGCTTGCTAGATTACATAATAAAACATTTATTAAGTGGTTTGAAGATAAAGTCTTACATCAACTATCTCAAACACCATATGATATTACTGAAACTATCAAATGCCTCACCTTTAAACCAAAATTGAATGTTATGTCGTATGAAGGGTATGACATTAATGGATTCACATATTACACAAAGTGCCAAGATGATAAGAGTATCGTCCAAAATAGTGGTGTCACCCTTCAAGCGTCGACTATGTTTTTTGCAAGTGCAAAGGATAAGAGTCCACGTGAAGCTAAAATGTCATATTACGGTGTCATTGAAGACATATGGGAGTTTGACTACATAGATTTCATAATTCCGCTCTTCAAATGTAATTGGGTTGATAACACCAAAGGAGTTATAGTGGATGAATTGGGTTTCACTTTAGTGAACTTTGAAAAGATTGGCGAGAAGGGTGAACCATTCATATTGGCATCACAGGCGAAAAAAGTATTTTATATCGATGATCCTACAAATGATAAATGGTCAGTTGTTCTTCATGGTAAAAGACAGTTCATTGAAGATCCTATAGATAAAGAAGAGTACTATGATAAGTATGATGACTCCAGTCCATTCTCAGTTGGGTTGCCAACACCACAAAATATTGAAGCTAATGATGACTTGTATGTGTGCAGAGATCACAATGAAGGATTGTTAATTGATAAACGATCGCAATATTAGAGGCATGAATGTTTATATTTTTGTATATGTTTCATTTTTCAATGTTTCATTTGTATATGTGAACTATACAATGTTTCATTTTTCAATGTTTCATTATCTTCTAGTTATGTCAAATGCTAAATGTTTGATTTTTTTATGAAATTTTTAGATGGATGAGCATGGGCATGATGACCATGATGTCCATGATGAGCATGGTGAGGATACCAATGTGCCACCTCACAATGTAAGTTTTAAAAATATATCATATATTTCTATCTATATGTCCATTTATAGTTATATCTTGTAAGTGTGTTTATTTTGTCAAATTTTAGGTTGATGATGCACATGTACCCTCTGAAGCACTTGAGGCACTTGATGAGCAATACCAAAAAGTTGACAAGAGAAGGGGCATCACTATGATGAAGAAGTTAACAGTGTTTAGGGGCAATGGACCCAAACTGGTGGTGGATTTTGATAATGCAGGAAATGCAATTGGAGTGAACCGCAATTCGTTTGTTTCATATCTTGGGTTTGTTACTCGTAGCCATTATGGTTGTAAGATACATTCTTGGCATAAAGTTCCTAAGGGGAAGAAAGACTTAATATGGAAGGATTTATGCATGAGTTATTACTATTTGCAATTCTATTTTGTAGATTACTAATTTTTGGATACTAGTTAATAGCAATTCTGTTTTGTAGAGTATATTTACATTGGATGAAAAGTTTCATCGTAAATGTGTGATGCAATGTTGTGGGAGGGTCCTAAGGAACTATAGGACAAATCTCACCTGAGAGTACATAAAAGATGGTGAGAAGAGGAAGAAGTCAACCACTGAACAGTGGAACTTCCTAGACCCAGAAGAATGGGATGCACTTGTTGCATCAAGAAAAACTGATGAATTCAAGGTATTAGGTGTTACTCCTTATTTAATTAATATATATTGTATTCACCTATTCAAGATTAACCTTTCGTGTTACTAACCAAATCAATGTGCATACTAACTAGGCTATCAGTGAGGCACAAAGAGCAAGGCATGCACTAAATGTGCATGACCACACAATGGGTCCAAAGGGCTATATAGGCATTCGCCAAAGACTACAGGCTGAGCGTACTGCTCAGTCTACTACTACTCAGGAGTCCTCTACTATAGGTACCGCACCTCTGCCTCACCATGATGTGTGAATAGCTAGGAGGAAAAACAAGAAGGGAGAAATAAAGAAGCCCGCAACTACTAAGGCGGTTGCAAAAATGGTAAAATACAACTCTTAGAGCAATCGTTCGAATATTGTTTATTTGTGGTGTTTACTTACTTACCAATTTTTGTTGATGCCGATTAGCAGGAGCTGCATGAGCTAAGGAAACAAGGCAATTTCATCCCTGAGGGCATAAGGGATGAATCGATAGTTGCTCCATCCTAGACGTGTTAGGGGTGCAGGCGCTGGTGTGGGCATCAAAGCATTCTTTGGGCCATCCCAGTGCAAACATGTCCCAAAATAGGGAATTTCACAAGAAGAGGTAAACTATTCTTTTTTTAGAATGTTACTGTAAAAGGGAATTCAATAATCAGAAGCTAATGTTTCTTTTATCCATGTATAGGTAGATAAGATAGTTGATAGGAGAGTCGATGAAGTAGTTGACAAGAGAGTCAAGGAAGCAGTTGATAAGACACTCCATGAAGCAATGTGTAAAGAGTTGAGATCAACTCTCTACTAAAATAATCATGGTAAACAAAAACACCAATTGTGTAGCAGTGGAAGTTAAAACTTTGACTATATTCAATTGTATAAAGACTACATTACAAAATTCCCAAACGGGTGTACAACTTTATACACAACAACATGATCTAGGTAGAGGAAGACTAAAACCAAATCAACTTGTCTCCAAACAAAAACAACTTAATATATATAGGCAGCTATGTCCAAGATACAAGGTTGAACTCCTTATCCCTAGCCTTAGGTTGGTTCACCATGCTTCAACTGTGCACTCTGATCCGATACCTGGGTGGTTGGGATCACCCAGCAAGAGAGACATAAAAGTATGTGTTATTCAAAAGGAAAAGGACAAATAATAATGCACAACATTGCATAATAAAATGATTCACTACACTAAGAGTGTCAAAAGTATGAGGCAAGTATAATAATTAAGAATAAAGAACTTCTTCCAAGATGCATCTACCACAATAAAAATCAACAAGCATGAATGATATTTTGACAACAAATATTCTAATGAAGGGTGAGGCACCTACCGGACCTACACCAAGAGGAGAGGGGAAAATGCACATCCCAAACCTCAAAAATATATATTATGGGGAGAAAATGCACATTCCCCAGGGAAAAATTACACATCCCCTCTATGGGTGGTTTGTACTCATGTACACTACATTAGTTATTTGGTCAACAATTCCTCAAGCTGAGTAAACCACTTGGCAGTAGTGGAAATAACATTGCATCTTAGCAAATGGGAATAAAACCCATGAAGTGAATCACATAAAAGAGCCAATATTGGCAATAGCAAGATTCAAGTATTTCAAGTAAATGAACCATCATAGGCAGTAGAAGATTCAAATAAATAAAGATCCAAATAAAAGGAAATAGAGATATTCCAAGGCTAGCACAATATGAATGTAGGATTGGATAAAAGCCCAACTAAAGGATAGGTTATTTGCACATATATTCCACAATCATAGGATCCATATACATAAATAGGCTTCACATACCTCATTGAATATCCACATCCAACATTATCACTGATTAGATTGTATCAACATCCATTGACCCTAGTTACAAACATTTCACATAAATTAGCATTTATTAAGCATAAAGTATAAAGGAAAATACCCATTTTAGACCTTATTCGAAAACCACTGATTTAGGACTCAAAACTAATACCTAAATCTCACTTAGGTTTCAGTGATTAAGAAAACATATTTTATTTCTCAATTTGGAGTTGAAATGATTTAATTATCATTTTTAGAACATTTAACATACTTAAAATTACATTCAAAGCAAACTTTGAAAAAGTATTGGGAATCAGGTCTCAAAAACCATAAAAGCAGATTCTACATGAAAAATCCTTTCCAACGAGTATTTACTCAAATTTTTCCGATAACATATCGATTTTCTATGATTTATTTGCTCTAGACCAATCAGAGAGCAAGAAAAATCCATGTAGGTTAAAAGGGCTTGCGAGAAACAAAATGGCAAAAGACCAAAATGCCCTTGGCATTAAAATGCGAAGGCAGGAGTGTGTGAGGGTAAAAGTGTAAAAATGATCGGTCATCTTCTACCTTCAGCGCCAGCCATGGGCCCGAAGGAGCAACTTGCACATTTGGGCGTTTCCTTGTTTCTTAACCAAAATGGACGTACATGTACTCGAAATGAAGCTCAAGATGAGAGGAACTCACCTGTATGCTTTATTGGGGTGCTTCTATCACTGAGCATCTAGGAAAAGGGCTATAATACCTGTGAGAAGGTGGAGGTTTCGGGGCTAAGCGGGGGATCTTCATGCCAAATTAGCAACTGTAAAAGCTTGCAATGGGGCCGAAGGAGGTGTGGGAGGTGTTACTTATAGGTGAGGGAGGTGAGGCTCCGAAACAACAAGTGGGTGGAGAGGGTGCAGCCGGTGCCTATGGGCGTTTGGGCTATGGTGCACGGGAGACGATGAGTAAGGACTTAAACGGTGTGGCTCGAGGAGACGAAGCCAACACAACTTAAATCTCGCAAAATGATTGAGAAATGAGGGAGAACGAAGTGGAGGAGCCTAGGCATCATCTTGGTCGGCAGGCTGGAGGTTGAAGATGACCCCATATCCATTGGATCAAGATCCAATGGGGGTCGAGTGCGTGGCACATGAAATAAATGAAATAAATGCAAAAATCGAATCTACTATAGTTAAACTATATGGGAACTTGTAAAATCCATTTGAAGGGTCAAATGAAGTCCAAATGACCTCAAATTTTAACCATAGGTTTATGACAACACCTAAAACGATTCTATACATTTATCTCGAAAATCACATGGTTAGGCCTCTAACTAATATATAGACTATTAAAGCGTATAATAAAGCATAAAAAGAGCAATTAATATAAAGAATATCTTTTAATGACATAATAGGGTATATCTCAAGATGTTAGTCACATATAAACATTATGAGTCATATATCAACATATAATACTCTTATTAGTGCATGATTTCCTTATTGGAGGAGAGAGAAAGTAAAGGGGTTAATTACTCCTATACATTAACTCAAATACATTGTTACTAGTATATTTATCCAAAAAGCTCCAAATTAACATAATCCACTCATATTATCTCATTAATGGTCAAATTGCATGATTAGACCTCAGTTATCTCATTAGATGGGTTATTTGTGCAAAACCCCTACATAGACATAAATGTAGGTAATTAGTGAATTACACCTCCAGAAAGGCTCAAATTCAACATTGAGGCCCAAGAAGGCTCAAAAGGATGGGAAATTAGTGAAGGATGTCCAAAAGGACTAGAAGGCAAAGAAAAGTACAAAAGTGGGTAAATTTCATAAAGGACCCTAAGATTCAGTATGTTATAGCACTCCACCCCCTTAAAGAGGATTTCATCCCCGAAATCATAGCAAGAGGAAAGAGATAGGGTGAGTGTGCAACATCCCAACATTAGGTAACTAGGTGTTACATCAAATCTATGATACTTCACAAGCTCTATACATAAGACAAAGTCTCACTAAGGTTTCCATTACCTTTTATCAAACCTAATATAATTAACACTATGGCTTATAAGCATAATCTTCATATGAAAAAGCATCATCTTTGTTATACCATTACATGTGCCATACATTTTACTCTCGTTGTTGTAACAAGGATTACATCTCATCATTAAGTACCAAAACATATGCTTTTCCCTTATAAGGGTTTTAGGTACAATTAGGGTTTTCTAAGAAATCTCATCATTAATGATGTATTAGGTCACAAACCTAATAACTTGAATCTAATCTCATTAACCTCCTAGAACCATCATATGGAATTATCACATATTATTTTGTAAGAAAAGATAATATCATCAACAAATTATTAAGCCTACCATAATCCCAAATAAGGTCACATATATTATCACATATTTCCAGCTGACATTAGATACTCAAGTTAATGACATCATTTTCTCCTATTACACTCCATAATATGAATCATACATATTTTACATCACATTAGGCATTAATGCAAACTTATGTGAATCCAATACTCATAATCATATTTGTGTCATTACATGTGTTTTAGTGAACAATATGAAATACATTAAACATGAATGAATTGATTTTCATACTAAATCATGATAAGGTGATTAATGAGATGTATATTAGGGAACAAGGTGATATGCCTTACCTATAATGATAACTTGATCATGACTAGGTGATTATCATCCATGAATATGTATCAAGGGATATAATATGATGATGACACCTAATGTCACTAATGTATCATGAAGGCATCAAAGATATGTATGTAGATGTGTATATGGTTAGGGCTAGATGATTACACATTAGGGTTTAGGTCATCATGAATATTACATATTATGCATTCCTAGTAAGGAATAGACCATTAATCATACTAACCATACTATTAGGGCGACATGGTCAACATTAATGGTAAACACAATTAGTGATGAGTAACTCACAATCATGTGCATCAAGAATATGTAAAGGTTCAAGCATATGAACTATTCTCCTAGATGACTTATTATATACATATTCATTTGTGTATAGACAAATAAGATGAATTATAATTATAATTTGTTTTTTTAACACTAACCATATGAACTTACTAATCTCTTATCTAAGGAGTTAGGGTTTCTAAAACATAGTAACTTGATTTCGAATGTATTAAGGGACTCCACCCCCTTAAAGAGGATTTCGTCCTCAAAATCAAAAACTCCAAAATCTATCAAGGTATAAGAGCACTGCTACTAAGTCCACTTATTAAAAAGGGTTGAGGTAAAACTATGTATGAGATCCAACACTTAGCTGTTTTACTAAACACCATTATAAACTTCAAGCCCAACATAGGGTAGGATACTCCCAACTTGGAAATCTAGGGATATTATAAGGAAATTAAGGACACATAAGGGGATTCTACATGATTAACCAAGACATCATATACTAGGGTCAAAAGGTTACTCAACAATAAGATAATTTGTTCAAAGGTATGCTATTTTGGGACGACCAGTATCAGCTCAGGCCAGGCCGGCATCATATGGATCTGGGAGACCTTGTAAGACAAGCTAGTGGTGTGGAGGAAAATATTGCCATCCCCCAGACCCCGGCCGTTTCTAGACACCTTTGCTATCAACTTATGCCCTAGTAGCAACCTAAACGACTAATCACCAAAAAGTTGACAAATTATATTTCTAGTATGAAATGATTATGTCCTAAATCAATCTTTCATCATAGGTCCACTCTAAGGTGAAAAACTTACTAAAGGGAACTATATAAGGTTAGGGTTTCTATCTAGGAGACAAATTGAATTAGTCAAGACTCTGACTACCTTGATGCTCTGATACCATGCTGTAAAGAGCTGAGATCAACTGTCTACTAAAATAATCATGATAAACAAAAACACCAATTATGTAGCAGCACAAGTTAAAACTTTCACTATATTCATTTGTATAAAGAGTACATTACAAAATTCCCAAACGGGTGTACAACTTGATACACATCAACATGATCTAGGTAGAGGAAGACTAAAACCAAATCAACTTGTCTCCAAACAAAAAAAACTTAATATATATATATATGCAACTATATCCAAGATACAAGATTGAACTCCTTATCCCTAGCCTTAGGTTGGTTCACCATTCTTCAACTACACACTCTGACCCTATACCTGGGTGGTTGGGATCACCCAGCAAGAGAGAGAGAAAAGTATGTGTTATTTAAAAGGAAAAGGACAAATAATAATTCACAACATTGCATAATAAAATGATTCACTACACTAAGAGTGTCAAAAGTATGAGGCAAGTATAATAATTAAGAATAAAGAACTTCTGCCAAGATGCATCTATCACAATAAAAATCAACAAGCATGAATGATATTTTGACAACAAATATTCTAATGCAGGGTGAGGCACCTACCAGACCTACACCAAGAGGAGAGGGGAAAATGCACATCCCAAACCTCAAAAATATATATAATATGGGGAGAAAATGTACATTCCCCAGGGTGAAATTACACATGCCCTCTATGGATGGTTTGTACTCATGTACACTACATTAGTTATTTGGTCAATAATTCCTCATGCTGAGTAAACCACTTGGCAGTAGTGGAAATAACATTACATCTTAGCAAATGGGAATAAAACCCATGAAGTAAATCACATAAAAGAGCCAACATTGGCAATATAAAGATTCAAGTATTTCAAGTAAATGAACCATCATAGGCAGCAGAAGATTCAAATAAACAAAGATCCAAATAAAAGGAAATAGAGATATTCTAAGGCTAGCACAATATGAATGTAGGATTGGATAAAATCCCAACTAAAGGATAGGTTATTTGCACATATATTCCACAATCATAGGATCCATATACATAAATAGGCTTCACATACCTCATTGAAGATTCACATCCATCATTATCACTGATTAGATTGTATCAATATCCATTAACCCTAGTTACAAACATTTCACATAAATTAGCATTGATTAAGCATAATGTATAAAGGAAAATACCCATTTTAGACCTTATTCGAAAACCACTAATTTAGGACTCAAAACTAGGACCAAAAGCTCACTTAGGTTTCACTGATTAAGAAAACATATTTTATTTCTCAATTTAGAGTTGAAATGATTTAATTATCATTTTTTAGAACATTTAACATACTTAAAATGACATTCAAAGAAAACTTCGAAAAATCATTGGGAATCAGGTCTCAAAAACCACAAAATCAGATTCTAAATGAAAACTCCTTTCCAACGAGTATTTACTCAAAATTTTCCGATAATGTATCGATTTTCTATGATTTATTTGCTCTAGACCAAATCAGAGAGCAAGAAAAATCCATGTAGGCTAAAAAGGCTTGCGACAAACAAAATGAAAAAAGACCAAAATGCCCTTGGCATTAAAATGTGAAGTCAGGAGTGTGTGAGGGTAAAAGCGTAAAAATGATCGGTCATCTTCTACCTTCAGCGCCAGCCATGGGTGCAAAGGAGCAACTTGCCCATTTGGGTGTTTCCTCGTTTGTTAACCAAAATGGACGTACATGTACTCGAAACGAAGCTCAAGATGATAGAAACTCACCTGCATGCTTTATTGGGGTGTTGCTATGACCGATCAGCTAGAAAAAGGGACGTAATACCTATGAGAAGGTGGAGGTTTCGGGACTAAGCGGGGGATCTTCGGGCCAAATTAGCAACTATAAAAGCTTGCAATGGGGTCGAAGGAGGTGCGGGAGGTGTTACTTATAGGTGAGGGAGGCTGAGGCTCCGAAATGAAAAGTGGGTGGAGAGGGTGCAGCTGACGCCTATGGGCATTTGGGCTATGGTGCACGGGAGATGATGAGCAAGGACTTAAACGGTGGGCTCGAGGAGACGAAGCCAACACAACTTAAATCTCGCAAAATGATCGAGAAACGAGGGAGAACAAAGTGGATGAGCCTAGGTGTCATCTTGGTCGGTGGGATGGAGGTTGAAGATGACCCCAGATCCATTGGATCAAGATCCAATGGGGGCCGAGTGCGTGACACATGAAATAAATGAAATAAATGCAAAAATCGATTCATCTACTATAGTTAAACTATATGGGAACTTGTAAAATCCATTTGAAGGGTCAAATGAAGTCCAAATGACCTCAAATTTTAACCATAGGTTTATGACAACACCTAAAACGATTATATGCATTTATTTTCTCTAAAATCACATGTTTAGGTATCTAATTAATATATAGACTATTAAAGCATATAATAAAGCATAAAAAGAGCAATTAATATAAAGAATATCTTTTAATGACATAATAGGGTATATCTCGAGTTATTAGTCACATATAAACATTATGAGTCGTATATCAACATATAATACTCTTATTAGTGCATTATTTCCCTATTTGGAGGAGAGAGAAAGTAAAGGGGTTAATTACTCCTATACATTAACTCAAATACATTGTTACTAGTATATTTATCCAAAAAGCTCCAAATTAACATAATCCACTCATATTATCTCATTAATGATCAAATTGCATGATTAGACCTCAGTTATCTCATTAGATGGGTTATTTGTGTAAAACCCCCTACATAGACATAAATGTAGGTGATTAGTGAATTACACCTCCAGAAAGGCTCAAATTCAACATTGAGGCCCAAGAAGGCTCAAAAGGATGGGAAATTAGTGAAGGGTGTCCAAAAGGACTAGAAGGCAAAGAAAATTACAAAAGTGGGTAAATTGCATAAAGGACCCTGAGATTCAGTATGTTACATCTCTCCACCCCTTAAAGAGGATTTTGTCCCCGAAATCATAGCAAGAGGAAAGGCTTAGGGTGAGTGTGCAACATCCCAACATTAGGTAACTAGGTGTTACATCAAATATATGATACTTCAAAATCTCTATACATAAGCCAGGTCTCACTAAGGTTTCCATTACCTTTTATCAAACCTAATATGATTAACACTTTGGCTTATAAGCATAATCTTCATATGAAAAAACATCATATTTATTATACCATTACATGTGCCATACATGTTACTCTCGTTGTTGTAACAAGGATTACATCTCATCATTAAGTACCAAAACATATGTTTTTCCTTTATAAGGGTTTTAGGTACAATTAGGGTTTTCTAAGAAATCTCATCATTAATGATGTATTAGGTCACACACCTAATAACTTGAATCTAATCTCATTAACCTCGTAAAACCATGATATGGAATTATCACATATTATTTTGTAAGAAAAGATAATATCATCAACAAATTATTAAGCCTATCATAATCCCAAATAAGGTCACATATATTATCATATATTGCCAACTGAGATTAGATACTCAAGTTAATGACATCATTTTCTCCTATTACACTCCATAATATGAATTATACATATTTTACATCATATTAGGCATTAATGCAAACTTATGTGAATCCAATACTCATAATCATATTTGTGTCATTACATGTGTTTTAGTGAACAATATGAAATACATTAAACATGAATGAATTGATTTTCATACTAAATCATGATAAGGTGATTAATGAGATGTATATTAGGGAACAAGGTGATATGCCTTACCTATAATGATAACTTGATCATGACTAGGTGATTATCATCCATGAATATGTATCAAGGGATATAATATGATGATGACACCTAATGTCACTAATGTATCATGAAGGCATTAAAGATATGTATGTAGATGTGTATATGGTTAGGACTAGATGATTACACATTAGGGTTTAGGTCATCATGAACATTACATATTATGCATTCCTAGCAAGGACTAGACCCTTAATCTTACTAACCATACTATTAGGGCGACATGGTCAACATTAAGGGTAAACACAATTAGTGATGAGTAACTCACTATCATGTGCATCAAGAATATGTAAAGGTTCAAGCATATGAACTATTTTCCTAGATGACTTATTATATATATATATATATATATATATTCATTTGTGTATAGACAAACAAGATGAATTATAATTATGATTTGTCTGTTTAACACTAACCATATGAACTTACTAATCACTTATCTAAGGAGTTATGGTTACCAAAACATAGTAACTTTATTTCGAATGTATTAAGGGACTCCACCCCCTTAAAGAGTATTTCGTCCTCAAAATCAAAAACTCCAAAATATATCAAGGTATAAGAGCACTACTACTAAGTCCACTTATCAAAAAGGGTTGAGGTAAAACTATGTATGAGATCCAACACTTAGCTGTTTTACTAAACACCATTATAAACTTCAAGCCCAACATAGGGTAGGATACCCCCAACTTGGAAATCTAGGGATCTTATAAGGAAATTAAGGACACATAAGGGGATTCTACATGATTAACCAAGACATCATATACTAGGGTCAAAAGGTTACTCAACAATAAGATAATTTGTCCAAAGGTATGCTATTTTGGGACAGTCAGTATCAGCTCAGGCCAGGTCGGCGTAATATGGATCTGGGAGTCCTCGTAAGCCAAGCCAGTGGTGTGGAGGAAAATATTTCCAGCCCCCAGACCCTAACCCTTTCTAGACACCTTTGCTATCAACTTATGCCCTAGTAGAAACCTAAACGACTAATCACCAAAAAGTTGACAAATTATATTTCAAGTATGAAATGATTATGTCCTAAATCAATCTTTCATCATAGGTCCACTCTAAGGTGAAAAACTTACTAAAGGGAACTATATAAGGTTAGGGTTTCTATCTAGGAGACAAATTGAATTAGTCAAGACTCTGACTACCTTGATGCTCTGATACCATGCTGTAAAGAGCCGAGATCAAATCTCTACTAAAATAATCATGGTAAACAAAAACACCAATTGTGTAGCAGTGGAAGTCAAAACTTTGACTATATTCAATTATATAAATAGTACATTACAAAATTCCCAAATAGGTGTACAACTTTATACACAGCAACATGATCTAGGTAGAGGAAGACTAAAACCAAATCAACTTGTCTCAAAACAAAAACAACTTAATATATATAGGCAGCTATGTCCAAGATACAAGGTTGAACTCCTTATCTCTAGCCTTAGGTTGGTTCACCATTCTTCAACTACGCACTCTGATCCTATACCTGGGTGGTTGGGATCATGCAGCAAGAGAGAGATACAAGTATGTGTTATTTAAAAGGAAAAGGACAAATAATAATGCACAACATTGCATAATAAAATGATTCACTACACTAAGAGTGTCAAAAGTATGAGGCAAGTATAATAATTAAGAATAAAGAACTTCTGCCAAGATGCATCTACCACAATAAAAATCAACAAGCATGAATGATATTTTGACAACAAATATTCTAATGCAGGGTGAGGCACCTACCAGACCTACACCAAGAGGAGAGGGTAAAATGCACATCCCAAACCTCATAAATATATATAATATGGGGAGAAAATGCACATTCCCCAGGGTGAAATTACACATGCCCTCTATGGGTGGTTTGTACTCATGTACACTACATTAGTTATTTGGTCAAAAATTCCTCATGCTAAGTAAAACACTTGGCATTAGTGGAAATAACATTACATCTTAGCAAATGGGAATAAAACCCATGAAGTAAATCACATAAAAGAGCCAACATTGGCAATAGCAAGATTCAAGTATTTCAAGTAAATGAACCATCATAGGCAGTAGAAGATTCAAATAAATAAAGAGCCAGATATAAGGAAATAGAGATATTCTAAGGCTAGCACAATATGAATGTAGGATTGGATAAAAGCCCAACTAAAGGATAGGTTATTTGCACATATATTCCACAATCATAGGATCCATATACATAAATAGGCTTCACATACCTCATTGAAGATTCACATTCATCATTATCACTGATTAGATTGTATCAACATACATTAACCCTAGTTACAAACATTTCACATAAATTAGCATTTATTAAGCATAAAGTATAAAGGAAAATACTCATTTTAGACCTTATTCGAAAACCACTGATTTAGGACTCAAAACTAGGACCAAAAGCTCACATAGGTTTCACTGATTAAGAAAACATATTTTATTTCTCAATTTGGAGTTGAAATGATTTAATTATTATTTTTAGAATATTTAACATACTTAAAATGACATTCAAAGCAAACTTTTCAGGGCTAAGCGGGGGATCTTCGGGCCAAATTAGCAACTGTAAAAGCTTGCAATGGGACCGAAGGGGGTGCGGGAGGTGTTACTTATAGGTGAGGGAGGCTGAGGCTCCGAAATGACAAGTGGGTGGAAAGGGTGCAGCCGATGCCTATGGGCATTTGGGCTATGGTGCACGGGAGACGATGAGCAAGGACTTAAACGGTGCGGCTCGAGGAGACGAAGCCAACGCAACTTAAATCTATCGAAATGATCGAGAAACGAGGGAGAACGAAGTGGAGGACCCTCGGCGTCATCTTGGTCAGCGGGCTGGAGGTTGAAGATGACCCCAGATCCATTGGATCGAGATCCAATGGGGGTCGAGTGGGTGACACATGAAATAAATGAAATAAATGCAAAAATCGATTCATCTACTATAGTTAAACTATATGGGAGCTTGTAAAATCCATTTGAAGGGTCAAATGAAGTCCAAATGACCTCAAATTTTAACCATAGGTTTATGTCAATACCTAGAACGATGCTATGCATTTAGTTTCTTGAAAATAACATGGTTAGGCCTCTAATTAGTATATAGACTATTAAAGCATATAATAAAACATAAAAAGAGCAATTAATATAAAGAATATCTTTTAATGGCATAATAGGGTATATCTCGAGATCTTAGTCACATATAAACATTATGAGTCATATAGCAACATATAATACTCTTATAAGTTCATTATTTCCCTATTTGGAGGAGAGAGAAAGTAAAGGGGTTAATTACTCCTATACATTAACTCAAATACATTGTTACTAGTATATTTATCAAAAAAGCTCCAAATTAATATAATCCACTCATATTATCTAATTAATGGTCAAATTGCATGATTAGACCTCAGTTATCTCATTAGATGGGTTATTTGTGCAAAACCCCCCACATAGACATAAATGTAGATAATTAGTGAATTACACCTCTAGAAAGGCTCAAATTCAACATTGAGGCCCAAGAAGGCTCAAAAGGATGGGAAATTAGTGAAGGATGTCCAAAAGGACTAGGAGGAAAAGAAATGTATAAAAGTGGGTAAATTTCATAAAGGACCCTGAGATTTAGTATGTTACACAATGAGCAAGTGGCGGGCATCTCTGACTGCCACTCAGATAGTGCCTATGGCGTCCCACTCTACACCTACTATAGAGGTTGAGAGTAATCTTGTAGATCCACCATCTAACACATCTGATGTAAGTATTTTTATGACATAGTAACTAGTCTTTTCAAGATGATATGTATATATGTATATAACATTCTTTACGTAAATTTATAGGGGTTGAAGCCATGTCGTCTAAAAAGTAAAGAATATGTCATTGCAGAGGCATCAACTTAGCCATACCTTCCAGGGGAAATGTTTCATGGGTCTCTATTACTAGATGGTTGGGTTCGTGTGAGCCTGCTACATATATTCCCCAATTGGATAGATCTTCTATTGCCATATGCCCACACAGATTGTGAAATGCTTGGTGAGGCAGAAGGCATAGTGATATTGTGGCCGAAAGTGGATGTCATCTATACTGAAATTGTATGGTAAATTTACATTACATTAAATTGTCAGTGTGTATATATGAGGTCAATTGATCTGGAATTATATATATAGGTTAAAACGAAGACACCCAGAGCATCTAGGCCTCCACCTCCACCTCCTACATTACCAAGTTGGGTTCCACATGACCTACCTATCCCGTTAGGTCCTAATTGTAGTGGTATGATAGTATGGTTAGGCAAACATGATATAAATTGCCCTATAATTGTTTGTATAGATGCGGATGTTGGAGGTCAATCATACGAAACAAACTATTTATACAATATATTTTGGAGTTGTTTGGCTATGATTGGTTGAATACATCTATGATAGAGCTATGGATAAGGTGAGATCTTATTTATACATCCATATACCTTGTGTAGGATCTGGTGATCTAGTTTCTTATATATTAATGCATATGTAATACATGTTTTGTAGCTACTTAGACAAGATATGTGCATATTTTTCATTTGAACATGTAGGATTTTTGATTCCATCTTTGATTAGTCTAGTAGCTAAAGACCCTCCGTCAGTTCAACAATATTGTTGTGATGCTTTTACAAATATTGATCAAAATAAGAAGACGGTGATAATAGCTCCATTCAATGTGGAGTAAGTTTACTTTGCTTATAATTTGAACTTAAGAAAATTACATTTTTATTGTGAATTTTTAGTTATTAATTTTAACTTTTTTACCTCTAGGGGTACGCATTGGGAGTTACTAGTTATCATCCCCGGGACGTTCACTGTCTATTATCTAGATCCTAAGGGGACTAAATTGAATCCAACATATGGACGCACAATGAAAATGGCATTATTTCGGTGAGAAATATTTCATTTTTATATCCGTTAACATCTGTTATTACATTACTATTTAATTATGCAATTTACTATGTTACATTAACATGTAGGGGTTTAAATGAGTTCAAAAAGGCTGGAGGAAAGGTCCCCAGGAAAAAGAACCAGCCAATAATTTGGGAGAATGTGGAAGTAAGTTCCCGACTCCAATTTATAGTGAACTGTGCTTAGTTGTATTTTTTAATATTTTGTATGTTTCAATTTATAGTGTACTACACAAGACAACAACTGGGCATGTGCATACTATGTGATGTGATTTATGCACATGATTATCAAACATGTCGTAGTGGACATTGATACCACACATGAGGTATTATATATAGTCTCATTAGATAATATGAAATATATCAATCATATTTTTTTATTATTAATTATATATATACATCATTCTCTTTGTATGTATTTAAAACTGACCCCACTACAGGTAAGGCCTTATTAGATGTACATGCTCCCTATACGACAGAAGAATTAAATGATATAAGAGAAGAATGGGAAAAAGACATACAAGTAGTGGGGGGTTTAAAATATAATTGAGATGTTGATAGCGATAATGACTAAAGAATGTTTATACATGTGTGAATGTAAAAATGAATAGAACTGCAAGTTGCTACATGAATGTTTCTACATGTGTCTGAATATTTTTACATGTGTGAATGTGAAAATGAAAGGAATTGCAAGTTGCTACATGAATGTTTCTACTTGTGTGAATGTGAAAATTGAATGGAACAGTAGGTTGCTAAATGTGTGAAAATGAATCTTGTTAATTTTGTAGGTTTGTTGCCTGTTGTTGGCTAATATCAATAGATGTTGTAAACTTACAGTTCAGAACTGAACTACAAGTTCTGCATCCTGTGACCAACCATACAGCAGGCCTGCAAACTGATAAGAAAAAAAATCAAAATATAGGCGTCAATTATTAGTTGAAAACTGACAACAAAGGATTACAATGTTGGTTAATAGAAAAAAACCACCGCCTAATGTGGCCAGACAAAATGGTGATATGGTGTCAGTTATTACTAAGAAATTGATACCTATGGTGTCCTAGATGGCACCCTTTTTGTGGCGCGAATGGTTTGGATGTCAGTTTCCCTACTAATAACAGACGCCTATAGTACCCCTACTGGCGCATCGGCTAATAGAAAAACACCGCCACCTAATGTGGCTAGACAACACGGTGATATGACATCAGTTATTACTAAGAAACTGACGCCTATGGTGTCCTAGATGGCACCCTTTTTGTGGCGCGAAGGGTTTGGGCGTCGGTTTCCCTACTAATAATTGACGCCTATAGTGTGGCGCAAAGGGTTCTGGCATCAGTTTTCCCACTAATAACCGACGCCTATAGTGCCCCTGCTGGCGCGTTTTGGGTGGCGCGAAGGGTTCTGGCTTCGGTTTTTAAATCGACGCCTAAGGGTTCATCTTTTAGTGTCACCCACATATGTGTCACTTTTTAACTGTCGCCAAAGGCCTTAAATAACTGACACCAAAGGTCAGTTCTGTACTAGAGCATATCTTGTTTTAATTGATATGGACTCTCAAAATTTTGTTATTAGATGTGTTTCTTCTAATTATGTACTTGTTGTAAGGTTTTATCAATTAAATTCTTGTTGTTATAATCTTGGTTGAAGAGATCACATATCCCAAGATTAGAAACATTGAATGAAGATATATAACTACAAATGATATCCTAGATCGAGTTCTATGATTCATTTATTTTTTCTTGTATGTTATAACCCTTGGTGATGATATCCCAAATTGTAGGATTAGAACACCACACAGAACATGTAGAACTCTAGAAGAGATCTGGTGCATCTACCCTAAGCTAGACACAATTGGGATCTTTCAATATTTATAAGGACCTAAAATAACACACTCACTTAGACTAACACACTAACCCGCAAGAAGATGTGGTCGTGCTATAGTATAGGTATGTAGAAAGATAAGGTTCGATCCACTTGGAGAGAGGGGAAATTAGAGCTTAATTAGCTTGAGCTAGGTGTAACATACCAGATCTTGGACCCTACCGTAGAACTTTGACCTTTTGGGTTTGACCAAATAAGGTTGAGGTTAGAATGATCCTAATAATCTAATGTATGAATAATGTAATCTAATATGTCACATAATTCATTTGGTGATAATAAGATGATAAAGAACTTAATTGAATAAGTAATTAAGATAATGGGCCATTAGTGGGCCAAGTGACATAACTCATATAAGAAAATCTCAAACATAAAAACAAACTTCAAATTCGTAATCTACACATCAAAATAAGCTTACATGTCAATTTTCATGTAATTTGGACAACCTTGAAATAATATGGTAAGTTAGGAGAGAGAAACTACCTAAAATGTGTAATTAATAAATAAATACAATTCTTGACACCAAAAGTTAGAAATAATGCCAAATTCGTATTCAACACACTTAAGTTAACTTGTGGATAAAGTTTCACCTAAATTGGATAATCTTAATGTCATTAATGCATGAAGAAAGAGAAACTAAGTTTTGGATAATAAATTTATTATAAGTTCTCAAAAGGAAAATCTAATTTAATATTCAAAATCTACATGCTTTCATTAGCCCCTCTGCAAAATTTTACCTAATTTGGGTCTCGTTTGTACCCTCAAACAAGGAGAGAGAAAATGTTTAATAAATGAGTAAGTAATGTGTCACGCCCGTTCTAATTGAAATGGATTTTTGCTCGGTTGATCTGGGCCATTGATATCTGATCAGACGGTGGCTGTATCTTCCCCTTGTGCCCAGTTTCTTTTCTCGCGCCGGGGATTCGTTCCCTGTGAGGTTTCCTTCTCCGATTCCTCCGTTCCCTTCCTTCCTCTTCCTCCGTTTTCCATCCCCTCGTCTTTCTAAACCCCATCTAGATCCATTAGCTATATAAATCCTGGGACATCGGCCCTTCTTGCCCAGCTGGCGGCCGCCGCCCGTTAGCCCATGTCCTCCCTCTGTTTTCCCCTCTATTCCCCTGTTCTTCTCCCCCTTATCATCGACCTTCGACGCTCACCCAGGATCCTTCAAATGTCGGTGGTTTTGCCTGCTTTGGTCCGGAACTCCTCCTCCCCAACTCGCCTCGCCGGTGATGACCTCCCTGCTCCGGCGCCAAAGGTGGAGCCTTCAGAATCTTTGGAAGCTATGCTTATGCAATCTGTGAGTTCATCGAGGTCCATAGATCGGTTGCAGCTGGTTGCTTTGGTCGGGGATCGCACCCCCTCAGTTTCCCCCAAATGTACGCAGCCAGAGATCAGCTGCTTCGCGCAGCCCTGGTGGCCGTGACGCGTGAGAGGGGAAAGATGACCCCTGTCGATTTCTCGTTCCTGCCCCATGCCGTTGTTGTGCGCTGGGGGCATTTACATCTTTTCACCTGTTTTGATTTCTTTAGTCGCACGCTTAGTTGGCCGCTGACTGGTTTGCTTAACAGTCGTCGATTGGGCCAGCTAGTCTGGGCCCATGCTCTCTTCCTTTCTCTCTGCTTGTTTGATTACGTGGCTTTATCCATTCTTCCGATTGGTTGGATTTGGAAAATTAATAACTAAAAATGTACTGGTCAGAAAAATATGAATAAATACTCGTTGGAATCATAAAAACAAGATCTAACTAATGGTATAAATTATGATGGTCAAATCTGATGTTTAATAACGTGTGTTTTAATGGATCTAATTAATGAAGACTTAACTTGTATAATTCATAACTAATCAATTATAAGTCAAAAAAATATAATAAAATATATTTTGAACTCAGGAAAATATAACCTAAAATATGGTATAGTTTTGATAACCTAATTCACAATAATAAAAAGACATTTTTTTAGGGTTTTGAATAAGTTATGGAAATCTAACCCTAATTCCACATATATGCATTATAAGTTCTTTGGATGCCTAAGCTTGGACCTAGTTGGACTTTGGATCATTGAATCTGAATTTGAGATATGGTGTATCCCCTATTCCTCTATGTTGAGCAATTCACATATCTTATCTTTCTTTTGACTTTGGCCTACACATATGTCTATTCTCTTGATATCATGGTTCGTGTGAACTATCATTCTTTTTATGGTCTTGGATATTCTATTGAGATCTATCTTGTGCCTTGGTACATGTTGGACTTATATCATATTATGTGCCCAATTTGAAGTGGATGTTTATATGTTTGTGTTGCCCATTGTGTGATGGCAATATTGTATAATTCTGACTATACTTTCTACTTGCCTCTATATTATACATGTTATGTGATTAAGTAGCATTAGAGTAGTGTAAATTATATTGGTTTTTGTTTATGGCAGATGTGTTATTTCCTGTCGAGCATATTGTGATAATTCCTGCTCTTTTTGGGACGACAAGGAACCTCGTACCCTGGGAAATATGTGTGTCTTGACCCATTTTATATATATTTGGGAGTTTGGCGGTGAGTCATTCTCTATCAGGTTTGCAAGGATGTGAAGCTTTGATCACCAATTGTGTTTATATTGTTTTAGGGCTATGTTTATATCGCATGCATGCAGGATATTGATTGTGGGATGTGTGCCCTAGTGGTGCTTATTTCCCACCGTGGTAGTGGATGTTTATATGGCACAACCCAACTTTTATGTTGTTTTTATGGAAAGTATCTCTGTTATTGTGATCTTTTCTCTTGATACCCGTTTGGGTGGTACTTATATTTTCTATGGGAAGCTTCTATATATTTGTTATCTTTTATTTCATAATGTTGCTTAATTCCCTATTTAGTATGCACACACCAGCCTTTACTGATGTCTCCTATTGTTTCTCTTTTACTGGGATATGCTTCCAACCCTAGGTGGAGGACTGGATGACAAGGCATGTTGACCTGGACATAAATTGTGAAGTTAAAGCTTGGAGACAATCTTGAGGTGGTTTAGATTTCCTCTACATAGATCCTTATGATGTAAGTTTAAGATGTTACATTGTCTTATAAATTGAATATAGTCATTATTTTCTTCTGTTGCTATACTTTGGTTGTTTTGTATACCATTAATAAAGATTTGAAAATTTTACACCCACTCCAAGCATACATTTGAAGTGTGTTTGGACTGGAGGTTCTATTGTTCAAATTTTTAGTATAGATGTG
The DNA here is from genome assembly GCA_963693085.1 of Alisma plantago-aquatica. Lineage (NCBI taxonomy): Eukaryota > Viridiplantae > Streptophyta > Magnoliopsida > Alismatales > Alismataceae > Alisma > Alisma plantago-aquatica. The sequence continues at coordinate 764,835,344 of OY856413.1, read as the reverse complement.
GTTTCACTTCTTTACACTAGGTTCCTAAAGTGGAGTCTAGGGTTCAAGGGTTTCACTGGGGTTTTTCTTAATTACACTAAAGGTCTAAGAAAGGCATTAAAGGAGCAAGAATTAAAACCTAAGTTAGCCCTAGATAGTTTAGTTCTATTGAGCAAAGAAAGGAAACTAAGTAAGAAAATAGAGCAATTAAGACTCACGAAAGAAAAGCAAGATCTATACTACACTGACTAGCAATTGACTACTAGTCAAGCAAGAGTTAACACTACACTAGAAACATAGTCCTAATTAGGAACCTAGAATAAGACTAGGTAGATATTAAAAAGAACTAGCACAAGCAAACACAAAGGTGAAATAAACACTCTAGGAAAACCTAGCTATCAAGAACAAAGAAACTAGCTAAGGGGGCAATTAAAGAAAGTAACTAAGAAAGAATGAACTAGCAAGAGCAATTTACGGTTTCAAGCAAGTAATGAAGGCATGTGGCATTTGGGGGAATGTAACTAGAATCCAAGTTGAGGGTTAATAGCATGCAAATTTGTCCATTCATTCTAGATTGTTAAACCAAACAACAAAACAAACGTTGTTGAATTGCCCTAAAATACGAGTTGGCCATGGATGCTATAAGTTGTGTGAAGGGGAATTACACTATTGCACACCCTATCCAACCTTACGAGGCTCAATTCAACTAGGGCTTAGGTGAAATTCCAATATGATTTATCAAGTCTAGGTTTCTAGAGTAAATGTCCTTAGGGAAATTGGGAGTCAAAGGTAGGAATGAAGAGTGGAGGTGAGGGTGTTTCACCTCACATCACTCACCATCTAGCTTTTAAGAAACTCCTAAGAAATTGCACTAAGAACTCCTACACTATCTACTTAGATCTGCCTTAGAAGTATGAGAGGGGGTATTTAGGTGGTAATATAGATTTCTAGCTAGGGATCCACTAGTTGGACCTATAAGAAATCCCTAAGATAACCACATACAAGCCATTCTCTCCAACTTTCCAAGTGGTTTCAAGAACAAATCAACAAACAATCCATGTTTTCAAGCACAATCCACAAGAATAAATATGACAAACAAGATAGAAGATAACACAATCATCATAAAACGAAGAGTTTACAAGTTATTTCCCCTGAGCATGGTATCAAAGTCACATTTGAGCCCCAAACTACCCACCTAAGGGACTTAGCTACTCATAACAAAATAAAAGAAGAAAAAAGAATGAGTAGAGGAGTGAATAACCATTGAAGCTTGGTGAGGACTCCTCCTTCTTCACCTCCTAGTAGCCGAAGCACACTGTTCTTCTCCCAAGATGGATGGATGTCATGAAGTGATGGTGAAAGATGGCTAAAACCCTAGAAAACTAGGATTTTGAGGTTGAGGAAGGTGGAAATGAGGTGTAGGTAGGTGGGAGTAAGTGGGAGATCCATGAATGCTCAAGGTAAGTACAAATAAATACTAGGGTAGTGTAACCTTGTGATACATCTACCACCTAGGTATATATGGGTGGTGGGGAACCACTAGGTTAAGTGGGGGCATACTAAGAAGTGTAAAAATTTGGCTAGGGCTACTGGCCACCACGAACGTGGTTGATGAGGTGAACATGGCCATGTTAGAGCGACACAAGCTAGGTGGGTATGGGTACTATGTTAGGTTGAGGCATGGTTTTGGAAGGCCAGTGACACGACCGTGGTGGGTGAATGGTGGCACGTGCGAGGTGGATGCCATAGTTGTTTTGGAGGGAGTGGCCACGATCTCTTTCATCATGTTGGTTTTTGTTGGAGTTCATCACCACAGGCATGGCAGATGCCATAGGCATGGTAGCACTGGAGTGATACATCCATTTTGTTGACTATGGCCATGGTGGTTGAGTTGCTGTAGCACATCAATTTTTGAATTTCTTAGTGATGTGGGGAATTCTCACCATGGTCATGGCATTGTACCACATCCCGTTTTGAGGGCCCAACTGTGCTTTTTGGCTCCAAAGTCCTTCTCTAGGTAGTTCTTTGCCTTGAATTGATTTTTGACCATCTTTGCAAGGTTGGGAGGTGGTCTAGGGCTCATCCCAGGGTGTAGAAACCATATAATCCTCATATATTTCTCCTCTCCATCTAGTGCATGGTTCAAACACTTGAAAAAACACACAAAGGAAAACCATAAGCAAATTTGACAATAAACCATTTATTAGGGGAAATAAATTGCAATCTAAGGTGTCTAGACGTGATTGAAATGAAAAAAGACACAAGATGAAGCCCTAAAATAGGGCTGCATCACCACCCCAGTCTTAAAACATGCTCATCCTCAAGTATGCTCCAACTTAATCTCTTTTTCATTTCATTCAAGGAAATCATGATCATGATGTTATTTGGCTATAAGGAGTTCACATGTGAAATTAGGCATGCAATCCACTATTATCTGTTCATTTACCATTTTCTATTGCAAATCAAGAACAAAATCTTCAAATACGGGATATGAACTACACATGTAAGTGATGCAATTTTCATAAAACTTTGGGTAAATTGTATCATTCATGGCATATATTCAAATGGTTAAAATTGTTGTTTCATTTTCTAGAACGACATTGTACACTTCATCCCATCTCTCAAGATGCACTTGTCTTGTGTAGGGGTGTGAGGATAAGACTTGATTTACCCGATCCCTACTAGGCATAAAAAGAGAAGAAAGGGTTGTGGAAGGGAGTGGAGTTCTATTACATAGGAGCACTAATCTTTTTTGTTGTTTTCTTTTCTTGAGAGGCTATGACATAGAGCCATCCCTTATTTCTTTTTTTTCTCCGCCCTACATGTAAGGAGTGCATATGGTGACAAGAGTGAAGCAAGGTGATATAGATATCTCCACCCCAACTTTTAAGGGTGGCTAAGGCTAATATGTGGTGGAGAGGTAACACGATGATCGAAAAAATGTCAGATCAAAGAGGTAACAAGATGATTGAAGAAATGTCAGATCAAAGAGGGGTCATGGGTGGTGAGCATCCATGTATGGTTTCATCTAAATAAGCTAGTCCTTGGAACATTAACCAAACAAACTAACCATGCATAAAATGTAAAATATAGTGGATTAGACTCTTTTCAAATTGAGTGAATAATCCCAAGTGCTCAAGGCTTGAGCACATGCAAAATTTCAAGATAGGACTCATTCAACCAAAAACATCATAAACTGGTTGTGTTATCCCAATTCAAATCATTCACATGACAATGGGTAGGGATTTCATTGAGAGACACCATTTGGCAAGTAAATTTGAGTTTGGGAAAATTTGGTCAAAAATAGTGCCAATTTTGCATTCAAACCCATCTAAATCTAAATTTAGGAAATAAAAAGCATAAAACAAGAAGATACTAACTAACACACACAAAAATCAGAAAAAACTACAAATGCAATATATGGGATGGAATGGCATGAAACACAATCTTTTCTAAAAGTAACACAAAAAATGCATGAAATTAAACTACATGATATGCATATATCAGAGCAATCACAAAAAGTATGGATAGACACGTATAAGTGTTGGTTATACTATTTTACCATCTTCTATAAAAATTTAGAACAAGAATCAAAGAGGAAAATGGGGTAAATCAAGGGCTTACCTCCATACCACCACAAACTTTTAATTCATGTTGTCCTCAACATGAAGCAGAAGTTTAGGGTGATAGGGTACAGGAGATGGAGTCGTGGTAGACTATTTGCAAGAGGGGTGGAGGTCTCAAGGTTCCCAGTGAGAAGGGCAAAGTCACCAAGGCCATTCTGTGCAAAATGTCTGTTCTGGCTGGTTAGAACCATGGTCATGCTATGTAGAATGGCCGTGTGGTCTCCTTCCTGTTGCTTTTCTATTGATTTACAATATTCTCTTCAATTGCAATCTTCTCCCTGCCAATATCCTATATGCATCATCTTTCCTCCTATGAAACTATTCTAAAATAATTCACAAACAACAAAACAATAAAGTATAGTGTGTTTTTTTTGGAAAAACTAAAATATAACAAAACAAAAAATGTTTTGAGAAAGAGAATCTCAGACCAATGTGGGTTGCCTCCCACTAGCACTAAGCTGAGAGCCATTAGCTAGGTTTGGTGTTCCTTCATCTATCATTCATTCTCAAGAAACTTTCTCCTATCATCAACAACGGTAATTCTCTCAAATAATCTCACAACAAGGTCTTCTTACCTTTCCCATGTAGTTTCTCATCATTTATTCTATGTGATGTCCCTTATCCGAATCACCATAGTATATCTCAAAATAGATCTCCTCCTCATCAATTATGTTTTTCCTTTCCTCAATGGAGGACGTGAATATATCTATATTTTTCTCCATGTATTGACTGCAAAGGTGTCAAAATGCACTTTGATATCTACATCTATTGTGCATAAGAAGGGCCTCCCTAAGAAGATGTAGTTCTTCCAATTCATTGTCTCTACATCCATTATAATAAAATCAATTGGGTATCCTGTTGACTTGAGAGTTGTACATTGTCCATATTTTGATAATGACTTAACCATTCCATTTGTATGTATCTAATATGTTTGTTTAAGATTGATTCCAGGCATTACGTACATGAAAATGATCAAATTCACCAAGCCCTAGCTTGTCTAAGTTCAAGTCAAAAGCAATGCAAATGTACTTTTCTAGAAAACACTCCAAACCACCTTAAAATATTTTTGTAATCATTTGTATCGATGATATGACTTGTAACTAAGATGAGAAAAAACCAAGGACACTTAATTCCATCGTTTGATCACTCTTAAATCATTTTCAAAAATTTGTCACAACAACTTTATCGGCCGAGTTTGAATCTTGACCGATCAATGATGGATTCTTGGAAATGATTGGATCACTCAAGTTGTACATGCACAAAACTCGACCAACCAACTTTCTGACCAAAGTTGATTTTGGCTGATCAGTTGAGTTACCCAAGGACAAACTCGACCGATAGTTTGAAAATTGGCTTTGTCAGATAGTGGATCAATCGAGTTACCTTTATTGAAACCTGACCGAATGCACTGTATAAAAACACAGAAAAAGTGATTCCAACCATTAAAGAGTTGTTAGAAATGAAAATAGACCCATTGCAAATCGTAAAATGACTATTTTTATTCCTAAGTGATCCCACACTTCAAGGAACACCCCCATCTATGAATAGGACCTCTTAGAGTTCATTCCAAGGTTGCTCATTCATGCTATCCTTGGTCCTTTCTATAGTTCAATGTGCTAAACCCCTTTGATCCCCTTTCTATCTCTCAATTACAAAGCATTTCATGATTGTGAGTGAGTTAGGCATGTCGTAAGAGAGCTACCTCATTGTTACCTTGTAAATCTCTCCATCCTTCCATCTTCCCTATCCCCTTTCTCAAATATCAAAGGCTGAAGTGATCTTCTCCAAGTGAAGGAGGAGTTGTTGATCTTTTGCAAGGCTGAAGAAGGTGTGAAGATCTTTTCCAAGTGAAGGAGAAGGCCAAGGCATAAGATCTAAGGAGCTTGGTGGGTAAATCCTCAAGGTTGAAGACTTGTTGCAAGGAGGATATGTCCAGGAGAAGGAATTGAGCTGCTTGCAAGAGTGGGTAAGACCTGTTGTGAGATAGAAGACTAGCTCTTGGATAGGTAATCCCTTGAATGTAAGGTGGTCTTCTTGAATGTCTTATAATGGAATATAAGTATACATGGTTACAAAGTCCTATAGGTTAACCTCTCTAGGTAGTGGATTGACGGTCTCTTAGTTTGGAGATTGGAACCACTCTAAACACCTTGTCCAAGTGTTTATTTCTGTGACGACCGTCTCACGAAAATAGGATTAACTAATGCGGAAGCGAATTATTTGCAGCGAATTACTGAAAATCACTGAAAATTTAAAACTTTTTGCAAAGAGATCCATTCACAGGAAAACTTTGACATAAAGAACCAAAGTAAGTTATTTACAAACTGATTCATCATTACATCTCTGTATCATTTCATCTCGAGAGTCATAACATTGTCAGCCCTGTTAAACTATACATGAGCAGGATACAAAAATCTCGAGGCTTCAAGCCAAAATCTCAGATCAACATCAAACACTCTACTGACTCCTAGGACCTGAGAGTACAGAGACGACTCATAGGACTTTCTATATACAACTTGACAGCTCATATCCCCACCTGGGATTTACTACTGTCCCTGCTACTGCTACTGCTGCTCTTCCTCTGTAATAGGTTCCTTGCCTTTTCGTCGGCGGTTACCTAAAAATTTAATCCCACGGGGGTGAGACAATTGAATAATTGCCCCAGTGAGAGATATAACTCTCCGCCAAAAACATTGTTATTGTAAATAATAGAATAACACTGAGCAGTAGAAATATAAACATTTATCAGTAGGTAATTCATTAGATAAACTAAATAGAGCAGCATTCTCTATGCAATCATTTCAGTTGTAACTTGAATAAGTAGCAAGATATCCATTTAGGAAGAAATATAAAGATAATGTAAATCATTTATCCAACTAGAACATGTTAATCAATGTATTCTCAACCATTGATTCTCGTAGTTCAACCCTAAGCAAATATGCTACATGGCTGATTACATATTACAAACATACTTATGCCCTAAGGAGATGAGATATACCGCTCATACTCCAACCGACCACTGCGAAGTTGAAATTGGTACCATACATAGGTCATCAGAAGAGCCGGATTTCTATGACCTCATCCTCAGTCAGTGTGAGGAACAACATACAGGACATCTCGTGTCTCTGCTATAATAGCTTTCCAAGGTATTCTGACAACTTCGCTATTAGAGTTACAGTGGCATTCTGTACTCTCTTCGCCATCGAGGGATTTCTTGTTTATCTCTCATCGATGCGGCATTAACAACATTATCGGGAGATTAGTGATACATCATCCCGGCATATACATATAATGAAGAATTGAGAGATTTAGTGTTTATCTCACATCAATTCCTTCATTAGGGCGTAAGGATATTCGCGCCCATAACCCCCACATACTCAAAAGTATGCTCTCTAGGAGTTCCCTTAGGAAAACCTGTTTCACCATCACCTAACTACTGATGATGATGGATCTATGGTCAGGGCTCTACAAGATATCATTTCACTTGATTATTTAAGTACATTACAACATTCTTTTAGCATCTGGCATGTTTTCAATCATATAACATTATAACATTTGCTATAAAGAATGAGTACTATTTCTATCAAGTTCATTTCACAGCTTTGCTAACATTGGGATCTCAATCCCTTATCATCTCATCATCATGATTCAAGAATATGGGTGTTCAAACCCTTAAATCATCAAGACACATGTTACCACTTTAACAGGTAACTTAATGCCATCAAGTCATCTAACAGTGTAAACATGATAAATGTAATGCAGGTATTTCACATGGCTCTTAAATCCTATCAAACTCTTTTGTTGCCTTTCACTAGGCAACATGGCATATCATTGCTTATAGAACTTATAAAGTGTTTTTAATACACAAGGCATCATAGCTCATACCTGACTATGTTCAATACCTCATGAAACCTGCATGATTAGTACAGATGATAACAACACATCAATTTCATATCAAGAGTAATGTACCACGACCGTTCTGCCAAAAATGGTCGTGCAAAGGGGAATCACCACGGCCGTGCTACCTTGCACGGTCGTGCAAGAGGTATCCACCACGGCCGTGCTGCCTAGCACGGTCGTGCTACAGCAGATCCCAATTATTTTACATTTGTGAATTTAATACTCCAAACCAATTAGGGTTTATTGTTATCCCTAAGTGGAGATGATTAATAAGTACCTTTAATTTTTAAGCTTGCCATGTCATCATTATGAATTAGGTTTATATCATCATCATATAATAGAACTTCATCTATCAATGCCCTCAATTAGGGTTATGATTCATTAACCTTCATAACTAGGGTTTCATGATCTCACTATTAAAAATCATGCCCTTACTAGGCATTCATACATGAAGAATATCTTATCCCTCATCTTCTATAAGATGAAGTTACTTCAACCTTGATTAATCTAAGTCAACTCAATCTTGAAAGAAGAATTGACATCATAGGATATGTTATTATATCAAGATCATTAAGAACTCAATCTCCCTTGGATTACATCATGTGATTGATTACATAAACCACTGACCTTCATCCAATTTGAGAGTTCATACTCTTTGGTTGATTACCTTCCAAGTGATCTTGGAATAGGTGAAACCATTTAGTAGAATAGCAATTGAAACCACTTAACAAAATTGAACTTCTGAGACTGTTTAAGCCTCAACTGATTTGGGATCGTTTGGTCCCAAACGGTCTTGAGACCATTTGGACTCAAACGGTCCTGAGACCGTTTGGTCCAAACCACCTCAAAACCGAAAGGACCACATATGGTTTCCATCAATCACATTGAATTAGGGTTTTCAATGTTGAACCCTTCAATCGATCTTGCACATGTTAGACACTAATCAATTGAGTTAATTAGATCAACCCTCAACTGATTTGACACTCAATTGACCCTCAATTGATCCTCAATTAGGGTTGGAATCAATTGAATTAGGGTTTAGAATCAATGAACCTTCAATATTCATCAATGTGTGACTAGTTACTTCATAACTATTGAACCACCATTCAAATGGGGTATGACCTGACCCCAAACGGTCTTGAGGTCGTTTGGATGACCTCCAAACGGTCTTGAGACCGTTTTCCCATCATATCACTCAAAACCAAGCAATCCAATTAGGGTTTGGTTCATTGAAGTGCTCACCAAATCAGCAATTTATTGCAGATCAACTTGATATCTTTAGACCTTCAACCACTGAACTATACCCAACCCTAGACCTCCAAACGGTCTTGGGTGACCACCAAACAGTCTTGAGACCGTTTGGATGAGCTCCAAACGGTCTTGAGACCGTTTGGCCCATCCAACCTTTGGACTTTAGTGAAAAATCATCATGGATTGGTCTATCAAGTTGATCAACAAATCAGCACTACCTTGCAATATGATTAACACATTTGGACCTTCAATTGGTCAACTATACTTGAACCCAGACCTCCAAACGGTCTTGGGGTGATCCCCAAACGGTCTTGAGACCGTTTGGGTGATCCCCAAACGGTCTTGAGACCGTTTGGGCTAATCAACCCAAAATCTCAACTTAACTCATTCGAATTTCAGCACTGTTTTCAATTAGGGTTTGCCTAATTGATTAGGCTTCAACTCACGATTCCTTGGGAGTTAACCCATAAATTTTGGTGAGTCATTAGCCAACATAATAGGGATCAATAATCCCAAACGGTCAATGCTTGGTCAACACACTCAAACGGTCTTGAAACCGTTTGCCCAAAAAGTTCAAGTTAATCAGGTTGAAAATCAGCACTTAATTCAGTTCGATTTGCCTAATTGATTGGCCTTCAACCTATGATTCCTTTGGAGTTAACCCCTAAAAATTGGAGGGTCATTAGCCTACATAATTAGGAACGAGATTCCCAAACGGTCCACGCTTGGTCAACTCTTTCATACGGTTTTGAAACCGTTTCCACCAAACGGTTTGCAAACCGTTTGGTCACCAAACGGTTTTGGTGAAACCGTTTGGTCCCAACCAATGAGATCATTTTCTCCCAAGATATTTGGTGAGGTGCTTGCTTATGATGATGTCATCATCATCTTCCTTCATGCACCCAAGAACAGCAACCGTTCTTGATGGAATTTGCAGCAAAGAAGCAAAAGTTTATCAAATTGAAGAAATCAATCAACAAAGCATAGAAGATTGATGCAATAGCAATGTTTTGAGGGTTTAAGTTATAAAACCCGCCTCAAATTTTATCTCCAAGCTCCAAGCTCCGTGGCTTTAATGGTGGATGGAGCTCCAGCAACTATCCAAGGTTCGTTCTTGAGCTTTTGGATGAAATGGATGGCTAGAAATGGAAATCGAGTGAAGAAAACCTAGAATCAATCATTGATTTAGGGTTTTCACCATGAATCCAAGGTAGAAGATGATCAAACCTTACCTACAGGTGGTGTTCGTCCTTCTCCTGCTCCTGAGCTCTCCTTAGGTCGGCCAAAGCAAAAGGAATAAGGAAAAGGCTAAGGGAAACGTTCTTTATGTGTTATTGAAATAAGGTATATATAAAGAATATGTATATGGGTCTTTGATGAAAGAGAAAATGAAATCATTTTCCTTAAATAAATTCCATACTAATTTCCCCCTAATCCTCATACATTACTTGATCACGAAACCACCTTCAAAATTTCGTAAAAGCTCTTCATTATCCAAGAATTAATGGAAAAGAAATTAAGCACCTTAATCCATTATAATAATAATATATATTTTTGAGTGGAAATTCTTTTCCTTATAATAAGGTGAGTGGAATTTCACATCCTTAGGATATTTTTGATCCTTGAAAGATCAAGGACGTCCACACACACATCTGAATTCCACCATTCAAGTTTTGATTGAAAGCCCTTCAATTATTTATATTTATTTTTGCATTAGGGTTTCAATTATGCTTATATCTTGATTATTTTAATGTCAAGATTCTCTCTCCTCCAAGATAATTCAAATGAGGTGCCCATCTCATTTTATTTGCTCTACTTGATGCCAAAGATTATTAGGGACCTTATTGAAGTGGTAATTTGCATATTGAACCCTAGGTTTTGGGTAAATTGCACTTTACACCAAAACTAGGTTTTAATGTACAAACTTTGCTTTATCAGCACTTTCTTGGTATTCAGGCTATCACAAGCCATACCTCTGCATTATATTCATTATTATGATGCATCAACACATGAGGAAATTATTATCATACACAAATTGCAATCTAACCCCTCAACTTGGGTAATTTGCACTTTAGTCCAAAATTAACAAAACAATGTTTCAACATTATTCAAAAAGGACTGAAATTGAAATATAAGTTCCTCAAGAGCCTTAATTACATTTCAAAAGTTAACCACAAGTGTCAAATCACATATTTAAGCAAAACACCTAGGGTTAGTTCATAACCCATGTCAGGGATGTTACAAATTATCCACCCCTTACAAGGATTTCGTCCCCGAAATCATTACAAAACATTTAAAGTGAAAATAGCAGGGTATTTCCTTCTCATCTCTTCCTCTAGTTCCCATGTGGCTTCTTCAGTACCACGATGATTCCAGAGGACTTTCACAAGACTTATGTCTTTCTTTTTCAGCTTCTTGATTCTTCTGTCAAGAATCAACACAGGTCCTTCAACATATGATATATCATCATTAAGCTCAACCTCCATAGGCTGTAGAACCGTTTTTGTGTCAGGGTGACATTTCCTTAGCATGGAAATGTGGAACACTGGGTGTAACTTTTGCAATTCAGGTGGTAACTCCAGCTTATAAGCTACCTTTCCAACCCGTTCTATAATTGGATAAGGCCCCATAAATCTAGGATCTAACTTTCCTTTCCTTCCAAATCTAAGGACTCCTTTCCAAGGTGAGACCTTGAGGTATACTCTGTCTCCAACCTAGAATTCTAAAGGTCTACGACGCTTGTCAGCATAGGATTTCTGCCTATCCTGTGCAGTCTTCAACTGTTGTTGTATTATTTTAATCTTCTCGGTGGTTTGCTGCACAAGATCAGGGCCCAAAAGTTGATATTCACCAGTTTCATACCAACATAGGGGAGATCTACAACATCTACCATACAAAGCTTCATAAGGTGCCATGTCAATGCTGTGCTGATAGCTATTGTTGTAGGAAAACTCTATCAAGCTTAGATGTAGATCCCAACTTCCCGTAAACTGAAGGACACATGCCCTAAGCAAGTCCTCCAAGGTTTGTATTGTCCTCTCAGACTGTCCATCTGTTTGAGGATGGAAGGTTGTACTAAACCTTAATTGTGTGCCTAAGGCTTTATGAAGTCGCTCCCAAAAATGACTTGTAAACTGGGGACCTCTGTCAGAAACAATGGTAACTGGGACCCCATGTAGCCGCACTATGTCATCTACATATAGCTGTGCCAGCTTCTCAGCAGAATAGGTTGTTTTGACAGGTAAGAAGTGTGCTGTCTTTGTCAACCTATCAACTATTACCCAAATGGAATCATGACCTTTGGTTGTTCTGGGTAAACCAACCACAAAATCCATGGTCACATGATCCCATTTCCACGGTGGTATAGGCAGAGGCTGCAGTGTTCCTGCAGGCTTTTGGTGTTCATCTTTAACCTGTTGACACATTGGAAACCGCATCACGAACTCAGCAACATCCTTCTTCAAACCAGACCACCAATACATATCTTTCAAGTTATGATACATCTTGGTGCTTCCTGGATGCATAGCATACATAGAAGAATGAGCTTCTTCCAGGACTAACTTCCTTAAGTTATCAGCATTAGGTACTATCATTCTACCATGATAACAGGCTACCTGATCATCTGAATCATAGAAACCTTCTCGTTTCTCACTACCATATTCTGATCTAATCTGCTGAACTACAACATCAGATTGCTGTGCCTCCTTAATCTGTTGTCTCAGAGTAGGTTTTATGTGCATCTCAGCTAACAACCCGGCTAACAACGATACTTTAAGTTGTATGTTGTTTTGCCTCAAGGAGATAAGAATATCTCTCTTAGAGCACACTAAGGAGTTCAACTGTGTTTTATCTAGAGCTGGTGTTGCTGATTTTCTACTTAATGCATCATCAACCACATTGGCTTTCCCTGGATGATAATCAATTGTACAATCATAGTCCTTGATTAATTCCATCCAGCGGCGTTGCCTCATGTTAAGCTCATGCTGAGAAAAGATATACTTTAGGTTCTTGTGGTCTGTGAAAATCTGAAATGTTTCTCCATAGAGGTAATGTCTCCAGATCTTCAAGGCATGAACTACAGCAGCTAGTTCTAGATCGTGTGTTGGATAATTCTCTTCGTGTTTCTTAAGCTGTCGGGAAGCAAAAGAAATCACTTGCTTATCCTGCATTAACACACATCCTAGTCCATTCTTAGAGGCATCACAGAAAACTATATACCCTTTCCCTTGCTCAGGTAACACCAATACAGGTGCACTAGTCAACCTTTCCTTCAACAACTGGAACGATTGTTGACACTTGTCATTCCACACAAAAGGAACATCCTTTCTGGTTAACTTGGTTAAGGGTAAGGCTATGGAACTGAAGTTCTTAATGAACCTCCGATAATAGTCTGCCAACCCTAAGAAACTACGAATCTCCGTTGGTGTCTTCAGTTGCTCCCACTGTAGAACAAATTCTACCTTTTTAGGGTCAACACGAATACCTGAAGCAGATATTACGTGTCCAAGGAAAGAAACTTCTGGTAGCCAGAACTCACATTTGCTAAACTTAGCATATAACTTATGCTTTCTTAGCAAAGTCAGAGCCTGACGAAGATGGTGCTCATGCTGATGAGCATCTCTACTGTAGATCAGGATGTCATCTATAAAGACGACTACACATTGATCAAGAAAAGGTCGGAAGATTCTATTCATGAGTTCCATAAATACAGCTGGTGCATTAGTTAGTCCAAATGACATAACTGTGAACTCATAGTGACCATACCTTGTCCTGAAGGCAGACTTAGGTATGTCACCCTCCTTAATACGTAATTGATGGTATCCCGACCTCAAATCTATCTTTGAGAAGATGGTTGCACCACACAACTGGTCAAACAAATCATCAATCCTTGGCAGAGGATACTTATTCTTTATAGTCACTTTATTAAGTTGTCTGTAATCAATGCATAACCGCATTGACCCATCCTTCTTCTTAACAAAGAGGACCGGAGCACCCCAGGGTGAAGTACTTGGTCAGATAAAACCCTTCTCAAGCAACTCTTGTAGTTGTTTCTTGAGTTCTGCCATCTCAGCAGGCGCCATTCTATATGGTGTTTGTGCTATTGGTTGTGTGCCCGGGATTAGATTAATCTAAAAATCAATCTCTCGGGGTGGAGGTACACTTGGAAGTTCTTCAGGAAATACATCTTGAAATTCCCTGACTACAGGAACTTCAGCAGGATTAGGACTCTCCATGGTGGTATCTACCACATGGGCCAAGAATGCATAACATCCTTGCCTCATCATCTTCTCAGCTACCATGGCTGACACAAGACATGTTGGAAGGATCTTTCTGTCTCCTTGAAAGATCCATGTGTCACTGTTATCTGTAAACACAGCTTGCTTGGACTCACAATCCAAGACAACCTTGTACCTTTCTAAGGTGTCCATCCCAAGAATTATATCGAACCCATGCATCTCAAGTGGTATAAGATCCACTTGGATGTAATGTTCAGAAAAGGAAAGAATACAGGTAGAACATACTTCCCACAACATAGCAGATCCCTTTAAAGGAGTTTCTAACAATAGACTATCTGCTCTATGACTTGTAGTCATGTTGCAGTCAAGAATCACTCTCCGAGTGATAAAGGAATGAGTAGCTCCTGGATCAATTAAAACAGATACGATGCAGGATGTAGACATATCAGAATAAAATAGTTTCATCTGACCTGTCACAACCTGAGGGTTGATCACTGCATCAGGTGGATTCATCGCATAAAATCTCGCCGTTGCCTGTGGTTGATTTGGTGCCCGATGACTAGGTGCTGATGATCCAGCTTGGGACGCTTGTCCACGTCCTCTAGCTCCACTTAGAAACTGCCTCCTTTGAGAACCTTGCTGACTCTGCCTTTAAGGTTGAGTCACACTCACCTCTCGGGCTCTACAATCCTTCACCAGATGTCCCACCTTTCCACATATAAAACAACTTTTGATCCCCTACTGTGGTCTGGATGGTCCTGTAACTGATACAGATGCTGAGCTGTGAGCTCTTTCTGGTGGTAAACTTCGTCCTCTACCCCTATTTGACGTCCACTGCATCTGGGTATTGAATCTAGGTGGTGCCATTGGTGCAGAAAACCTCGGTTTCTTGAAACCTTTGGATGAAGATCCTCGGAACTGGGGGTACACCTTCTTGTTCTGGGTCTGTCTCTTCTCAGTCACAGACCTCTCTATCCTTCTAACAGATTCTACAAAAGTAGCAAATCTTTCCCTATTCTCCAGAGCAGACACATGGGTGGTCAACTCAGCATTTAATCCTTTCTCAAAATGTCTGATCCTTTCTTCATCAGTGGTTGCCATATGCGGACAGAACCGCAAAAGCTCCATGAACTTAGCCTCATACTCGCTAATGTTCATTGGTCCTTGTCTTAATCTCTCAAACTGAGAGATTTTCTCATCCAGAAAGGTCTTAGGAAAGTATCTATTGACAAATTCTCATCAAAATACTTCCCATGCAATCTCCACACCTGGCCTTTTTCCCTCCTCTATGGTCCACCAGTGACCAGCACTCCCCTTAAGAAGGTACACATCATGCCTGACCTTCTCAGCTTCTGGGATGTTAAGGATTCTAAAGGCCTTCTCTAGCTCAGTTAGCCACATGTCAGCATCTGCTGGGTCAGCTGTCCCAGCATATTCTGTGGCTCCAACTCGGCGAAGTCGTTCAAACGTCTTGCCGACTCCTTGTCCTTCTTGATGAGTAGGTGCCCTGGGTGCAGGCATGGGCATCCTATCAGTCATATGTGTCATGGCAGTCATGAACTGCCCAGACATAGCTTGGAAGGCTGGATTCCCCATGTCAGATGGGTTGAACTGGGGTGGTTCAGGCACATGCTCCTCCCTATGATGGTCACTTGCACCTCCTCCGTGTGCAGCGACACTACTTTCAGCAACATGTTCCTCGTGTGATGCAGACATCTTTAGTTTTCTCTTCTCCTCCTATATGAGCAGAAGACACTATTCAGATATACTGGAAGACACTAGAACAGACTCAACAACCCTAGTCCTATGTCTCTGTAGACTCAGCGAACCTAGAGCTCTGATACCACTAAATTGTGACAACCGTCTCGCGAAAACATGATTAACTAATGCGGAAGCGAATTATTTGCAGCGGATTACTGAAAATCACTGAAAATTTAAAACTTTTTGCAAAGAGATCCATTCATAGGAAAACTTTGACATAAAGAACCAAAATAAGTTATTTACAAACTGATTCATCATTACATCTCTGTATCATTTCATCTCGAGAGTCATAACATTGTCAACCCTGTTAAACTATACATGAGCAGGATACAAAAATCTCGAGGCTTCAAGCCAAAATCTCAGATCAACATCAAACACTCTACTGACTCCTAGGACCTGAGAGTATAGAGAAGACTCATAGGACTTTCTATATACAACTTGACAGCTCATATCCCCACCTGGGATTTACTGCTGTCCCTGCTACTGCTACTGCTACTGCTGCTCTTCCTCTGTAATAGGTTCCTTGCCTTTTCGTCGGCGGTTACCTAAAAATTTAATCCCACGGGGGTGAGACAATTGAATAATTGCCCCAGCGAGAGATATAACTCTCCGCCAAAAACATTGTTATTGTAAATAATAGAATAACACTGAGCAGTAGAAATATAAACATTTATCAGCAGGTAAATCATTAGATAAACTAAATAGAGCAGCATTCTCTATGCAATCATTTCAGTTGTAACTTGAATAAGTAGCAAGATATCCATTTAGGAAGAAATATAAAGATAATGTAAATCATTTATCCAACTAGAACATGTTAATCAATGTATTCTCAACCATTGATTCTCGTAGTTCAACCCTAAGCAAATATGCTACACGGCTGATTACATATTACAAACATACTTATGCCCTAAGGAGATGAGATATACCGCTCATACTCCAACCGACCACTGCGAAGTCGAAATCGGTACCATACATAGGTCATCAGAAGAGCCGGATTTCTATGACCTCATCCTCCTCAGTCAGTGTGAGGAACAACATACAGGACATCTCGTGTCTCTGCTATAATAGCTTTCCAGGGTATTCTGGCAACTTCGCTATTAGAGTTACAGTGGCATTCTGTACTCTCTTCGCCATCGAGGGATTTCTTGTTTATCTCTCATCGATGCGGCATTAACAACATTATCGGGAGATTAGTGATACATCATCCCGACATATACATATAATGAAGAATTGAGAGATTTAGTGTTTATCTCACATCAATTCCTTCATTAGGGCGTAAGGATATTCGCGCCCATAACCCCCACATACTCAAAAGTATGCTCTCCAGGAGTTCCCTTAGGAAAACCTGTGAAGATGATGGATCTATGGTCAGGGCTCTACATGATATCATTTCACTTGATTATTTAAGTACATTACAACATTCTTTTAGCATCAGGCATGTTGTCAATCATATAACATTATAACATTTGCTATAAAGAATGAGTACTATTTCTATCAAGTTCATTTCACAGCTTTGCTAACATTGGGATCTCAATCCCTTATCATCTCATCATCATGATTCAAGAATATGGGTGTTAAAACCCTTAAATCATCAAGACACATGTTACCACTTTAACAGGTAACTTAATGCCATCAAGTCATCTAACAGTGTAAACATGATAAATGTAATGCAGGTATTTCACATGGCTCTTAAAGCCTATCAAACTCTTTTGTTGCCTTTCACTAGGCAACATGGCATATCATTGCTTATAGAACTTATAAAGTGTTTTTAATACACAAGGCATCATAGCTCATACCTGACTATGTTCAATACCTCATGAAACCTGCATGATTAGTACAGATGATAACAACACATCAATTTCATATCAAGAGTAATGTACCACGGCCGTGCTGCCAAAAACGGTCGTGCAAAGGGGAATCACCACGGCCGTGCTACCTTGCACGGTCGTGCAAGAGGTATCCACCACGGCCGTGCTGCCTAGCACGGTCGTGCTACATCAGATCCCAATTATTTTACATTTGTGAATTTAATACTCCAAACCAAATAGGGTTTATTGTTATCCCTAAGTGGAGATGATTAATAAGTACCTTTAATTTTTAAGCTTGCCATGCCATCATTATGAATTAGGTTTATATCATCATCATATAATAGAACTTCATCTATCAATGCCCTCAATTAGGGTTATGATTCATTAACCTTCATAACTATGGTTTCATGATCTCACTATTAAAAATCATGCCCTTACTAGGCATTCATACATGAATAATATCTTATCCCTCATCTTCTATAAGATGAAGTTACTTCAACCTTGATTAATCTAAGTCAACTCAATCTTGAAAGAAGAATTGACATCATAGGATATGTTATTATATCAAGATCATTAAGAACTCAATCTCCCTTGGATTACATCATGTGATTGATTACATAAACCACTGACCTTCATCCAATTTGAGAGTTCATACTCTTTGGTTGATTACCTTCCAAGTGATCTTGGAATAGGTGAAACCATTTAGTAGAATAGCAATTGAAACCACTTAACAAAATTGAACTTCTGAGACTGTTTAAGCCTCAACTGATTTGGGATCGTTTGGTCCCAAACGGTCTTGAGACCGTTTGGTCCCAAACGGTCCTGAGACCGTTTGGTCGAAACCACCTCAAAACCGAAAGGACCAAATATGGTTTCCATCAATCACATTGAATTAGGGTTTTCAATGTTGAACCCTTCAATCGATCTTGCACATATTAGACACTAATCAATTGAGTTAATTATATCAACCCTCAACTGATTTGACACTCAATTGACCCTCAATTGATCCTCAATTAGGGTTGGAATCAATTGAATTAGGGTTTAGAATCAATGAACCTTCAATATTCATCAATGTGTGACTAGTTACTTCATAACTATTGAACCACCATTCAAATGGGTTATGACCTGACCCCAAACGGTCTTGAGGTCGTTTGGATGACCTCCAAACGGTCTTGAGACCGTTTTCCCATCATATCACTCAAAACCAAGCAATCCAATTAGGGTTTGGTTCATTGAAGTGCTCACCAAATCAGCAATTTATTGCAGATCAACTTGATATCTTTAGACCTTCAACCACTGAACTATACCCAACCCTAGACCTCCAAACGGTCTTGGGTGACCACCAAACGGTCTTGAGACCGTTTGGATGAGCTCCAAACAGTCTTGAGACCGTTTGGCCCATCCTACCTTTGGACTTTAGTGAAAAATCATCATGGATTGGTCTATCAAGTTGATCAACAAATCAGCACTACCTTGCAATATGATTAGCACCTTTGGACCTTCAATTGGTCAACTATACTTGAACCCAGACCTCCAAAAAGTCTTGGGGTGATCCCCAAACGGTCTTGAGACCGTTTGGGCTAATCAACCCAAAATCTCAACTTAACTCATTGGAATTTCAGCACTGTTTTCAATTAGGGTTTGCCTAATTGATTAGGCTTCAACTCACGATTCCTTGGGAGTTAACCCATAAAATTTGGTGAGTCATTAGCCAAAATAATAGGGATGAATAATCCCAAACGTTCAACGCTTGGTCAACGCACTCAAACGGTCTTGAAACCGTTTGCCCAAAAAGTTCAAGTTAATCAGGTTGAAAATCAGCACTTAATTCAGTTCGATTTGCCTAATTGATTGGCCTTCAACCTATGATTCCTTTGGAGTTAACCCCTCAAATTTGGAGGGTCATTAGCCTACATAATTAGGAACGATATTCCCAAACGGTCCACGCTTGGTCAACTCTTTCATACGGTTTTGAAACCGTTTTCCATCAAACGGTTTGCAAACCGTTTGGTCACCAAACGGTTTTGGTGAAACCGTTTGGTCCCAACCAATGAGATAATTTTCACCCAAGATATTTGGTGAGGTGCTTGCTTATGATGATGTCATCATCATCTTCCTTCGTGCACCCAAGAACAGCAACCGTTCTTGATGGAATTTGCAGCAAAGAAGCAAAAGTTTATCAAATTGAAGAAATCAATCAACAAAGCATAGAAGATTGATGCAATAGCAATGTTTTGAGGGTTTAAGTTATAAAACCCGCCTCAAATTTTATCTCCAAGCTCCAAGCTCCGTGGCTTTAATGGTGGATGGAGCTCCAGCAACTATCCAAGGTTCGTTCTTGAGATTTTGGATGAAATGGATGGCTAGAAATGGAAATCGAGTGAAGAAAACCTAGAATCAATCATTGATTTAGGGTTTTCACCATGAATCCAAGGTAGAAGATGATCAAACCTTACCTACAGGTGGTGTTAGTCCTTCTCCTGCTCCTGATCTCTCCTTAGGTCGGCCAAAGCAAAAGGAATAAGGAAAAGGCTAAGGGAAACGTTCTTTATGTGTTATTGAAATAAGGTATATATAAAGAATATGTATATGGGTCTTTGATGAAAGAGAAAATGAAATCATTTTCCTTAAATAAATTCCATACTAATTTCCCCCTAATCCTCCTCCATTACTTGATCACGAAACCACCTTCAAACTTTCGTAAAAGCTCTTCATTATCCAAGAATTAATGGAAAAGAAATTAAGCACCTTAATCCATTATAATAATAATATATCTTTTTGAGTGGAAATTCTTTTCCTTATAATAAGGTGAGTGGAATTTCACCTCCTTAGGATATTTTTGATCCTTGAAAGCTCAAGGACGTCCACACACACATCTGAATTCCACCATTCAAGTTTTGATTGAAAGCCCTTCAATTATTTTTATTTATTTTTGCATTAGGGTTTCAATTATGCTTATATCTTGATTATTTTAATGTCAAGATTCTCTCTCCTCCAAGATAATTCAAATGAGGTGCCCATCTCATTTTCTTTGCTCTACTTGATTCCAAAGATTATTAGGGACCTTATTGAAGTGGTAATTTGCATATTGAACCCTAGGTTTTGGGTAAATTGCACTTTACAACAAAACTAGGTTTTGGGTAAATTGCACTTTACACCAAAACTAGGTTTTAATGTACAAACTTTGCTTTATCAGCACTTTCTTGGTATTCAGGCTATCACAAGCCATACCTCTGCATTATCTTCATTATTATGATGCATCAACACATGAGGAACTTATTATCATACACAATTTGCAATCTAACCCCTCAACTTGGGTAATTGGCACTTTAGTCCAAAATTAACAAAACAATGTTTCAACATTATTCAAAAAGGACTGAAATTGAAATATAAGTTCCTCAAGAGCCTTAATTACATTTCAAAAGTTAACCACAAGCGTCAAATCACATATTTAAGCAAAAAACCTAGGGTTAGTTCATAACCCAGGTCAGGGATGTTACAATTTCAATCTCTCTCATCCTTGCTATGATTGTTTAGATAGGACTTCAAATTCAATTTTAGCATTTTGTTTTAATGAATATAATTTGAAGGTATAACTATTCTTGTGCAAGTTTGTAAGCTCTATTAACCCCCCCTCTAGAGCCTTAGATCCAACAAGTGGTATCAGAGCAAGGTCTTCTCCAAAAAATCTCCAATGAAACGGGAATATGGTTGAGAACCTACTTGGTTCACTCAACCTAGAGGGATGCTTCTCCATGCACTCCCAATCTTCGATGATACCAACTTCCTCTATTGGAAGTGGCAGATGTAATTTTACATTCAAGGAATGAACTTTGACATGTGGAAAGTGATGATTTCACTGTATAAGGATCCCTCTAGAGTTGTAGGTACTTGGGATGAAGTAGCTCTAAAGAATGCATGACTCAATACCAAAGAAATTAGCATCCTCTATGCATCCCTCACTCCATTTGAG
This sequence comes from Alisma plantago-aquatica, assembly GCA_963693085.1. Taxonomy (NCBI): domain Eukaryota; kingdom Viridiplantae; phylum Streptophyta; class Magnoliopsida; order Alismatales; family Alismataceae; genus Alisma; species Alisma plantago-aquatica. The sequence goes on along the minus strand of OY856413.1, from coordinate 764,813,809 downwards.
TTCAACCACATCTACTCATGGGACACAACCTATGAGACATGGGACACGTTGTGCATCACTTGTAAAGGCACAAAGCAAGTGAAGGAGGCAAAGATCTACATGTTGAACAACCTCCTAGAGAACTTCAAGATGGGGAAGTAAGAAGGAATTGTCGAGATGTATTCAAGACTCAACATCATCATCAATGACCTAGCTGCTTTGGGACATACTTCAGATAGAGGAGCAATCAACTCAAAGATCATAAGGTCTCTTCCAAAGAGATGGGAGTCAAACATGACCTTCATAGAAGAAGTAAGTAGTCTTGGTGATCTTCCAACCGAGTATCTTATTGGCAATCTAAAAGCTCATGAACCAAGACTTGACAAGCAAGAAGAGGAAGCAAAGTAAGAAGAAAAAGAATCAAGGAAGATGAAAAGTAGTACCTTCAGAGCTCAAGTGGAGGCTCTCATTATTAAACAACAACTTGCTTGCCAGACTTCTCTCTCCTCCTCTAGTGAAGATGATGGCCCTAGTGAGCACGAAGCCAACTTCTCCATGGGAAAGCACTTCAAAGAGAAGCAATCTTCTTCATCTACTCTAAGGTGCCACAAGTGTGATAAAAAAGGACACTACAAGAGTGAATGTCCTGAGTCTAGAAAGTCACACCACAAGGGCATCTCCAAGAAGGCAGACGACTACAAGAAATATATAAAATACAAGAGGAAAGACAAGAAGGAGAGGAGGAACAAAGATGCAGTTCGTGTCGCATTAGAAGGACATCCTCTAGTGGCTCAAGCTCCAATGAAGATGGAGAATGACACCTTGCCCTCATGGACTCTACAAGTGAAGACATTGGTGAGGTAAGTGTGGTAAGTTTGCATGAGTTATCTAAAGAAACTCTTATTGACATGATTAATGCTACCCATTCTTCTTATTCCAATTATAAATCTAAAAAGAAGAGATTGGGTAAGATTATTGATGATTTGTATGCTAATCTTGATATTCTTGAGCAAAATGAGAAAATTCATCTTGAGTGCATTGATTCCTTACAAGGCCAATTTCTTGACCTTGAGCTCCAATACAATGGAGTTGAAGTAGAGAATGTTGTCTATCTTTAGAACATTGCCTCTCTTAATAAAGATTACCAAAAGTGCCTAGATGAGCTTGAGTTACTTGAAGCTGAAAATGTAGAACTTAAGCTTATTAGTGATGCTCATAGAGATGAGAGCAATGTTTATCTAAAAGAAATTCAATTGCTTAAATCTAAAAATGCTAGGCTACTTTCTCAAGTTAATGATTTATCCTCTAGACCTATTTTTCCTAGTAATGATGTTGCGTCTATTACTCTTGAAAAGGATTCTTATTTGACTAAAGCCCTCTATTTAGAGGCTGACCTTGTACATGTTAGAGATGATCTTTCTAATTTGTCTGTTGTTTTTATCTCTCTTACTGATGACAATCATAGATTTAGAGCCTCTCTATAGAAATTCCTCAAAGGGAAGAACTCCCTAAATGAAATCCTTGATCACTCTACCAAACAAAGTGGTACTAGTGGTTTGGGATTTGTAGGGGAAGCTCCTAAGGGCAAGAGTAAGGACAAAGGTAAGAAAAAGAGTCAGGAGCCTCCCTTCTTCCATGGAGAGTCTTCTAGCTCAAGGAATCCTATGATTTGTTCATATTGCAAAAGTGATGATCATTATTCTACTTAGTATCCATACAAGCCTAAGGGGACCAACCCAAAGATGAATCGGTCCCCAAGTTAACACTGGATCCCAAAGTTTGAGTTGGGAACTGCCATTCTCCTTTCTTGTAGGAAAAAGGAAAATGGATGGTTGATAGTGGCTTCTCAAAGCACATGGCAGGTGATATGAGCCATTTCAACAATTTCACTAAGAAGAACGAATGATCAGTTACTTTTGAGGACAACAAGAAAGGTAAAGTAAAAGGTGACAGTGATGTAGGTGAATCCTTGTGTATCAAGAATGTTATCTTTGTGGATGGCCTGCATCACAATTTAATAAGTGTCAGTCAAATAATGTGATAATGGTTACCTTGTGCTATTTACTTCCTTTGAATGCTTGCTCCTAGATTCCCTCACTTACAATGTCATATATAAGGAAACTAGGAATCATAATATTTATGTAATTGTGCTTGACTCTATTAAGCATGATGTTGGTAGATGCCTTGTAATCAAACCGAATGATATTTCTCTTTGGCATCGTCGGATAAATCATGTAAATATGCATCAATTGACAAAGTTGAGCAAAAAGGACTTGGCTAAAGGACTTCTCAAATTGGATTTGAAAAGGATGAAGAATGCCAACCTTGCACATAAGGAAAGAAAACCAAATCGTCCTTCAAATCCAAAGGAGTCCTTAATACCAAGAGAGCTCTTGAACTTCTCCATATTGATCTATTTGGACCTATGAGAATTCAATCTCTTTGTGGTTCCAAGTATTGTCATGTTATTGTAAATGATTTCTCTCGATATACTTGGACCTTCTTTCTCTTTTCTAAGAGAAACACTCTTAATTTTATCTCTATATTTTGCAAAGGAGTTGAAAACGAAGCTTCTTTCCACATTGTTTTCATATGTAGTGATCATGGGGGAGAATTTGAAAATGATCTTTTTGAACATTTTTGTGAAGATTCCAGACATGCACATAAATTTTCTTCACCTCAAACACCTCAAAAAAATGGGGTTGTAGATAGGAAGACCAATTAACTATAGGAAATGGTTAGGACCATGCTTCTAGAGTATGACACTCCAAAGAAGTTTTGGGTTGAAGCCGTTAGTACTTCATGTTTTTTGCAAAATTGAGTTTTTACACATCCTTCTTTGAAGAAAACCCCGTATGATCTATGTCCTGGTAGGAAGCCTTCTATCGAGTATTTTCACATTTTTAGGTGTCCTTGTTTTGTTTTGAAGATGAAAGTTTCTCGTGACAAGTTTGATCTGAAATCGTACAAGGCTTTCTTTTTTGGCTATATCACTAATAGCAAGGCTTATAGAGTGTATACTATTGATCTATCTAAAGTAGAAGAATCTATTACTGTGAAATTTATTGAGATTAACCCCTCTATTTCCAAGGATATTACTAATGATGATGTTGTACATGAGGCAAGTCCTATCTTAAAAGAACTCGACATCACTTAAAAAGGAAAAGAGGTGGCCACTCAAGAAGAAGAGGTAAATGAAGAAAAGAAGGATCCAACCCCCTAATTTGCAAAGAATTATCCTAAAGAGCTAATCATAGGTGACCCCATTGAAAGAGTGAAGATGCAGACTACCCACAACAAAGAAAAAGCCAACAATGCCTTCATCTCACAACTCGAGCCAAAGAATGTCAAAACAATCTCTTGGGGATGATGAGTGGATCCTAGCCATGCAGGAAGAACTGGAGCAATTTGAGAAGAACAAAGTGTGGAATCTTGTGCCAAAAGCATTTGATAGAAAGATCATTGGAACCAAGTGGGTCTACCACAACAAGCTATATGAAAGCGGAAAGGCGGTAAAAAACAAAGCAAGGTTAGTGACTCAAGTCTACAATTAACAGGAAGGCATAGATTTTGATGAAACATATGCACCTATAGCTAGACTTGAGTCAATTAGAATGTTTCTTGCTTTTGCAAATTACAAGAATTTCCTTCTATATCAAATGGATGTTAAAAATGCATTTTTGAACGATACAATTGAGGAGGAAGTATATGTTGCTCAACCTTTGGGCTTTAATCATGATAGTTTGCCAAATCATGTCTATGTATTACAAAAAGCTCTATGTGGACTCAAACAATAATCTCGAGCTTGGTATGAGAAATTAAAGAACTTTTTGTTAGATAATGGTTATATCATGGGAAAAGTTGATTCTACCTTGTTCCTCAACACATTTCTAACAATTTTCTTATCATTCAAATTTATGTTGATGATATCATTTTTGGCAGAACTAATCTTGATCTTTGCAAGGAGTTTATTGATATTATGCACAATGAGTTCAAAATGAGCATGGTGGGTGAACTTACATTCTTACCTAAATTTCAAGTTAAGCAAACTAAAGATGGGAAATTCATCAACCAAGGTAAATACACAAGTGTGATACTTAAGTGCTTTGGGATGAAGAACACCAAGCTGATGGACACCTCCATGTCAAACACCAGCAAACTTGATAGAGATGAAGAAGGTGAAAAGGAAGATGAGAAAATCCTTAGAGGTATGATTGGAAGTTTACTTTATTTAACTACCTCTAGACTTGACATAATGTTTAGTGTTGGCTTGTGTGCTCTATTCCAATCAAATCCTAAGAAATCACATCTTATAGATGGTAAGAGGATTTTAAGGTACTTAGCCAAAACCCAAAATTTTGGACTATGGTATCCTAAGTCAAGAGACTTTACTCTTACTACTTATAGTGATGCTGATTACACAGGATGTTTGATTGATAGAAAGTGCACAAGTGGCACTTGTTTCCTCTTAGGACCATGCTTGGTGTCTTGATTCTCTAAGAAGCAAAGCATGATGGATCTATCAACTACCGAGGCTGAATACATTGCAGTGGGAATTGTTGTGCCTAGGTTCTATGGATGAAGCAAATGCTCCAAGACTTTAACATTATTTTGATGCTTCTCCTATCTTTTGTTACAATATTAGTGCAATCAATTTATCTTACAATCCTATATTGCATAGTAGAGACAAGCATATAGAGGTTCATCATCATTTTCTTTGTGATCACATTGCCAAGAAGGTATTTATCTCACGCATGTGGACACTGAAAATCAGTTGGTGGACATTTTTACTAAACCTCTAGCTACATAGAATTTTAATTCTATTAGATATAAACTATTCATAAAGGCTTTAGATGATACTCATCTTCCATGTAGCTGGTTGTTATCTATCATATATGCTTTGCTCATGTCTTGATAACCCTTGCTTGCTAAAGTGCTAAAATTTCATTCTTATGCTTTATTTTTTGCTTGTTTTGGGTATTTTTTGCAAATGCTTGATTTATTGACAAATAGTACCCAATGATGACTGATATGTGCCTAAGTATGTCTAATATGTAAAATGGGCCTGAAAAAGAAATTTAATTAGCACTCAAATGGCTAGAAACTAGAATTTCCAAGTTTGGGACAAAACTTCTACCGGTCAAATTGCTAACTCGACTGATTGGTGGCCAAGGGCTTGTGTAAAAAGCTATTCGGTCAAGTTTCTCTCTCTCAGAACTTGACAATCGGCCGGGATGGACCAATTCTTAAGTAGGTTTTGGCCGACAATTCTCCCTCTCAACTAGAGAAAAGTCAACCAATCCTCCTCCAACTCTCTTAATCTCTCAACCCTAGCCTTGACCTTCCCTTTCCTAGCCCTAGACAACCTTCATTTGACCTACCTAGCACCTTTTCCCATCTACCCTAGGTGGTTGGATGGCCTTTAGTGGTGTTTCTTTATTGTTTGGTCTCTCAATCTTCTCTATTTTGCCTCCATGGCCTCAAATAGAAGAAAGAGGACCACACCTTATGGAGCACCATTTTCATCCTCTAATTCTCGCCTCATTCCTTTTGATGACATCTTCTTTGTTTCAACTAAAGCTCTAAATAGGCACAAGGAACTCCTTCCTAGGAACCCTTTTCCTTTCTGAGCCTTATTTAAGCCTCATCCATGTAAACAAGAAGTGATAGATGAGTTAGTTGAGTTTCTTTATGACTATCACCTAGCATCCCTGAGTGTCAAACGCCGCTGCTTTCACAATTCCATTACAAGCACTAAGGCGGTCCATGAATTTTATGCCAATATTTCATGGAACTATGACACTCTTATAACCCCTACTAATACTCAAGTGATTATCACATCTATGATTGCCGATAAGAAATTCACTATCCCAGAAGATACCTTGAACATGTTTTTCAATGGTACTGAGGTAATCGATACATGGAGGAAAGATTATCCCGAGTATTTTGACTTTCTTGACCCTGAGTCCTTCTACAAGCAATATGACCCCCTGATATTCATAAGCTCTTAAAGAAGCCTTAGACACCATATAGTAAGAAGTCAACCATCCCATCCTCTTCCTTGGGTCTCAAAAACTGCATACTTGCTCAGGTAGTCAATTGCAACATTCACCCCAAGAAGAATCAAACTAAAACTGTAGAGAATACCACAATAATTATGTACTTTCTTTTAAAGAACATAGGAGTCAAGTGGTATAGATACATTCTCCATCACATGACCTACTTTGACTCTGGGAAGAATACCCGAGGCACCCACCCACCCTACCCAGCCCTGATATGTGGTCTCTTCACCTTTGCGACTGAGAAGTCTCTTTTTCATGATCTTCATTAGAAACCCTCTAGAAAAGGAGTATGTATCTGTGAGACCACAATCAAGGAAACCTTTATGCCTACATCTTCTTCCACTACACCTAGACCTCTACCTCCACCCATGAACCTCCACCTCTACCACCCTCCCAACCTGTCTGCACCTCATTTAATGTATCCAATGAAGCCCTCATGGGTTACATGGTGCATCAACAGGCGTACAACCTACAAGTTCAAGAGAACCTACATCAAGACCTATGCCAGATCATGTCCACCATGAACTTGCCCTGTGCCCATCCTTACCCTGCCTACCAGCCCTACCCAGGTGGTGATTATGCTTCCTATGCATACAATCACTTCTACCCGACCCCTCCACTTACTGCTTCTACTGCCACACCCTATGCTGCTAGTGGACCTACCCCTGCACCTACACCTAGAGTGCTACTTCATCTTGCTGGCCCCATAGATACCCTACTTCCCAGCCTTGGCACTTTTGCACCCACTTTCCCTTAGTCTAAGGAGCTCTATGATCTTCGCATGTGTTGGTATGAGAAAAATGCCATGTGTCCTGGTCATATTTTTGGTCCTTCTACCAACGAGGAGACGCCCGACCAAGATGATGAGGAATTTGTTGTTACTGATGATTAGGAGGCCTATGAAGATGATGGCCTTGATGCTGGATTTGATGGCTATGGTGATGAAGGTGAAGCTGCTGTCTCTACTGCACCTTCAGATGGAGATGAGGACTACGATCCTACAACTAACGAGGATGAAGCTGATGATGACCCGTTGGACTTAGATAGCCTAGTTGTTTAGATGCTTTTGTTTTTATCTCTTAGATGTTGATCATATATATCTTTCTAGACTATTTTGTACTAAAGACAGATATGCAAATTATTTGATCTGTACTTTTTCTATCATCATGTTGGTTTCATCTCTGGCTTATATTTGTGTCGAGAACATGCTTATGTATTGTAGTCTTAAGCCTATGTATCATAACTCTATGTATGCTCTATTATATGAGTTATTGGTATGCTTTCCATATTTTGATTATGACACATGTTGCTTGTTTCTCTCTTTGTTCTCGTCTTTGTTTGATATGTGTTATCTGGTTGAATGTTTTATCTCTTTGTTACATATTTTTTGGTTGTTCTTGGAGAAGACCTATTTTTTACTCTTCTACCCCCTTACCTTTTGATAATTCCAAAAGGGGGAGAGAAATTTGATATTTTGAAGCTCAACCATATTAATTTTAATGCATATATGATCCTTATCTTGTCTAAGTATATGTTTTATCATGTGACTTGCTAAATGACCATGTAGTATACATGTTATATAGCTTTGTGTAGAAAGACTAACTATGCATGTAAGAGTGAGCTTATATTGAGGGTGATAAATTTACATAAAATTATGAATCCCCTTGCAATTCACAATGCAAAGGTATGACTTTACATATCCTTTTCAATATGTTGAGGAATGGTTTGCCATTGTCAAAAAGGGGGAGAATGTTGACATGAGAGTTATACATTTTCCATACTTTGATAATGACTTAACCATTCCATTCCTATGCATCTAATATGTTTGTTTAAGATTGATTTCAGGCATTAGGTACTGATAAGGTTCAAATTCCACAAACCCTAGCTTGTCCAAGTTCAAGTCAAAAGCAAAGCAAATGCTCTTTTGTGGAAAACACTCCAAACCACCTTCGAATATTTTTATAATCATTTATATTGATGATATGACTGGTAACTAAGATGAGAAAAAATTAGGGACACTTAATTCCATTGCTCGATCACTTTAAAATCATTTTGGAAAATTTTTCACAGCAACTTTATGGGTCGAGTTTGAATTTCGACCGATCAGTGATGGATTTTTGGAAATGATTGGATCAGTCAAGTTGTACAGTCACATAACTCGATCGACCAACTTTCTGACCAAAGTTTATTTTGTCTGATCAGTAGAGTTACCCCTGGACAAACTCGACCGATAGTTTGAAAATTGGCTTTGTCAGATAGTGGATTGGTCGAGTTACCTTTACTGAAACTCGACCGAATACATTATACAAAAAATGTAGAAAAAGTGATTCCAACCATTGGAGAGTTGTTAGAAATGAAAATAAATCTGTTGCAAGTTGTAAAATGGTTATTTTTCATTCTTAAGTGACCCCACACTCAAAGGAACACCACCAACTATAAATAGGACCTCTTGGAGTTCATTCCAAGGTTGCTAATTCATGCTATCCTTGGTCCTTGGTATAGTTGAGTGTGTTAAACCCCTTTGAGCCCCTTTCTCTCTCTCATTTACAAAGAATTTCATAATTATGAGTGATTTAGGCATGTTGTAAGAGAGCTATCTCATTGGTACCTTGTAAAGCTATCCATCCTTCCTTCTTCCCAATCCCCTTTCTCAAAGAGCAAAGTCTAAAGTGATCTTCTCCGAGTGAAGGAGGAGTTAATGTTCTTCTTCAAGGCTGAAGAAGGTGTGATGATCTTCTCCAAGTGAAGGAGAAGGACAAGGTGGAATATTCAAGGATCTTGGTGGGTAAATCCTCAAGGCTGAAGACTTGTTTCAAGGAGGAGATGTCCTAGGAGAAGGAATCAAGCTGCTTGCAAGAGTGGGTAAGACCTATTGTGAGGTAGAAGACTAGATCTTGGTTAAGTAAGCCCTTGGGTGTAAGGTTGTCTTCTTGAATGTCTTATAATGTAATATAAGTATACATGGGTTGCAAAGTCCTAGAGTTTGACCTCTCTAGGTAGTGGACTGATGGTCTCCTAGTTTGGAGACTGGAACCACTCTAATCACATTGTCCGAGTGTTTGTTTCAATCTCTCTCATCCTTTCTATGAATGTTTAGATAGGAATTTAAATTCACTTTTAACATTTGGTTTTATTTAATATAATTTGAAGGTCTAACTATTCTTGTGAAAGTTTTGAAGCTCTATTCACTCCCCCTCTAGAGCCCTAGACCCAACATATCGTACATCCACTTTCTTGTCCACCTATACTATTTGTTTGTATATCACACTGATAGGTGTGTTGTCGGACCTATCATATGACAAGAGAACACAATATGTTGGCTTCATTCCTTCTAGATGAAGCTTCACAAATAAGCTATACACCATGATACTCACACTGAAGACCAAATCAAGTAGTGCATGCTCAAAAAATTGATAATTGATGTAACAAGGAATGAGAGGGGACACCATGATCTCTCCTCTTTTTGGGGAAGGGATAATCAATATTGAAGTTAACTTGCTCCTTTGCTACAATTTTCTTGGGTGGCATCACTATCATCTTCTTCTTCTTGGTGCAAGCATATTTAAGAAAAGATATGAGGGTTGTGATGCTTGCCTTTCCTTAATTTGAGGCTTTCAAGAAGTTCAGTGTATGGCCATGTATTTCTTTGGTAAAGGATCTTCTAAAGCATCAAAGAAAAACTATCTACTTGGATAAACATATTCTACAATGGCTGGTGGGCTTTGGGACAACATGAGATCATTCTTTGAATCGTATGGTGCAGGTTGTTACCAACTCCAAATAGGATGAGACAACATGTTTTATCTTCTCCAACAAAGGTGGGACAACAGGAACTCTAGTACACTTGGCACTATCACATAATGGTAGGACAAAATGGTTTTTGATGCTATTGGCACCCTCAAAAGAACTTTCAAGTGGTAATTCTCTATCATGAACATTTTACATTTTCTCCTTCCCATTCATGGATTTTTCAACAACCTTGTCACCCCATATGACGAACATCATGTTCACTTTATCATGAGGAGTGGAATCTCATGATGACGGTGGTGGTGGAGCTAGTCTTTGATTGGGTGGTTTTGGATTTTGGAGGTGTAGGGTGGTTGTTGTGGAGGTTGTTCTAGAGGTGGTTGGTATTGAGGTGGTTGTTGTGGAGGTGGATGTTGGGAGTATTGGATGTTGAATGGAGATTGTGGTCGTGGAGGAGTGTATGGGTATGAGGGTCATGATATTGTTGCATAGTTGTTACTTTCCCTTGTGGTGGAACATAATCAACTTGAGGAGTGCCCATGGAACCACTCTCATTATTTGGATTGGCCATGGTTTGGGAAGGGAATCTTCCCTCCTCATAACGGGCAAGTGAAAGGGAAATCTGATCTAGCCTTTTATCCAAGTGACTGATTGTTTGTCTGTGGGAGGACACATCCTTCTTCACTTCATCTAGATTCCTTAATCTTCCTATCACTTCCTCATCAAACTATTCCTTGATCCTTGGTGTTGTCTTGGTTTCCCTTGTCCTTCTTCCCCTTGTTTACAAGACAAGGTTGGGTGATTTCTCGATTCTGAAGTGTAGGTGTTGGACATGGAACCTTGGTTGTTCTTGTTTCCATAAGATTAGATAGCTTGAAATTTCTTCACAAATAGAATCCACAAAGTTGGTGGAATGGCTAGAAGAACCTCCCACATGGTTCTTCATGAGGTTCTCCATATTTGTCAATATTTTCATTACTTGCGGATTGGAGTCATCTTTGTGGTGAGGTGGTGAAATTGGCTGATTTCTATAATAACACACATCCATGCTAGAAGCACGCTGATGCGAGTTTTCAGCTAAGTGGTCAAAGAGGGGCCATGACTCTTATAGGGGTTTGTCCATAAATGCTCCATCATAAGAGGAGTCAATAATTTCAAATAGTCTGGTGTAGAAGAATTGCACCAACTTCCATATGGGTACCTTTGTGATGAGGAAAGTCACATTTGGAATCACTCCCAAGGATCATGAAACTTCTCATTCTCCCTCTAGCTGAATGAGGTGATGTGTCTCAACATTTGAGTTAGCTTGTCTATGGGGTAGAACTTCTTCAAGAAGACATTCTTGACTACCGCCCAAGTCACCAAATCCGACTTGCATAGGTACCATCACTCTTTTTCCTTTTCCTTTAGTGAGAAAGGAAACAAAGTTTTCCTTACAGAATTTTTAGTAACAATTGGGTTGTGGGAGGTGGAGGACGTATGCAAGAAGGCATTGATGTGGTGGTAGGGATTCTCATTCTCGAGCTTGTAGAAGGTGTGAAAAAGCCCAAGTAGAGCTTGTGGGATTGAGAACTCCAATCCTGGCATCTGATCCACCTTAGAGCCAATTGGAGAAGTCTAATTGCCATGCATAAAGTAGTTATGAAGTGGCTTGGGTGGTGGAGGACTCGGAGGAGGGCGTGACTGCTCCTTGTGGTTATAAGCATTACTATCTCCCATCTCAACTTCATGATGTTTCTTGCTCTAGTGTTGACATCACCTTCTTCCCATCTATGTATCCTTTAGATCCAAATAAATATAGAGTGAATGATGTCTAAGCATGCACAAGTGTCACATGCAAAATGCACAAACAAACAAAAAAATCCAAGTTAGAAGAAAAGTATGCAAAACTAAGAAAAGGATAAAGAATAAAAATGATGAGCGCAGTAGGAAAAGCAAAGCTAAACTAACTAGCTAGGACAAGCTCATTTCTACCTGGCAAGTGCTTCAGAAATAATGGTGTGTCTACCCTAAAGTACACACAACTGAGATCTTTCAATATTTATAAGGACCTAAATTAACACACTCACTTAGACTAACATACTAACCTGAAAGCGCACGAGGTTGTGTAATAGTATAAGTAAGTAGCAAGATAAGGGTTGATCCAAAGGGAGAGAGGAGCTTAGTTAGTTTGATCAAGGTTAATAAAGAGGAGTCTAGGGTTCAATGGTTTAAATGGGGGTTTGTTTCATTACACTAAAGGTCCAAGAAAGCCATTAAAGGAACAACAAGAAAAACCTAACTTAACCCTAGACAATTTAGTTCTAATGAGAAAAGAAAGGAAACTAAGTAAGAAAATAGAGAAATTAAGACTAAGGAAAGCAAAGGAAGAGCTACACTACACTAACTAGCAATTGACAACTAGTCAAGCATGAGACTAAGACTAACTCCAACACTAAACTAGAAAAATATTCCTAATTAGCAACCTAGAATAAGACTAGGTATAACTTAACAAGAACTAGAACAACCAAACACAAAGGTGTAATAATCCACTCTAGGAAAACCTAGATACCAAGAACAAAGCAACTAGCTAAGGGGGCAATCAAAGAAAGTAACTAATAAAAAATGAACTAGCAACATAAATTTAGGGTTTCAAGCAATTAATGGAGGTGTGGGTCGTATGGGGGAATGTAACTAGAATCCCCGTTGGGAGGTCATAGTATGCAAATTCCATCCATTCATTCTCGATTGTTAAATCAAACAACAAGACAAATGCTATTGAATTACCCTAAACTACTAGCTTGCCATGGGTAGTATATGGTGTGTGAAGAGGAACTTCACCCTTTCACACCCTATCCAACCTTACAAGGCTTAATTGAACTAGGGATTAGGTGAAATTCCAATAAGAATTAGCAAGTCTAGGTTTTTAGAGTAAGCGCCCCTAGGAAAATTGGGAGTTAAAAGTAGGAATAGAGAGTGGAGGTGAGGGTGTTTCACCTTACATCACTCCTAAGAAATTGGACGTACTCCTACACTAGCTACTTAGATCTACCACTTAGAATTAGGCAAGGTGGTATATATGTTAGAAGATAGGGTGTTTTCTAGGGATCCACTTGTTGGACCTAGGAGCAGTCCCTAAGAGAGCCACATACAAGCCATTCTCTCCTAGATTCTAAGTGGTTTCAAGCACAAATCAACAAGAAATATATGTTTTCAAGCAAAAACCACAAGAAGAAATATGGGAAATAAGATATAAGTATAAGACAATCATCATGAAATGAAATTATAGAGTTTATAAGTTACTTTCCCCCAAGATGGTATTAAAGTCACATTTTAGCCCCAAACAACCCACCTAAGGGGCTTAGCTACTCATAAAAAAACAAAAGAAGAAAGAATAATGGGTAGAGTTGTGAATAACCATAGAAGTTGGTGAAGTCTCCCCCTTCTTAAACTCCTAGAAGTTGGAGCATGCCCTTCCTCTCCTAAGATGAATGGATGGCATGGAATGATGGCAAAAGATGCCCAAAACCCTAGACACTAGGGTTTTGAGGTTGCAGAAGGTGGAAATGAGGTGGAGGTAGGTAGGAGTAGGTGGGAGCTCCTTGAATTCTCAAGGTAGTTAGAAATGAATGATAGGGGGGTGTAACCTTGTGCTAAAGCTGCCACCTAGGTATATATATGTGGTAGAGATGCACTAGGTTAAGTTGGGGCAATCTAGGAATTTTAGTGTAAAAAGTAGGCTAGGGCTACCGGCCACCACGAACGCTTTGGCAACCATGACCATGATGGATGAGGTGAACATGGTAATGGTGGAATGGCACGGGCAAGGTGGATATGGGTAAAATGTTAAGTAGTGTTATGGTTTTGGAAGACTAGTAGCATGACTGCGGTGGTCACCACAACCGTGGTGGGTGAATGGTGGAACGACTGAGGTGGTTTTCATGGTCATTTTTGAGAGTGTGGCCACGAATATTTCTTCATGCTAGTCATTGTGGGAGTTTGTCACCACAAGCGTGGAGGATGCCACAAGTGTGGTAGCGCCAAAGTGTCGCCTCCATTTTTCTTAGCATGACAGTCATGGCCGAGTTGCTATAAAAATTCATTTTTTGGATTTTCATGTGATGTGGGACATTCTCACCATGGCCGTGGCATTGTGCCACGACCTGTTTGGAGGGCCCAACTATGCTTTTTGACTCTAAAATCCTTCTCTAGGCTATTCTTTGCCTTGAATTTATTTTTGACATCTGGGGAAGGTTAGGAGGTGATCTAGGGCTCATCTTAGGGTGTAGAAACCCTAGGATCCTCCTATCTTTCTCCTCACCTTCTAGTGAATGGTTCAAATGCCTAAAAAACACACAAAGAACAACCATAAGCAAATTTTACAGTAAACCATTTATTATGGGAAATTACATGCAATCAAAGGTGTCTAGACATGTTTGAAATACAAAAAGACACAAGATGAAGTCCTAAAATTGAGCTAGATCAAGATCCCAGATGGAGTTCTACTAGACGATTGAACAAAGAACCATAAACATCGAGATCCAATTTTATGATGATTCTAATCCTTATACGATTTATGTTTAGTAAGGATGTCATCCACTTGATCCTAATCTAACTACCTAATTCAAGGAGTTTAGTCGATTAAGGAAACTACGTAGGCTATGATGTTGAACCCAGGACCCCCAATAATCCTTTATTAATTAAATCATATCTTTAATTTAATTAGTTTTACTTCTACAACCTTTATTCCAGTTTTAGTTATAATCTTTCTCATCCAATGTAATTTAAATAATTGTTCTTAGTAATAGGTTTGAAACAATTTTTAATCATGTTGTATCATGGATTGGACCTTTTTCTTTACTGTAATTAACTCATTTTCTTACGGGCGAGTTGATTGCCACTGTTAATGTGACGTCTGTTGCCAAACATCGATTAAGATTAAAGCGGAAGCGATCGTTAGCAGCAGAATTACTGAAAATCACTAAAAATTAAAACTTTTTACAAGGAGATCCATATACTGAAAAACACTTTCATAAAGAACCAAAGTAAGTTATTTACATCCTGTTTCATCAATACATCACTGGTATCATCTCCTTCTCAAAATTTACAAGCATCAAATGCCCTGTTAAGATATACATAAACTGCCCTGTTAAGCTATACACAAGAAGTATAAAAACAATCTCGAGGCATCAAGCCAAAATCTCATATCAATATTAAACTAACTACTGACTCCTAGGACCTGAGAGTACAGATACGACACATAGGACTCTCTCTATTTACATAACATGACAGCCAGTGTGTCCACCTGAGGAATCACTACTGTCCTAGTCATTGCTGTTGCTACTGTTCACCTATTGTAGAGTTTTTGCCTCTTCCTCGGCGTCTACCTAAAATGTTGAATCCCACGAGGGTGAGACAATTGAAAAATTGTCCCAGCGAGAGATATAACTCTCTGCCAGAAACATTATTATTGTAGATAATAGAATAAAACTGAACAAAAGAATCATAAATATTCAACAATAGCTAAACCATTGACTAAACTATTTAGAGCAGTATTCTCTATTCAAGTTATTTCAGCTATGTCTTGATAAGGCAGCATGTCATTGATTCAATAAGGAATATGAAGAACATGTATATCATTTATCCAATTAAGACATATTAAACAATGTATCAACAACCATTGATTCTCATATTTCAACTCTAAGCAAATACGCTACATGGCTGATTACATTTTAAAATTATAGCTTAAGCCCTGAGGAGATGAGGTATACCACTCATACTCCAACTGACCATTGCTAAATTGAAATTGGTACCATACATAGGTCAATAGAAGAGTCAGATTCCCATGACCTCATCTTCCTCTGTGAGGAACAAATACATGACATCTTGTGTCTCTACTGAATAGCTTTCCAGGGTATACTGACAACTTTTCTATTAGAGTTACAGTGGCATGTTGTACTCTCTTCGCAATCGAGAGATTTCATATTTATCTCACATCGATTCAGCATTAACATCATTGGGAGATTAGTGATCCATCCATCCCAACACATATATATATATATATATAATGAAGGATTGAGAGATTTAATGTTTATCTCACATAAATTCCTCCATTAGGGCGTAAGGATATTCGCGCCCATAACCGTGACATACTCAAAAGTATGCCCTCCAGGACTTCCCATAGGAAAACCTATTTCACCATCACCAAACTGCTGACAATGATGGATCTATGGTCAGGGCTCTACATGATATCATTTTACTTGATTATTTAAGTACATTACAATATTCTTTTAGCATTAAACATGTTTTCAAACATAAACCATTATAAAAAATGCTATAAAGAATGAGTACTAATTCTAGCAAGTTCTTATCACATCTTTGTTAACATTGGGATCTTAGTCCCTCATCATCTTATCATCCTGATTCAAGAATATGGGTGTTCAAACCCTTAGACCATCAAAACACTTGTTACCACTTTAACAGGTAAATTAATGCCTTGAGGTCATCTGACCAATGTAAACATAATAATTGCAATGCAGGTATTTCACATGGCTCTTAAAGCCCAATAATCTCTCTTGTTACCTCTCACTAGGCAACATATTATGCCTCACAAGGCTCATAAAGCATTTTCAATAATTAAAGCATCATAGCTCATACCTGGCTATGTTCTTCATCTCATAAAACCTACATGATTAGTATGGATGATAACAGTTACATCAATTCCATATCAACACTATATAGAAACAATTATATCATCACTTTTCGAGGGTAACACCACTATTCCCTTACTAGGGTTAGGGTTTCCCTTTTTATTTCAATCAGGGTTACTCATCCCCTTTTGCTAAGTTAGGACCAATGATTCATCATTTCATTGTCCAAGATTAGAGTTTTATGCTATATTGTATAACCCACAATTAGGGTTACATATACACCTTCACCTTATTTAGAATTAGGGTTTACTATTCACATCACATCACCCTAGGTTAGGGTCTACATTCAATAACCCACAATTAGGGTTTACTATTCACATCACATCACCCTAGATTAGGGTTTACATTCAATAACCTACAATTAGGGTTTACTATTCACATCACATCATCCTAGATTAGGGTTTATATTCAATAACCTACAATTAGGGTTTACTATAGACATCACATCACCTTAGATTAGGGTTTACATTCAATAACCCACAATTAGGGTTTACTATTCACCCCGAATAGGGTTGATCATAAAAATACCCTGGATTAGGGTTTCTCATGTCATTACCCTAAATTAGGATCATACCATCATCATGGAATAGGGTATCACCTATCATTGCCTTCAATTAGGGATTAGGGTTTATTAACCTTCTTAATTAGGGTTTCATGATCTCTTATCATGGATCATACCCTAATTACACATTCATTTATGTTAAAAGTATTTAAACTTAACCACTACATGATTATCATTCATGTAGGAAGTTCTCTCTCTTATTCTTCTATAAGATGATACCTACTTCAAACTCAATTAGATTACGTCAACTCCTCTTGAATGGAGGTTGACACAATGTATTATGTTATTTCTTCCATAATCATTAATGATTAATCATTCAAAGGGTACTAATCACCCTATCTCATTAAGGGTACAATTACCATAATCATCCTTGGTTTACATCATGTAATGATCAATTAAACAATTGACTTTAATCACTTTAAGTGTCCATACGGTTTTAGTTAATTATAGTATAAACGATCTTGGTCACTTAGACTCTAAACGGTCTTGACCAACCATACCTCAAACGGTCTTGCATGGATAACCTTCAAACAATCTAAGACTGTTTAGACGTCCAAACGGTCTTGGTCTAATAGTTTGAAACCGTTTGGTAAAGTTAGTACTTGAAACCGTTTGACAAAGTAGGTGCTTGAAATTGTTTGAGTCTCAATCGGTTTGGGATCATTTGGTCCCAAACGGTCTTTAGACCATTTGGTCCAAACCTCCTCAAAACTGATTGGATCAAAAAGGGTCTCAACCTCTCACATCGATTACGGGTTTTCAAGGTTAACTCCCTCATCAATTGAATCCATGTAACCACTCATCAATTGAACCTAAGCATCATACTTCAAGTGAGCTTAATAATTATCCTTCACTTGATTTAACTTCCAATTAATCATCAATTAGGGTTTTTAATCCAATTGGGTTAGGGTTTGAAATCGATGAACCCTCAATGTTAATCATTGTGAAACTAATTACTTTGAAATCATTGAACCACCATCCAAATTGGACATGACCTGACCTCAAACGGTCTTGAGGTCGTTTGTATGACCTCCAAACGGTCTTGAGGCCATTTGCCCATCCCATCACTTAAAATTGTGAAATTCAATTAGGGTTTAGATCATTAGATTGATAAACAATTGATCTATTGATTGCATTACCATTTTCTATCTTTGGGCCTTCAAATACTCAACCATACTTAACCCTAGACCTCCAAAACGGTCTTGAGACCGTTTGGTGATCTCCAAACGGTCTTGAGACCGTTTGGGTTAATCAACCCAAAATTCTAAATCAATCACTTGCAAAATCAGCACTTAACTCGATTAGGGTTTGGTAATTGATGGTCCTTCAACTAATGAGCCCTTTGGAATTAATCAATTATATCTAATGGGTCATCAACCATCATCATTAACACTAACTCTCCAAACGGTCAACGATGGTCAACTCCTCCAAACTATTTAAAATGAGGCGCCCCTATCATTTTCTTTGCTCTACATGATGCCAAGAAACATGGGGGGCTCTCTAGAAGTGGTAATTTGCATATTGAACCCTAGGTTTTGGGTAAATTGCACATTACACCAAAACTAGGTTTTAATGCACACAGATTGCTCAACAAGCTCTATCTTGATACTCAAGCTTGTGGAAGCCATACCACTGCATCATACTCACTCTTATGATGTCTCAACATCTGAGGAACATTTTATCATGCACAATTTACAAGTTAACCCCTCAACTTGGGTAATTTGCACTTTAGTCCAGAATTAACAAAACAATGCTTCAACATTATTAAAAAAGGACTGAAATTGAAATATAAGTTCCTCTTGAGCCTTAATTACTTTCCAAGAAATATGATCAAACATATAATTACCTTTCTTAAACAAAACACCTAGGGTTAAAGCATAACCCAGGTCAGGGATGTTACATATCATCCACCCCTTACAAGGATTTCATCCCCGAAATCATCAACAAAACATTTAAGAGAAAAGAGTAGGATATTTTCTTCTCATCTCTTGCTCTAGTTCCCAGGTACATTCTTCAATGCCACGGTGATTCCAAAGGACCTTTACAAGACAAATGTCTTTCTTTTTCAGCCTTTTAATTCTTTTGTCAAGGATCATTACATGTCCTTCAACATAAGATATATCTTCATTTAGTTCTACCTCCACAGGTTGAAGAACTAACTTTGTGTCAGGATGACATTTCCTCAACATAGAGATATGGAACACTGGGTGCAATCTATGGAACTCAGGTGGCAAATCCAACTTATAAGCTACCTTTCCAATCCGTTCAATGATTGGATAAGGCCCCATAAATCTAGGAGCTAACTTTCCTTTCCTTCCAAATCTAAGAACTCCTTTCCAAGGTGAGACCTTGAGATATACTCTGTCTCCAACTTGGAATTCCAAAGGTCTTCACTGTTTGTCGGCGTATGATTTCTGTCTATCCTGTGTAGTCTTTAACTGTTGTTGTATTACTTTAATCTTCTCAGTTTTCTACTGCACTAGCTCAGGACCCAAAAGTTGATTTTTCTCCAGTTTCATACCAACATAAAGGAGATCTACAACGTCTACCATACAATGCTTCATACTGTGATAACCCTGATCTTAAGGTAACAATACTACTATGATTATGAGATTCATGGATTATCACTACATGACCAATTCGATTTGGCATTCAACCAAAATGATATCAATCCTATGTGATTATTTGGGGCACTTTTGATGATTTTTATTTCATAATGATTGAAAATCCTAGATTGTGATTATAGATAATGTTCCACGTGCATGACTTAAATGATTAATGGTTTTTCTTTAATGGGTTCAAGTGATCAATCCTTGATTATGAAAATATATGTTGAAATTTTGAGACACACATAGTGGAGGATCACTTGGGATATTGAGCATAGTAATATGTTTCAGATGGTCTTTTTGGATTGAGGATTGGCCCACATTAGGTATGGATTATGATGTGATTGTATGAACTAGGGAACCACACTATCGTCTCCTAGCTCAGAATTTTAAGGAGCATGTGGCCACGATATAGAGTCTTGAGCAATGAGTCAGCCAGGTTGTTGCGTTTTCTATGGAATTTGTTGAGCATTTCGCATATCAGCATGACATATGACGAAGGAAAAGTTCAAAGGCCACCTTCCCAGCCATCCTGTTGCGTGCCAAAATCATTTGCGTCGTTTGGGAAATCTTCGTCGACCTCAGACCCAAGCAAGGAAGAAGAGAACTCAATACCCAAATGACGTCGTCGTTTCCTGGATGAGCCTTGGAGCTGCAGATATGGATTGGCACTCTTATCCTCCCTATCCCTTAGGAATGACTGGGAGAGTGCATATGACATATTTGAGCCTTGAGGACCCTTCACCGGGCGGCAAATGGGTCTGCTGCTCCCAGGAATTCTCACCGCAGCAGACTGCAACACTGCCTCTTGAGCACCGTCTTTGTACTAGAGCTCCCAAATCCTTCCCCGATCGTGGAAAGGGAAGAGGATCGTGCACTAAGTTGTAAGAAAAACCAAATAATCATATCACGCTGTTGTCCAGAAAGAGCTTTGGAACTCCATAATCGGAGTGGATCTACATTGCTCACCCTTTTGGGGTGGCCGAGGGCACACGCAAGAAGACGCCGGATATTGCACTTTCATCATCGGGCAGTCAGTAGGGCGTCGACATCTGTTTTGCTCACCGAGGACCCTGTTCACGGAGGAGGGGAGCAAGCCCACAGAGACCGAGCCTGGAGACTCACCAACCTTCAATGATGTGCCTGATCGTAGGAGGTAAAGGCATAGAAGCTCTAGCAGGCTCGGGTTCTCAAGGTGGAGGCCAAGATTTCACTCCTTTGCTCACTGTCGGTATATTGGGAGGCGCCGAGCTTCCTTGCGGAAGTGCTATGAAGAAGAGGAGGTTTTTGGTGGCACCTTGGAGCTGTAGCTTGTTCCTCACCGGATCTAGGCTGGCGGCGGCGGCTCTCCAGGGAACGAACAGAGAGCCGCTCAACACTGTTCGCGTGAGAAAGAAAAGGAGAAAGGGCAGACCGGCCCTCCAAGCCAACCTTGAACCGGGTCCAGGCATCCAAACCAACAAAGAACCAACCGAATCCAAGCAAAGGAGTGCGCCCTTGGACGGACACGTGGCGGCGCGTAATTGGCCCAAAAAGGTAAACAATCCAAGAAATGCCCAATTCTTGTATAATTCATAGAAAATAGCTCCTATGTCCGAAAAATACAAATAATATACCGAAATTCTCAGAAAAATGCATAGCACAAGATGGAACAATAATATCAGGCTTCTGATGCACTAATATCAGTGATATCTTATTAGTTGTAAAATTCTTAGTTCAGGAGTAATAAATATCAAATGATGATATTAAATTATGGGAAAATGGCAGTAAGTCCATAACCATGTCTTTAATGCATATGATGTCAGATATGGTCATGTCAATGCATGAAATCATGTAATTTGATTAATATGTCTAATTAGGGCTAATAACGCTAAAGATAATGTATTAAATGCATGCATGCTCAAGAAATGATGAGATTTACAAAAAACCCTCATATCTGTAACTGGAATATAATATATATATATCTGAGATCAGTTATATGCATAGAATTCATGTTATATGAAGACGACCCTTAATACATGGTTTGTAAACCTAAATTGAATAATATATATAAACTAGGGTTAATATGTGCACAAAAAGGATATGGAACCTAATGTTCAAATAATGAACCATAATCTGGAAAATGACATCATTAAGATAATTCTAAGACAAGAATGCAAGTAAACGTTGGAATATCCTAATGAGATAATATAAACCCTAATGAACACGACTAGGGTTAAGATGATGAGAATCTGATGATAGTATGTGGTCTTGTCTTAACCAGGTGATGACCAGATATCTAGATGAGTAAGAATGATTAGAAATCTCTGAACTCAGGTACGTGGGTTTTTATTAAGTATAAGACTAGTTTTCTGGTTGCCTATGATATGTGATATCTTGAATGCTCGTATTTGGATATGATTGCTTGGTTGAACTAGTATGAGTTATACTTCACCAAATCTAAGAGAAATATAAATGATTATGATGGGTTGTAGCTACTAGAGCACATAGCCTGGTGTGGATGTATGTTGCCTAACATGGATGTATGATTCCTTGGCCCATGTTAGATGTATGATGATATTCTATTGCCCACACTAGATGTAAGTCAAGTGCAAGTATGTGTAGTACAACCGCATCAAAGTGAATGCAATAAAAGGAATGCTTACCTGATTATCGCTTTAAATAATGTTTTCTTTTACTCTTTCTTTCTCAAGATTATTTCAATTATGCAAGCATATTAGTATGTATCTTTCTACCCATGTGCACAACACCTTGTGTGTTGATTCGTTGTTTCACGTATGTTTTAGGTTCAGAGATAGTGTGGGATAAAAGATGTGAAGTGAGCACTGTTCAGGTTGTACCTATTGTGTAGATCCTAGTTTAGCATACATGTTCTTAGATTGTAGAATTTTCATTCAATATGTAATTGTAAACCATAGTGTAATAATTCATGTTGTATAAATTTACATGTTGAATGTTGAGAATGTTATGGTTGTATGTTCATGTATGCGTATTATGCTTCCGCATCGCTTTCTGATATGATTGGATGATGTTCTCTGATTCAGACCTTTCATTCCCAATAGGGTTTGGAGAAGCCAAAATCTGGGGACGTCACACATACGGTGCCATGTCAATACTGTGTTGATAGCTATTATTGTAAGCATATTCTATCAAGCTCAGATGTAGATCCCAACTTCCTGCAAACTGAAGGACACATGCTCTAAGCAAGTCCTCCAAGGTTTGTATAGTCCTTTCAGATTATCCATCTGTCTGTGGGTGAAAGGCTATACTAAACCTTAATTGTGTACCTAAAGATTTATGAAGTCATTCCCAAAAATGACTCATGAACTGGGAACCTCTATCAGAAATGATAGTAGATGGAACCCCATGCAGTCACACTATCTTATCTATATATAACTATGCCAGCTTTTCAACAGAGTAGGTTGTTTTGACAGGTAAGAAATGTGCTGTCTTTGTCAACCTATCAACTATCACCCAAATGGAATCATGACTTTTGGTTGTTCAGCTTTAACTTGCTGACACACCAGACACTGCATAACAAACTCAGCTACATCTTTCTTCAATCCTGGCCACCAATACATATCTTTTAAGTTATGATACATCTTGGTGCTCCCTGGATGCATAACATACATCGAAGAATGAGCTTCTTCCAGGACTAACTTTCTTAACTCATTGGTATCAGGTACTACCATCCTACCATGGTAATAGACTACCTGATCATCTGAATCATGAAAGCCATCCCACTTCTCACTACAATACTCTGATCTAATCTATTGAACTACAACGTCAGCTTGCTGTGCTTCTTTAATCTGCTATCTCACAGTAGGTTTTATGTGCATTACAGCTAACAACCCGACTAACAATGACACTTTAAGTTGTACATTGTCTTGCCTCAAGGATATAAACATATCCCTCTTAGATCACATTAAGGAGTTCAACTGTGCTTTATCTAGGGCCGATGTTGCTGATTTCCTGCTTAATGCATCAGGCACTACATTAGCCTTCCCTGGATGGTAATCAATTGTACAATCATAGTCCTTGATTAACTCCATCCAGCGGCGTTGTCTCATGTTCAACTCATGCTGCGAGAAGATATACTTTAGGTTTTTATGGTCTGTGAAAATCTGGAATGTCTCTCCATAGAAATAATGTCTCTAGATCTTCAAAGCATGGACTACAATAGCTAGCTCGAGAAGAAAAAGAAATCACTTGCTTATCCTGCATCAAAACACATCCTAAGCCATTCTTAGATGCATCACAAAAGACTATATACCCCTTCCCTTGCTCAGGTAGCACTAACACAGGTGCACTTGTTAACCTTTCCTTCAACAATTGGAAAGATTGTTGGCACTTGTCATTCTAGACAAAAGGAATCTCCTTCCTAGTCAACTTGGTTAGGGGTAAAGCTATTGAACTGAAGTCCTTAATGAACCTCATGTAATAGCCTGCCAGTCCTAGGAAACTGCAAATCTCCGTTGGTGTCTTTGGCTGTTCCCATTGTAGGACAAATTCTACCTTTTTAGGATCAAAACGAATACCTGAGGCAAATATTACATGTCCAAGAAAAGAGACTTCTGGTAACCAGAACTCGCATTTGCTAAACTTAGCATAAAACTTATGCTTTCTTAGCAAAGTCAAATCTTGACGAAGATGCTGCTCATGCTGTTGAGCATCTCTACTGTAGATTAAGATGTCATCTATGAAGACTACTACACACTGATCAAGAAAAGGTCGAAAGATTCTATTCATGAGTTCCATAAATGCAGCTGGTGCATTAGTTAGTCCAAACGACATAACTGTGAACTCGTAGTGACCATACCTTGTCCTAAAGTCAGACTTAGGTATGTCACCCTCCTTTATACATAACTGATGATATACTGACCTCAAATCTATCTTATAAAAGACAGTTGCACCACACAACTGATCAAATAAATCATCAATCCTTGGAAAAGGATACTTATTCTTTATAGTTACTTTATTCAAATGCCTGTAATCAATGCATAATCGCATCGATCCATCCTTCTTTTTAAAAAAGAGAATCAGAGCACCCCATGGTGAAGTACTCGGTTGAATAAAACCTTTCTCAAGCAACTCCTGAAGTTGTTTCTTGAGTTCTGCCATCTCAGCAGGCACCATCCTGTATGGTGTTTGTACTATTGGTTGCGTGCCCGGGACTAGATTAATCTCAAAATCAATCTCTCGGGGCGAAGGTAGACCAGGAAGTTCCTCAGGAAACACATCTTCAAATTCCCTGACTACTGGAACTTCAGAAGGATGAGGGCTTTCCATAGTGGTATCTACCACATGTGCCAAGAATGAAAAACATCCTTGCCTCATCAACTTCTCAGCTACCATAGCTGACACAAGACAAGTTGGAAGAATCTTTCTATCTCCCTGAAAGATCCATGTGTCACTATCATCTGTGAACACAACTTGCTTGGACTCACAATCCAAAACAACCTTATACCTTTCTAGGGTGTCCATTCCGAGAATTATATCGAACCCATGCATATCAAGAGGTATAAGATCCACTTGAATGCGATGTTTAGAAAAGAAAAGAGTGTAGGGAGAACACACCTCCCGCAACACAGCATATCCCATTAAAGGAATGTGTAGAACCCAGATCAATTAAAATGGATACAACACAAGATGTAGACGTATCAGAATAAAAAAATTTCATCTGACCTGTCACAACCCGAGGGTTGACTACTGCATCAGGCTGATTCATTGCCTAGAATCTCGCCATCACCTGTGGTTGATTTAGTGCTCGATTACTGGGTGCCGATGATCCAGCTTGGGATGCATGTCCACGTACTCTAGCACCACTTGGAAACTATCGCCTCTGAGAACCTTGCTGACTCTGCCTCTGTGGTTGAGTCACACTTGCTTCTCTGGCTCGATAATCCTTCCTCAAATGCTCCATCTTTTCACATATGAAACAACCTCTATTCCCTGGCTGTGGTCTGGATGGTCCTGTTACCGACATAGATGCTGAGCTATGAGCTCCTTATGGTGGTAAACTATGACCCCTACTCCTATTTGACGTCCACTGTGTCTGGGTGTTGAACCTTGATGGTGCTATTGGTGTAGAAAACCTCAGTTTCTAAAAACTTTTGGACAAGGGTCCTTGAAACTGGGAGTACACTTTCTTACTCTTAGTCTGTCGCTTCTCAGTCACAGACCTCTCTATCCGTCTCACAAACTCCACAAAAGTCACAAACCTCTCCCTGTTCTCCATAGCAGACATAGGAGTGGTCAAATCGGCGTTCAACCCTTTTTTAAAATGTTGAATCCTCTCTTCATCAGTAGCTTCCATATGCGGACAGAACCACAAAAGCTCCATGAACTTAGCCTCATACTCGCTAATGTTCATTGGTCCTTGCCTGAATCTCTCAAACTGAGAGATCTTCTCATCTAGGAACGTCTTAGGGAAGTATCTATTGATGAATTCTCATCGAAATACTTCCCATTCAATCTCCACACCAGGCCTCTTACCCTCCTCTATGGTCCACCAGTGACCAACAATCTCCTTAAGAAGGTACACAACATGTCTAACCTTCTCATCTTCTGGGATGTTAAGGATTCTAAAGGCCTTCTCCAGCTCAGTTAGCCACATGTCACCATCAGCTGGGTCAGCTGTCCCAGCATATTCTGTGGCTCCAACCTGACAAAGTCATTCAATGTCTTGTCGGCTCCCTGTGCTTCATGGTGGGTAGGTGCCCAAGGTGCATGTAATGGCATACTATTAGTCATGTGAGTCATGGCGGCTATAAACTGCCCAAACATGGCTTGGAAAGATGGGTTCCCCATATCTTCTTGATTGAACTAGGGTTGTTCAGGTACGGGCTCCTCCCTATCATGGTCTCTTGCACCTCCTCCTGGTGTAGCAACACTGCTCTCGGCAACATGTTCATCATGTGATCCAGACATCTTTCGTTCTTCTTCTCCTCCTATATAAGAAGAAGACATTATCAGATAAACTGGAAGACACTAGAAAAACTCAAAAACCTTAATCCTATGTCTCTGTAGACTCAGGGAACCTAGAGCTCTGATACCACTAAATTGTGACGTCTGTTGCCAAACATCGATTAAGATTAAAGCGGAAGCGATCGTTAGCAGCGGAATTACTGAAAATCAGTAAAATTAAAATTTTTTACAAGGAGATCCATATACTGAAAAACTCTTTCATAAAGAACCAAAGTAATTTATTTACATCCCGATTCATCAGTACATCACTGGTATCATCTCCTTCTCAAAAGTTACAAGCATCAACTGCCCTGTTAAGCTATACACATGTAGTATAAAAAAATCTCGAGGCATCAAGCTAAAATCTCAGATCAATATTAAACAAACTACTGACTCCTAGGACCTGAGAGTACAGAGACGGCACATAGGACTCTCTATTTACATAACATGATAGCCAGTGTGTCCACCTGAGGAATCACTACTGTCCTTGCTGTTGCTGTTGCTGTTCTTCACCTATTGTAGAGTTTCTGCCTCTTCCTCGACATCTACCTAAAAAGTTGAATCCCACGGGGGTGAGACAATTGAAAAATTGTCCCAGCGAGAGATATAACTCTCTGCCAAAAACATTATTATTGTAGATAATATAATAAAACTAAACAAAAGAATCATAAATATTCAACAGTAGCTAAACCATTGTCTAAACTATTTAGAGCAGTATTCTCTATTCAAGATATTTCAGCTATGTCTTGATAAGGTAGCATGTCATTGATTCAATAAGGAATATGAAGAACATGTATATCATTTATCCAATTAAGCCATATTAAACAATGTATCATCAACCATTGATTCTCGTATTTC
The DNA here is from genome assembly GCA_963693085.1 of Alisma plantago-aquatica. Lineage (NCBI taxonomy): Eukaryota > Viridiplantae > Streptophyta > Magnoliopsida > Alismatales > Alismataceae > Alisma > Alisma plantago-aquatica. Next base: position 764,786,340 of record OY856413.1, on the reverse strand, counting down.
AACTCTAAGCAAATACGCTACATGACTGATTACATTTTACAATAATCGCTTAAGCCCTGAGGAGATGAGGTATACTGCTCATACTCCAACCGATCATTGCTAAATCGAAATCAGTACCATACATAGGTCAATAGAAGAGCCGGATTCCCAAGACCTCATCTTCCTCAGTCAGTGTGAGGACCAAATGCAGGACATCGTGTATCTCTGCTGAATAACTTTCTAGGGTATACTGGCAACTTTGCTATTAGAGTTACAGTGGCATGCTGTACTCTCTTCGCAATCGAGAGATTTCATATTTATCTCACATCGATTCGACATTAACATCATCGGGAGATTAGTGATACATCCATCCCAACACACACACACACACACACACACACACACATATATATATATATATATATAATGAAGGATTGAGAGATTTAATGTTTATCTCACATCAATTCCCCCATTAGGGCGTAAGGATGTTCGCGCCCATAACCCCCACATACTCAAAAGTATGCCCTCCAGGACTTCCCGTAGGAAAACCTATTTCACCATCACCAAACTACTGACAATGATGGATCTATGGTCAGGGCTCTACATGATATCATTTCACTTGATTATTTAAGTACATTACAATATTCTTTTAGCATTAAACATGTTTTCAAACATAAACCATTACAACAAATGCTATAAAGAATGATTACTAATTCTAGCAAGTTCTTATCACATCTTTGTTAACATTGGGATCTCAGTCCCTCATCATCTTATCATCACGATTCACGAATATGGGTGTTCAAACCCTTAGACCATCAAAACACTTGTTACCACTTTCACACGTAACTTAATGCCTTTAGGTCATCTGACCAATGTAAACATAATAATTGCAATGCAGGTATTTCACATGGCTCTTAAAGCCCAATAATCTCTCTTGTCAACTCTCACTAGGCAACACAACATATTATGTCTCACAAGGTTCATAAAGCATTTTCAATAATTAAAGCATCATAGCTCTGACCTGGCTATGTTCTTCATCTCATAAAACCTGCATGATTAGTATGTATGATAACAGTTACATCAATTCCATATCAGCACTATACAGAAACAATTATAACATCACTTTTCGAGGGTAGCACCACTATTCCCTTACTAGGGTTAGGGTTTCCCTTTTTATTTCAATCAGGGTTACTCATCCCCTTTTGCTAAGTTAGGACCAATGATCCATCATTTCATTGTCCAAGATTAGAGTTTTATGCTATATTGTATAACCCAGAATTAGGGTTTCATATACACCTTCACCTTATTTAGAATTAGGGTTTACTATTCACATCACATCACCCTAGGTTAGGGTTTACATTCAATAACCCACAATTAGGGTTTACTATTCACATCACATCACCATAGATTAGGGTTGACATTCAATAACCTACAATTAGGGTTTACTATTCATATCACATCACCCTAGATTAGGGTTTATATTCAATAACCTACAATTAGGGTTTACTATTCACATCACATCACCCTAGATTAGGGTTTATATTCAATAACCCACAATTAGGGTTTACTATTCACCCAGAATAGGGTTGATCATCAAAATACCCTAGATTAGGGTTTCTCTTGTCATTACCCTAAATTAGGATCATACCATCATCATGGATTAGGGTTTCACCTATCATTGCCTTCAATTAGGGATTAGGGTTTATTAACCTTCTTAATTAGGGTTTCATGATCTCTTATCATGGATCATACCCTAATTATACATTCATTTATGTTGAAAGTATTTAAACTTAACCACTACATGATTATCATTCATGTAGGAAGTCCTCTCTCTCTTATTCTTCTATAAGATGATACCTACTTCAAACTCAATTAGATTAGGTCAACTCCTCTTGAATGGAGGTTGACACAATGTATGATGTTATTGCTTCCATAATCATTAAAGATTAATCATTCAAAGGGTACTAATCACCCTATCTCATTAAGGGTACAATTACCATAATCATCCTTGGTTTACATCATGTAATGATCAATTAAAAAATTGACCTTTAATCACTTTAAGTGTCCATATAGTTTTAGTTAATTATAGTCCAAATGATCTTGGTCACTTAGACTCCAAACGGTCTTGACCAAACAGACCTCAAACAGTCTTGCATGGATAACCTTCAAATGATCTAAGACCGTTTAGACCTCCAAACAGTCTTGGTCTAACAGTTTGAAACCGTTTGGTAAAGTTAGTACTTGAAACCATTTGACAAAGTAGGTGCTTGAAACCGTTTGAGTCTCAATCAGTTTGGGATCGTTTGGTCCCAAACGGTCTTGAGACCGTTTGGTCCAAACCTCCTCAAAACCGATTGGATAAAAAAGAGTCTCAACCTCTCACATCGATTTAGGGTTTTCAAGGTTAACTCCCTCATCAATTGAATCCATGTAACCACTCATCAATTGAACCTAAGCATCATACTTCAAGTGAGCTTAATAATTATCCTTCACTTGATTTAACTTCCAATTAATCATTGATTAGGGTTTTGAATCCAATTGGGTTAGGGTTTGAAATCTACGAACCCTCAATGTTAATCATTGTGAAACTAATTACTTTGAAATCATTGAACCACCATCCGAATTGGACATGACCTGACCTCAAACGGTCTTGAGGTCGTTTGGATGACCTCCAAATGGTCTTGAGACCGTTTTCCCATCCCATCACTTAAAATTCTGAAAATCAATTAGGGTTTGGATCATTAGATTGATCAACAATTGATCTATTGATTGCATTACCATTTTTTATCTTTGAGCCTTCAAATACTCAACCATACTCAACCCTAGACCTCCAAACGGTCTTGGTTGACCTCCAAAATGGTCTTGAGACCGTTTGGGTGATCTCTAAACGGTCTTGAGACCGTTTGGGTTAATCAACCCAAAATTCTAAATCAATCACTTGCAAAATCAGCACTTAACCTGATTAGGGTTTGGTAATTGATGGTCCTTCAATTAATGAACCCTTTGGAATTAATTAATTATATCTAATGGGTCATCAACCATCATCATTAACACTAACTCTCCAAATGGTCAACGGTGGTCAACTCCTCCAAACTAATTCAAATGAGGTGCCCCTCTCATTTTCTTTGCTCTACATGATGCCAAGAAACATGGGGGACCCTCTAGAAGTGGTCATATTAAACCCTAGGTTTTGGGTAAATTGCACATTACACAAAAACTAGGTTTTAATGCACAAAGATTGCTCAACAAGCTCTATCTTGATACTCGAGCTTGTGGAAGCCATACCACTGCATCATACTCACTCTTATGATGTCTCAACATCTGAGGAACATTTTATCATGCACAATTTGTAAGTTAACCCCTCAACTTGGGTAATTTGTGCTTTAGTCCAGAATTAACAAAACAATGCTTCAACATTATTAAAAAAGGATTGAAATTGAAATATAAGTCCCTCTTGAGAATTAATTACTTTCCAAGAAATATGATGAAACATATAATTACCTTTCTTAAACAAAACACCTAGGGTTAAAGCATATCCCAGGTCAGGGATGTTACAGTTAAGGTTATACTCTAGGGATTTTTCTCCTTAGCAATTTTTTTGTTCAGATGATTCACATCAAGGGATGATGTATTTTCTTTTGAACCACATTTCTTTGTATAATTAGGATTTTCATTTCTTCAATTGATAATAATTGATATCCACCTAAACTACTACTTATTCAATTCTGACTGATGTCTTTTCTCTTCAAGAACTAGCGGCACATGCGATGTTCACAAAAAAAAAACAATTCTACACCATCTGCATCCAGCTTGATATTGACATGACTTTTCATCATCTGAATCAGACCCATCAGAACAATATGTCTGAGGAAGAAGTCAAGCATTAGGTGGAATGAGCCCTCATCATACAAAGAGAGGCTCTAAGGACTGAGATCATGGAAACTGTGGCTGCCAAATAGGAAGACTGGCCCGTCATAACATGAGATGAAGAGAAACAAAAGAAAAATAAGGTCTTTTCCTTCCCTAAGTCTACCAAAATAGAACATCTTATTGTGTTTTGTTGTATCACCGTCCCACAGTTTGAGATCTGCATGCATTGGATCACCATGCTTCATACCAGTGCATTTGTTGATAACAAAGACAACAATTGTCAAGATCATCCTCAACACTTCTCTGGCTTATGTGCCTTGGGTTATGTGCCTTGCCCAAGATACTAGAAGTTTTTGAAGACACCATTAAATTGTGGCTATTCAAATGTTCCTAAATAGATCAAGCTAGAATTTGGTACAATTCTATGGAAGGAGACGTCATCATCGCTTATGAGGCTCTCCAGTCCAAATTCATTGAAAAATACTATCTTGCATCCCTCACATAATATATTAGAAGGGAAATACTCAATTTTCCACGGTTCCTACAGAAACCTTGACCAAGTCTTGGGAGAGATCTAAAGACCTACTTCACCATTGCCCACATTAGAAAATCTCTCAAGTCCAATTGATAGGGACATTCTATCAGGATGTTGATGATGATACCAAGACTTTCCTTGACACATCATATGAAGGCAAGTTCACGATCCAAAACTTTGATATCACTTGGGAGCTTTTTATAAGAAGTTCTAAAACCCAATCCCAATCAAATCGAGGACAAGGTGGAGTCCTCAAGGTAGCCAAGGCCATAGACAGCTCCAATTTTAGATCGATTTCTAAAACCCTTAAGATCCTCAACTTGAAGTAAGATCTCCTGGAGTCCTCTTTCAACACCTAAGAAAAAAGAGGACATCCACAACTATCACAACATCAACAACAACAAGTAAAATATGAAAATTCCCTTTGTGAGTTTTACAAGGGCCATGTCCATTCTACTCTACAATGCCAACATCTTTACAATGTCATGGTGAATAATGGTCCCATTGAAGATGTCAATTCCATCCATAGCATACCCGACCAGTCATACTATAAATTGAACCAAACTAGAAACCATCATGTTTCCAATACAACAATCCATTTGATGTAGAGAATGCATCACACCAACGACCTTCTTAAGTGAACAACTAATACCATGGACCCTTGGGTTCTAGTATAACACCCAAAATAGCTTCAATAACTAGGGTAACTACTAGGAAAAATAGTTCGAAAATCTTATTCAAGTTCCACAGATGTAGAAAATCCCCCTCCTTCTGTAGATGTCAGAATTGTTTCCTTGGAGAAGATGATTGTATCTCAACAAGAACATTAAAAGGCAAGATGTTCTTAGTTACCCCAGATCATGGCATTCCAATGTCCTCTTGTAGGTTCTTTATTTGCATAATTGGAACCCAATCCAAATCACATATAGCAAATTAAGGCTGTGATAATTGGATTTGGACTTACCCTTCCAGAGAGGGTAAATCCTTCCAAGTTGATGACAATCTAAAATGATAAGGATGATGAGGTTATATACCAAAGAATGACAACAACTTAGCCAAAAATTTTCACACTTGCATCTGATGTTCTTGTATACAATCCACAAGTGCCATGCCAAGGTCGGTGAAATAAAACCAGATTGGATTCCAAGTTTAATACATTTGAAGAAACCATGAAAAAGTTGGGAATCAATATCCCATTACTCGATGCAATGGCCAAAATTCCTCATTGGACTAAATTCTCCAAGATCACGCTTAATTTCAAATATATAACTAAAGAATCTTAAATGGTAGAATTAGACAAACCATCATCATATATCATTCAAAATGAGATGCCTCACAAGAGCAAGGACCCAAGGTATTTTTCAATTTCATGCTCTATAGAATATTCTACCAATCAAATAGGTCTGGGTGATCTTGGAGCTAGCATCTCTATCGTATCGCTTAGCCTAGGAAGAAGACTCAGGCTTATTGATGCACAAACCACTACAATGACTATCTAGCTTGTTGATTTTTCCATGACTAAGACAGTTGGCATTACTGAGGATACTGGTAAAAGTTGGGGAATTTTACATTCCTTGTGATTTTGTGGTGTTGAAAATCAAGGAAGATCTTCTCGATCCTCTTATCTTCAATAGGCCATTCCTCACCACCGATAGGGCCTTCATTGATGTTGAAGTAGGGCTTCTGACCCTATAAGTAGAAACCCGGTCTTTTGACTTTCAATCACTTATGGATCTACAAAGTACACCAAAGAGGAATAAGTATACTTCCTCGGATTCATTGATCAATTTACTTTGATGCAACAACAACTTTTCCCCTTAGAAGTCCCATCAATAACTTACTGCAAGGTATCCTTAGAGGATGATCATAGAGAAGAGTGAGAGTGTACCTATTTACTCCAAACCGGAAGAAAGATCTCCAACCATAGAAGAGATAACCCATCCTATTATTGCCACTCCTACAAAACATACCCCAATTTCTTAAGAACCATCCCTTCTACAACACATGTTTATCTGCAAAACCCAACTGCACACCAGATAGTCCCCACTCACTTCCCCTCACTAGGCTCTAACCTATGAGGACTATGTTATACCTTATGAGTTGATGATACCTTATGTCAACCAAAAATAATCAATTGTGAAAATAGATGGTGAGTATCAACCTCTGATCCCGATCCCCATAGATGCCAGTGATAAATATGAAGGGAAAACTATCCATCTAGTAGAACTCTCTCTTGCGACACCACAACATTGTCCAGTTGATTCATCTTATATCCCTTATGACTATTCATCATCATACATCAAGCAATGGGAACCGACTAGGTATAACTCCAACTATTTCCCTTGGTATTATGACATATGTTACACTATTTATGGAGGGTTACAACAAGTAAAAATTCAAGAATTGATAAAGGATTATCTAAAGGGGATGCAACCAAGACAATGTAGTAGTCCTACACAAGCTCTAGTTGTTGCTCCTGCATGGTGGACAACACATATGTCATGCTTTGCCGTTAAACAATGCGCTTGTTAAGAGGCAACATAATGCTTTTCTTACCTCCATTTTGGATTGAGAAGTTGTCAAAGATGATAAAAATTCTAATGTTTTGGGTGGGGGTGGGTTGTACTTACCTATTCCACCCACTCTAAATTTCCTTATTTCAACATTTTTAACATGTTATTTTGGTTTGCATGTAGTTCAACTTTAAACTTGTCATTTTCTTTTTTGTTGCATATGATATGGCCTTTGACTAGTCCGTCAGTTATTTCTTATATGCATATTTTATCAATGAACCCCTTGAATGAAGTTAATTCTCTTGTTAAAAACTCATGAACTACCATTGCTAGAACTCACCCTGCCACCTAGGACCTTGAGTAGCACTACTTCTTGCAAAACATGGCAAACCATGATGGATTAATAGGAATCAAATGTAGTGTCTTACTTGAATTGTGTAATAGCTGGTGATATTTCTTGATTTCCACATGTTGAAGAAAGACGTAAGTTCAGGTTATGCTGCTCCAAATGCATTGAATTCAAAATATGTGATGCATAAGTTCAACATCATTTACATTTCTTCTATCATATTATTTACCCTTTGTTTTCCAAACACAAACAAAAAGCCAAAAATAGTGCCAAACCCCAAGTTCAGGGTGGCATGCCGTTCCCCTCTACCGCTTCTTCCATACTTTTCCTATGTAATATGGGAATACTACCTATAAAGAAAAGATGCCAATGTGCACACAAAAATGCAATGAGTGTAATCACATCAAAGGAAATAAAATGATCTCAAGCCGAATAGAGGAGAGATCACCTTCTTCCATACCTCCATTCACTCCATTTTCAACCTAGGGGAACCTAAATACACCAATCCACTGAATTGGTGGACCTTGTTCTTGTGTATAACTCATAATAATATGCAAGAGTAACAAAAATGGAATGGACATGACATTTTTTTCTTTGCATGTCTTGACACTGAATCAAGTCATGGAATTTGTTTGAGTAGATAATATGGGAAATTGCATTTTGTAATTTTAGGAAATCATGGTTGTTTGTCCATCAAAAGTGGTAAGGATGCGAGTGATGCTATGCAAGTGAGGAGGACATGATGTTAGTATTAATTGGAGAATGTTTGTGATTCAATGTTGCTCAAGGATGAAATATGTTCAAGTTTGGGGTAATTTGATGAATGCTTATTCATCCATTGTTTTTGCTTCTATTAGATCAATCCTTAGGAATATTTTGTTGTTATTTGCCCATTTTAGGATTTAATTTCTTTAGTTTTACTTTTATCTCATATACTAGAATTTTAATTAGGTTTTCTTGTTAATTACATGAAAACAACTCAAGTATATCAATTCATTACAAAGATCAAGAACCCCCAAAATACTCCAAGAATTTGAAGATTAAGGAGGCTTAAAGTGCATATCTAAGCCTCCTAGAATCCCAACTGATCAACTGACATACCCCTATCAGTCGATCACAAGAAGGAATAAGACATACTTAGAACTTCCAATCGGTGGATTAGCCACCTAGTCGACCGACTCAACATGAAAGAGAGGGGACATCTATGGTAGTTGAATTGGTCGATTCACCTTGAACTGATTGGTTGTACTACATATAAGCCCATGCATCAACTCACCTAGTTGGCTGATTGGACCACCAAGCGATCGACTGACCTACATTTAAACTCGAGTGTCAACTTACCCTGGTCGACTGACTAGACCTCCAACCAACCAATTGGAATAGTGGACCCAATCTTTAAATCCACCTCTAGGACACATTTGTGGGGTTCATGGTCACATTCCCTCCTTATAAAGAGGGGGGTAGGTCAGACACAAGGGGAATCATACCCGATCATCTCAGAGCCTCCCTTAGGTGCACGAAGCTAGGAAAGAAGAGAATGAGCCATCATCTTCCTCACGTAGACTACCACTGTGTAGCTAGAATCTAGAAACATGACTCCTTCCCTTCCTATATGTATCTTTTTGTTTGTTTTGATAATGAGCAAGTAAACCTTTTTACTAGGGCATGGGTTGTATCTCCATATCTTGTTTTGATTGATATTGACTCTAAGAATTTTGTCGTTAGATGTGTTTCCTTTGGTACTATCTGGTTTAATCAATTATATTTTTGTTGTTATAATCTTGGGTGAAGAGATCACAGGTCCAAAGGCTAGAAATGTCGAATGAACACATAGAACTCTAGATGAAATCCCATATGGAGTTCTATAATGGATTTATCATTTTTTCTTATATGTTATAATCCTCAGTGACGAGATCCTGGATCCTCGGATTTCAACATAGGATGAAACATGTAGAACTCCATAAGAGATCCCAGATAGATTTCTATTGGATGATTGGACAAAGAACCATAAACACTGAGCTCTCGGGTTCATGGGGAGTTTAATCCTTGTATGATATGCATTCTATAAGGACACAATCTTATTGGTCCTAATCTAACTACCTGATTCAAGGAGTTGAATTCGATTAAGGAAACAACGTAGGTTATGGTGGTGAACCTCGGAACCCCAATAATCATGTATTAACTTAATGAAATCTTTACTTTAATCAATTTTATTTCTGTAATATTTATTCCAATTTTGTCATAGTTTTTATCAACCAACTGGATAATAATTGTTCTTAGTAATAGGTTCAAAAAATTTATTAATCTTGTTGTCTCATGGGTTTCATTTTTGTTCTACAATTAATCCTTTCTCTTGCAGGAGAGTTGATTGCCACTGTTAAGGTTAAACTCTAGGGATTTTGCTCCTTAGTGAATTTTGGCGTGCAAACAATTTGCAACAGTCAACACCAACTAAATATTTTATGCCCAAACTACATGTTTTGATTACCAACTTGAGTCAATTGAATATTTAATTAGTGCATATGCTACACTTAGTGAATCTAATTGATATTTAGAGTAAAAGTGTGATAATTGACTATCTGAGTTTGATTTCCACAAAGTTAGATATTTGAGCTTGAATGAATGAATTTATAATCTAATTATTCAAGAATGAATTGTGAGTTTTCCATCATTTTGATTTTGTGTGTGATATGTTAGTGTAAAATTGAACTTTTATAGTGTCAAAAGTAACTTGGTTTGCAATTTAAATTTATGGACTTAATGAATGCTATGAGGAGTGAAATTTACAAAAATTCCATTATAATGTTCAACATAAACCAATATTTGTGTCAAGTATTCACATTTTCTCTAATAAATAACTTATGAGTTGATTTAATGAATATTTGAAAATGTTATCAATAGAAATAATCTATCTTATATGATACAACTAAGCTAATTTTTTATGTGTATAATTTTTCTCTTATTTTTATATGACTTTTGAGTATTTTTATCATATTTTAGGAAATTCTTATGAAAATCCAAAAACCTATGTGTAATTTTTAAAAATAAAATAAGAGAGTGAAATGTGGGATGAGATGGTCATGATCTTCCTTCTCATGTGTTCTATATTGAACCTCCCTCTTTTTCCCATAACACATTAACTCCATGTTAAATGCCATCCACCATTTCATGCAAAAAATTGAGCTTTTTAATAAAAATTTAGTCATGGAACACACCATCCTACAACCAAACTGAAGTAGTGACAAAAAGGAGGGAGGGAGCCTCCTAATGGTAAATTTAAGTCATCCATGCTCAATTTAACTAAGCTTTTAGTTTGGTAATGAATAGTCCTTATAATTCTTCTTTTTGTATTCATTTTTTACTTTATTATGTCTTTGGGATTTCAAGTCTCATATGTCTTGAGAAAGGATATGAATATGCTCATTTTTTATCCACAAGTTGATTGACATTGAATTATTGCAATTTTTGGGAACACTAGATATGTAGATTTTTGTGATTTGAATCCTATCTTGGGCTTTGATGAGGAAAATAGAATGTAATGTGCATATGGATAGTGAGGTATAAAATCAACTAGGTGGCTAGATGATATGGGAATTAATGTGAACCCCACTACATGAACATGTAAAAGGTACTATGCATGGTGAGGAAGAGGCCCTACACACCTTCACAATCCCTAGGTGAGTCATCTGGTCACTAGGAATTATCTTCTTCAATTTCATCAAATGGTGCAATTATATTAACTATTATGATAAGTTTGAGTGCTTGTATTGCTATTTATCTTCTTGATTCAGGTCTTGATGGTTAGTATGCCCCTTGTGTTTAAATTTTTACAAACTAATTCTCCATTTAAAATATTTATGAGAAGAACTTGAATAACTGCACAAACAATAGTTGACCTTTTCCTACATTTAAGATTTCATAATTTAAAACACAAACATTTTAAGAAATTTTTCACTTCAAAAAAATGAAATTGTGACCCTGTTATTCCCCCATTTAGAGGTAATACTTGAGACATGAACCTTTGAATTCCATTTAGTAAACCAACCATCCACCACAATGATATTGTTGGGATACTTGATTTATATTTTGGTTTTTTCCCACTAGGAGTCTTCATTAGACAACATGATGGAGGTATGATGGTCTGGATGATCATTGGTGAGGGCCCCTTCCTCAAAGGAATGAGCTCAAACTATGAGCATAATTATGCATGGTTGTACGCGACCTTATTTAGTAAGAGGGAGTTGAGGGATATGTATAATCTAGACTCTGCCAGACTGAGGGTGGCCATTTTTTCCGTTATTTATATCAAATAGGGTGCGGTTGAATGGATGTATTATATGAGGGTTTCAAAAATGGTTATATTATTTGATTAGGGATGGGTTCTGATGGGAACTTGTTGATGGTGTTGTGGGATACTTTCTTCCATATAATCATGTGATGTCAATCAAAAGATGTGGTGCCCTCACAAGTATCTTAGAGGCATAATATTATATCGTTTTGATCAACTATTTACATAATATATCTATGATGCTATTATCATTTATTAATAGGGCTAAATCACTTGATACTCAAATGCTCTAAGATTTCATGTGGTCTATAGATGAAGATTCATTCCCATATTTTGACATCTCTATATTAGTATGGACAAAAAAATCACTCATCTCATGAGCACTAGTGGGAGGAAATAGATAAAATTATCATTAGAGTGATATGATTTGTCTTAGTGGTGCTTTATTTTTTTATCATATGATTTTCTACTTTATAGTTTCACTTTTAGATATTCTTCAACTTCTTGTGATGATTTCTCTTGATATCTTACTTTTAAAATATAAGTTTTGACTCCCATAGATATAGTTTGATTCTCCAAGTGGAAGAATTCTATTAGGCTAAGAGAGTGGTGAAATAGTGGGTTGGAGGCTCTCATATTTCCAAGAATTATTTTGTATAACTAGTTAGTGATTGGTTGGGGATCGATTTTCCATCAAAATCAATGATGAGAATGCATCTGATTCACCCTGCTTACCTTGGGTGCTCCTATCTCCATGGTAACCCCTTTCTCATTTCTATTATGAACCAATAGGACTTGACTCATTCTCCTCTATGACATGTTAAATGATTATTTCAAGATAAAAGAAAGTATAAGGGTACTACACCCATATCAATATATTATTGAACCAATTTTTGTATATAGGAGAACTAATATTATTGAATAGTAACATTGTTGGTAATTTTGTAGTGGATCAGTTAATTGACTTTGTGTACCCATGTTAGTATATTGCTAGACCAATGTATGTGTGTATGCGAACCATTGTTAGTCAAATGGGACACTAGTATAAATGAAATGGTTGTAATATATACTCTAAGAAGGTGCACATCCCCTTCAAACTTTTTGACAAAGATCTCTTCTTATGTTTCTCCTACCCCTCTGATCAGCCTTTTTCTCGCGTCTGAAAATGAATGCAGGACAAAGGAAGGAATCAAGCTTTAAATTTATAACCCAAAACCTTCTAGGCCCCCACAACATTATTATGAGGTCGTAGTAGATATACGAGGTCAAACATAGGGACGTGGTGACGTTTAGGATGCCACAGATCTTGTTCTTTAGTCAGATAAGCTAAGCTGATAGTCGATAAAAGTAATTTCTAGAACTAGTCTAGCGAGTTGTCATGATATAAAACAAAACAAAGAAAAGAAAATAAAACAAAACAGAGCTCGTGATTCTAGTAATCAAAGAAAGAGAGTTCCTGTATATGTAACCACAAACGGGGCAGTCTATGCACTCGTTCTCAGGCGTAGACAACCCTTGAACACCCAAGCAAGCATCTAGTACGCATGATGGCATTTGTCCTATGGGTTCGTCCCACTCGCTCTCACGATGCGTGACTCAAACCATCAACAATATTTCAATAACCCTCTCTCGAGGAATGACATATCAACACCTCAAAATACACTAAGTTCCCTCTCAGGTCTTAGGATATTCTGGGGTGTTAGGAACAGAATACCTTGGATCATCCTCCTCTCAGGTTCAGATCCAAACTATCATCTCTTAGCTATTCCTACAACGGATCTCTCGATACAGGCAGAAATAACAGTTCAAGCGAGTAAGAGATCAACCAAACTAGCAATCATAACTTGGAAAGAGAAAATAGAACATGCAACATACTAGATCTGATATGAATCTACTTGCTTAAGGAAAAAGTACATATACATGCCCAGATCGGGCTACATAGCCAAGAAGGATCTAACTAGACATAGACAAGCATAGCTGGTACCAAACAAAGATGGATGAACATTGTTTGTACAAGAAACAAAGGAATGCAGTAGAATGAAAGAGAAGAGGAAAGAGATATAGCCCATAGAAGAGAGGCGGCTCTCACTACTCGGCCTCTGTGCAGGCTAGATCTCACCGCTTGGGTCTTCTCTTCATCCCTCTGGACTCCTCGACTCTCTCTCTCTAGGCCGTATCGGGCAGACCGTATTAGGCAATCGTATCGGGCAACCGTATCAGGAAACCGTATCAGCAAACCATATCAAGAAGACCATATCGGGCAGACCGTATCGGGCAGTAGACTTTTGGGAAACTCGACACACTAGCTCCTTGGTCTAGGCACTAGCTCTTTCCAGGTCCTCCCTCCAGCTCCTCTCTCTCTTTGTAGGTTGGCAGCTGCTATTTATAGGCTGCGAGTTGATGGGAGTTGTAGCTTTTATTGGTCCACATGTCCTTCATCCATGGCTTTGATCTTGAGGCATTAGGTGGGACAATATGACTGTCGCTCGATGACCATGTCGGACAGGGGGAGTGTCGGGCAGCTGTATCGGGCATGCCGTATTGGGCAGACCGTATCAGGCAGTCATATCGGGCAGTCCATATCGGGTAGCCATATGGGCCAGACCATATCGGGCAGCCGTATCGGCCAAACCATATCGGCCAGCTGTTGGAATTCTTGTCTATTCAGGTTCGGTACTTGAGAGTGCCAAAATTGTCTAGTTTCGGTGCATGCAAGTCAAAAATTGGCTAATTCACTACATTATTGGCTATTCTAACTAAATTATCTAATGAGAGATAGGAAGCATAAAACATGAGAATTATTGGGCATATTAAGACTACAGTGGTACAAAACTATAAATAAAATGCATAGAGAATATGCACTAATTTGGGTGTTATCAACTACCCTAAGCTTAAAACTTGCTTGTCCTCAAGCAAGACTGTGCTCAAAGAACAAAAAGATAACATCCAAATTAAGCTTGGCAATAGATGCTTAGGTTCAAAAAAAATAGTTTAAAACATCTATTCTCCTGATCCATGTCATTTCATAGCAAACCCCCACCAATCTTGCACAATCTTGCCAAAGCAAGATCAAAGAGCGTCCAGGCGAGATTAAGCGAATTCACTATAGCCTGTCGATACTCATGAGGGTTTGAATCATAATTATTAAATATGAAAGAATTGATGCATAGGTGATCACGCAGATGATGAGTAATGAGCCATTCCCATGAATCCATCCAAACTAATCAGGAATACCATGCCTCTCACTTAATCATGTCTTAAGAAACAAACCAAAAAGACTCTAATGACTTCTGAGGATCTTGATCTACATCAGGTTGGTCCAGCTGGGCACCATCCTCAACTCTCCTAAAAGAGAAAACAACACTCATTTATTGTTCACACTCAGGCTTTTGTCATCAACATTCTATTTGTAGGCTTGGGTGGGAACTATATAGATATTTTGGGATTTTGTGGGCGGCCAAGCCTCTTTTGCACATTTTTACATTTTTCATCTTTTTGACTCAATCTAATGTGAGAAGGCACGTAGTCCATCAAGGAAAACACTTTGTTTTGATCATAGCTTAAAACTCATCATGATCCACTTGACACCTATGTGAAAAGTTGCAATTATGATTCAAGAATCCTTAGAATAGAGGCAAGCTTGTGAAATTCACAGCTAGGAGACTTTAATCGTGATTTAGCTCATTCCAACGGTCCTTTACCATGGATTTTCCATTCACCACATAGATCAAGGGAATTTAGCTTTAAGCTATGAAAAAGGGACATAACCTTAGATTTATTTCCAAACTCAAGGAACGAGTCAAAGAGCAAGTCAAGCAAAAGGTCAAGCAATTTTTAAGATGAAAATTGTGCATCTAGGCATACAGTCTAGCATTTATCTATTAGATTCGCACCATTTAGCCATAATTGCAAAGCTAAAAAGCTAAAAATTTTGAAAATTTAAGACTAAATGTGGGAAATAGACATGCATGCAAGAAGGGTGAAGAGAAAAGAAGGGCGAAGCCTACCACCCCAAGCTTAAAATTTTGCTCGTCCTCGAGCAAGACTCAAACTTGAAATAGTGAGGCAGAAATGCATGAGTTTAATGATAGTTATTGAAGTTCTAAAGATGATGCATGGGTGCAATGATATAAAAACAGTTAGAAGAAAGAAACTAACTAACAAGAACATGAAAAGCAAAATTTATTATAATAAAAGGATGGGAGGGTGGGTAATAGAAAAGGGGGTGGTTGCCCCATGATACCGACACTGGGATCCCAAATCCTAAGTTTTGGGACCAGTGTCACCTGTGTCCTGCCGATGGGTTCTGCCACATAGTAGGAGTAGAATAGGTGGATGTGTTGGCCTTGCCGAGTCTGAAGAAGCAAAGTGAAATCCAGTGACTCAGTGAAGTCATCTTTGTGCTGGAAGTGGCTTGAACTGCACTAGGATGAATTCTTCAACATATCATCCTCAGGGTACCTTTCAATATATGATTCTAAAAATGAAGGCCCTGGGATGTCGACACTGGATGAGATAGATGAGAGAGGTTGTACATCATCTTGAGGACTCATATATTCTCTCTCCATCTCTGCACTTGAGGTTGGGTGCTCAGATAAATCTTCATGTACCGTATGAGTCATCCAATCATCTTCTGAGAAAAAAGTACCCCCTGAAGAATCTGTTTGTGGTTCTACCACCCCAAGCTTATCACCTGGCGTGGAGTTAGGGGTGTCTTCATGCTCAACAACCATGTTGTAGTGAACCGCCCATCCTGCCCCCTTGACGTCCACCAAGCCTTGTAAATGGATGGTGGTGAATGATGGCTCATGCTGTTCCAACTTATCTTCATTACTATACTCACTGCTCCATGTCGAGAAGCTGTCATCGTCGTCATCAAACAAATTGTTCCAAACCATGGTTGGCGTACTGCTCAAAGTGAAATGACAAGTCTCAATATGAGAAATGTCACTTTGGTCTGGTTCAATATCTGACTCTGGTTCCTCAAACCAACCTTATGGTTGTGAGGTCGATTGGCTTTTCGAGTCTTCATCATCGTCATCATAGACCCATTCATGTCTATGACTCATTTCTTCCATTGGTTCATCAGCTGGGTCATCTGGGTAGAATGAAGGGCTTCCCCAAGTGGGTTGGTCTTCCTGGTGAATCCAATTGATGGTCTGAATAGGATGATGGTGCATACTCCACTTCAGACCCAATGGAATGGTCTTGATGACTAATGTCTTTATTATCTTGTGATGGCAGTTGTAACCAAATTATAACCAAATCAATGAGCTCTTGGAGCCTCCCGCCTTGTTCAACATCTTTATCATGAAGTTGTTGTACTTGAGCAGCAATGCTTTCAAGATCCGTAGATTCCTCCATGCACATATAAGGGGAACTCGCTGTATCAAACTGATGTTTTAGGATGAATCCTTGTTTAACAGTTTGAAGTATACAACTATTGCAGTCTGCAGCCTCGGTGGCTACTTTGAGATGACGATCCTGCTCTTCTAGTAGTTGTTGCATTGGATCGACATCTTCTTGGAGATGAGGGGCTAAGGAGGTGAGTGCTTGAATACTTTCCCTAGCCAACTCCACTTCCTTAATCAGTTCTTGATCCCATGATAGCATGGGGGTCGAGGGCTAACTGGAAGTCTTCGTTGTTGGAATCTCGACAAATGACGACGGTGGAGGTAAGTATAACTCGACTAGCTGTAGAGCACGACCTTCAATTATTTTCCAGCAGTCGGAACTGCAGAAAAGCTTGGGAGGATAGGTGGGCAAGATGACTTGTCTTGCGGAAGCAAGGTCCATGGTTGAAAAAGGTATGATAAAAAGAAAAGTGATTTAGTATATATGAACAAGTATGTGTAAAGAAAGAGGAAAACTATGCATGTATATATAGACTTATAATGACAGAACAAAAATCTACTAGGCGTGTAAACGTGGAAAACTACATCCCTGACAACAACGCCAAAAGTTGATCAGCCTTTTTCTCGCGTCTGGAAATGAACGCGGGACAAAGGAAGGAATCAAACTTTAAATTTATAACCCCAAACCTTCTAGGCCCCCACAACTTTATTATGGGGTCGAAGTAGATATATGGGGTCAAACACAGGGACGTGGTGATGTTTAGGACGCCACAAATCTCATTCTTTAGTCAGATAAGCCAAGACGATAGTCGATAAAAGTAATTGCTAGAACTAGTCTAGCGAGTTGTCATGATATAAAACAAAACAAAGAAAAGAAAACAAAACAAAATAGAGCTCGTGATTCTACTAATCAGATAAAGAGAGTTCTTGGTTATGTAACCACAAACGGGGCAGTCTATGCACTCGTTCTCGGGCATAGACAACCCTTGAACACCCAAGCAACCATCTAGTATGCACGGTGGCATCTGTCTTGTGGGTCATCCCACTCGCTCTCGTGATGCGTTACTCAAACCATCAACAATATGTCAATGACCCTCTCTCGAGGAATGACATATCAACACCTCAGAATACACTAAGTTCCCTCTCAGGTCTTATGATATTCTGGGGTGTTAGGAACAGAATACCTTAGATCATCCTCCCCTCAGGTTCAGATTCAAACTATCATCTCTTAGATATTCTTCCAACGAATCTCTCGATACAGGCAGAAACAACAGTTCAAGCGAGTAAGAGATCAACCAAACTAGCAATCATAACTTGGAAAGAGAAAATAGAACATGCAACATACTAGATCTGATATGAATCTACTTGCTTAAGGCAAAAGTACATATACATGCCCAAATTGGGCTACATAGCCAAGAAGGAGCTAACTAGCCATAGACAAGCATAGCTGGCACCGAACAAAGATGGATGAACATCGTTTGTACAAGAAACAAAGGAATGAAGTAGAATGAAAGAGAAGAGGAAAGAGATATAGCCTGTAGAGGAGTGGTGGCTCTCGCTCCTCGGCCTCAGTGCAGGCCGGATCTCACCCCTTGGGTTTTCTCTTCGTCCCTCTGGACTCCTCAACTCTCTCTCTCTAGGGTGTATCGGGCAGACTGAATTAGGCAACCATATCAGGCAACCGTATTGGGAAACCGTATCGGGCAAACTGTATCGGGCAACCATATCGGGAAGACCATATATGAGGCAGACCGTATCGGGAAGACCGTATCGGGCAGACCATATCGAGCAACCATATTGGGCAGCCGTATCGTGCAATAGACTTTTGGGGAACTCGACACAATAGCTCCTTGGTCTAGTCACTAGCTCTTGCTAAGTCCTCCCTCTGACTCCTCTCTCTCTTTGTAGGTTGACAGCTGCTATTTATAGGCAGCGAGTTGATGGGAGTTGTAGCTTTTATTGGTCCACATGTCCTTCATCCGTGGCTTCGATCTTGAGGCATCAGGTGGGCCAATATGACTGTCGCCTGATGACCGTGTTGGGCAGCTGTATCAGGCAAGCTGTATCGGGCAGACCGTATCAGGCAGACCATATCGGGCAGCCATATGGGGCAGTCCATATTGGGCAGCCGTATCGGCCAGACCATATCGGGCAGCCATATCGGCCAGACCATATCGGCTAGCCACTGGAATTCATGTCTATTTAGGTTCAGTACTTGAGAGTCCCAAAATTGGCTAGTTTTGGTGCCTGCAAGTAAAAAATTGGCTAATTAGCTACATTATTGGATATTCTAACTAAATTATCTAATGAGAGACAGGAAGCATAAAACATGAGCATTATTGGGCATATTAAGACTAAAGTGGCACAAAACTATAGATAAAATGCATAGAGAATATGCACTAATTTGGGTGTTATCACCCTCCCTTTGATGTCATATTACATAACTAGACTGATTGAGGTTCCACTAGTCTTACATGGCTTTCAAATATATACATTCATATATATATATATAATCAACCCATATATTTCAAAAGAACACAACATATTAATATAATATGTGGTGAAATGTATTCGGAATCACTTAATTTCATGATCTTCATCTCCAGTTTGGTCGAAGTAGAGCCAATTTAGTTTCAAACCCATTCTTTTGGTCACTTTCATTATGATGTCTACGGAAGTTTTATCTACTTCATTAATACTAAAGGGGGGAGGGAACCTACTCGAATGTCATAGAGTTATTGGACATCTTCTGTTAAAAGCATAAGTCACTATCAATCAAATGATGTTCATTTGGCGCCTATGAATTGAAATTTATACACAAGAAGTATAGAACTTCTGGTGATATGGTTTTCATCTTCATATAAAGGAGTCTCCAAAAATTAATAGCTTAAGATTCCTAGACACTTCTTAAAATTTCTCCAACGTCATTATTACTTCATCAAAATTGATGATGGTGCACTCTGCATCCTATGGTTGAATCATCTTTCCATCTAAAATATAACAAACACAACCAATACATATGATACATTGATATGGAAAACCCTATATGGGTATTTGTTTCTATTGAAATCTCAAGGATTCAGAAGTATGTTCCACTAAAAAATCAATCATGGAGTGCTAGAAACATTTGAGAAAGAACACTTGTGGGAGAAAACAAGAACACCAATGCCACAAATCAATAGTCTAAGCTAGTAGAATGAAGTTGTGAGTTGCTTTTACTAGTTGTTCGCATGACCACTCAACTTCATATCATGTAGCCACTACTAACAATTCATAAGATTGAATGCATCGATCTATAATTTTACATGTAACATGCTTTGGTTTTTTATATTTAGTGTTGTTATTTGATGAATGCATATTCATCATGATTTTCAGTGGCTATCTTGGACCCCTTTTTGACTCAATACACCCAATTTCAGTTTCTAAATATCAAAATGTGCAAATCTACTTAATTGGTCCAATTATCATGATTTCAACTGAATTTATGCTGATTTGATGCAGGTCTTGATGAGGTTGAACATTTATTCGGGACCCACCTTTCACTCACCATTCGGTCTTGATCATTCGGCCTCATCCAATTGGTTTCTAACTCCATACGGTCTTCAAGATCGGTTGAGCAACCTGCTCAAAACCATTTGGGCAACTCAGTAGCATTAGGCATGCTTCCCCTCCTCTTGCTCTCCCTTCCTCCACCATCAACATCTTTGGCACCTACACCTCTTCCGCCTTCTACCTCCAGCAACCCTAAATGCTACCTGCAACGCCGCCGCTCCCACTCCGCGCTCACCGCAGAGAAGCCCTCACGGTCTTGAGACCGAGAGGCATTGATCGATCACATACCGATTGGAGGAGATCACACAGAACGGTTGGGCGACGCCCAGTCCAAGACCGTTCAGAAATCAACGTAAAGATCGGTTGAACTTCGATGCAGAGACCGTTTGAAATCCACCGGTCTTTGAGACCATTTGCATCGCCAAACTATTTGAACAACGAAAACGGTTCGATGGCCATCGGTCCCAAGACCGTTTGGAGCCATTCGGTCCCAAGACCGTTTGGAGCCATTCGGTCTGAAGATCATTTGGAGCCATTCGGTCCCAAGATCGTTTGGAGCAAGTTCATGCAGAAAATGTGAAGACCCCATCTAAGCCTATAAATAGGATCAGAAGGGTCCTCAATTGGGATCGATTCTGGGATGCCGAAAGGCTGCCTGTACGCAGGTCTGATCCAAATCCAGTGCCATCCACACAAGTTTCATTCCACCTACTGCCTGTGTTGCAACCAAGGAGGCTGAAGAGAGAAGGAAGATGGAGCGAGGGAGACTATCCAGTCTATCTTGGCAACTCTCGTTCACATCCAGATCTGCTCTGACATGAGGTAGAAGGTCATATCTTCTTCACCGAGGTGCAACTACCTTTTGCACCGAGTTCATGGCAGATTTCTCTGTCTTTCTCATTCTTCTTGTTTCTCGCATCATGTGCGAGTAGTACCTTTTCGCTGGGGTGTGGGGACTAGCCCTGCTGCCCATGCAAATCATGTTCATTTCTTAAACTCTCCATGGCAATGTATGTAACTTTAAATTTCGTTGTTAATTGGTATGTTTGTAGTTGATTATCTCCTTGCTTTCATCTTGTTCTTTCCTATATTGCAAAATCTTCTATGTATGGGATG
Organism: Alisma plantago-aquatica; assembly: GCA_963693085.1. Classification (NCBI taxonomy): domain Eukaryota; kingdom Viridiplantae; phylum Streptophyta; class Magnoliopsida; order Alismatales; family Alismataceae; genus Alisma; species Alisma plantago-aquatica. Next base: position 764,764,784 of record OY856413.1, on the reverse strand, counting down.
AATGGCAGTTTACAAGTTTGACTCCTTGACGAGAACTTTTGAAAGGATTCCTTGAGGTCGTAAGTGTATGATCCATGAGGGGACGAGACATCTAGCCTACGGTGATGCTTCTGTGGTCTAAACATCCATCACGGAGGACCACAACCTTAGTTGGATTTTGTATCATCTTGTTTATCATCGATGTTAGTTTGTAGATCTATCACCTGCTTGCTTATCAATTAATGCGGTTGACTCCCAAACTAGAAATAGAATGGGATTTCTTCGAGGTCGTAAGTGTATGATCTGTGAGGGGATGAGCCATCTAGCCTTCAGTGATGCTTCTGTGTGCCTAACGCCTATATAGGGGGGCCACAACCTTCGTTGAATTTATGTATCTTCGGAGCCGTAAGTAAGTGATCCGGTAGGTGACGAGACATCTGATGCTTACGCGAACCTAACGCCCATATGGGGGGTTCTGCAGCAGCTCTATTTGGATCATTTTATCTTGCCTGGATTGTTTGCCTTGGAATGTGTTTGCGTGCGTAGCGGTGGTGAAACCCGATACCATCCCAACGATTCCATATCATTGATCTAAACCCAACTTTAATTCAACCTTTACTTTCTTGCTATTAGTTTAAGTAACCTCAAATCAACCAATCATTTTAAATATTAGCCTTAAGTCAAACTAGACTAGACTAACAAAGATTCTTAAAAATGTTGTCCTTTGGGTTCGATCCTTAACTATATTGCGATAAGACTCATCCGCTTGCGGGTGGTATTATTGCACTTTGGTTTTGGTAAAAGTTTGAGGATTTCAACCTCGAGTGAGTTTGTTAGTGCGATAAAATCCCACGTCAAATTTTGGCGCCGTTGCCGGGGACAACAGAATCAGTTAGTCAAATCTAGTTCTTTTAAGACTAATTTAGGATTTTGCTTTTTTTTGACAAAATCAACCATCTACTTGAATTTGACTTTACTATGTGGTTCTCACTTTTGAAATCTTGCTAATTTCAGGTACAATCCAAGGCATAGTGCATGCACCGTTCAGACAACCCCAGACTAACAACGAGCTTTGATCCTGAGATAGACAGAACCTTTCATCGTCATATCTGAGAAAATCAAGCAAGGATGGCTCAAGAAGAAGAAGTAGCCCGAAGGGTGGCTCAAGCCATCAATGCACACAGAGAGAGGCTCATGCAAGAAGCTAGGGTTGCGGTTCAATAGGAAATCCTAGCGGCGCAAGCAGCAATGTAAGCAGCTGAACTACAAAAGGATCTTAGAGAGTTCTCATTCCTGAAAGCTACAAATGTTCATCACCCAGTTCAACCACCTCCCATCAATGCTACCAATTTTGAGATTAGGGCACATTGTATCACATTACTTCAAAACAACCCTTTCTATGGCAAACAAGCAGAAGATAGCCAAGAACATCTTCTAAGATTTATCGATCTATGTGCTACGACGAAGCAAAATGGAGTATCCGATGATGCCATTCGACTCCGTCTCTTCAAGTATTCCCTCGCCGATAGAGCCATAAGTTGGTACAATTCATTGCAAAGTGAAATACCCATCACCACCTGGGAACAACTCCAAAATGTGTTTCTAGAAAAGTTCTACCCACCATCTCTCACTTATGAAATTAGAGGCCGAATAACAAATTTCACTCAAGTTCCTGGAGAAACCCTTGTTGAAGCTTGGGATAGATACAAAGAGCTCCTACGCAAGTGTCCACACCACGTAATTCCCAAGAACCAACTCATTGAGATTTTCTATAGGGGTGTGGATGATGATATTAAGAGATTCCTAGATTCCTCATCTGGAGGAAACTTCATGTGCCAAAGTTATGACAGTGCATGGAGAGTCGTCACCCTGGGAGCAAAAAATCAAGCCAATTGGGGTAGATCTGTAGGTAAAGGAGTTTTGAAAGTAGCTATGACCGAAGCTACTCCCGAGTACAAGTCTATCGTTGAAACCTTGAAACTCTTAGTTGCCAAGCAAAACCATATTGAATCATCTCTTACTGCTATTGGAAGAGGACATTCACCCACTCGACAACCGGAACAGGTCAAGTCCGCTTCCCTATTCTGTGAAGCATGTAAGAGCACTAATCATTCCACTTTATCATGCAATGTTCTCTATGATGTTGTTCTGAGCAATGTATGTGGCCAAGGAGATAATGGTCAAATGGAAAATCTTAATGCTGTCAACACCATTCCTGGTCAAGGGTATTACAATCCAAATCAGAATAGGAACCATCCAAGTTTTCAATATGGAAACCCCTCTAGAGCAGTAAACTCGCATCAATATGGTTCGAACAATCAACCAAGAAGCCCACCAAGATTCCAGTACAATCAACAACAGAATTTTGGAAATCAAGCAAATTTCAAGGGAAACTTTTAGAATAGGAACTTCAATAATTATCCAAACAACTCCCAGTACCAGAGTCTCAACCAAGTTCCTTATCAACAACAAGGACAACAAGCAAGTCTAACTTCTCCTGATGACAAGCTATCAGCCATTGAAAAGATGTTGCAAACTCAACAAACTATGATAGCTAACCAACAATCTCAGCAAAAGGATATTGAATCTCAACTAGCTCAACTTGCAGCTAGCATTAAGCCACCAGCTGGGGTTTTTGCTGGCCAACCTGAGAATAATCCTAAGCATCCAGAACAACTAAAGGCGATCACCACCAGGTCAAGAAAATACTATTCTGATCCTCCTATCAAGCCACCAGTGGTTGTTACAGATGAGGACGAACCCGTGATTATACAAGATTCAACAACTCCTAAATCACAACCAAAGGAACCAGTAATTGATGATAAGTCAGAAGAAGGAAACTTTGAGAAGCCTGCTCAAGAAGACGAAGAAACTTAGACTCCAGAGCCTGATATCCCTATGTACAAACCTTGTATACCTTTTCCATCTTGTCTAAGGCAAACAAAGCTTGATACCATATTCAATAAGTTTAAAGAAGCTATGAAGAAGCTTCATGTTGATATACCCTTTTTGGATGCTCTTGCCGAGATACTAGCATGGACAAAGTACTTAAAGTCGCTCCTCACCAGGAAATATATAACTGAAGAATATGAGACAGTCAAGTTAGCTAAAACCACTTTAGATATCATCTAGAGTAAGATGCCAAAGAAGAAGAAAGATCCATGATCTTTTGGGATTTCCTGCCATATCGGTGATTCTTCATGCAAGAAAGGGCTGGTAGATCTTGGTGCTAGCATCTCCATCATGCCACTCAGCCTTTGCAAAAGGCTAGGGTTTTCTGAACTTCTTCCAACTGGCATGATCATACAACTCGCAGATAATTCAGTAAATGCCCGTTAGGAATGATTGAGTATGTACCTATCAAGGTAGGGAAAGATTCTTATGTTCCGTGTGACTTTATCATCATGGACATAAAAGAGGATGCCAGATATCCTCTCATCTTTGGGCGTCCGTTCCTCGCCACTGCAAGAGTTCTTATTAATGTTGAAGCAGGAACTTTGCTCCTCAGACTTGACAAAGAAACTCTTGAATTCAAGGTTTTTGAAAGTATGAGAAGACCAAGTATGCAAGAAGAAGTCAACCTAATTGACTGCATTAAGCAAATGTCACTTTTGACTCAAGAGCATCATGAATTAGACGATCCTTTAGAAATTGCTCTAACAAACCCATCAGTTAATGAACCGATTGATGAACAAGTAAAGGATTGCATCGAATCCCTCGACTCTGCTAAGGAAGATGCTGAAGCCACTAGTGAAGAACTCAAAGCTATGGAAACTACAGAAGAAACATGCGAAAACCCATAGGCTCCCGAAGTGAAGCCCCTATCTGAGGGACTAAAGTACGTGTTTTTAGATGACCTCAAAGTTTGCCCAGTTATTATAAACTCCGATCTAACAGCTGAACAAGAAGATAAACTCCGGAAGGAATTAAGGGAAAGAAAAAAAAGCCATCGGTTATAAAATGAGTGACCTCACTGGGGTCAGTCAAGCACTGTGTATGCACAAGATCCCTATGATGGAAGATCATAAGCCTACTATTGAGCATCAACGTAAATTGAATCCAAATATGAAGGAAGTGGTCCATCGCGAGGTCATTAAATTGCTCACAGCTGGAATAATCTATCCGATATCATATTTTCCATGGGTGAGCCCAGTGCATGTAGTCCCGAAGAAAGGTGGAACAACTATTATACGGAATGAAAATGATGAACTCATCCCCACTTGAACAGTCACAGGGTGGAGGATGTGCATAGATTATAGAAAATTAAACAAGGCACCTTGAAAAGATCATTTTCCAATGCCTTTCCTTGATCAAGTCTTAGAAAGGTTGGCTCACCAAGAATATTTCTATTATCTTGACGAGTACTCTAGATTCTATCAAGTACCCATACATCCATATGACCAAGAGAAAACTACTTTCACCTGCCCATTCATAACATACACATTTAAAAGAATGCTGTTTGGCCTCTGCAATGCACCTGCAACTTTCCAACGTTGCATGGCTGCCATATTTGCTGGTCTCACCGAAACCATTATGGAAGTTTTCATGGATGATTTTTCTATATACTGAGATTCATTCAATTCATGTCTAAAGCACCTCTCCCTGGTCCTCAAACATTGTGAAGAAGCACATCTTGTGTTGAATTGGGAAAAGTGCCATTTTATGGTAAAGGAAGGAATTGTCCTCGGCCATAGGGTCAGCAATAGATGAATTGAAGTAGATAAAGCCAATATTGAAGTGATTTCTAAACTGGCTATTCCGACAAATGTAAAAGAAGTCTGTGCTTTCCTAGGTCATGTAGGATTTTACAGAAGATTCATAAAAGACTTTTCCAAGATAATGAAGCCAATGACGAATCTATTACTAAAGGATACTGATTTCAATTTCAATGAAGAATGTGTCAAAAGCTTCAACACTCTAAAGCAGGATCTCACAACAACACCCATCATTAGAGCTCCCGATTGGGACCACCCTTTTGAAATTATGTGCAATGCCAGTGACTATGCTGTGGGCGCTGTTTTAGGGCAATATATAGAGAAGAAACACTATGCGATCTATTATGCATCAAAAACTCTTGATGAAGCCCAGAGGAATTATGCAACTACTGAGAAAGAACTTCTAGCAGTCATGTATGCCTTTGACAAGTTCAGATCCTACCTAATTGGTTCGAAGGTCATTGTCTACACAGACCACACTACCATTCGTTACCTTCTGGCAAAGAAAGATGCAAAACCCAGGTTGATTAGATGGATCCTCTTATTATAATAATTTGATTTAGAGATAAGAGATAAAAGGGTACATAGAATGTTGTAGAAGAACACCTCAGTCGCATCCACACTCTGGATACTGAGGAGATTCCGATCAATGATTCCCTGCCATATGATCAACTAATGAAGGCCTCAGAAGCTATATCATGGTACTCAAATTATGTGAACTACCTTGCTGCTGGGGTTGTCCATCCTCAATGCACCAGGAATGCACTGAAGAAGTTCATGCATGATGTGAAGCAATATCACTGGGATGAGCCATATCTATTTAAACTATGTGATGATGGTCTTTACAGACGATGTATCACTAAGGAAGAAACCAAACTCATTCTAGAGCACACCACTCTGGCCCAGTTGGAGGCCACATGAGTTCTAAGAAGACTGCGATAAAGGTTTTGCAATGTGGATTCTTTTGGCCAACCATATCCAAGGATTCCTACAACTTTGTTCTATCATGTAACAAATGTCAAAGAACAAGTAACATTACGAAGAGAGATGAGATGCCACTTAAGTTGTGGCAAGAAATTGAAATATTTGATGTTTGGGGTGTGGACTACATGGGGCCATTCCCATCTTCTTACATATCTTCTTACATCCTAGTAGCGGTTGATTACGTCTCAAAATGGGTTGAAGCTATACCAACCGTCACTAGTGATTCCAAACCCATCATCAAATTATTCAAAGATATTATTTTCCCCCATTTTGGAATGCCACGAACCGTGATATCTGACGGAGGGTCTCACTTCCTTGAAAGAAGCTTTGAAGCTTTGCTGAGAAAATATGGTGTAACACATAAAGTAGCCTCACCTTACCATCCACAAACGAGTGGACATGTAGACGTTTCTAATCGTCAACTAAAGGCCATTTTGGAAAAAACTATAGGCCGCAATCGGAAGGATTGATTAGTGAAAACAAACGACACATTATGGGCTTATCAAACCACTTATAAAACTCCCCTCGAGACTACACCCTTCTGACTAATATATGAAAAGGCTTGCCACCTTCCAGACGAATTGGAAGACAAGGCATGGTGGGAAATTAAACAATTGAATTTCGACATGAAGAAAGCAGACCAAGATAGGATTATGCAACTTCAAGAGCTGGATGAACTCAGGATGACAGCTTACGAGAATGCGCGAATCTACAAAGAACACACCAAACTTTGGCATGATGTTCATTTAAAAAGAAAATACATACACGTGGGTGACCAAGTTCTTCTATTCAACTCAAGACTAAAGTTATTCCCAGGAAAACTCCGTTCTCGCTGGTCTGGACCTTACATTGTCAAAAGCATCTCCCCACATGGTGCTTTCTCTTTATGGAGTGAAAAGTCAGGTGAATTTATGAAAAATGGTCACCGCTTGAAGAGATATTTCACCTCGATTGACATAGGCACCGAAACAATGCTGGAACTCACCAATCCAAAGGATCCACCATGAAGTTGAAGGATTCAGTCAAGCCATCAACGTAAAACAAAGGCGCTTGTCGGGAGGCAACCCGATCAATAAATTTATTTTACTTTTCTTTTCAAATTAGAATATTTCTTCAATTTTGTTTTTCCTTTCTAGTTAATTTTTCATTAAATAAAATTCGCATCGCAAGATGCTATTTTAAGATCTAATTGTTCTTTACCTTTGATATTTTCAGATAAGAGGATGCACGCTGATCGGAACGCAACCACATCTGGTGGTCATTCTAGCATGATTTTTCCCCTCCATCTTGGATTTAGGGTTTGCTCAGGACGAGCAAATCTCTAAGTTCGGGGTGGAGGGTGGGTGGTACGTACCTCACTTTCCACCTACACCCATCCTTTTCATACTTAAGTTTTCACCGTCACATGCTTGATAAAAAATTTCAAAAATTCTTTAATGTTTTTCAAAGAAATTGAACAGATACTTGATGAATTTTTGACACTTCTTGGTTTCATTAAAAGTCACTAACTAACCTGCTATGCATTTTGAATCATTATATCATCCTTATTCGAAGTAAATCCTCAAAAGGATCACTTTTTGAAACTAGCCCTTTGATTGAAATCATTCTGTGAAGCTTATGATTCCTAACATCATGATACTTTTGCAAAAATAATAAGTGTCTGCCAAAATGATAGGGATCAAACACGTCGTGCTTCCTAACTGATTTGTGGAACAATATCATGGAGTCCCCACTGGATCCTCATCAAGTCATTATTTGAGCAGAGTTTGATAAAGAGAACAACCTGGTGCACTGAATTGTAAATCAAGTTGCATTCTGATCTGAACTCTCTTCTACACTTCTTCTATCATCTTCGTACCCCTCCATCCATAAAAAAGAAACAATAATAGCCAAAATAGTGGAAAACCCTAAAGTTTGGGGTGGCACACCACTTCCCTCTGTATCTGCTTCTTCCATACCTCTAACAAATAAACAGGGACGTACCACCAAAAATGCAATCTCGAGTCGAATAGAGGAGAGATTTGCAAATAAAAAGATGCCAAAGCACACACAAAAAGAAATGCAATCTCGAGTCGAATAGAGGAGAGATTCGCACAAAAATGCAATAAATGAAATTACAAAACAAAGAAAATCTCGAGTCGAATAAAGGAGAGATTTATTTCTTCCCTCCATTCCACCATTCACTCCATCTTCGACCTAATGTCACAATGAATGCCTACCCTATCCTAAAAAACACCAGTGTCCGATCAAATGCATACTTGTTATTCTACGAGTGTCTCTGGATTCTTACAAAACTCTTTGACATGCTTGTTGCTGGAAAAAGTGAGGAGGAAGTGATATTGGAAAGTGAACTCAGGAATGAAGATGTGGTAAGTTGTGTTTAGTGGTCTCAGGAGGATGAGATATTGAGTCATATCGAGCGGAAAGAAAATATTTATGATGTGAAGATGAAGAAATCACACGAATTGAAAATATTCATCTGGCGTCTGTTTAAAATTTTGTGTTGCTCGAGGATGAGCAACGTTTAAGTTCGGGGTGTTTTGATGAATGCATATTCATCATGATTTTCAGTGGATATCTTGGACCCCTTTTTGACTCAATACACCCAATTTCAGTTTCTAAATATCAAAATGTGCAAAACTACTTAATTGGTACAATTATCATGATTTCAACTGAATTTATGCTGATTTGATGCAGGTCTTGATGAGGTTGAACATTCAGTCGGGACCCACCTTTCAGTCACCATTCAGTCTTGACCGTTCGGTCTCATCCAATCAGTTTCTAACTCCATACGGTCTTCAAGATCGGTTGAGCAACCTGCTCGAAACCGTTTGGGCAACTCAGTAGCATTGGGCATGCTTCCCCTCCTCTTGCTCTCCCTTCCTCCACCATCAACAGCGTCGAAACCTACACCTCCGCCGCCTTCTACCTCCAGCAACCCTAAACGCTACCTGTAACACCGCCTCTCCCACTCCGTGCTCACCGCAGAGAAGCCCTCACGGTCTTAAGACCATGAGGCATTGATCGATCACATACCAATTGGAGGAGATCACACAGACGGGTTGGACGACGCCCAGTCCAAGACCGTTCGGAAATCGACATAAAGACCGATTGAACTTCGACGCAGAGACCGTTTGAAATCCACCGATCTTCGAGACCGTTTTCATTGCCAAACCGTTTGAACAATGAAAACCGTTCGATGGCCATCGGTCCCAAGACCGTTTGAAGCCATTCGGTCCCAAGACCGTTTGGAGCCATTCAGTCCCAAGATCGTTTGGAGCCATTCGGTCCTAAGACCATTTGGAGCCATTCAGTCCCAAGACCATTTGGAGCAAGTTCATGTAGAATACGTGAAGACCCCATCTAAGCCTATAAATAGGATCACAAGGGTCCTCAATTGGCATCTGTTCCGAGACGCCGACAGGCTGCCTGTACGTAGGTCCGATCCAAATCTAGTGTCGTCCACGCCAGTTTCATTCCACCTACTGCCCGTGTTGCAACCAAGGAGGTTGAAGAGAGAAGGAAGACGGAGTGAGAGAGACTGTCTAGTCTCTCTTGGCAACTCCCATTTGCATCCAGATCTACTCTGACATGACATAGAAGGCCGTATCTTCTTCACCGAGCTGCGACTACCTTCTGCACTGAGTTCATGGAAGATTTCTCTTTCTTTCTCATTCTTCTTGTTTCTCACATCATGAGTGAGTCGTACCTTTTTGCTGGGGTGTTGGGACTAGCCCCGTTGCCCATGCGAATCATGTTCGTTTGTTAAACTCTCCATGGCAATGTATGTAACTTTCCATTTCATTGTTAATTGGTATGTTCGTAGTTGATTATCTCCTTTGTTTCATCTTATTCTTTCCTATATTGCAAAATCTTCTATGTATGGGATGGAATGGTGGTTTACAAGTTCGACTCCTTGACGAGAACTTCTGAAAGGATTCCTTGAGGTCGTAAGTGTATGATCCATGAGGGGACGAGACATCTAGCCTATGGTGACGCTTCTGTGGTCTAAACATCGCTCAGGGAGGACCACAACCTTAGTTGGATTTTGTATCGTCTTGTTTATCGTCGATGTTAGTTTGTAGATTTATCACCTGCTTGCTTATCAATTAATGCGGTTGACTCCCAAACTAGAAATAGAATGGGATTTCTTCAAGGTCGTAAGTGTATGATCCGTGAGGGTAGGAGCCATCTAGCCTTCGGTGATGCTTCTGTGTGCCTAACGCCTATATAGGGGGCCCACAACCTTCATTGAATTTTTGTATCTTCGGAGCCGTAAGTAAGTGATCCGGTAGGTTACGAGACATCTTATGCTTAAGGTGATGCTTATGCGAACCTAACGCCCATATGGGGGGTTCTGCAGTAACTCTATTTGGATCATTTTATCTTTCCTGGATTGTTTGCCTTGGAATGTGTTTGCGTGCGTAGCGGTGGTGAAACCTGATACCATCCCAGTGATTTCATATCATTGATCTAAACCCAACTTTAATTCAGCCTTTACTTTCTTAAAATTAGTTTAAATAACCTCAAATCAACCAATAATTTTAAATATTAGCCTTAATTCAAACTAGACTAGACTGACAAAGATTCTTAAAAACATTGTCCTTTGGGTTCGATCCTTAACTATATTGCGATAAGACTCATTTGCTTGCGGGTGGAATTATTGCACTTTGGTTTTGGTAAAAGCTCGAGGATTTCAACCTCGAGTGAGTTTGTTAGTGCGATAAAATCCCACGCCATTATTGGTTTGTTTAAGGAACCAAAGTAAGAAATCTCCTCATAGATAACCAATAATGGGGCATGGCACTTGAAAAAGAGTTCATGAAAACTTTATATCTCTAGTAAATACATAATGGAAAACAAATGATCTCTTCAGTACATTAATAAAGTGGCATGCTTATTCTTTAAGGATGGTACATGATGGTTAATTGATGCATCATGTTGCACACATTTATGTAAAGAATGCATCTCATTGCATTGTAGGGTGGGTCTAACTAAAAAAGAAGGGTGGTTCAACCGATGTAATGGTTGGATCACATATAATATAATATTGACATGTGTTTACATAAATAATGGCTCTGAAGGCATTTAACATTAGACCATGAAGCACTGGAATGGTGGTTATGTATTAAACCAAAGCTTGGAACATGTTATGTTAACCACACAATAAGGATAGAATCAGAGCCTTTAGCAAAGGTTCATTTGCTTTATATTGTTGGATCACATATCATATAAAGTGGCATAGAATTAACTCAAAAATGGCTTTGATCACTTTAGAGACTAGAACATAAGGTGTCTAAATGATGGATCTACTTGAAAGTATAGTTTGTCACTTGAAGGATAAATGAAGCCATGCAACTTATTGAATGCTAGAAAAAGAGGGCTAGAACAAGAGGTTTTATCAAAGGCTCAGTCAATGTACAATGATGGATCACTTGTAATACAAACTTGGCACATTTTTATAAAACAATACATCCAAGTCATTGAAAATCGGCACATAAAGTATCTGAAGCATTTCTTTTCCTAAAAATTAAGGATAGAACATGTTAAGCTAAACGATGGAATGCTATTCATGTAAACAATGGCTCTCACTGCATAGAGCATTGGTAGTGGAAGTATTTGAAGAGTTACTATGCCTTTAAATGAAAACTAGAGGAATGTGAATGTAAAATTACAAATTTTATGTGAAAAATGGCCCTAACCATCTTGCATGACGACAATATAAGTCATTTAAATGGTGTCTCTTGACTCAAAATTTGGTAAATTAATTCTATAAAACGTACTAGTTACCATTATCATAGTATTTATAATTTAAATAATAGGCCTCTTTTGGGGTATTCTATGTGTGATAGGGAACTATTTCTTGGAAAATAATTCTCTAGTTGTAAACTATTTTTGCATCCAATGTTGGTTGTATGCCATGATAGTTAGTCATATGATGATTGCAATAGATACATTGTACTTTATTTCATTATAAGAGAATTTTCATTTTTTTATTTTACTCCCATAAAAGATGATGATTGAACATAATTATTAGAGTTTGTAAATGCATTTTATCTGTAATAAATGTAAATAATTTTATAGAAACAAATATTCTAGAGTGAATCATTGACGCTACAATGTCAAATATAGGGGGGATATCGTTAATAAGTTGCATACAAGCCGTCTCTCCTTAATAGTGCTATTGACATCATGAAGTTGGTCTGTAATAATCTTTAATTTTTTACAATAATCATCAAAGGAGGGAGACCTTATGATCTTGAGGTTGGTGAATGCATTTTGAAGCTGAGCAACTCAGACACCTTTAATATCAATGAATTATTTGTGAGACGAGTCCATGCAAAATGTGTTGTGGAATCCAATTCAAGGATTTCAAGCACAATATCATCTGAGATAGATGAATAAATCCATTGTAGAACAAGGGCATCAATTTTCTTCCATATATATGTATCAATGCCTTTAGGAGGAGAAGAACATCGATATGTTCTTGCACTTTGTATGTGGCAGTGTGAAGTTTGAAGAGGGAACACCTTGAAGAATAGAGAATTTTGTCAATTTTTATGATGATCCAAACATGATTATGAATGTTGGAAATGGTGAAGGTAGGGTGAAATTATTTATGAGTAGGAGGGGAAAGGGAAATGTCACTTGCTATTGATAGAATTGTGGAGATGATTGGGGGAGGATGGGTTGAAGGTGCACTTTGCTTTGAAGGAGGGGCTAGTTATGCATGTTAGGATGTAAAGAGGAAAAGTGATACCATATTGAAATAAAATCCATACCATCCTTTGGACGATTGTTATCTCATTATTATGTAGGGTTTTTACAAGATGATATTTACAGAATATTCTTTTCTACAAAGAACATTTCTAGAGTATTCCTGTCTATGTAGGACATCTCTGCAATATTCTTTTCTCTAAATGTATTTACATTTATTATAATTAATATGCATTTAAACACCTACTTAGCTGCATTCCAGTTTTAGCAATTTCCTACTGACAAATACATACACCGACCACCTCTCTATACCTTCAAAACATCCTCATTGAACTTAAAATAATTAAATATCTCATTTCTGTGTGAAAATTTATTATTGATAACAATGTTTCTATTGAATTTGACCGAATTGGTTATTCTATGAAGGATCTTGGCACATGGACGCCTATTATGAGATGCAATACTATTGGGAATGATTATGTATTGACCTATTCTTGGTCCACAACCTCCTTTCCTGCCACTTCAGTCACCATCAGACTTGTAGATACTCCATCCTCCGTCTGGCATGTCTTGTCCATCTTGATGGACATGTCATAGATTACCTACAATCTATCACTATTTTTTTGTAATAAGAAACATCAATATTCTTTATGTCATTCATGTCAATTTGGCAAACATGTTCACCATACCTTTTATGATTCTAAATCTATTACCAATTCCCCATTTGATAGTATTCACATTGATTTGTGGACCTCCCCTGTTGAAAGTAAATCTGGAAGTCAATACTACCTTGTGATTTTAGATTATTGTACTCATTTTTATGGTTGATTCCATTAAAATATCAATAAAACGTTTTGACCAATTTTCATTAAATATGTTCCCTTATCATTACCTAATTCATATGTGAGATCAAATTCTTCCTATGACACAGTATGAGAATTTGATAATTGTCAATTTCACAACTTTGTTTCTACTCATGGCCTTGTTTTCTTCTTCTCCTACCCTTCAAAGTCCCTCCAAAATGGAAATGTTGAACGTAAAATTTTCCTTATCAAGAATATCATATGTACACTCATTTCCCATGGCTCCCTCCCTCCCACCTACTGGGTTTAAGCCCTTCACAAGGCTTGCTACCTCCATAAAATTCTTCCTATCAAAGTCTTAGACTTTCGTACACCCACATTTTCTCTTTATTTGAAGCATCCAACTTGTGACCACCTTTTGTGTCCTCAATTGTCTTTGATATCCTAACATTAGTGCTATGTATCCTCACAAGTTGGCCCCCCTCTCGAGTCAATGTGCCTTTCTTGGATACCCAACCAATCATCGTGGATATCGGTGCCTAGGATTAGCCACAAACTAAGTTATCATTTGATTCCATGTAACTTTTGATACAACATCTTTCCCTTCAATGATCCTTCCACATCAACCTCATCCGCATATAATTTACTTGAGTTTTATTTCATTCCTACACCCATTCTTCATCACTTGATTCAACCACCAATCCCATCAAATCCCCCAACCACTAAAGTCACAACCCCACCCAATCAACCACCATCGCCACCAGTAGATCCACTCTCTCCACTCACACCACAACCCTCCCTCTTCCTCACACCCCCTTGCGTGCTGTGAAAACCTACTCCAAATATGGGATTTAAAAAACCCACACTCCTATGAACCTTTATACCCAAACCATCCACCATATACCATGATCTCTCCTATACTAAAATATCCCACCTATGCTCTTTCTGATCCTAGCTGGAATGCATCTATGCATGACGAGTATCATGCATTATTACAAAACAATACATGGAACTTGGTTCCTTGTCCTACTGATGTTAATATTATTCAATGCATGTGGCTTTTTCACAAAAGTTAATTGATACGGTTCTCTTAAACACTATCAAGCATATTTGGTTGTCAATAGAAAATCTCAACATGGGGGGGTGAATTGTGATGAAACTTTTAGTCATGTTGTTAAGTGTGCTACCATCCATACTATCTTAACTAATTGCTATTTCCCATTCCTAGTCTATTCATCAACTTGATGTCAAGAATACATTCCTACATGGTGCATGACTTGAATGAGACATTATACATGCACTAGCCACCTAGGTTTACAAATCCATCCAATCCTCGACATGTCTTCTTATTAAAAAAATCAATATATTGTCTAAAGTAAGCACCTCATGCATAGTATCAACAATTTTCAACCTACATTAAGCGGTTGGTATTACAGTACTAGTGATTCATCCCTATTCATTTATTGGCAGGGTGAAGATACAACTTTTTTATTATTATATGTGGGTGATATTGTTTTAACTACTTCTTCAGACACCTTACTGTGTTATACTATACATCTTCTTGCATAAGAGTTTGCCATTACATATCTAGGTACTTTACATTATGTTTTGGGTTATTTTAGTTACTCATGATGCCCATGGTCTTGTTTATCTTAGCAGAGTTGTGAGTAGAATTTTTTGGCATGTGCTTCCATGTCCTCATGTAATCTAGTTTCTACTATATGGATATGTAGTCCAAACTTAGTGCCACTTCTAGACTATCTATATCTAATCCTACTTCATATCAATTCTGGGAGGTGCCCTTCCATATACCAGGCCCGATATTTCTTACGCCATCCAAGAAGTGTGCATTTTTATGCACAATCCACATTGCCTTACTTCAATTCTCTTAAACATATCCTACGCTGCCTTTAGAGACCCTTGGATCATGGTATGCACTCATCTACTACTCCCATCAATGGTATTGTTGCTTCTTCTTATGCCGATTAGGGTGGTTGTCCTAATTTCCACCACTCTACTTCTAGTTATTGTGTCTCTCTACACAATAATTTGGTCTTTTAGTCCTAAACACTAGGTACTATCTCATGCTCTAACACTGAAGCTGAGTACTGTGGTATTGCTAATGCCTTTACTGATTCATGTTGGCTCCACAATGTTCTACTTGAGATTCACATCCCTTTGCACAATGCTAGTTTGTCTTATTGTGATAATGTTAGGGTCATTTATTTATTTGATAACCCAATACAACTTCATTGAACCAAGCATGTCGAGCTTGACATTCAATTTAAGCATGAAGAAGTGCAGATGGTCACATTCACGTGTTGTGTGTTTATGCAAAATTTAGTTATGTTGATATTTTTACATAAGGCCTACCTCACCTTTTATTACAATATTTTTGATCCATCCTGAGCATTAGTCCTCCTCCCGCTCTGACTAATAGGGTGTCTAAGATTTCATAAATGAATATGAATTGTAATAAATGTAAATACATTTTTGAAAAGAATATTCTAGAGATATCCTACGTAGATAAGAATTCTCTACAAATATGCTTTATAGAAAAGAATATTCTGTAAATATCCTTTTATAAAACTCCTATATTATAATGAGATAACAAACATCCAAAGGGAAACATGGATTTTATTTCCAATAATAATGATGTACTAAGAATGTATTACTTAGCATCATGTAATTTTTGGTTTAGGACCGGAAAATGACATCATGTGTATGTTAGTAATATAAACATATTATAGTAGAAATTGAGATGATAATAATACATAAAACTAGTATGTGTGTTGAATGATGACTACATCTCATTGGTCATGATCTTTGATAACAACTCAAACACAAAGTTACTTGTTAATGAATGTTGATTGCCTAAGGCAAACGAGTTTTCATTCTTATATGTCTCAAATCATCGATCATCTACAAGTGTACAAGGTCAATTGTAGTTGAGATCGAACCATAGGGAGCTAGGATAGGTAGGGACAAAAGAGCTAATTTTCAACAATATAAGTCGGATTACAACAACAGAGTTTGATTGCAATTAGCTAAAAGACAAGTAAACATCAAAATGACTTAAATTTAAAGGTTGAAATTAGATTTTAGAAAGTCTTGGATGTAAGATTCCACTACCATACCAACACATAATGTGCAACTATGAAACTAAAGCATGCCATTAATATGCAAGGAGGTGACCATCATCATGCACCTCTCGGTGACATGAGACAATTCTCAACTTCGCATAACACTTCCGTGTCTATGCTAAGATTCAAACACAACCTTGAACCCTCAACATTCTCCAGCCTCTCTCATGGTCAAGAGAATGTTGCCATGATACCTACTCATTACTCCCTCATACATCCTCCCGAATAGCACAAAGAAGCATAAAACTTGTATAAAAGGTGGCCAACCAAGCATATACCGTAGGAACTCATGGAGAGGCAAATTAACTAACATTCAATATAAATTCTGAGTTCACATGAGTAATGGCATGGGAGTTACTCTCCCATGCCAAAGAAGAAGGTTCTGCTCATACATAATAGAGAAACACAAGTACATTACAAAATTTACAGAGTTTTACATATCTAAAGAGAAGAAAGAGTAATGGGAACTAAAGGTGAAGTCAAAAGGAGTAAAACTCTGGCTAGAGGACAAAATTCCACCCTCGAAGCTGCTCCAACTCAGACAATCTTCCCTCCTAAGAAGCTTGAATGAGGAGAGACGCTCTATTACACCGTTTGGAGAAGAAATCGTGAAGAATGGATGTTCTTTCCCAAGAAACCTCTCCTTTGTCCCCAAATTCACCCTCCTCTTGCTATGGAACTTCTTCTAGTTGAAAAGTATCTCAAATGATGAGTGATAATCGCACCAAGTGGATGCACTCATTTTTAAAATGTGGGATGGTTTCTACTAAAATATGTAGAAAACTGATAAAGACATGACATGTCTTTGTGAAGACACATTGTGTGGTGTCATGTAACTAGTTGTTGAACTGCTTCCTCGCAATAAGTACACAATGTATTCCAATAGAGACATGCTGTGTAGCTTCTACTAAAGTCGACCTGGGCAGATAGCACATGTCGTGTGCTAATAAACACACGACTGTGCGCGTTGGAAAAAAGTTCAAGTTGGCCTTTAGAACGTATGGTCACACTATGTCTTAATAATGACACATTGTGTCCTTTTTCTCTATAGTTTGGGGATGAAGGCATCTGGAAACTTACAAGGTTGTGTGTTAAATAACACACGACATGTTCTTTGCTTTGCGAGCCCTTTCTAAGAAGTTACACACCGTGTTCTAAATCAGACACAACGTGTCTTTTGTTGTTTCTTCAAGATTAACTCTGAGTCAGTTGCAAACCAATGGGGGATCCAATTAAGGTCAGATTTGAGTTGAATTATCTTCATTTTGTCATTTTTGATGTGTACCTATGATCAATATCATGCAACATTAAAATAACTAAAAGATGACAAATTATGTATGATTAGAGGCTAAATGGAAGGAAAAATGAACTCAATTTGTGTGTGAATGTGTGCAAATAGAATATATGAAATGCACACATCAAATCACCCTAATCTTAAACTATTGCTTGTCCTCAAGAAAAAAGAGAATAGAAACACAAATGAAGGAATTTCCAAGCTCACACATAGATCAAATGAAATGAAAGATGTAAATGAGGCCAAACCAACCATAATGTTCAAGTTTATATTCATATCCTTAATTTCAACTTTGATATCCAAGAAGGAAAATTTTAAGTTCAACAAGGGTAGTAACACATTATATGAAATATTCAACTAGAAAACACTAAATGGAACTTGGATGACCGAGCCAAACAAATAGTGAATCTGCAAATAAAACTTTTCAGCTATTAAGGATGCAAAAGATGAAATCATAGCTAATGAAATTTTTTAGCTTTCTCTCTTGTTTTCCCAAAAGATATGATATTGGATTAGGGGTTCCAACACTTGGCTGCTAATGTAGGCATATGCAAATGAGGAGTGCTCCTTGGGGTACTTTACCCTCTTTTTAGGACATATCACCTAACTATTATGGCTAGATCAGACTTACACTAGGTTAGTATGACATGTGGGTGGTTTTAACCATCTTTTATGGGGTAATTAAGGTGAAGTGAACCAAAATGGAATTTTAATGTGGCTTGGGTTTCACTTATTGTTTCCAAAAAAAGGAGAGTTAATTGAATTGCAACATTAGCTAGATTCCATTCATTTGACTTAGAAATTTTTCACTGAAAAGGGGTGGTTGTAAAATCACTAAAGGTTCGACAAAGGCATCATGTGTTCTAGGTAGTGTTGCAAAGTTGACATATTCAAAAATTTTATTACCAATCACATGTATTCGGCAATCCATGATGAAAAAGATGAAAATTCAGGCTATAAAGATAAATTCGAAATTAAGCATATGTTGGTAGCCATAATGTTTCATTTGATTCATGCATGCTCTTTTACAATTTATTGAAATGATAATTCTCATAAGGGAGGACAAAATAGTTCAAACTAGGAGGAAAAAATAATTCATTACACAAGATAAGCCTCACATAATACTAAATTTTACATGAGAAAAGAGAAACTAAAAACAAGAACTAGAGAACTAGAGAAAAGATAATGAAAACGACTAAAGAACCAACTACATTACAGACTCGTTGCACCCCCCTTAAGATTGAAATTTGTAGTGTCCTCACTGCATCAATCAAACCTAAGGTAGAAGCAACCAGTTACCTTTCCTGGAGGATATCAACAAGAAGGTCCAGTGCCCCCTTGACCACTAGTGAAGTACTAGTTGAGCAAGTCATCATCATTAGGAATGTCAACCAGCATGGGTTGTGGAGTAGGCTTTGGTTGTAGATGGTGAGGCTGGTGAGGCTAAGGCATCAGATAGTGGCCCTAAGAGATGTGCCACATATCCATGCACTAGACCATCTCATGCATCACTGAGTATTGATGATCCATCAGATCAAGGCAGCTATCCAGATGGTAAAAACACTACTGAACATAGCCATATAGGTTCCTAACATCAGACATAGCCCAAGTGTACTCAGTCTAAGTGTCGATGGAGGGAGGTGGAGGCTGAGTTGTGGATGCTACGATAGGTGCATGTAGAATAGCTTGATCTTCAGGGGCATCTACATAATCATCTTGGCCACTAAGGTCGAACTTGTAGTGGTCTTTATTCATTAAGGTTATGATCTCCAAGTAAAGCATTTCAATGTACTGATCATTATCAAAATATTGTGTGAACTTTGCATCATCATTAGGGACCTTAGCAATTAGACCTACAGAAATCAAATATTGGATATCCACCAGGTTCTTACCTAGTGCAGCCTATAGACCGGTTAGGTCTACACCAAGCTTCATGGCTAGGTGGATGATTAATCCCCCTAACATAATGTCTCTAGATTCTCTCTTTATCTTATTAATGTTAAAGAACCTACTCAGAATGAAGTAACCTACATTGATAAGAAAATGATATACCATAGCCCACAAAAAGAATAAATCCAGCCTCTCGCACACGCCTTGGGTTTCTTTCTTAGAAAAGACACATGTGCTAAGAAGACAGTGAATATATCTGAAGATTGGGTTATGGATAGCCGTTTCCCTATCCTTCTTGGTCTCATGGTGCTCCTCATCAGTGATCTCACTCCATAAGACATTACTTTCAAAACCTGAAGGGCAAGATAATGCACCCTTGTAAAGGCATTCTAAGAGCTCACATAATATTTTGAAAGTAATTTTGAAGTTTTTCCCCAACAAGCGGAAGGTTATGATGGAAAAATGCCCAAGCCTATTCCTCAGGTCATCTTCAACCTTAAGAGTAGTAAGAAATTCATAAATGAGGTAAGGGTATGTGTTGGTTACCGTGCAACATATGTACTAAAAACCCACTTCCTTCAGATGCTCTTTGACTTTATTTTGGAATCCCAAACCTCCCATTGTCTGATAGCAAGCAAAATGTGTAGGGAGGACCCTATGAGAAATAAGGAATTGGTATGTGGGGTCTTCCTCTATAGTCACCCTGAACTGGGTTGTGGAGACATAGGCATGGGTTGAGGATGAGCTTGGTCCATGCATACGGTTTGACATTTGCTTACCAGCGCCATTGGTGCTGAGAGCTTGCTAAAATGGCCTGGGAAACAACGTGTCTAATTATGGACACGACATGTGTTCTGATAGAAAGCTTGAAGAATGAAGGGATTGAAACGACGAGTCTTTAGGAGGACACGACATATACCTAGAGATCAACAATGTCTGGAGGTTGGGGAAGACAATTTCTTTACACGGCATGACTTTGACTTTTCACGGCGTGTCTTCTCTAGACGACAATGAAGTGGAGCCCCTTGATGGTGGTGGCGATGGAGTAGCCTTTCTATATATGGACGAGAAAGGGGCTTGAGTAAAATTGAGTAGTTGTAGACAACGACAGCTGCTTGGGCGGTGTCCTCAGCTGGAGAAGTGGCAACTTCTTGTGCTAGAGAACTGACGTAGGTTGGTGGAGTTGTAGCTAAGCTCCTTGTGGAGTGCGGCGGCAGATTTCTTGAAGTGGATCAAAGTGACGATGGGGTTGCATATGGCTGTAGAAACTCACACACGACTGCAAGACATGGTTGATTGTGAATGGAAGTGAGAGAGGTGGCTAGAGATTAGGTTTACAATCCTGACTTCTTATAAAAAAGATACAACATGTCTTTTTGTAGACACGACGTGTTCCCATGTACAAATCACCTGCTCTTTTTGAAATTTGCATTGACTAAAGAGGACATGGCATGTTCCATTTAAAATATGTCGTGTAACTTTCTAGGAGCCTATCTTGAAATCATCAAACTGATAATAACACGTCATGTACAAATAAAGGCATGATGTGTGTTTTTCCAAAAAAAGAAGCCTAAAATTTAATTATGGTACACATCATGTTTGATTTAAAACACACTGTGTCATATTCCAAATGTTTACTTGATCCTCTCAACCTGATACTAACATGATGTGTGAAAATAAAGACACGTCATGTATTGTTCCAAAAAAACCTTCCTTTGAAATGAACTAATGGACACATCGTACGAGTTTCCAGTGACTAACTTCTGAGGCTGCACACGTCGTGTCAAAAATCGAACACGATGCGTGTTCTGGAGTTTTACTCAGTTCATTCATCTGTTAGTGTTGGACACAACATGTTCAAATAAAGACACACTATGTCTTCCTAAATTTCTACATAATTTGTCTTGTTTTGGTCAACACCTACAGATACGATGATATATGTATACGAGGGTCTACATTATTACATTCATCGATGACAAAAAAAATGGAAATGAAAAATGTTCTTGATTGAAACTAAATAAAGAAATCTATCCTAATGTGCGGTCAACTCCCATGAGTTCCTACATTTAAAGTCCAGAGTAATACTCTTCAACTCTTGAATCTTACATCTTGAAGGGAGGAAGAGGCTCCCTTGTCAATCTCTTCCCCGTCAGTATATAGCTTGCAGCTATGTCCATTAACTTTAAATGTTGATTGCTTGCCTTGTATTTCTATTGTCCCATAGGGGTAGACCTTCAAGACTAAGAATGGTCTGTACCACTTAAATCTTAGTTTTCCTAGAAAGAATTAAAGTTTAGAATTGAACAACAGAACTTGGTCCCCTTCTTTGAATTCTTTGACTTTGATTCTTTTGTCATGCCACCTCTTTGTCTTTTCTTTGTAGATCTTTTCATTTTCATTTGCATCCATTCTGAGTTCGTCAAGCTCCTGGAGTTGTAGTAATATTTTCTCCCCTACTTTCTTCATATCATAGTTGAGGAATTTGATTGCCCATAGTGCTCTATGCTCCAATTCTACAAGTAAGTGACATGATTTGGCATAAACTAGCTTGAATGGAGTCGTGCTAATTGGAGTCTTGAAAGTCGTCATGTACGCCCATAGTGCATTATCTAGTTTCAATGCCAAATCCTTTCTTGAGCTTGAGATGGTCTATTATAATATAGCTTTTAGTTGCCTATTTGAGATTTCCACCAGACATGATGTTTGAGGATGATAAGGTGTGGACACCTTGTGCTTCACTTGATACTTGTTGAGCAGGTCATTGACGTTTCTTTCATTAAAGTGGCTGCCACCATTAGATAGGATTTCTCTTGGGACTCCATACCTGGGAAAAATGGTATTCTAAAATAGTTTTATCACAAACTTGGCATCTGGCAATTGAGTGGGGATTGCCTCTACCCACTTGGATACATAGTCACATGCTACTAGGATGAACTTGTAGCTGCATGAAGATGGAAAAGGGCCCATAAAATCTATGCCCCACACATCGAAACTTCTATCTCTAAGATTGAATTCAATCACATCTTGTCCTTCTTTAAATCTCTCTAGATCTATGACACTTATCACAAGCTTTAACAAATGGGTGCACATCATGAAATAGGATAGGCTAATAGAAACCTACTTGAAGAATCTTGGTTGCAATCTTATCTGATCCAAAGTGTCCACCATAAGGAGAGTAATGGCAATATGAAATCACACTTGCAATCTCTTCATTGGGAATGCATATCCTAATAAGCCCATCTACACATTGCTTAAACAATAGGTGATCATCCCAATAATAGAATTTGACATCATGAAGGAACTTTTTCTTCTATTAGTATGTGAAGTCAGGGGGAAAGCGTCCAATGGCTAGATAATTTGCAAAATCAGAAAACCATGGCATAGAAAGAGATTTTACCACATACAACTTCTCAATAGGCAAATTGTCATCAATTGGAACCTTGTCTTCCGCACTAGTTGATAGACATGAGAGGTGATCATTTACATTGTTTTTTGTCCCTTTCTTATCTTTGATTTACAACTCAAACCCCTGTAATAGCAGTATCCAATGGATGAGGTGAGGTTTGGAATCCTTGTTGCTCATAAGGTACTTAATTGCAGCATGGTCTGTGTACACAATGACCTTAGAACCCATTAGATACTGTCTAAACTTATCAAAAGCATAGAATATAGAAATAATCTCTTTCTCAGTTGTGGCATAATTGATCTGTGTATCGTCGAAGGTCTTACTTGCATAGTGGATGGCATGGAGTTTATTATCTTTTCTTTGCGCCAAAATTGCTCCTATAGCGTAATTTCTTGCCTCACACATTACTTCAAAAGGATCACTCCAATCCGGTGGCTAGATGATAGGTGCTGAAATTAGAGCATCCTCTAGTGTTTGGAAGGCTGTCTGGCAGTCATCATCAAATACAAACTCGACATCTTTGGCTAGCAAGGAACATAGAGGCTTTGCAATCTTGGAAAAGTCCTTATGAATCTTCTATAGAACTGTGTGTGTCCCAAAATACTATGAATTTCATATTTGTTGGATTTGACATCTTTTCGATTGCTTCTACTTTTGCCTTTTCCACTTCAATTCCCCTACTTGAAACGACATGGCCTAGTACAACCCCTATTTGCACCATAAAATGGCACTTCTCCCAATTAACAACGAGGTTGACTTGTTGACATCTCTACCAAACTTTAGTTAGATTCAACAAACAATCATCAAAAGAGGTACCATAAACACTAAAGTCATCCATAAATATTTCCATAATCTTTTCAATGTAATCATAGAATATTGCCATCATACACCTTTGAAAGGTGGCAGGTGCATTACAAAGCCCAAAAGGCATCTTCCTATATGCATATATCCAATAGGTGCATGTGAAAGTGGTCTTTTATTGATCGGGTGGGTAGATAGGAATCTAGAAGAATCCATTGTACCTGTCAAGAAAGAAAAAGTAAGAGTGATGGGAAAGTGTTTCCAACATCAAGTCCATAAAAGGCAAGGGGAAATGGTCCTTTCTAGTGGCTTTATTTAATTTTATATAATCAATACACATTCACCATCTCGTGATGATTCTTGTTTGAATTAATTTGCCATTCTCCAGTTTTATTACAATGGTTCCTCCCTTATTGGGTACAACATGTATAGGGCTCACCCAAGGACTATCAGTGATGGGATATATAATTCCTGCATCTTTAAGTTTGAAAATTTTCTTTTTAACAACTTACATCATATTTTGATTTAGTCTTCTTGGAGGATCTATGCAAGGTTTGGAATTTTCTTCTAAAGCTATACAGTGCATACAAATAGATGAATTAATTCCTTTAAGGTCATCAATTGAGTATCCTATTACATCTTTATAGCTTCTAAGTTCATTCAAAAATGCTTCTTCTTGTTCTTCATTCAATTTAGAATTTATAATAACTGGAGAGGTGGAATTTGGGTCTAAGAAAGTGTACCTCAACCCCGATGGGAGGGGTTTTAATTCTAACTATTTGTTTAGGGCAGCGCCATTGCTTTCCTCATTCTCTTTTGGTTCTTCTTCACATATTGGAATCTTCAAGGCTTTAGAATTCTTCTCATTGATGGTGGCTTTTGTGTCTTCTTCATCATATTCTCCAAAGTCATCAGGAATGGTCTCAATAGAACTATTTTCTTCTTCAAGCAAGGTATTGATGGTATCAATCAGACAAAGATACTCCTTAGAATTGGGTGCTTTCATAACATCATAAATAGAGAACACAAGTTCTTAATCTCCCACTCTGATAGTTAGTTTTCCTTCTCTAACATCAACAAGACAGCCTGCAACATGGATGAATGGTCTTCCAAAGAGGATAGGGTTTGTTGGATCCTTTTGCATGTACAGGACTATAAAATCACATGGAATGAAAAGCTTCCCTATATTTACAAGAACGTCTTCAATCACCCCTCTAGTATATTTGATTGAGAGATCAGCTAACTGAATCATCATTGGTGTTGGTTTCAAGTCTCCCAAGTCAAGCTTTTACAATAGAGAAATAGGAATCAAGCTGATTCTAGCACCAAGATCAACTAGTCCTTTATCAAAAGTTGAGTCTCCAATCTTGCAAGGGAGAGTGAAAGTGACGTGATCATCTAGTTTTTTAGGCATACGATTCTGGATGATAGAGTTTAGCCTTTCAGATAACATAACTGTTTCAGCTTGACCAGATCTCCTTTTCTTGGTTAAAATTTCCTTCAAAAACTTAGCATTAGAAGACATTTCATCCATGACTTCAACTAAAGGCATATTCACATATAGCTTGTTCTAGATGTCCATAAACTTGTTGAACTTAATATCATCTTTGGTATTAACAAACCTATGAGGGAAAGGAGCATTAAGCTTGCAAGAAGAGTCATCTTGATGCATATTTCTTCCTTTGGTTTTCAACAGTCTCCTCCAAAGTGGTGTCAATAACTTCTTCAGATTTCTTCTTAGAAGGCGGTGAAGACCCTCCTATGACTGCCTCACTCCTTATAGTCATGAATTTGCATGTTTCCTTGGGATTCATAACCAGTTGACTGGGCAAAGAACATGAAGGTGTTCCTTGGTTGGCTAATGCTTGTTGAGTGATTTGGTTTTCCAACATCTTGGTATGGGTGACAATTCCATCAAATTTAGAAGAAAGTTGTGTGATGGCATCCTTCAAGAGATTGATGTGTGCCTAAAACTCATCAATCTGCTGAATCTGTATAGTCATAAAAGTCTGTAGAAGACTCTCCAAGCTGGAATTTTGTTGTGGTTGACTCGTTTGTTGAAGTCGGTTGAAATTCCTATTATTATTGTTGCTATATCACGACAGTTGTTGATGGTTGGCATTCATTGCTTGGTAATTTCTCATAGGTTGTTGACCTTGAGCTTGGCCTTGTTGTTGTTGGTTTTGAAAGTTGTTATTCCTGTAAGAAATGTTTGGATGGTCCCTCCATCTTGGATTGTAGGTTTCTGAGAAGGGATTGTAGGCTTGTCTATTTTTGATGTTGCCTATTGCATTGACCTGCTCTGGCATCTCTGTGGCATTCATATGTGGTGTAAAACAAGAAGAAGAGTTGTGACCGGATGCTCCACATGATTCACACACTTGCTCAATTGCTTGAACAAAGTGAGTGGTCAACTTTTCAAACTTTTGAGTCAAGGCATCGAGTTTGGATGCAATGAGATCTACTATGCCTACAGTGTGCTTCCCACTAGATTTCTCACTTGATCTACTGGAAGAGAAAGGTTGGCTGGTCCTTTCAGTGCTCCACTAATTATGGTTGAGTGCCATGTCTTCATTGATAACATATGCTTCACTATAGGACTTGTTCATTAGAGCTCCATTTGCAGTGGTATCAAAACTCATACGGGTGTTGTAGAATAACTTAGTATAGAAAGTTTAAAGTAGCAACCAGTTGGTCAAACCATGATGAGGATAAAAGGCATTGTAGATCCTTAAATCTCTCCAATGTTTCATAAAGCATCTCACCTTCTTGTTGCTTGAAGTTGGCTATTTGATTCCTCAATTAAGCTATATTGCTAGGAGGGAAATACTTAGTAAGAAAAACATTTAGCAGCTCATCCCAACTCTTAATGGAATGCTTGGGCAAAGAGGAGATCCACGCCTTGGATCGGTCTCATAAGGTGAATGGAAATAGGTGTAGACGCACTCCTTCAGCTGGAACACCATTGATCTTGAAGGTGTTCATGTACTTCAAAAACTCCGCTATGTGAAGATTTGGATCTTCCATAGGAGTTCCTATAAAAAGGTTTTGTTGGATCATCTGCATCATTGTAGGGATGATTGAGAAATTATTGGCTTCAATGGTAGGATGATCAATGGCTCCACAAATGTTGATGACAGCTGGAACAACAAACTATTTAATAGGGAGGTTTTCCTTCATCTTTGATGCTTGAAAGTGATCAGGTGACGATGGTGAAGGTGTTGAGTGAAGTGAAGGTGACTGTGATCCCTCCAAGTTCGTTGAGTTATCACCTTTCCTTGCTATCCTTTTACTACAAAAAGTTCATTCAATTTCCGCATCTAGGAAGATTGTTGTCTCAAGAACCCTCTTAGAGCCACACATGCAACCTAAAAAAGCAATAGATAAGTGAGAATCACACTAATAAAAAGGTATCTCAATATGAAAGATGGAAAATGATGATTTAGTCTTGAATACTAACTAACACTTTTACTCTAACTAAAATATTGATGCTCCCCGACAACGGTGCCAAAAACTTATTGATTGCCTAAGGCAAATGAGTTTTAATTCTTATATGTCTCATCTCGTCAATCACCCACATGTGTACGGGGTCAATTGTAGTTGAGGTAGAACTACAAGGATCTAGGCTAGCTAGGAGCAAAAGAACTAATGTTCAACAATCTAAGTCGGATTAGAAGAGTAGAGTTTGATTGCAATTAGATAAAAGACAAGTAAACTACAAAATGACTTAATTTAAAGGTTGAAATCAGATTTTAGAAAGTCTTAGACATAAGATTTCACTATCATACCATCACATCATGTGCAATTACAAACATTCCATTAATATGTAAGGAGGTTGCCATAATCATGCACCTCCCAGTGAATGAGATGGTTCTCAACTTCGCATAACACTTCCGTGTCTATGCTTAGATTTGAACACAATCTTGAACCCTCAACATTCTCCATCCACTCCTATGGTTAAGAGCATATTTCCATGATACCTACCCCTTACTCCCTCATACATCCTCCCAAATAGCACAAGGAAGCATAAAACATGTATAAAAGGTGGCAAACTAAGCATACAAGCAGTGAAACACTGTAGGAACTCATGGAGAGGAAAATTAACTAACATTTAATATAAATTCCG
The DNA here is from genome assembly GCA_963693085.1 of Alisma plantago-aquatica. Taxonomy (NCBI): domain Eukaryota; kingdom Viridiplantae; phylum Streptophyta; class Magnoliopsida; order Alismatales; family Alismataceae; genus Alisma; species Alisma plantago-aquatica. Next base: position 764,736,926 of record OY856413.1, on the reverse strand, counting down.
AATTCACATGAGTAATGGCATGATAGTTACTCTCCCATGCCCAATAAGAAGGTTCTACTAGCACATAATGGAGAAATACAAGTACATTGTTGAATTTTTAGAGCTTTACACAACTAAAGAGAAGAAAGAGAAAATGGAACCAAAGGTGAAGTCAATAGGAGTAAAAATCCAGCAAGAGGATGAAGTTTCACCCTCGAAGCTACTCTAACTCAGACAATCTTCCCTCCTGAGAGCTTGAATGAGGAGAGAAGCTTCGTTGCACCTTTTGAAGAAGAAACACTAATAAGTGGAGGTTCTTTCCCAAAAAACATCTCCTTTATCTGCAAATTTGCTCTCCTCTTTTTTTGGAAAGTCTTTTGATAAAAAAGTGTCTCAAATGACGAGTGATAACTGCCCCAAGTGGTTGTACTAATTTTTAAAATGAGGGGCGATTGCTACTGAAATATGCAGAAAACTAATAAAGACACAATGTGTGTTTATGAAGACACATCATGTGGCGTCATATAACAGACTTCTAAATTGCTTCCTCACAATAAGTACATGGTGTGTTCCAATAGAGACACATAGTGTAGCTGCTATTAGTGTCGACTTGGGTAGATATCACACATCATGTGCTAATAAACACATGATCGTGTGTGTTGGCAGAAAGTTGAAGTTGGCCTTTAGAATGTGCAGACAAGCCGTCTCTTAATAACGACACGTCGTGTCGTTTTGCTTTGCAGTTTGAGGATGAAGGCATCTAGAAACTTACACGACCGTGTGTTAAATAACACACAACGTGTTCTTTGCTTTGTGAGACCTTTCTAGAAAGTTACACTCCATGTTCTAAATCATACACTACATGTCTTTTGTTGTTTCTTCAAGATTAACTCCGAGTCAGCTGCAAATCAATGGGGGATCCAACTAAGGTCAAACTTGAGTTGGATTATCTTCATTTTGTCATTTTTGGCGTGTACTTGTGATCAACATCATGCAACAAGTAAAATAACTAAAAGGTGGTAAATTAAGTATGATTAGAAGCTAAATGGAAGGCAAAATGAACTGAATTTGTGTGCGAATGTGTGCAAAAAGTAGATATGAAATGCACACATCAATGAACCAAATCACAAATAGATCCACTTTGAGTATAATACATGGAAGCCAAAAATGAAATCAATATCATATATCAATGTGACAACAATGACTCCGGTCCTTCGACCTGAAGTCCTTGCAATGATCACATGTTGTTTAGTGTACTTTAACACTACTCAACATGACCCATGAATAAGGGTTTCCACACAAGTAGTGATTGATGCAGTGTGACACATCTTGATTATTGTGAATGATGTAAATGGAATTTGTCCTTTCAAAGTAAAATCTCAACCAATTGATGAGTGAGACTATGAAATGCATATCAATGCTCATGTGAGTCAATATTTTAAATTGAGATCATGCATATATCAAATAGCTTACTCTTGATCAAGGAACAAAGCTTTAACATAAACAGGTTGACAATTCCATGAATTCGATTCAATTTGGATATTAGAGGCGAAGGGATTATATGGTTAGTGCAACATTGGTCACAAGCATGTTGAATTTGTTCTTAAACTTATCCAATTACTTGGGTTGCAATGATGTGTTACTTGATAATGCTCATTGCTTATGATGCAATGTGATTACAAATAGGTCATATGGATCCTATATGTGTGGCATTCAACTTATAAAAATGAGATTAACCAAAGTGGAAGTGAATTACTAGCAGCGGAATTACTAAAAATCACTAAAAATTAAAACTTTTTTTTGTAAAGAAATCCACAAATGGTAAAACTCAATCATAAAGAACCAAAGTAAGTTATTTACATGCTGATTCATCAGTACATCTCTGTATCATCTCATCTCGAGAGTCATAACATTGACTGCCCAGTTAAACTGTACATAAGCAGTATACAAAATCTCAAGGCATCAAGCCAAAAATCTCAGATCTATATCAAACCATCTACTGACTCCTAGGACCTGAGAGTATAGAGACGACACATAGGACTCTCTCTATATACAAGACTTGACAAACAATGTCTCCACCTGAGGATCACTGTTGTCCTTGTTGTTGCTGTTGTTGCTGCTCACCCATTGAAGGGTTTCTTCTTCCTCGACGTCTACCTAAAAATTTGAATCCCAAGGGGGTGAGACAATTGAAAATTGTCCCAGCGAGAGATATAACTCTCTGCCAGAAACATTGTTATTGTTGGTAATAGAATAACATTGAGCAGTAGAAGTATAAATATTCAACAACAGATAAATCATTGATTAAGCTAAGTAGAGCAGTATTCTCTATGTAATCATTTCAATTATAACTTGATTAAGTAGCAAGCCATTCATTTAATAAGGAATATGAAGAACATGTATATCCTTTATCTTTCTAAGACATAATAAACAATGTATCATCAAACATTGATTCTCATAATTCAACCCTAAGCAAATATGCTACACGACTGATTACATTTTACAATCATATTTATGCCCTGAGGAGATGGGGTATACAACTCATACTCCAACCGACCATTACGAAATCGAAATCGGTACCATACATAGGTCATCAGAAGAGCCAGATTTCTATGACCTCATCTTCCTCAGTCAGTGTGAGGAACAACATGCAGGACATCTTGTGTCTCTGCTATAATATAGCTTTCCAGGGTATACTGACAACTTCACAATAAAAGTTACAGTGGCATGCTGTACTCTCTTCAAAATCGAGGGATTTCTTGTTTATCTCACATCGATTTGGCATTAACATCATCATCGAGAGATTAGTGATACATCATCCCGACATATACCAATAATAAAGGATTGAGAGATTTAATGTTATTCTCACATCAATTCCTCCATTAGGGCGTAAGGATATTCATGCCCATTACCCCCACATACTCAAAAGTATGCTCTCCAGGAGTTCCCTTAGGAAAACCTATTTCACCATCACCTAACTGCTGACAATGATGGATCTATGGTCAGGGCTCTACATGATGTCATTTCACTTGATTAATTAAGTACATTACAACATTGTTTTAGCATCAGGCATGTTTTCAATCATAAAACATTATAACAATTGCTATAAAGAATGAGTACTATTTCTATCAAGTTCATTTCACAACTTTGTTAACATTGGATCTCAATCCCTTATCATCTCATCATCATAATCCAAGAATATGGGTGTTCAAACCCTTAGATCGTCAACATACTTGTTACCACTTTAATAGGTAACATAATGCTAACAAGTCATTAGACAGTATAAACATGATAATTGCAATGCAGTTATTTCACATGGCTCTTACAGCCTATCAATCTCTTTTGTTACCTTTCACTAGGCAACATAGCATATCCTTACTTACAAAGCTCATAAAATACTTTCAATAAACAAACCAACATAGCTCATACATGGCTATGTTCAATATCTAATAAAACCTGCATGATTAGTACAGATGATAACAAATACATCAATTTCCTATCAGCACAATGTAAAACAATTATGACATCATTGTTCAAGGGTTATACCACTATGCCCTTGCTAGGGTTAGGGTTTCCCTTTTCAATTTAATTAAGGTTAATCATCCCCTTTAGCTCAAATAGGATAAATGACTCATCATTTCATTATCCAACCTTGGAGCTTCTTAGTATATAGTATAACCCAGAATTAGGGTTTCACATATTCATTGACCTTATTTGGAATTAGGGTTTACTATTTACATCACATCACCCTTGATTAGAGTTTATAACCAACAACCCATAATTAGCATTTACTATTCACATCACATCACCTAGGTTAGGGTTTACTAGTCACCCCAAGTAGGAGTGAGTATCAAAGTTCCTTGAGTTAAGGTTTATCATGTCATCACTATGAATTAAGTTCATACCATCATCATGTATTAGGATTTCACCTATTAATGCCCTCAGTTAGGGTTATGATTCATCATCCATCATAATTAGGGTTTCATGATCCTACTATGAAGGATCATACCATAATTAGACATTCATTCATACTAAAAGTGTTAAGACTTAGCCATTATATGGTTATCATTCATATAGGAAGTCCTCTCTCTCATCTTCTATAAGCTGATGTCTGCATCAGTCTTGATTAGGCTAAGTCAACTCAATCTTGAAGAAGAATTGACATCATGGGTTATGTAATTGTCACCATGACCATTAAGGCTTAATTATTAAAAGGGTACTAATCACCTCATCCCATTAAGATGTAATTACTATAATCATCTTTGATTACATCATGTATTAGTCAACTAATCACTTTGTCCTTTAACCACTTTAAGTACCCATGCAGTTTTGGTTAATTATCCACCAAATAGTTTTGTCCTTATAGAATCTAAATGGTCTTGACCAATTCAGACCTCAAACGGTCTTGAGCAACTAAGGAGACCGTTTGCTAAAGTACCACGTTGAAACCGTTTAGTAAAGTAGGTGGTGTAGACCGTTTGCCCAAAGTTGACTTCTGAAACCGCATGAACTCAATCTGTTTGGAAACCGCATGAACCTAAATGGGTTGGGATTGTTTGTTCCCAAACGGTCTTCATACTGTTTGGACTCAAACGATCTTGAGACCGTTTGGTCCAAACCTCCTCAAAACTGCAAGGACCAAAAATAGTCTCAACAAGTCAAATTGAATTAGGGTTTCCAATGTTGGTTCCTTCCACCATTGAATTCATGTAACCAATCATCAATTGGACCAATCACCATACTTTAATTGAGATAATTAGGTCATCATTCAACTGATTTCACCCTCAATTTATCCTCAATTGATCATCAATTAGGGTTTGGAATTGATGAACCTTCAACATTATACAATGTGAAACTAATTACTTTCAAACTATTGGACCATCATCCAAAATGGACATGACCTGACCCCAAACGGTCTTGAGGTCGTTTGGATGACCTCCAAACGGTCTTGAGACCATTTTCCCATGTCGACATCAAAATCCAAGTCAACCAATTAGGGTTTGGTTCATTGGATTGCTCACCAAATCAGCAATTGATTACTCTTCAACTCAATACCTTTAGATCTCCAAACACCTCACCATAGTCAACCCTAGACCTCCAAACGGTCTTGGGTGACCCCCAAACGGTCTTGGGATCATTTGGATGACCTCCAAACGGTCTTGAGACCTTTTTCCCATCACATCATCATCAACCATGTCATTCAATTAAAGTTTGGATCCTAGAATTGGTCACCAAATCAACACTTGATTGTACTTCAACTTAATATCTTTGGACCTTCAATTGCTCAACAATACTTAACTCTAGACCTCCAAACGGTCTTGGGTGATCACCAAACGGTCTTGAGACCGTTTGGGTGATCCCCAAATGGTTTTGAAACCTTTTGGGTCAATCAACCTAAGTTTCAAACTCAAACACTTATGAAATCAACACACAACCCGATTAGGGTTTTGGTGATTGTTGGACCTTCAACTCATGAACCACTTGGAACTAATAAATTATATTTAGTGGATCAATAACCAACACTATTAGAAACAAATTCACAAATGGTAAACCCTGCTCAACACCTCCAAACGGTCTGAAACCATTTGCTCTCATGCGGTTTGGTGAAACCGTTTCATCTCAAACAGTTTGAAATCGTTTGCTCCCAAACGGTTTGGGAAACCGTTTGAGCAACTTCAGAGACCGTATGACCTGGGATTTTTCTTGGATAACATCTAAGATGATGTCATCATAGTCCTCCTTAGAACAACCAAGAACAGAAACCATTTTTCATGGGAATTTCAGCAATGAACCAAAAGAGTTCGAAATAGAAGAAAATAACCAACAAATCATAGAGTACTTGATGCAATATCAATGTTTAAGGGTTAAAGTTATAAAACCCGCCTCAAATATGATCTCCAAGATCCAAGCTCCACGTCTCTAATGGTGGATGGAGTTCCATAAACTTCCCAAGGTCCGTTCTTGAGCTATTGGATGAAAAAGATGGCTAGAATTGGAAATCGGGTGAAGAAAACCAAGAATCAAGCATTGCTTTAGGGTTTCCACCATGAATCCGAGGTAGAAGATGATCAAAACCTTACCAACAGGTTGTGTTCGTCCTTCTCTTGCTCCTGAGCTCTTCCTTGGTCGGCCAAAGCAAAGTGATAAGAGAAAAACTAAGGAAAAGTCCTTATGTGTATTGGAAAAAGAACATGTATAAGGGATTTTCAAGGAAAGAGAAAATGGATTATTTTCTTTTAATTCCAAAATAATTTCCATCAAATCCCCCTTCATTTCTTGGCCACGAATCCATATTCATATTCTTTCAAAACCTCATCATTATCCAAGAATTAATGGAAAAGGAATTAAGCACCTTAAAAAGTTTTATAATAATATCCATCCTTTTAGTGGATATTACTTTTTATTATAATAATGTGAGTGGCTTCCACTCAACCAAGATCTTTTTGTGCCATATGAAGGCACAAGATCGTCCAAATATATTGAAAACACATCCTTCAACTTTTGGTTGAAGGGCTCCTTAATTAATTTATTTCTTTTTGCATTAAATTAAATTAAAGTTCCATACATGCTTAAATCTTGATTATTTTAATGTCAAGATTCTCTCTCCTCCATGATAATTCAATTGAGGCGCCCCTCTCATTTTATTTGCTCTACTTGATGCCAAGAAACATGAGAGACCCTCTAGAGGTGGTATTTTGCATGTTGAACCCTAGGTTTTGGATAAATTGCACATTACACCAAAACTAGGTTTTAATGCACAAGGATTGCTCTACAAGATTTATCTTGATGCCCAAGCTTGTGGAAACCATACCACTACATCATATTCATTATTATGATGTATCAATATCATAGGAACATCTTACCATGTGGAATTTTCAAGTTGACCCCTCAACTTGGGTAATTTGCACTTTAGTCCAAAATTAACAAAACAATGTTTCAACATTATTCAAAAAGGACTAAAATTGAAATATAAGTTCATCCAGAGCCTTAATTACTTTTCAAAAGATAAGTGCAAGCATCTAATCAACTTTATTAAACAAAACACCTAGGGTTAGTACATAACCCTGGTCAGGGATGTTACAATATGATTACACACATAGGATGCACAAATAACATGAGTATAATTGTGGACACAAGCTAAATTCATTACTAGAAGATTTAGGTAATCAATTAGAACAATACTAGACTTTATAGAAATCTAGATGATTGACTGGATACTAGAGATTCAACCCATGTGATTATTCCACAAACTGACATTAGATCACCCCAGATAAAGGACTGAAATCACCAGTTAATCGACTAAGAACTAGTTAATCAAATTATGTGATCAATTAATCGACTGAAAATGGATTTGGTTCCAAAATGCTCTGGCTCATCTTGATGATTGACTGGACCAGTCGATTGACTAGTGTGTCCACGAATGACTGTGTAAACATAGACATTGGATTTTTGTTCCTAGTTTCTTATTTGTAAACCCTATTCTCTTCTTGTCCTAATTAATGGGGTGTGACAAATAGGGATTTCTTACATATTTTGACACATGAGAAACCTAGCCATGAATATCCTTAACATAGAGAGAGAATGTGGTTTTTAGTAGAATGTTGTCAACAAAAGGTTGCCCCTTCCCACCTACCCACCTAATCAAGGAGTACACCATGGAGTTCTAGGTCATCTCCACAAACTAAGTTAGGTGCACACTAGAAAACGTATAAGGAGGACATTGTCAACTTCCATTTTTGCATGTCATGATTGAGACACATCCCTATACAAGGAACTTCATTCGGTCTACTCTGTCACGAGCTATACTTGTACCCCTTCTTCCTCATGCATCATTGTTGATAAGATCTACTTGTGAGATCATAGAATTTTTTTTATCACTTCCATTGCGAATGCTAGCCATCCATATCCTAACTGCCAGCACAAGACACATATTGGATATAATTCTTGATTATCCTATTTTATATAAATATTTTATATTTTTTCCTATTCTTCAATATCACCATTAGAATGGTGGTAATCCCAACAGATTGGGTTGTCCATTTTCTTTGGTACTAGTAGAATGTTCCATCACCATCTTCTTTAGTTGACCTCTCTGAAGGTGCAAAAGTAGGAATTCATAGACTTCATCAACTTTTTAAAGAACAATATGTAGAACTCAAATTCGTCTTGTAATTTCAAACTATTGAGCAAGACAAACTTCCAACTAGTAAGTATAATCAAATTAAAAAGTAGTGTTTGCGGTGGCAGATGGAGACCATGTACTACATGTTGCAATATGTAAAGTGTTTTAGAGTGTGTGAAGAGCATACAATATATATAGTAATGAAGAATAAATCGGATAGATCACATTAAGTAAATGACTTCCATAATCACATCACAATGATCAAAATTTGGGTGGTCTTTTAAGTACTCGATGTGGAACATTCTGGTGAAAAATGTCCCATTCATGAGCCTTGTTTAATGGTTCATGGGATCAATGTTGAAAATAGAATTTATCTACGAGTAAAATATAGTACATGAACGAGAAAACTAGTAAAGAAACAAGAAAAATTGGCACAACATATTAAGAAAATTGGCACCCACCCACATGAAAATGGGCACAATAAACTAGGAAAATGGGTACACTTCTGTAAGAAAATTACAAAGCATGCATAGTAAAACTAGTACATAACCATATGAAAATTGGAACAGAGTGGAAAGAATAATGGAACTGGCTCAAGGGAAAAATGAACTAACACATAATGTCAGTGGAATTGAGTAAGAAAATTGGCACACAAAGTTGTGTATAAGAGGAAGAACAACAACACACTGCCACAAGCTTTTTTTTAAATTAGCATACATGTATCAGAAGATTGACACACAAGAGAACAAAATAGCACACACAAATACAAATATTAGCACATATTAGTAAAAAAATATACACACATGAGCATTAGTACACATGGAATATAAAACTAACACAAAATGGTAATTGGGGTAGAACATTTGCATATCAAAACCAGTACACGTACATACTAAAGTTGGTACAAGTGGATAAAAATGAGCACCTAGAATACTTGCATAAAGAAGGACTTGAAGGTGTATTCTCTTCATCCTTGCATTCATTTGCTCAATACATTGTATATCTATGGAAAAGACGTGTGCATTGATGACACAATCGATGATGTAGTATCTATCCATGTATGAATATATATCCTTTAACATAAAAAGAATGATATCATCCTCATAGAAGATGAAATCATCAAAAATAGAAATAAAAAGTCATATAATGATGTTATATTGTCATTATAAAAATACAGATAGGAACACAAGTGAACATCAAGAACTTATTGATGAAGTGGTGTGCTATATAGTAGATCATCCATCATAAAAGGGCTTGCCAATTATCGAATGTGATGTCATGCTAGAAAGAGTGGGATGAGTGGGAGTATGATGAGATTAATGATGGGTTTCAAAGCTAACTTTCTAGATTGATGCATTGAAAAGAGACCCTAAATTGTTGGCACCTTTAAGTCTTATGGAGCTTCTGTTTGTGTTTACATTCCATGTAGGAGAGATTTACATATAGTTTTCATTTATTAATGTTTCTGGCCATGGTGGATTACCATTAAGAGAATAATGTCAAATATTCTTATATTGTAACATTTTTTTGCAAAAGATACTCGCGCTGTCAGATGTTGCTTTGTCAATTGTAGCTATTTGGGTTGTTGTTGGTGCTTTTCCAGTTATTGCGTCGATGAACTCTTTGTCGGAGAAGAAACAAAGTGTTGTTGAAGTGAGAAAGACAATAAAAGAGACAATGAGGAAGAAATTTTTACTCATAATCCTTTAGAAATTTAGTGTCCGTAAGCACTCATTATGATGTCTAACTACTCATATCAAGCAATGTACTGAGTGTTCCCTATTTGTCAATCAAAGGGGAATGCAAAACATTGCATGGGGTTTGACTGGGCTTTGGTGGTTAACAAAAATACCTTCAAAAATATGAACATCAAGTGTGATAGAGTGGGTTTTTACTTATATTTTCTCTCTCTTGTAATTTTCTTATTTCTAATAATACCCACAACTTTTTCCCTTGCTAAATTGATTAAAAGAGATTATCAATTTTATAAAAATCAAAAACCTAATTTCATAATAGATGAAATCCATGTATTAGGGTATATAGTCAAATTGTACAACTAACATATGATTTTGACTCTCAATTTCCTACCATGTCTATATAATATCATCTTTAAGCTTAGTCTAAAATTTCATTTTATTTGGATAAGCCATTTTGGAATTATAATCATTTCAATTTGATGCATTTTATACCAATTTATGAAACCAAGGACCTAAGTTTGAGAGTTAATTAAGCAAATATGTGACATTTAATGTGTCACACGGTTACCTGAGCTAACTTGCCTACATGACCCTTATCTCAGTCATTGGAAGAGATGAATCACAGATCAAGTAAGGATCTGCCAACTCTGACCTCATCTTCCTCCTTCCGCATATCTCAGCCAGCTCTGGCCAAATTTTATCAACTCCAATCTAACGAAGTTGCCCCTATCTGAGAAAGATCTTTGGAGGATAAACTCCTCTCATCAAGATGAGTTCAAATAACCCTAACTTCCTCTCTCTCATCCCAAGATCATAGAGAATCAACCCCTGGGTTCTCACACATTTCACTTCGATGGCAGTGATATTAGTGCTTCCTCTTCTAGACGCCCTCACTTCTATTTAAGGATGCTAGTAGCTCCACCACCCTTCCTTTCCTCGTTCCCCACCAATAATTGTGAGAAAGGCTACCTGAACACGTCTCCCCAGCCCTATTGTCTTCAACCTCTAGACACCTCACCACCTCGCAACCACAACTCTTCTTGAGCCAAATCCACCTCTCCATCACCTCACCAATCCACCACAAGCACCCACGACCACTTATACCTGACCAAGACTGCTCCCCACCTCTAATACCTCTTGTGTCGGTGAGCTTTTCTACCTACCGCGGAGGTGCACCAAACTACAGAGAGCCACAAAATGCAACTTGGTTTTCTTGCTTCGGGACAAGCCCATGAAGGTGCTCACATCCTCAACCATACTCCAATAGCACCCATGAATGAGAGGAGCCCTCCAGAGATCCACCTTGCTGCTTGAGCAAGAAGCAACAAAGGAAGTGGAGGGGAAGGCGTGGCACTGAACAGGACCTACGTGGACCAACCACAAAACACCACCAAAGGCTGATTTAGCCGAGCCATGCTCAGCCCTTGCAAAGACTCTATCAATCAAGGTTGTTGATCATGTCGGATCCGGTCGCTGATCAAGATAATATCTCGATCTTTTTATTTAATCAATAGAAAACATATTATCTTAGAAAAATCATAGAAATTAATATGAATATTGGATAGTAGTGAAATTATATATCATTTTCATAAAAAAATGTAAGCTATTTAAATAAAATATCATCAGGACCTAGATCTGACTTCTATTCCAAAAATATCATAAAGACTAATGACCATACTTAAGTAAAGTAATCATGTAACAATGACTATTATTTGATATGATCTAATCTTTGTGAATCCTAAACCCTAATTGAATCCCTAATCCTCACAATAGCACGAAACCCTAATCATGTATAAATGGTTATTTAGAAACCCTAACTTCAAGTTCCTCTCTCTCTCCATATGTATGAATGGTTATCTAGAAACCCTAATTTCCTATGACCTTACTATGATCATGACCGACCCTGATAACCCTGGCTTCAACCCTGACCTATCTAATTTATGGAATCCTAAAAAGAAACCATTATTGATTTAAACCATAGTAGAAACTCTAATGGTCAACATTTCTTTTCTTGAATATAAATAGGTGTCATTAAATAATGGAAACCCTAAAATAAATACATGATCTTGTGACTCTGAAACAAGACAAAAAGGAATGAATAAATCTTGATCTAATCATAGAAAGGTGAAAGTAATCCTCAATAAAGGACAAACCCTAGTTTGGGATCATATGGACTCATAGTGACCCACACCCTTACTTTCTTTTTAGGGTGATCTTTTTACTGTCCTTCTACACTCTTGGAATTCAAATCTAATCAAATCATGTATGTGGCCTTTATTAAGTATAAGACTAATTTTCCATGGTTGCATAAGATATGATGTATCTTGGGTGACTTATTTGCTTATAATTTGTTGGATGATTACTAGTATTTATGCTTCGCCAAATCTAAATGGAACATAAATGAACTATTGATGAGTTGTAGCTACTAAGATGAGAACAAATAAGAGATGGCTCAGTATGGATGTATAATATATTGCCTAGTATGGATGTAAGATGAATTTCCCATGCTAGATGTACGATAAAGTAGTTTTCCCATACTGGATGTATGATACAGTGCTGATAGAATCATAGTAGAATTGCAACTAGTGATATGTCTAAAACATGTGTTTACCTGATTTTCCACCTTAACAATGGTTTTCTTTTCTTTCTTTTGTTTCTTCAAGTATTTGAATTATGCAATCATAGTATTATATTTTGAGCCACGTACCAACTTATGTTGATGATTTTGTTTCTCATATTTTCTAGGTACAAGGAACAAATAATGCATCTCAAATTACCTGATGCTACCAAATAAATGAGCATGGAGGATAGACTAGCTAGATTTCTATTTCTTATCTCTTATTCAGTTAGATAGTCATTCATTCTTCTAGATGATGTATAGGATGATCTAAATCCTATGCACTTTCATTTCATAAAACTATTCTCTTCTTCTTTTCTGAATAATATGTATGACTTCATATTCAATGAATGTTGTTTGTGTGGGAATGTCATTAAGGAAAGTTTATAGAAATTGGTGTCGTCGTAGTTGGTATCAGAGCCAATGTTCACACATCATGGTCACATGAACTTCATTCACCCTATTGTGAGTCTAGGGTAGTCCTTGAGCTAGGTATGTGAATGGTGGAGGTGTCTAGGATAGCATCTGCCATGGGTCTGGCTAAAGTCTCTGAGCCACTTAGCTTGGCAATCACGAGGCTACCTATATGGCAGTATAAGTCTACCTGAGAGATACCCTAAATGTCCCCTACTTCTTGGGCATACCTTAATTAGGACCCTTCTCATCTATAAATATTCCCTCTCACCTCCTCTATAGGAAAAATTTCCCCCTCATCTTCGTTTGTAAATATTTTTCCCTCTCACCTCTATGATATGAGGTTAGGAAAAAGAGTCACTATATTTAGAAAGTCCTAAGGACCGACTGATAAGGATTTTAAGGTATCCTCCACAAATCATAACATTAAGATCATTACTAACTAATACCAAAGAATAATGGAATATAATATGAGTAAAAAATGAAAATGATGACGATAAATCTAATATGTTCCACCTAATTTCAAGATGCCTCCAAAGACCCATAACTCCAAGGCCTCCAAAGAGACATCCTCTAAGAAGAGGAAGGAACTTGAAACCTCTAAAGTACCTGATCCCGATAGTGTGGTCAGATAAAGGTGGGAAGAACAAAAGAAAATCCTTTTGGACTTCATGGAGACCCTTGCCCTAAAAGGAACCCCTGAACCCAATTCATCTAGGAAGGAGGTGACTATCTTAGATATCATCAAGCTTAACCCTGACACCTTTTAGGGGGAGGACCAGCTTGAGGTCATGGATAAGGCTGAAGCTTGGATCTTATCAGTGGAGAATTCCTTCCATACCCTAGAAGTACCCAATGAAAAGAAGGTCAAATTTGCCACACATCTGCTTAAGGGAGGGGCAAAAATATGGTGGGAAAACTATGGTGGGAATAGGGGAGAAGAAGTAGATAACATGGGGTGGGAAGCCTTAAAAACCCTCTTCACTGACCATTTTATGCCTATAGATGAGCGGAAGAGGAAGGAGAACATGTATATCGAGCTTAAATAGGGTAGTCTCTCAGTGGTTGATTGCACTCCAAAGTTTAGACTTTTGAAATGTTATGCCCCTATTAAGACTGAGGATCACCTCATGGAGCATTAATTATGTCAAATGCCTAGTTACCCCTCTAAAAACCCTTGTCATAGCCTCCTGTCCCATAAGCATAGATGAATCCCTAGACATGTCCCTCAATTAGGAAAGAGAGCAGGGTCTACAGAAGCCTTCCAACATGGGATACTTAGGGTTAACCACCATCGAGGAGGATAAGTCTAGGAAGTTCCACCCTAGCCATAACAATAAGGGATCAGGAAAAGGAAGAGGTTCAAAAAAAGGAGGACAATGGAATAATCAGAACTAAAGGGTTACCACAACAAGTGTAAGACCTGCAGATGAGGACACAATGGACCTTGTCATCACCCCAAGCCCATCTTCTACAACTGTAAAAAGGAGGGCCATTTCATCGCTAAGTGCCCTACAACGTCCATCCTTGAACTCCTTCCAGCGGGTGCTCCACCCCCTTAGGGACAGTGTAATGCCAGAGTTTTTCCAGTTACTACAGAGGAAGCCAAGGCAAATCCCAACCATCTTGTTGAAGGTAACTTAAATTCTTTTCATATATCTGGTATCTTTCTCAATGCCTATAAGTTATTTTTGATATAATTATCCTATGTAGGCATTGTATTCTTGAATAATCATCCTGTTAAAGATTTATTCGATTCTAGATCAATAAACATGTTCATCTCTCAAAATCTGGCTTCTATGTTGCATCTGCATATAAGGGATTTGGGATATATTCTTGATGTATCGACTCCTAGTGGCAAAATACTTACTACATTACAGAAAATTGATTTCCTACTGCTAAAATTCAAAAATCATGACATACCCTTAGAATTCATCCTCTTAACCCTAAAAGACTTTGATATTATACTTGGTATGGATTGGCTATATAAGTATCATGCTCAAATTGACTGTAGAAACAAGATGGTAGTTCTCTATCAACCTCATTCTTGTCCCATGGTGATCCCTAGGGGAAGCGGATTTTGTAATAATATTATAACTTCCTCTCTTAAAGATAAAAAGCTCATTTCTAAAGGGTGTAAAGTCTTCCTCACATTAGTCTTAGAGACCAGTCCTAGTAGCGGGTCTGTAGAAAGACTGGAGGTGGTATGTGACTTTCTTGATGTTTTTCCAGAGAAGCTTCCTGGGCTACCTCCAAATAGAGATATTGAGTTCTCCATAGACATTATTCCTGGAACCACTTTGATTTTTAGGGCACCATATAGGATGTCTCCTGCTGAGCTTAAGGAGTTAAAAAAATAGTTATAAGAACTTCTCGATAGAGGTTTTATCCATCCTAGCATTTCCCCTTGGGGTGCGCCTATTCTTTTTGTCAAAAAGAAAGATGGTTCTATGTGTATGTGTATTGACTACCGCATGTTGAACCAGACCACTGTCAAAAAACAAGTATCCTCTTCCTCATATTGATGACCTCTTTGATCAGCTTCGCACTGCCAAAGTTTTCTCAAAAAATGATCTTTGTTCTATCTATCGTCAACTTAAAGTCAAAGATTCTGATCTTTCTAAAACCACCTTTTGAACTCGTTATGGGCATTACAAATTTCTAGTGATACCATTGGGGTTGACTAACGTGCCTGATGTATTTATGAATCTAACAAACAAACTCTTCCAACCTTATCTTCATGAGTTTGTGGTCGTCTTCATTGATGACATCCTAATTTATTTTGACTCTATGGAAAAACATCATGAGCACTTGAAGGTCATTCTTGAAATCCTTCGAGCCCAACAATTCTATGGCAAACTTTCTAAATGTGAATTCTAGATTGATAAAGTCGTGTTTCTTGGACATGTCATTTTTGGGGGTAACATATTTGTTGATCCCAGCAAAGTATCTGTTGTACTTGATTGGGAACCTCCTTGAAATCCTTCTGAAATCCAGAGCTTCTTGGGTCTAGCTGGATATTATCGTCGCTTTATTATGAACTTCTCCAAAGTGGCACTTCCTCTGACTAAGCCAACTCAGAAGGATGAGCACTTCATCTGGTCAACTTCTTGTGAGTCTAGTTTCTAGGAATTAAAGTAGAAGTTGACGTCGGATCCTATTCTAGTCCTACCATATGGCAATGAAGGGTTTGTGATCTTCACTGATGCTTCAAGAAATGGGTTAGGATGTGTCCTGCAATATCTAGGAAAGGTGGTGGCCTTTGCATCTAGACAATTAAAGCCCAATGAGCTTAATTATCCCATGCATGGTTTGGAACTAGATGTAATCATTCATGCTCTCAAAATTTGGAGGCACTACCTGTACGAGGCAAAATTTGATATTTTCACCGACCACAAAAGCCTAAAGTACATCCTGAATCGGAAGGATCTGAACCTGCGTCAACATTGATGGATCCAGTACCTGAAGGACTATGATTTTACTATCGACTACCATACAGGCAAAGCTAATGTAGTCGTCGATGCTCTTAGAAGAAAAAGGGCACTGTGTGCATCTTTATTTGTTCCTGAATGGAGGAATATGGAGGATCTTGTGGGATGAAAGCCACAATTTCTACATGATCGTGTCCATGTCAACAATATCTCTATCATGTTTGACCTGCATTTTGAACTTCTTGAGGCATATAAAGGTAGTCCTGATCTTAACAAGCTCTTCTCTCTTTTGTCAAAACCTCAAACACATGTTTTTGTGGGTCTTGATGGTGGTCTTCGATACAAGAACTGTATGTGGGTTCCTGAGCAATCAGATGTGAAAACAAAGATTTTCAGTGAGGCACATGGGTCAAAGTACACAGTTCATCCCGACACAACTAAGATGTATAAAGACCTACAGTGCCAGTTCTGGTGGAGGGGCATGAAGCATGATATTGTTGAATTCATGTCCAGATGTCTGACATGCCAGAGAATTACAACAGAACACCAGAGGCCAGGTGGTTTACTACAACCTTTAGAAATTCCAAAATGGAATTGGGAACACATCACCTTGGATTTCGTGGTGGGACTACCCAGGACCAGGAAGGGATACGATGATGCATGGGTTATAGTGGATCGTCTCACAAAGTTAGATCACTTTCTCCTTGTGAAGACTACCTGCCAAAGTATCTGAGCTAGCTGACCTCTATATACGAGAGATTGTACGTATTCATGGAGTTGCAACGTCCATTGTCTCAGACAGGGATCGAAATTTCACCTCAAAGCTATGGAAATAGGTTCAAGAAGAACTGTGCACAAAATTGAACTTTAGTACATCCTACCATTCATAGACAGACAAGAAGTCAGAATGTACATTATAGATTCTGGAAGACATTCTATGAACTTGTGTTCTTGATTGAGAAGGATCTTGGGATCACTATTTGCCTTTAGCTGAGTTTGCATATAATAATAGCTATCAGGTATTGGGATGCCTCCCTATGAAGCTCTCTGTGGCTGACCTTGCAGATCTCCTCTACACTGGGATGATGTTGGGGAACATACTTTGATGAAATCTAAGGAGATGTAGTTGTATACAGACAAAGCTACACTAATTAGGAAGAGGATGAAGCATGCACAAGATAGGGAGAAATCTTATGTAGATGCTCATCAACAGGAACATCAGTTCAAAGAAGGTGATGACGTCTTTTTGAGGATTCGACCTATTCGAGCTTTGGCCAAGAATAAGGGAAAGCTCAATCCTTTTTATGTGAGACCCTTTGAGATCCTAGATAGAGTTGGTGAATGTTCCTATTATCTTGCCTCGTCACCTCAATATAGTGCAATGCATAATGTCTTACATGTATCAAATCTGAAGCCTTATGTCAAAGATCCTAGTCACATTCTAAATCATGAGCCTCTCGAGCCGAAAGATGATGTGTCTTGTGCTGAGTCCCCAATCAAAATTCTTGATTTCAAGACAAAGGAACTTCACAGTAATCGACATATAGATATGGTGAAAGTTCTTTGGAGCCACCATGATCAGACCGATGCCACTTGGGAGCTCAAGTCCAAGTTTGAGTAGAAATATCCTCATCTCTTTCAAGCCACTTGAATTTTGGGGACAAAATTCTTAAAAAGGAGGGGAGAATGTAATAGAGTGAGTTTTTACTTATATTTTCTCTCTCTTGTAATTTTCTTATTTCCAATAATACCCTCAACCTTTTCCCTTGCTAAATTGATTAAAAGAGATTATCAATTTCATAGAAATCAAAACCCTAATTTCATAGTAGATGAAATCCATGTATTAGGGTATATAGTCAAATTATACAACTAACATACGAGTTTGACTCTCAATTTTCTGCCATGGTTGGATAATATCATCTTTAATCTTGGTTTAAAGTTTCATTTTATTTAGATAAGCCATTTAGGAGTTATAATCATTTGAATTCGATGCATTTAATACCAATTTATCAAATCAAGGACCTAAGTTCATGAGTTAGTTAAGAAAATATGTGACATTTAATGTGCCACGTGGTTACCTGAACTAACCCACCTACACGGCCCTCACCTCATCTATTGAATGAGATGAATCATGGGTAAAGTAAAGATCTGATGACTCAGACCTTGTCTTCCTCATCTTGTATATCTCGGACAGCTCTGGCCAGATTCGATCAACTCCAATCTAATGGAGTTGCCCCTATCTAAGAGAGATATTTGGAGGATAAACTCCTCTCATCAAGATGAGTTAAACTAACCATAACTTCCTCTCTCTCATCCCCATATCATAGAGAACCAACCCATGGGTTCTCACACATCTCACTCTGGTGGTGGCGATATTAGGGCTTCCTCTTCTAAGGATTCTAGTAGCTCTGCCACCCTTCCTTTCCTCATTCCCCACTAGCAATTGCGATCAAGGCTACAAACATCTCTCCCCAGTCCCATCATCTTCAACCTCTAGACACCTCACCACGTCACAATCACAGCTCTTCTCGAGCCAAATCCACCACTCCATCATCTTCACCAATCCACAGTGAGCACCCACGGCCACTCGTACCTAACCAAGACCGCTCCCCATCTCTGATCCCTCTTGTGCCGGTGAGCTTCTCTACCTACCATGGAGGTGCACCAAACTATAGGGAGCCACAATAGGTGACTTGGCTGTCCGGATTCGGGATGAGCACATGAAGGTGCTTGCATCCTCACCCATACTCAGGCACCACCTAGGAGTGAGAGAAGCCCCACTAGAGATCCACCTTGCTGCTCGAGCAAGCAGCAACAAAGGAAGAGGAGGGGAAGGCATGGCGCTATCTAGGTCCTATGTGGACCAACCACAAAACACCACCTAAGGCTGACTCAGTTGATTCGTGCTCAAACCTTGCAAAGACTCGATCAATCGTGGCCATTGATCCAGTCAGATCCGGCCGTTGACCAAGGTAATATCTCGATCTTTTTATTTAATCAATAGAAAACATATTATCTTAGAAAAATCATAGAAATTACTAGGAATGTCAGATAGTGCTGAAATTATATATAATTTTCATAAAAAAATGTGAGCTATTCAAATAAAATATCATCAGGACCTATATCTGACTTCTATTCCAAAAATATTAGCTTAAATCCTAATGACCATACTTAGGTAAAGTAATCATGTAACAATGGCTATTATTTGATATGATCTGATCTTTGTGAAGCCTAAACCCTAATAGAATCATTAATCCTCACAATAGCATGAAACCCTAATCATATATGAATGGTTATCTAGAAACCCTAATTTCAAGTTCCTCTCTCTCTTCATATGTAGTTTTCATGCACTAAATGCAGACCCTAATTTCTTATGACCCCACTGTGATAATGACTGACCCTAATAACCCTGGATTCAACCCTGACCTATCTAATTTATGGAATCCTAAAACAAAGTCATTAATGATCTAACCCATAGTACAAACCCTAATGGTGAACGTTTATTTTCTTAAGTATAGGTAGGTGTCACTAAATAATGGAAACCCTAAAATAAAGACATGGTCTTATGACTCTGAAATAAGACAAAAAGAAATGAATAAATCATGATCTAATCATAGGATGGTGAAAATAATCCTAAGTAGACAAAAAACCCTAGTTTGGGATCATATGGACTCATAGTGACCCACACCCTTACTTTCTTTTTAGGGTGATCTTTTTACTGTTCGTCTAGACTCTTGGAATTCATATCTAATCAAATCATGTACGTGGCCTTTATTAAGTATAAGACTAGTTTTCCATGGTTGCATAAGATATGACGTATAATAGGTGACTTATTTGCTTATACTTTATTGGATGATTCCTAGTATTTATGCTTCACCAAATCTAAATGGAACATAAATGAACTGTTGATGAGTTGTAGCTACTAAGATAAGCACAAATGAGAGATGGCCCATTATGAATGTATAATATATATTGCCTAGTATGGATGTAAGATGAATTGCCCATGCTAGATGTACGATAAAGCAGTTTGCCCATACCGGATGTATGATAAAGTGCTGATAGAATCGTAGTACAACTGCATCTAATGATATGTCTAAAAGATGTGTTAACCTAATTTTCTTCCTTAAACAATGGTTTTTATTTTCTTTCTTTTGTTTCTTCAAGTATTTGAATTATGCAATCATAGTACTGTATTTTGAGCCATGTACCAACTTATGTTGATAATTTTGTTTCTCATATTTTCTAGGTACAAGGAACAAATAATGCATCTTAAAGTACCTGAAGCTACCAAATAAATGGGCATGGAGGATAGACTAGCTAGATTTGTATTTCTTATCTCTTTTTCAGTTAGATAGTCATTCATTCATCTAGATGATGTATAGGATGATCTAAATCCTATGTACTTTCATTTCATAAAACTATTCTCTTCTTCTTTTTTGAATAATATGTATGACTTCATCTTCAATGAATGTTTCTTGTGTGGCTAATCAATGATGTTTGTGAACACAATCTGGCTCCATTTTCATATTTTAATTGACTACCACAATCTCTTTTATTTTCCCTTTTGGCATATTTAGATATGAATATATGCATATCTGGAATGTCATTAAGGAAAGTTTATAGAATTTGGGGTCGTCACATCAAGCAAATGCTGCAAAATAATTATTTGCTCTAAACGTATGATATGTTGTTCACCACATCGTGGTAAAATGGGGTGCTAACATGGAACCCTTGTCAACAGATAAATCCTAGACAAAATGAGACATCAAAACCAAATCCCAAACAAAGTGGACTTTCCTCACCAAAATAGAACACTTGTTGTAAATAAGATAGAATTTCAATATCACAAATTTTTTAGAGAAATTATCATGAATAATTAATGAAAAATGATAGCATAAAGATATGAAATAATTCTGACTACTCAATGACAAGTTGATGAACCTTACATTATATTTTCATATATTTAGATTATGTGAGAAGTTCAATATTATATACTATGTGGAAATCAAATAAATATAAGAGAAATACAATCATGAAAGCTATCCCACCTTCTCTAAAAAACAACATAAATATTCAAGTAGTGGATGTTTTTACCAATATTCCATGTCAATATAATCTATGACTTTGTAAGTCCCTTTGGAAATTTCACTAATAAGAGAACATGTAATTTTTATTGTTAAAACATAATTACTTTTTATCTGTACAATGACAAAATGAGTTTAATTTTTGATATTAATAACAATAAAATGTAAACCCTCATGACTATCATTCAAAACTTTTAAATATGTGGATAGTAGTTATATAGATAAGATAACTATTTAAAATAATTATTGGAACATTTAATATTATTTAAGGAGAAATAGTTAAAAATATTATGGAGAACTTGATGTGAAAATTAGTATAAAATAAATTAAAAGTGTTGTCTTAGACTTAAGGTGTGTGTCAATAACACACTGATAATTTTTAAACATGACATTTATTATTTATTCTTAAGGAGATGTAACATCTTAAAAGGTAAAATGGCCATGATATACAAAAAAGACAAATGGACACAATTTAAAACCTATAAAGAACTTATTATTGGCATAATAAATAATTTATACTGCTATGAAACTTAGATTGATTAACCTAAGTAGAGAAAGTGACAAACTGGAAACTTTTCAATACAAATACATTGAAGAATATAAAAAAATGGAATTGGGACACAATAATAGAACACATTTGTAATGCAAGACAGGTATGAAAGTATTCATGTGCCATTTAATGTGAATTTAAGTAGTGAAATATTGTAAAGTTGCAACAGAGCGGTGAAGAACGCATAAGTTGATTTTTGTAAGAATTGTTGTGGTCTTATTGAGTATGTGCCTCCTAAATCATGTTGTTAAAATGGTTTTCCATAATTACATGCATTCATAACTTTTGAAACAAGTCAAACCTATAATTGAGAATTTTATATAATCAAATTACATTAAATGTAACACACTAAAATCTAGATACTTAGCTTAACCCTCTCATTTTTTATGCTTTTTGATTGTGTTGGTGTTAATTTCTTTTCCTGATTTAGATTAAATTAGGAGTGATTGGATTCTATAGTAATATTGTGTTAACATATATATATATATATATATATATATATATATAGTTATATATATTAAATAGGGGCATCAATGGAAAGCAATAGAGACAAGGGCAATATCAAAGAAACACTAGGTTGTAACAAGATGAGAAGGGAAGATATGATGGTTGGAGAAAATGAATTAGCCACTAACCACTATGTCGAGAGGACTTCTAGGGGAGAAGGTGGGGTTAAAGTTAAGATGATGAAAATAGGGCTCATCTGTAACACAGTGGAATGGAAGGATAGTCATTTAGCTCTAAAATGGAAACTTCAATGGTCACACTGATAGATATTGATTAGTGGTTGGATTGATCCAGAGAAATGTGATTACATGAGTCCTTTTATAAGAGAGGTTCTTGTGAATCTGATCACCAAGAATTTCCTAGAAAGTACGACTAGAATTGACAAAGTAGAGAGTAGAAGATGCTTATTCCTAGAGGATTAACCGGAGGAGATCTTTAACCTAGAGGACGTCAAATTAAATCAAAACAAAGGTTTTGTATGAAACTTATGTTGCTTCCAAGGCAAAAAAAACTAGAGAAAACACTAAAAGTATTATATTATCATCAATCTTGTGGACATAGTATTATATTATATAAATCTTGTTGACATGACATTGTGATACCTAAAAATTGAGGAGAGACTGAAACTCCTATGGTGACCCATGTCCATCATCGATCTATACAAGATATCCAACCAATTCTATATATTTCAGTCACCTGTAAGGTAGACTAAGAAAAGGTACTACACATAGGACCAGAGTTCTTGTTTATATGTAGTTTAATGGTGTTTCCCTATTCATCTTTTTTTCAACCAATGGAAGGAATGCTAGATTACATCAAGACATGAGTCTGCGTGCTAAAGCTACCCATCCACTTCTATAATGACAAGTTCTTTTTTCAAAAGATGATTAGGCTACTAGAAATATTGTGACAGCAGAAATCCAAAGGGAGAAATTGTCACAGACTTGAAAATTCCATGAACCATAGAAGATACCAGAGTGCAAATGCTGAAGAACAAGCATAAATGAACAATATACTAACTGCATACACAATGAAAAATGTCAACATTCAACATGTGATCTTATTACAAAATGAACTATTACATATTACATTTACATATTGAAAGAAGAGTTTTATATGTCTATGACCATGTATGCTGCTAGGATCTATATTGAATAAGTACAACCTGAACACTTTCTCATAAGACATCTCTTCTCCCATGCTAGGTTTGAACCTAAAATTATTAAAATAGGGTAACAAGTCAGTACAAATGTGCTAAGTACGTGGTTCCCATAAAGGACATAAAATACTAGAAAGAAAACACAATTGTACAGTACTACAAAAATATTGCTTGGCAGGATTTGAAAGAAACAAGAACAACATTTGATCAATATCTTAGTTTATTTGACCATATTTTATTATGAGTTTTCCCATTATGTTGATATCAAAAAGCATGCTTATATATACATGGATCCATCTTCCCAATGAGATGGCAAATGTAACATACCGAAACCTAGAACTTGATCCTATTCCAGGATTAGGAGGTTAGAAACCTTAGTGTTTGAGGTTTAGCCAAACAAGGATAAGGGTATGCTCTTTAGTGATCGTAAATATGTTAATGCATGAATAAATCACCCTAACATGTAGAATATAAATAAATATTACCCAATACATTCAAATTAATCATAAGATTGAGTAAGGGTGTACAAAATATGTCACACGAGGTAATAATGTGCATAAAAAGACAAGGTGTCCATAATTGAGAATAATGGTATATAATTCCATAAATATAAAATAAATAAACTTATGTGAGATAATGTTAGAGAAGATTTGTTCTAGATAATTCCTTTGCCTTATGTAGAAAGGAAGAGAAAAAAAGGAATGAATGATAATGCTTAAAACATGTTAATGTAATATTGAATTATTAATAAGAGAAATAATGGAAATAATGGATAATGGGTTAAAATTTATAAAAGGATAACTTATTGGCTAAAGATAACCTCAGATTCATATTCTTTGGATATGCTTTGGCTTGGAGGCTAAGTTTCACCAATCTAGGATAATAATCATCATATCTATTTTATTTAGAAAAGGAAAGGTGTTTTCGAAAAATAGATTTAATGGATAAAAATCACCAAAAATGCACTTTAATCATCATAACTCCAAAATGATAAAATTATATGTTTTCATCATCAGGAGAACCTAACTAGATCAATTCTGATGTTTTCAAAGTCTAAATCAGAGTTTTAAGTGAAAAATCTAAAACTAGGATTTTGTTTACATTAATGAACATGTTATACCCTAATACAAGATTATACATTGAAAATAGGAAAAGTTGATCTTGGATCATATAAAAGTAGTGAAGTTGGTAATTGAATTCAATATGAGAGGTATGTGCATATCTAACCCCTTAGTTGGGATTTTTGCTTCCATAATCCTATTTTTCATAATGAGGCTTGAAAAGAACCCCTTTTCCTTTATTATTGTTTCTCTTGTTCTAATTGCCTCAAAATCAGATTTGATATATTATTTTGTGGGTTTTAGAACTCCACTACCATGTTGCAATTATATGATAATTTATCTTTCCACTTTACTATTTCTTGAGAATGATGGTTTATTTGGCTATTTAGCTATAGTAGTGGTACTTATGTACAACCACCCATAGTTTAGGGCATGTATTATTTCTCCCTGGGGAATGTGTTTACTCTCCCCCTGGGGAATGTGTTATTTCTCCCCAACATAAAATATTTGATAGGTGACTGGGAATGTGATTACTCTCCCCTCATCTATAGGTTGGGTATGGTAGGTGCCTCAACCCTACTTAGTTAATGTAGTTCAATTAATATCATGCATGCTACTTCTTATGATTTATTTGTTATGGCAATAATCTTTTGTTTATGCCTCATTCTCTTGGCCCTCTCATCTTATGATGAATCTATAACCTTAAGTTTCATTATTGTTCTTATCTTTGTTTCTTGTTCATATTATCGACACATACCTTGTTTCTTTCCTTTGCTGGGTGCTTTCCCAACCACCCAGGATTAGATCAAGGAGTTGAACAAGATCAAAGAGAACTTAGCTTTTGGCATGGACCTACCTCTTGGAGATGTTTCTTTAGAGACAAGACTTGAAGTAATTTAGACTTCCCTCGATCTAGATCCTTTTGTTATTGTAAACCCTTTATGGGAGAATGATGGTGTACACTTATACAAAATTGAATATAGTCATGAAATTATATTCTGTTGCAATACTCTTTGGTCTTTTGTATACCATATAAATAAACTTTTGAAACTTTTACATCTGTCTCAATATACCTTTTGAGTATGTTGGGAATGGAGGTTTGATTCTTCAAATTTTTTGTAAAGGGGTGATTTCACTCTTTTACAACATGGTATCAAATCATGTAGTTTTCGGTTATCTAACTATTTCAAACTTGTCTCCCTTAAGATGTTTACCTTTATCCATAGGTTTCTTATACCTAGTATCCTTGCCTTGTGCAAGAAAAAACCCTAATGGTGGGAGATAACTCAACTGTTGACAACCAGTACGATTACAAGATACCCCAGAACCCTAGGTTTGGGATGCCAAGGATGGATCCATCCTTTACCACACTAGTGACTCAAGTTACACCTCAGATTGGAAGTAGACCATCAGTAGGTCAGGAGACCCCAACTCTATTAGTACATGCATAGTCATATCTCCAGAGTAAGAGTTGTCCATGTTTTGATAACTTTTTGCTACTACCATGGAAGGGAAGATGAAAGACCCATTTGTACCTGAAAAGCCTAAGGAGTATTCCATCATGGAGTTTATGAAGATGCAACCACCCTCCTTCAAGGGTGAAGGTGAAAGAGAGATGGACGATAAAGCTGATGATTGGGTGCTAGCCATAGAAAGGACCTTTGATGGTATGCCATGTCCTCCCCACCAGAAGATTAGATTTGCTTGATATGTTTTGGATGGACCAGCTCAAGTTTGGTGGAACATGATAGGAAGGACATGTGGTATCTCTACCATGACTTGGGAGCAGTTATTGGTGCTTTTTTGTGGGAAATACATCTGCACTGCTTCCCTAAAGAAGAAGGAAGTAGAATTTTACAACTTGAAGCAAGGTTCCCTAACTATTTCTTCCTTTGTATAAAATTTTCTACAGTTGGAATGCCACGCAGTAGGTTTGCACTACTACAGAAATGGCTTATAACGTCACTTTTAAAGGTGTCAGTTATATAAATACACCGACACATAAAACCTACAATGTCAGTTTAACTAAAAAACTGATATCTATCTGTGAAGGGCGACCGACCACGGGTATCGCTTTTATTTAGTGTCGGTTTCCTAATAATAAACCAACGCCTAAAATTAACCGCCAAATCCAAAATTTCCTCTGAAAAAAATTACCTCCAAAATTTAACATATAGTGTCGGTTATTAACTACTAAACCGACGACGAAAGGTTATTCGCGAGTCAAAAATTCAGCACGTTTTGGTCTTCGGTGTTACTACAATAACCGACTCTTATGGGTTTTCCTGAGTTGTTCCCAGGAAATTTTTCATACTCTTTGAGCGTCGGTTTTATAAAGAAACCGACGACTATGGTCATAAATCGAGAACAATTTTTTTAATCGACATATGTAGATAGACGTCGGTTTTTTTCTAGTAAAGACCGACGACTATGATTGAGAATAGGTGTCGGTGTGTTTGTAGAACCGACACCTTTAGTTTTATGTGTCGGAATTTTGACTAACCGACGCATATTGTGCAGTTAATAGCCCCGCGAAATAGAACTTTTCCCCATTGTCTCTGTTTCATTGCGAACCTGCTAGGTCTGGAGATTGCTGGTGCACTCCCCGCCGCCGTTTCTCCCGCCGTCATTGCCCCCGCGCCGCCACCGTTGCTCCCCCATGCCGCCACCGCCGACGCACCTCTCCTAGTCGCCCGCTCACCGCCGACGCTCCTCTCCCGGCCTCACCGTTGCTGCTCTCACCTCACCAGCTGACGCTCTGCTCCTGGTCGCCCACTCACCGCCTCCATCCTGGTCACCTGCTCATCGTCCCCGCCCGCTCGCCGCCGCTTCCCTCTCTCCAGCTTGCAGCTCCAGCCACCAGATCGCTGCACCTACTGGTACCCTTCTTCTTCTTCCTCCTCTTCCTGCTTAGACAATACAGTTTCTCTGGCTTGCTCCTCGCTCCTGCTCCTGGCCCCCTACCCCTCTTCCTACTTCTTTCTCCTCTTCTAATTTTTAATTGAGTTGTACATGCATCAAAATCGTCCCTACTTCATATAAGCTCTGTATGTATGTACTGCTGCACCCATTTACATCTTTATGTATGAACTGCTGCACCTACATTACATATTTATCATTTGTACATACATTGCTGCTCTGCTATGAACTCAACCACTAATATTTACTCATACATTATACTTGTACCTATACATACATTCATACCTTAGTTTTTCTTGTATTGTTATGCGTTCAACTAATGTATTATCTATGTAGATGTACTTCGTAGTTTGCAATACATATAACGATATAATGTACATATCATGTACTACCTACTACTGTATAATGCATATTCTATACTATGTAGCATGTACCTCTAAAGCATAATGTATTACATATATCATGTACTGCCTGCTACTATATATTCATATACTATGTAGTATGTACCACTAGTGTATACATATCATCTATGGGCTACTTCTGTATATTATATAACTTTATTTATCAATTGATATGTATTTATTTATCTATTGTTTGTATTTATTTATGTACTGTTTCAGGAATTAATTGATCATCTACTGCTGCCCACCATCTCCCTACCCGTCGGCTGCTCACCTTCCTACTTGCCTGCCAACTCGCCTACCCTCCGACTCTCCCTCTCTCCCTGTTGATGCCTAAATGGGCTCAAATAGAGGTAATTAACATCCCCCAAAACCATATTTTATTGCACTTCTTGATCTTTAATCACATAGACTTAATCAACATTGCTACTTGTATGATCCTAGTGATTAAAAGCACTCTTTCCTGGTCCCCTCAGTAACTAATGTTCCCTTGAGATGAGTGTTAATTGATCTAGCTTGCTTACTTTCCTTGTAATGCCATCTTTTATGTGCTACGACCCACTAGTCACCTTTAGAGTATTAAAATGATGCAACTTGTACACTTGTTACATTTGAATCTAAAAATCCTATGAAATGATATCACCCCACAAAATCAGTAGTCACAATTATGTCTTGTACACTCTAGAATCAAGATCTAATACTCTTATGCTATTTTAACACCATGAGACCTTTTTTGCTCATTCTAGTGGATTATTATGACCTATGATGACCTAACATGAAACCATGATCTTAATGATATGATTTTATTGGCCTAGAAACCCGTCCAAGATTTACTCATTAGGAGTAAATCTTGGATAGTCCCCGATTTGGGACTACTCTTGAACACCTAATCTCACTTAGGATGTAAGTGTATAATGTGTATTGGGTTTTCAATGAAAATTCAGTAGCATTTCCCCGTTTGTTCTCTAAGTACATATGTACTTGGAGAACAGTGGGGAAATGCTGCCAAAATTTTCTTGAAAACCCAATACACATTATACACATACTAGTGAGATTAGGTGTTCAAGAATGGGATAGGTGGTACACATACATTTTTTTGAATGTGAACTTTACAATGTGAATGTGGACTTTACAATGCGAATTACTTTACAATGTGAATGTGAACTTTACAATGTGAACTTTCAGATGGATGAGGACCATGCTAATGATCACTGTGAGGGTGAGGATGTGCTTGCACCGCCTGTCAATGTAAGTTTTAAGAATATATCCCTGAGGTTTCTATCAATATGTTCATTTATAATTATATTATGTAAGTGTGTTTGTTATCAAATTTTAGGTTGGTGATGTACCCCCTGAAGAAATTACAACACTTGATGAGCAGCAAAAGAAAATTAAGAAAGTGAGGCGCATCACAATGATGAATAAGTTAATACAGCAAAGGGGAAATGGACCCAAATTGGCTGTGGATTTCGATCAGGCAGGAAATCCATATGGAGTGAACCGCAACTCATTTGTTTCATATCTTGGGGTTCTTACTCGCAGCCATTGCAGTCCTATCCTAGAATCATGGCATAAAGTTCCTAAGGGGAAGAAAGACCACATATGGAAGGAACTATGCGTGAGTTATTATTATTTGTAATTCTATTTGTGTAGATTACTAATTTTTAGGATACTAGTTAATAGCAATTCTATTTAATTTGCAGAGCATATTTGATCTGGATGAAAAGATGCATCATAAATGTGTGATGCAACGTTGTGGGAGGGTCCTATGGAACTATAGGACCAATCTCACCCGAGATTACATATGCGATGCTGAGAATAGGTTCTTGATTGGTTCCAATTCTAGAAATTGATCAGTATTTCACTAACTCTACACTAATAATTTTTGTTTGTATTCTCTTTGAAAAATAAATATAGGAAGAAGGAAGCCACACAACAATAGAACTACTTAGACCCCAAAGAATGGGCGGAGTTTGTTACCCAATGAAAAACAGATGAATTCAAGGTATTAAGCGCCACTCCCAATTTAATTAATATATGTTTTTATGTAATTACCTATTCAAGATTAACCTTTAGTGTTACTAACCAAATCAATGTGCTAACTAACTAGGCTATCAGCGATGCTCAACGAGCAAGGCGTGCATTGAATGTGCACAACCACACAATGGGTTCAAGAGGATATGCAGGCATTCACCAAAGACTACAGGCTTAGTCTACTCAGCCTACTGCTACTCAGGAGACTACAGAGTCCTCTACTACTGCTCCCGCACCTCTGCCTCGTCGTGTTATGTGGATAGTTGGGAGACAAAACAAGAAGGGAGAGATACCAAAGCCCGCAACTGCTGAGGCGGCTGCAAAAATGGTAAAAATCAAACTCTTAGAGCAATATATCGATATTGATTATTGTTATGTTTACTTACAAATTTTTGTTGATGGTGCTTAGCGGGAGCTGCACGAGCAGAGGAAGGAAGGCAAGTTCATCCCTCAGGGCACAAGAGATTAACTGACAGTTGCTCTGAGGAACCCAAAGCATCCTGGACATGTAAGGGGTGCAGGCGCTGGTGTGGGCATCAAAGCGTTCTTTGGGCCATCCTAGCATAAACCTGTCCCAAAAGTGGGACTTTCACAAGCTGAGGTAACTTATTCTTATTTTAGAACGTTATTGCGAAAGGGAATTCAATAATCAGAAACTAGCATTTCTTTTATCCATGTATAGGTAGATTCCTTAATTAATAGGAGAGTTGAGGAAGTAGTTGATAAAAGACTCCAGGAAGCATTTAACAAGTGGCAGGCATCGCAGACTGCCACTCAGACAGTACCTATGGAGAACCTCTCTTCTCCTACTCCTCGTACTGCAGAGGTTGGGAGTAATCCTATAGACCCACCTAGCACGTCCTCTGTAAGTATTTTTATGGCATATATAATAGCTAGTCTGTTCAAGATGATATGTTTGTTTATATATGCATATAACATTCTTTACGTAAATTTGTAGGGGTTGAAGCCATGCTGACTACAAAGTGAAGGATATATTGTTGCAGCTGTATCGACTTACCCACCCCTTAAAGGGTGCATGTTTCATGGGAGTCCAGTACCAGATGGCATGGTACGTGTGAGCCCCATACATATACTCACCGGCTGGACGAATCTTGCACTACCTCATGCACACCCAGATGCTAAAACACTTGGTGAGGCAGTAGGAGGAGTGATACTGTGGCCCGAAGCGGATGTCCTCTATACTGATATTGTATGATAAATTTTCATTACTTTAATTTGTTAGTGTGTATATATATGAGTCAATTGATATGAAATTATATATACAGGTCAAAAAGATGAGACCCGCTACATCTCAGCCTCCACCTCCTCGACTACCAAGTTGTCTTCCAGGGAACCTACACACCTCGATAGGTCCTAATTATAGGAGTGTGGCAGTATGGATTGGTGAACATAATCCAAATTGCCCTATAAATGTTACTACTATTCCGGAGAATGTTGCAGGTAAATCATACGATAACAATCTATTTATACAAGTTTAGCATACGTATTAATGCATACGTAATAGAAGTTCTGGATACATATTTATGCAGGTCAAACATTCGAAAACAACATGTTTATACAAGATATTTTGGAGTTTTTTAGTTATGAATGGCTGAGCACATCTATGATAGATCTGTGGATATGGTGAGATTAATGCATACGGAAATTGGGTTTATACATCCATATACCTTGTTTTATATATGGCAATCTAGTTTCTTATATATTAATGCATACACAATACATGTTTTGCAGCCACTTATACAAGACATGTACATATTTTGGGTTTTCCCATGTGGGATTTTTGGTTCCATCTTTGATTAGTCTTGTAGTTACAGACCCTTCTTCAGTTACTTCATACTATTGTGATGCTTTTGAATATTTTGGTAAAAATAATAAGACTGTGATAATAGCTCCATTCAATGTCGAGTAAGTTTACTTTGCTTGTAATTTGGACTTAAGGAAATTACATTTTTATTGCGGATATTGAGTTATTAATTTTCTACTTTCTTACCTGTAGTTCTAAGCATTGGGAGTTATTAGTTATTGTCCCCAAGACATTCACCGTATATTATCTAGATCCTGTGGGGAGTGAGTTGGATGTATTATATGGACATACAATTAAAAGGCCATTATTCTCATGAGAAATATTTTATGTTTTTATATCTGTTAACATCTGTTACTGCATTACTATTTAATTATGTAATTTTATGTGTTACATTAACATATATAGGGCTTTACAAGAGTACAAAAAAGCTGGAGGAAAGGTCCCCAGGAAAAAAATTCAGACACTCATTTGGGAGAATGTGAAAGTAATTTCCTGACTCCAATGTATATATTATTTATGTGAACTGTGCTTATTTGTATTTTTGAATATTTTGTATGTTTCAATTTATAGTGTGCTACACAAGACAACGGTTGGGCATGTGCCTACTATGTGATGCGATTTATGAACCTAATCATCAAACATGCCGTATTGGAAATCGATAACATACAACAGGTATTATACATAGTCTCATTAAATACTATGAAATATATGAATCTTATCATATATTATTATAATTATGTATGTACGTCATTCTCTTTGTAGGTCTTTAAAACTGAGGACTTCGACACAGGTGCAAAGCATTTCGATGTACATGCTCCCTATACGAGAGATGAATTAGATGTTGTAAGAGAAGATTGGGCAAAAGCCCTACAAAGAGTGGGAATTTTTCAATATGATTTTGATGACAATGATGACAATGATGAATAAAGAATGACTTTGTTC
The DNA here is from genome assembly GCA_963693085.1 of Alisma plantago-aquatica. Taxonomy (NCBI): domain Eukaryota; kingdom Viridiplantae; phylum Streptophyta; class Magnoliopsida; order Alismatales; family Alismataceae; genus Alisma; species Alisma plantago-aquatica. The sequence continues at coordinate 764,704,184 of OY856413.1, read as the reverse complement.
TCAAAATTAATTTTGTGTGAATGTGAATGAATTTTTATGAATTGACATATGTGTGTGAAAATCATCAATACATGAATGTTTCTACATGCGTCTGAATGTGAAAAAAGATGAAATAAATGGCACTGTAGGTTGCTATACTGGTTTCTACATGTGTGTGATGAAAAAAAATAATATGAATTAAATGTTCTTATACATGAGTATGAATCACATATATATAATATTTTCCATCATGTTAAGATTGCAGGTTTGTGGCTTATTGTTGGCTGATATCAATAGATGTCGTAAAACGTGTAGTTCATAACTGAACTGCAGGTTTCTCATCCTGTGACCAGCCACAGCAGGTCTGCAGACAGACAGAAAAAAATCAAAACATAGGCGTCGGTTATTTGGACAAAACCGACACCTATGTTATACGGCGGCGGTTATCCACTTAAAACTGACGTCTATGTGACCAGGTACCACGGCTGTGCTAGGAAGCACGACCGTGGTGGCAGAAAGGGGATAGGGCGTCGATTATTATCACAAAAGCAATGCCTATAATCTCTTTGCTGGCGCGTTTTGGTGGCGGGAAGAGTTTTGGCGGCGGTTGGTTAGTAAAAAACTGACGACTATAGTCCCTTTGCTGGCGCATTTTCGGTGGCGGGAAGAGTTTGGGCGTCGGTTTTGACTAAACAATCGATGCATATAGCCCCTTTGCTTGTGCGTTTTCGGTGGCAAAAAACGTTTTGGTGTCGGTTGGGATCTGACGCCAAAGGTGTCCCCCTTTAGCGGCACCCACTTGGGTGTCGCTTTGAAACCGACACTAAAAAGCTTAAATAACCGACGCTAAAAGGCTTTTATGTAGTAGTGTTGGGTGAGGAGCGTAGGGCTAACCTATTCCTTCAAGGACTCAACTACAATGTGGGTCATGCTCTTATCCCACAACTTCCCTTGACCTTTCATCATATGGTTGATAAAGATTTGGTCATGGAGTCTTACCCATGGTTTCAACCTAGGGAGCTTGAAAAGAAGAGGAAGCCCTCAGGAGATGAGGAGAGAAGAGACAAGTGTGCTAAGTGCAATGGTTACCATCCTCTAGGGAAGTCCTCTCAAGACAAGAATCAAGCAAAGTATCAACTTGACTTCTGAGTTGTCTTCCACCATTGCAATGAACCTGGACATATTCACCCTAGGTGCCCTCAACTTCATAATGGTCCTCCACCGGCTCAACAACAGCAACCTCACGTGCCTCATCAAAATAATGGTAATAATGGTAGAAGACCTGTGGAAAGGTGAGCTGGAAGAGTTTTTATTTTGGATGATTAAGAAGTCTATGATGATGATCAAGTTGAAGGTAAACCTTAGTCCCATCATTAGACTTTCAAATTATGTTTCCTTTTGTATGGTACCTTGTGGACATATGTAAGGAAGTTACTATGTACCTATAGTTTTCTTGACTTATTAGGATGAAACTTTTTAAGGGGTGGTAGTTGTTAGTTGTGGACGTTCAGATCTCGAGGACGAAATCCCTTTAAGGGTTGGTATGCTATAACATCCCAAAACCTAGAACTTAATCTTATTCTAGGATTTGGAGGTTAGAAACCTTAGTCTTTGAGGTTTAGCCAAACAAGGATAAGGTTATGCTCTTTAGTGATCGTAAATATGTTAATGCATGAATAAATCACCCTAACATGTAGAATATAAATAAATATTACCCAATACCTTCAAATTAATCATAAGATCGAGGAAGGGTGTACAAAATATGTCACACGAGGTAATAATGTACATAAAAAGACAAGGTGTCCATAATTGAGAATAATGATATATAATTCCATAAAAATGAAATAAATAAACTTATGTGAGATAATGTTAGAGAAGATTCATTCTAGATCATTCCTTTTCCTTATGGAGCAAGGAAGAGAAAAAAAGGAATGAATGATAATGCTTAAAACATGTTAATGTAATATTTAATTATTAATAAGAGAAATAATGGAAATAATGGACAATGGGTTAAAATTTATAAAAGGAAAACTTATTGGTTAAAGATAACCTCAGATTCATGTTCTTTAGGATAATAATAATCATATCTATTTTTTTAGAAAATAAAAGGTGTTTTCTAAAAATATATTTAATGGATAAAAATAACCAAAAATGCATTTTAATCATCATAACTCCAAAATAGACAACTGCATTAGAGTTTTTTCTGAAAAGTCTAAATTAGATCAATGGTGATGTTTTTGAAGTCTAAATTAGAGTTTTGTCTGAAAAGTCTAAAACTAGGGTTTTTTTTACATTAATGCACATGATATACCCTAATACATGATTATACATTGAAAATAGGAAAAGTTTATTTTGGATTATATAAAAGTGATGACGTTTATAATTGAATCAATATGAGAGGTATGTGCATATCTAACCCCTTAGCTGGGATTTTTGCATCCATAACCCTATTTTTCATAATGAGGCTTGAAAAGAACCTTTTCCTTTATTATTGTGTTTCTTGTTCTAATTGCCTAAAAATTAGATTTGATATATTATTTCTTGGGTTTTGGAACCCCACTTCCATGTTTCAATTATATGATGATTTATCTTGCCACTTGATAACACCAAATTTTGTGATGTTTTTGGTTGTTATTTCATTATCAAAACTACCCTTTTAAACTGATTTCCTCTCTTTTTGTATGTACTTTTGCAATAACAGGCCATGTAATGATCTTAACCCAAATTTATCATCTTTTGCAGAGTTTTCTCCCATTTTAACCCATTTATCAGCAACAAGGCATATCCCGGCCCATAAATGTGTTCTACATGCATCAGCCTTCCCACTTGTCGGTCGATACGCTCACTGCCCGACATGGCAGCACAATACACCGACGTGCGACTCAAGGATGTCGCGCAAGAAGGAACCAACGGGCGACATGCCTCTTACCCGACAGGGATCTAGGCTCGCCATGACAACTTAAGCGTGTCGCGCGACACGGCCACCCACCGGTAGGTGCCGCCCGTTACGATGACCGACAGCAGACTTCCTTGTGCCGGGCGATACTGATATCAACCATCCACCAACCCCACAATAATGGAGATGATAAAGAACACGTGGCATCCAGAGCACCATAAATTCTTCCAACCGCTGCCTATAAATAGCAGCTACAGGACTCCGATGGGACGGGTTGGAACCCTGTGAGAGCTACCAGAGTAAAGAGATTGGAGCTAGCGTATCGTGCCTCAGGGTGTGCTGTGTGATTCTAGGTGAGCACTTCCCCATCCCGAGAGGGAGGGAATGGTTCACTCAGGGTTGTCCCGGGCACCGCTGCAGGCCGATATCGGCCAACGAGGATATCCGATACAAGCAACTGACACTTCAAGCGATACTCTAAGCCCGACACAATACCGAACCCCGATACGCAGTGCCTGTCACGGCGTGTCGCCCGAAAGAGTACCGCCCGACATGAGCGTATCGGGCTAGGGCGCCTCGCGCGATACATCTGCCCGTCATGAGCGTGTCGCTCGAGAGGGTGTGCCGCCTGACACGGGTGTATCGGGCAAGGCTCCTGCCCGGTATCGGGCTGGAGAGTCCGCTATAGTCAGTCGTTCTTCTATATCAAGAAGGTGACATTTATCTTTGTTATTTCAGTCATTTACTTTATTTAATTATGTAATGTAATCAGACCTTTATATGTTAATGGAATTAGAAGAGTTTATTTGTCTGCTACTTATGCTTGGTATCTTTGTTGGATGATTGCTATGCTTAACATCTGGACTCTAGCTTGTATGCTTGGATTGTGTTTCGATTAGCTACCGAATCGTGTTTTCCCATTGCAACATCCTCGAGAGAGGTGTTGTGGCTCTAGTGTTTGGTCTGATTCTAGAGTACGAGAGTGCCCAGAATCGGAGTTGCTTTAGTAACCCTTCCACTCTAACTTAAGCCCAACAACTTCGAGAGGGGTGTTGATGCTTAGCTAGAGGTACCCGCTTCGAGAGGAGGGTAAAGGACGTTTCTGCTGCCGCTTGTTTTTCTGTAGTTTTCTCCTCCGTACCTTTAGCGCTAGTATTATCTCTCTGTTTCCGTTACACGAAAATCCCTAAAAAACTAATAAATGCTTAAAACCTTAATTTTCCACATAACTCCTATTGGAGATAGATTTCTTTTGTTTTATCGACCTTATCCTGCTGTTCCCTTATGGAATTTTATCTTATCTTTACCCTTTCCGGAGTGTAGCGTGTCAATTTTGTGTTCTCAACACTACCATCCTTGTCCCTGTGTTCGACCCCGTATATCTACTTCGACCCCGTAAATAAAGTTGTGGGGGCCTAGAAGGTTTCGGGTTACAAATGTAAAAGTCTGACTACTTCAAATCCGCCTCCAATTTTAGGACGCGCGATTTAGGCCGGTCAACTTTTTGGCACCGTTGCCGGGGACAAGGCAAAACGGTACGGTTGACGAACCTGAATCCACTAACTACACTCCAGTGCCTCAAGCTTAGAAACAAGTTTGACAACACTCTCTTTTTCCTTCTTCATTATTATTATTATTATTCTTTGCCTGAAACAAAAAATTAGTATTACTGATAACAAATTTTCTAACTTGATTATTACACAATGTTCAGGTACTCTGTTCAACCGAGCATCAACACCATCAAACATGCCTCACTTTGAGCAACCTCTTTCTGAAGATGAATGTCAGGGGAGAGCCAGACCTCTCTCGAGCACCAGTCCAGGCCAAGATGAGGTTTCTCACCAACCCAACTTGGTTGGACAGTTGTTTGCTTTCATAAAGAGACAAGATGCAATCATCAACCAGATGGCGCAGAGTGCACATCCCAATCCAGGAGTTCTAAACTCCATTCAGTTCCAGATGGAAAATTTGCAGACACGCCAACGACAGGTTGATCAACAGTTGGCCCAGATGGCCTTTTTGATGAAGAACCCTTCAAGAAAGATGCTCTCCTATCCCGAAACTGCCAGAATGGCAGTGCTAAGATCTGGGAGGACAATGGAGTGTAATGAGGAGGCCAGACCAGAGCCTGAGTCAAGGACTGAGGGTGCAAATCTGGTAGAAGATGAAAATAGCCAAGTTGATGCCTGAGAGCCTGAACAGAGATCTTTCGAGGAGCTACGTGGTGGGAGAAGCCCTTACGCTCCTAGGCTACCCTTTCCATACAAGTTGATAAAGGCAAACCTGAAGAAGCATCATGAAAAATTCATGGAAACAATCAAGAAACTTTATCTTGAAGTTCCCTTTCTGGACGCCTTGGAAGAAATGCCAACTTATGCCAAGTTCCTCAAAGATCTGATCATGAAGAAGAGTAGAGGAGGAAGGATTGAGACTGTGCATCTAGAAGTGACATCCTCTGCTTTCGTAAAGCCGGATCTGCACAACAAAAAGAGAGATCCTGGGGCTTTTACAATCCCTTTTGCCATCAGAGACAACGTCGAGCGGAAAGGTCTTGCCGACTTAGGGGCTAGCATCAGCCTCATGCCACTAAGCTTCGCGAAAAGATTAGGTTTAACTGATATGGTTAGAACCAACATGAGGATTGAACTAGCGGATCACACCTTTAAAAGACTCGTCGGTGTTATCAAAGATGTGCCGATCAGGGTAGGTAACTTCTTCATTCCGTGTGATATAGTCGTCATTGACACCGTGGAGGACCCCCGCTGCCCTGTCATCTTTGGACGTCCTTTCCTGGCTACGGGAAGGGCGTTGATCGATGTTTCTGAGGGGATTATCACTCTGAGGGTCGGTAGCGACCACTTAGACTTCAAGGTGAAGGATGCAATGAAATGACCTTCCCTGTCTGAGTCCGCTTGCTTTGCGGACAGCTACAATAAATTCTGTGAGGAGATAGAAGAAGACATCCGCATGGTAGACCCCCTTGTAAGGGTGATAAGCGGTCAGGATTCTGACTTTGAAAGCCCAGCAGTTGTGGAGTGTCTCAGCCTTCTGGACCTGTCTGATGAAGATTTGAGCAGCGAGGAGGAGGTGGTAGAATCTGTCAAGTATGCTTCTCTCGAGGGGGGGGGCATAAGAAAGGACATCCAGGGCCAAGCCTGAATTGAAGCCGTTACCTGAAGGATTGAAATACGAATTCCTAGATCAAGAAGAAAGGAACCCTGTCATCGTCAACGCCAATCTTTCAAGGATCCAGCTGCACAGACTTCTTGAGGAGTTAAGACTCCACCGTCGGTCTATAGGATACTCAATGGAAGACATCAAAGGCCTTAGCCCTGCTTTATGCATGCATCGCATCAATCTGGAAGAATCTGCCAAGCCTCTGGCTCGACCCCAGAGGAAGCTGAATCAGATGCTAAAAGAGGTCGTCAAGAAAGAGGTAATCAAGTTAGGGGATGCAGGGATCATTTACCCAATCAACGATAGTAATTGGGTAAGTCTGATCCACGTAGTACCCAAGAAAGGCGGTATGACAGTGGTTAAAGGAGAAAAGGGCGATGAGGTGGCGGTTAGGACCATCACCGGATGGAGAATGTGCATTGATTACAGGAAGCTAATCCAGGCTACAAAAAAGGATCATTTTCCACTACCTTTTATTGATCAAGTTCTTGAAAGATTAGCGTATCATGACTTTTTTTATTTCTTGGATGGATTTTCAAGATTTTATCAGGTCCCCATCTTGCCCGACGACCAAGAGAAGAGAACCTTTACCTGCCTCTACGACACCTATGCCTTCAGAAGGATGCCCTTCGGACTTTGTAGCGCTCCCGCCATGTTTCAACGACGCATGATATCAATGTTTTTGGATTTTCTAGAAGATATCGTAGAAGTTTTCATGGACGATTTTTCAGTCTATGGAAAGGACTTCGATACCTGCCTGAAAAACCTATCTTTGGTTCTGCAAAGATGCGAGGAGAACACTCTGGTTTTAAACTGGAGAAGTGCCATTTTATGGTGCGGGAAGGCATCGTTCTGGGACATAAGGTCTCAAGGCGTGGTATCGAGGTGGATGCTAGCAAAGTTGAAGCTATATCCAAGCTTCCTCCACCGAAGTCCGTGACGGGAGTGAGGAGCTTCCTCGGACACGCCAGATATTACCGAAGATTCATAAAGGACTTCTTGAAGATTTCAAAACCATTGTCCAATCTGCTGGTAAAGGATGTTGAATTTGTTTTCTCTGAGGACTGTCTAAATGCTTTTCAGGTTTTGAAGAATGCCCTTGTGTCACCACCCATCCTCCAAGCTCCAGATTGGGATTTACCGTTCGAGCTTATGTGCGACGCCAGCGACTATGCAGTAGGAGCGGTCCTGGGGCAGAAAAAAGATAAAAAGCACCATGTGATCTGCTATGCTAGTCGCACATTGGACGAAGCTCAGGTGAATTATACAACTACCAAAAAAGAGATGATCGCAATTGTCTTCGCCTTTGATAAGTTCTGGTCGTACCACATTGAAGCAAAGGTCAAGGTATATACAGATCATGGGGCCATAAGATACCTAATGCAAAAGAAAGATACAAAGCCCAGACTATTGAGGTGGGCCTTATTGCTGCAAGAGTTTGACCATGAGATTATCGACAAGAAGGGTGTAGAAAATGTGGTCACCGACCACTTATTGAGGATTGTAGCCGAAAGACAGGGGGGACCGCCCATCAATGACAACTATGTCGACGAGGCCTTAATGTTGGCTGAAACCAAGGAAGAAGACTTACCCTGGTTCGCAGATATCTGTAACTATCTTGCTTGTGGAGAACTACCTCCCAACATCATCTATAATCAGAAAAAGAAGTTGTTCGCGGACGTGAAAAATTATTGTTGGGATGATCCTCTCCTCTTCAGAAGGTGTGCTGATAACTTGTACAGGAGATGCATTCCCGAAGAAGAAACCCCAAACATTCTGAAGGAGTGCCAAGCCTCCCCTTATGGGGGACACCTGGGTAGTGGAAGGACTGTTGCAAAAGTGCTACAGTCAGGGTTTTACTGGCCCACTTTATTCAAAGACGCTGCACAATTTGAAAAGGTATGTAAAGAGTGCCAGTCAACAGGCAATATAGGGCGAAGGAACGAGATGCCGATGGAGAATTGGATTGAAGTAGAAATATTCGACGTGTGGGGGATTGATTACATGGGGCAGTTTCCTCCATCAAGGGGGTATCAATACATTATAGTGGTAGTAGACTATGTATCGAAATGGGTAGAAGCTGTGGCCACCCAAACGTGCGACGCTAAGTCTGTGATAAAGTTGTTCGAGAAGAAAATTTATCCTTGGTTCAGTGTACCGCGAACTGTAATAAACGACGGTGGGTCGCATTTTAGTGAAAGACAGTTTGAAGCACTCCTACGAAAGTATGGAGTTAAGCACAAGATCGCTACACCCTACCACCCACATACTTCTGGGTAGGTAGAGGTTTCAAATAGACAAATCAAGCAGATTCTGGAAAAGACTGTCAGTCGGACGAGGAAGGATTGGTCATTAAAGCTCGACGATGCACTTTGGGCCTATAGGACTGCCTACAAAACGCCCATTGGAACCACCCCCTACAAGTTGATATACGGAAAATCATGTCATCTACCTCTGGAGCTGGAACATAAGTCCCTATGGGCAATCAAATTCCTGAATATGGATCTGGAGAAAGCAAGGGAAAAGAGATATTTGCAGTTACAAGAGCTTGAAGAATTAAGGATTCATGCTTATGAGAACGCAAAAATCTACAAACAAAGGACGAAGGTGTGGCATGATGCCCACCTAAGGAGAAAGGATGTAAGTGAAGGGGATAAAGTTTTATTATTTAAATCCTCCATTCGCCTTTTTCCTGGAAAGTTACAAACGAGATGGTCAGGATCGTTCACTGTATCGAAGATATACCCATCAGGAATGATGGAACTATATGAAAACGATGATCCGACCAAGGTCTTCCAAGTAAACGGGAACAGAGTGAAGAGGTACTATGAAGATGAAGCTTTTATCAGGAGGGCAGAGATCAACTTGCAGGACATGGATACTGTTGAAAGCCAAAAGTGAAGGACCTAAACTGGTCGAGCTAGAGACGAAAACTACAACGCTTCTCAGGAGGCAACCCGAGCTTTCTTTTCTTTCCTAGAATAGGATGCAATTTACTTACGTGAAAAACAAACATTATGGACATTTGGACTGTAATAAGGCCCGAGTCAGCACATGCGCCACGTGCGCTGACTCTTTTGTTTTATGGGCCACCACTCTGTTTCATGGACTGGGATGGGTAATACTATCTGAGGTCGGGGACTTAACCCTAAACTAATGATGTTTTACTCATCAATCATTTTTTCTTTCTTTCTTTCTTTCCTTCCTTCGCCTCGTTTTTAGTTCTTCAGGCTGCATATCGGACGTGTATCACCTTTGCTGATCGTATCGGGCAATAGTTCAACCGGCGCACAGAACCCGCTCGTATCGGGCAACGACATATCGGGGATTGCAAGGGCCGTGACGGATGGTACTCCCAGGCGACGAGTGCCCGTATCGGGCAAGATGAATAATTGTCCTTGATTAGATGGATGGAACCGCTCGTCTCAGGAATGACTTGTCTCAACGGCCGACTTTCGCCCCAGATTTACCCATTTTACCCTCGGTCGAGATTGCTATATATAGTACGGAGGTTTTACCGTGTCGGGCCATTGCTTTTTCTCTTCTAGCCACCCGTATCATGTAGTAATTTCCCTTTTTACTCTTGTGTCGGCCAAGGTTGCTTCAGGTAGCAAAGGTATAGCCTGACAGCCTGCTTGCTTGACACAAGCTTCTTATCGCGCGCAGCGTATCGGGTGGACGACTTTAGTTGATTTTTCTTGTGTCGCCCGACACGTGTGTCGCGCGATACATTTTTCTTACATGTTTTCCTGATACGCCGCGTCGGGCGATAAATCGTATCGCCCATTTTTGTGCCGCATCGCTTGTTCTTGTTATCGGGCGACACGTTTCTCTATCTTTCGGGGAAGTCCCTGTCGAGTAGTTTGATTCACGCGACCGTGTCGCCCGGCACACCCGTGTCGGGCAACAGGTGTGATGCGTAGCTTCTCCTCCCTATCGGCCAGTATTGTATCGCCTAGGATGTTCTTTTGATGAACGATACCCGGACTTTGCAACGAGACGAGTTTTATCATGATATCAGTTTTTCTTGCCTATCTAACATTTAAATGATCAATGAACTGATAACATGTATGGCCCGTACAAAACAACCCCCCCGGTCAAGTTGATAACGATCAAGTTGAAAAACACGGCAGAAAAATCGACACTGCGGCCGCAGCTGAAGCAACAATAGTCGGAGAGAAACGCCAGAATCCCGAGGTAGCTAGGCCATTAATCGCCGAAAAAAGAGCAAGGACGGAATTTCTTGATTGGGTAGCCCCAAGAGAGGTCCATTTCCTTATCATAGTTTGTCTTCTGCGGTGGTTTAGGACCATCTCCAAAAGAGAAAATCAGTGGAAGTCTTTCTCCAGTGGCCTCTGTTTTGAATGTGGGTATTTTGGGTTCATCATTCCTGAAGACACCTTCATCTTTGGGGGGGTATCTTCTTTTGACACATTATCCACAAGTGTTTTCAAGATCTCTCTATCTACCATAGGCCGGTTATCATCGTCATAATCTGCACGAGCCTTGTGCTTCCTTCTTGAGAGCTTTGCACTTGTTCTGGTTGCATCCTCCTGGGAAAGAAATTGGACTCAAGTGGACTTGTCTGACTAGTCCAATAGATGATGAAGGTTTAAAGAAGCTTATATTGATGATCAGGCCTTTTTTTCATGTTTACAAAGGAAGCATCTTAAAAAGTCTACCTGATCTAAGGGAATGCGAGCTTCTTCCTCAGCAAAAGCGCATGACTGATCTCATTGAATCTTGCAATTCCGAATGCACTTTTACCATCTGGCACAACTGTCTACAGGCGCGATCAATGTCTAACCCTCACTGGGTTAACATTACCTTACCCTATCTACTTCACTACTCTAGGACAGAGTGTGGAGAAAGTTTGGGGGGGGATACCCAATGTACCAGTGAGGGAGGTATACAATTTTCTTCTTCAACTCCACTCTTTGTGTTCTTTTGTTTTTCTCCTATATCTTGTGTACGCATGCATACTCATATAAAAATTTTGAAAAATTGTTACTTATTTTGTCTCCCTGCATATGTACAAAGCCACTATATAAGTAAAAACATGATATGACTTCTTGCCAGTTGGTTTTCTATGTTCCCAAAGAGATACAAATTTTGTTATGTCTTTTTGATAATGCAGCCTCAAACAACAAAAGACTACGAACTTTCCACGCTAAAAATTGCGAAATATAATCTTGTAACAACTAAGAGACGTGTATGCAGAAGGAAAAAGCTGCCCAAACAGCAACAAAACTCCTCTTGTTCTCCCCTACCCAACAAAAATCCCAACAAGAGAAAGCAGCCTTATGAGAGTGAATACAAGCATGAGAGTTGTGCTATATGAAAAGAAAAGAAATATATATATATATATATATATATATATATATATATATATAAACTTGTTTTCCAAAAGTACCCATCTTTAGGCATGGTAGATCTGGGGCAGTGGTACGTAGGATGTGAAATCACTGCTCTAAACCCAACTGGCTTGGATTACAAGGACCACTTTCCCGTTAACAGACCCATACCTGGATGGACTGATGGGAAACAAGAAAAACCCAAAAAGCCTTAGCCTACCCCACACACAACTTTCTGCTCCCAAAAAGATGTTTGGTGTGAAAGCTAACTTCGAAATCATGCACCCAAGTCTCACCGAAGCTGTGGAGAAAATTTTGCTTAAATAAGGCATGAGAAAATAAAGTCTGTTGTTAGTGACCGGGCCGTATTCTTAGAAAGACAACTCAATACCTGTCTCAACTCAAGGACTGAAAACTACATCGGGCAAGAAGAAGCATCACAAAATAAAGTTTAGACATTGATTGAGGACAATCAAAATGCTAAGTTTGGGGGAGTTGATAACACCAAATTTTGTGATGTTTTTGGTTGTTATTTCATTATCAAAACTACCCTTTTAAACTGATTTCCTCTTTTTTTGTATGTACTTTTGCAATAACAGGCCACGTAACGCTCTTAACCCAAATTTATCATCTTTTGCAGAGTTTTGTCACATTTTAACCCATTTATCAGCAACAAGGCCCGTCCCGGCCCACAAATGTGTTCTACATGCATCGGCCTTCCCACTTGTCGGCCGATACACTCACTGCCCGACAGGGCAACACAATACACCGACGTGCAACTCAAGGATGCCGCGCAAGAAGGAACCAACGGGCGACACGCCTCTTACCCGACAGGGAGCCAGGCTCGCCACGATAACTTAAGTGTGTCGCGCGACACGACCACCCACCGGCAGGCGCCGCCCGTCACGATGACCGACACCAGCCATCCTTGTGTTGGGTGATACTCATATTGGCCATCCACCAACCCCACAATAATGGAGCTGATGAAGAACACGTGGCGTCCGGAGCACCATAACTTCTTCCAATCGCTGCCTATAAATAGCAGCTACATGACTCCGATGGGACGGGTCGGAACCCTGCGAGAGCTACCAGAGTAAAGAGCTTGGAGCTAGCGTATCGTGCCTCAGGGTGTGCTGTGCGCTTCTAGGTGAGCACTTCCCCATCCCGAGAGGGAGGGAATGGTTCACTCAGGGTCGTCCCGGGCACCGCTGCAGGCCGATATCAGCCAACGAGGATATCTGATACAAGCAACCGACACTTTAAGAGACACTCTAAGCCCGACACAATATCGAACCCCGATACGCAGCGCCTGTCACGGCGTGTCACCTGAAAGAGTACCGCCCAACATGAGCATATTGGGCTAGGGCGCCTCACGCGATACATCCGCCTGTTGTGAGCGTGTCGCCCGAGAGGGTGTGCCGCCCGACACAGGTGTATCGGGCAAGGCTACTGCCCGGTATCGGGCTGGAGAGTCCACTGTAATCTATCGTTCTTCTATATCAAGAAGGTGACATTTATCTTTGTTATTTCAATCATTTACTTCATTTAATTATGTAATGTAATCAGACCTTTATATGTTAATGGAATTAGAAGAGTTTATTTGTCTGCTGCTTATACTTGGTACCTTTGTTAGATGATTGCTATGTTTAACATCTGGACTCTAGCTTATATGCTTGGATCGCGTTTCGATTAGCTACCGAATCGTGTTTTCCCGTAGTAACATCCTCGAGAGAGGTGTTGTGGCTCTAGTGTTTGGTCCGATTCTGGAGTACGATAGTGCCCGAAATCGGAGTTGCTTTAGTAACCCTTCCACTCTAACTTAAGCCCAGCAACTTCGAGAGGGGTGTTGATGCTTAGCTAGAGGTACCCGCTTCGAGAGGAGGGGTACAGGACGTTTTTGCTGCCGCGTGTTTTACCGTAGTTTTCTCCTTCGTACCTTTCTTTAGCGCTAGTATTATCTCTCTGTTTCCGTTACACGAAAATCCCTAAAAAACTGATAAATGCTTAAAACCTTAATTTTCCTCATAACTTCAGTTGGAGATAGATTTCTTTTGTTTTATCGACCTTACCCTGATGTTCCCTTGTGGAATTTTATCTTATCTTTACCCTTGTCGGAGTGTAGCGTGTTGATTCTGTGTTCTCAACACTACCACCCTTGTCCTTGTGTTCGACCCCGTATATCTACTTCAACCCCGTAAACAAAGTTGCGGGGGCCTAGAAGGTTTTGGGTTATAAATGTAAAAGTCTGACTACTTCAAATCCACCTCCAATTTTAGGACGCACGATTTAGGCCGGTCACCACTTTACTATTTCTTGAGCATGATGGTTTATTTGGCTATTTAGCTATAGTAGTGGTACTTATGTACAACCACCCATAGTTTAGTGCATGTGTTATTTTGCCATGGGGAATGTGTTTACTCTCCCATTGGGGAATGTGTTATTTATCCCCTATATAAAATATTTGGTAGGTGACTAGGAATGTGATTACTCTCCCCTCATCTATAGGTTGGGGTCTGGTAGGTGCCTCAACCCTACTTAGTTAATGTAGTCCAATTAATATCACGCATGCTACTTCTTATTATTTTTTGTTATGGCAAGAATCTTTTGTTTATTCATCATTCTCTTGGCCCTCTCATCTTATGATGAATCTATAACCTTAAGTTTCATTATTGTTCTTATCTTTGTTTCTTGTTCATATTATCGACACATACCTTGTTTCTTTCCTTTGCTGGGTGCTTTCCCAACCACCCAAGATTAGATCAAGGAGTTGAACAAGATCAAAGAGAACTTAGCTTTTGGCGTGGACCTAGCTCTTGGAGATGTTGCTTTGGAGACAAGACTTGAAGTAGTTTAGACTTCCCTCTATCTAGATCCTTTTGTTATTGTAAATCCTTTATGGGAGAATTATGATGAACACTTATACAAAATTGAATATAGTCATGACATTATATTCCGATGCAATAATCATTTGTCTTTTGTATATCATATAAATAAATATTTGAAAATTTTACACCCGTTTCAACATAACTTTTGAGTATGTTGGGAATAGAGGTTTGATTCTTCAAATTTTTAGTAAATGGGTGATTTCACTCTTTTATAGGGGAGTTCACCTAGCTCAATCTCTTTATTTAAAGGAGGAGGTCACCATTTTGTACAATTTCCACCCTCCAAGATGAGGAAGTCACTCGTACCCCATATCAACTTCATCATCATTATCATCATCATCATAATTTGGAGAGTCATAATGGGCATATCATTTATGTTCAATATTATTTTCAAGACATATATATGATATCACAAGATTATTCAATAGAAAATAATATACCACACCAAGCACATAATCCAAGTAATTTATAAAACATATCAATTGGTCAAGAGGTGAAATACATTACTTTACACCTATTATATGATTCTAGTCTAAATGGACTAGACATACATCAAAGAGGATAGCCCCACATACCTGAGTTCAACAAATCCTAATTTTTCTAGACCACCTAGATCACTGGTCATCACCTTATTAATAAAAAATTAATCATCAAAATATAAAGTTCATCATTACTCATAATATTTAGGTAAATTTTAGCATTTGGGGCCAAACCTAGGTTTTTATTGATCTTGTGGTGTTCTCATAATTTTATGCAAATCAAATGGTCATTATAGGATTCTATCTTCAAATTCTTATTTTTCTGATGTTCAGTCTATTTTCTAGATTTAAAATTAGGATAAAAAGCATCTAGATATGCATTAATGAGTAAAGGGCTATATTTTGGCATAATAATATTATTAGAGTCCATATAAAGGTCTCAATAATCATTATGGTTCTATCACAATTATTGATAATTAATCTCAACTGGATACAATTTATTCCAATTATATGAATCTTAGAATAGATAATTATAAACAAAACTAGTTATGACAAATAAATATTTCTCAAAAGTCTGATCTAGGGTCCTTATAAAAAAGTAGGTATTTTTCTAAGTCTAGGGATATTTTTGGGGGATTTATCGACTATGGGAGCTATTTACTAAGTAATTTCTAAGCTTGCATATATTTCTGGAGATTTAAGACTCATTTACCTTGCTAAGCATGATTAGAGTCGTTGATTGGCCCCCTCATGGGGATTCAAGGTGATTTCGCATTACAAATAGAGCAGGGTGTTGTTCAATGCTTGTTGACCCGACCAGTTCATGCTTTGGTCAGGAAGACACACACCTCTCTCTCTGTGATGCTCTCGTTGACGTTGTTCGGGAGTTGCAGGCTCTATTTTGCTTCAACTTGCAGCCACCGCCGTGGTATGGAGGAACACCGGTGAGCAAAGTAGCAAGGTCATGACTTTGAACTCGAAGACTGAGTGTCATCCAATATTTGATTCTCTCCATGCCTCATCTCTTTCACCTTGTCCCAGTATGCGAAGAAAGGGAACGATGCACTAGAGACCTGATTGTGACTACCTTGTTGTTGTGAGGGCCAGAAAAGGGGAAAAGCACATCTCCATCCTTTGGACCTAGTAGAGGCCTCTGGGAGACTCTTGTAATCCCCATAAATTCCTTCGTGCTCTCTGAACCAAACGGCATGGGGAACAATGGTCTCCTTGAACCAGTTTGCTTCTCCACCATGGTGGAGCTCTACAACATGTTGGAGCAAGATTTCTAGGTGAGATAGCCCCTCATTCTAAGAGGAATAGGTCTGTGAATCTCTAGAATTCAAGAGGTTAACCCCTCGTTCTAAGAGGAATGAGTCTTTGAATATCTAGAATTCAAGAGGTTGTTGGAACTATAAATGAGGTTGATAGGTTAAGTTGGGGTGTTGGAGGGTAGAAGTAGGGTAGTAGATTAATATCACCATCTTGGTTATGATTTTTAATCACCTGATCAGACTCTCATAGATGTTACTTAGATGAGGGGAGATATTTGAAGAGAGAGATCTTCCCTTGCACTTCCACATTATCCACCCTATGAGAGGTCTATCAGCTCATGAAATAAAAGGAAAGATATTAGTTGTTGCAACAAGATCTGATATGTCCTCCAGACTTAGTCATGGGTGATGGATCTTGCTTCTTTCTATTCTATTTTCTCCATGGGAATATGAGGTAGTTTCATAGTTAAGATTCGTCAGGTCTACTATCTTCAATAGCCATTAAAATCTATGTCACCCATATGGAATCACGCTAATAGGATCCACATACCAATATGCTTGAGCAGGTTGTTCACGTGTGATATCACTTCAATAATAAACACTTAGGTCTAAAACCATGTGAATCCCCCAATCATTCAATCAATATTCAAACACTAATATCTCTAAAATGGTTAATCACAATGCCATGAAATTTCAACCCTTCATTCCTGGACGTGTAACAAATTTGAACAAAGTTTTTTTTTACCGAAAATCTAATGTTTCCTCGAATAAATTCATAATGAAGTATATAAACCTTGAATAAAATTCAACTTACCATCAACTCTTAATCAAACAAGTCAAACTTACATCATTTAACCACATCACACCTCAAGGTCCATTTCAAAATCATTTTACCCAAGGAATGTCTTCAAATACTATATTGGATAACAAACTCCTAAATTTAGGGTCATCACATTCACCCCACCTTATATGGAACTTCATCCCCGAAATTCACTAGTCTCAAACCTAAGGTGATATCAAGTGGTCCAACGTCATATAGGTCAACACTTATGGGTGTTAGAGCTATCATAGTGTTGAATGTATCCTAAGTTGTCATTTTAGGAATATAAAGCATATAGGGGTGTACTCACATCCCCCTATTGAGGTTGAAGCATCATATCATGTCTTATTCAGAGCATGACAAACATTTTTTTGGGACATATCCCTCATTCACATAAGAATTAGGGTTTGCTCATACTTTTGAATTTAAAAGAGGTATTACTCAATGTTTAATCTTTCACACTATTGAATCATACAAGGTGATTATAAGATTTCCTGTCATTTAATAATGGAAATTTTCAAACTTAATAATATTATTTTGCTTTATGATCGACATCATGTTAGGATTTCATTACTTGAAAAAGACTTACCTAACGTGCTTGCATTTTCATCCTGTGTGTGAGTTATGCTCAAGTAGAAGCACAAGTTTAGGAGGATTAAGGTTAATAACTATATTTGGTGATCATGTAATCTAGTCCAAAGATATCTTTATTTCAAGATCAAGATTTCATACTTACATATGTCATGTATGATATGGAAGGAAGGATAACATACTAGATCAAGCTTATCTAAGGAGCATATCACACATATATCATATTTCTAGCTCAAGTGAGATACATTTTTTCTTCCACTGTCTAAAGAGGAACTCCATTATCCACATAATTGTTTCATAATAATCTTACTTATTTCTAAGTATGAGATTCAAGGCTCAAGCCACTCAAGCTAGGACATACTTAGGTCAAATCATGACATGTAATGACAAAAAAGTTTCTGCCCATATCAAAGCAATCTACCCAACACTCAGAAATAAGTACACCCACTAGCTTCATTCACATGGAACAACCAACCCAAATATGAGGCTCATTATAGAGATCACATATCATCAACTTCCTCTAGGGGGGCATCTCCCTCACCTAGATGGATTTTCAAACGCATATTTGATGACCTATTTTATTTAGGGTTGGGCTCTTTCACAAGAAGTCAAGGGTTAAAAAATTGTTCATACAAACCACACATTAGGTGACTCAACTCATATACTTAGAAGTTGTCTATATAGGGACTCATTGTCAAATTTTCAAAATTCACCTCTCATATTTTGGAGTTTAGGTCATGTAGCCTTCTCCCAAGGTGGGCTCACCCTCTCTAGAGTTCACCCTATCGAATGTCCCATGCTAGAGGACCTCCTTTGTAAAGATCTTGAGGCCCTTGTTGGTCCTAAAAAAAATCCCACGTCATATATCGACTGATACAAATCTATGTACATCAATGCAATCCTACTAGCTATGTGTAGTACAAGAAAATTAGCACAATAACAATTTGTGTCATATATGGTGCTAGATTGGCTATAGTTGCATTAACAAAACCTATCTTGAATCATTAGAACATTATTTATCCTCAAATTTCAAACTTGGATCATAATATTTAAAAATCATACTCTATTCAATTGAGCTCATTCCTGTTGGGCTGTCTTATTGGCCCAACCTTTATTTTGGCTCTAGATGATTAAGTACTACATCTATCCTTTGAGAACTCTCATCTAGACTAAAGTCACTCCCTTTCACTTAGGTTGCATGAACACCTCCTATTCTCCTGTCTGAGGGACAAATTTTCATATTCACATATACATAATAAAATATTATATAGTTTTTATACAAGAAAATAAGTGTCAAAGAAAACTTATAAGGCTCGGTCCAATTGGAAAACAAAACCAAATTAGCAAAACCGAGTGTCCCACACACAGTAGAAAGTCTAGCACCATGCCACCTAGTTAAATGGTGAGAACAAAGTGTAGGCTAGTGAATATGCCCAAGACATGTGTGCACCTATGTCTAGGGTTCCTCTTCCCACGATGCCTTCATCTCCAAAGAATGTAACGTCCCATACCGCCACATGATAAGGGATGATTTACAACAAGGGACTTGTCATAAAACATCACTAGTCTATACCTATTTCTCAGATATCTAGGTTCTAACCTAGAGGCTTAGTCATGCTTAATATCCAACATAATAAGATTCTAGGGTTTCAAGTAAAAGGTGAAGTTTAGTTTTATGTTTTGTGGTGAGCAATTGTTAGGTGTAGGTATTGTTCATGCTCTAATACCAACTGTCATAAACTCGAAAATTTGTGAACCATAGAATATACCAGAGTGCAAATGCGAAAGCACAAGCATAAATTAACAATATTCTAAATGCATACACCATTTTTTTTATAAAGGTCATAGCATATATTAAATGCAAAAGCAAGCAAACACCTACTTTGCCGAGTAATACAAGATAAAGCATAAGAAAGTTCTACTGTGAAAGAAAGAGATGTTAAATGTTCAAGGGGGAGGCACCCCTTAACAAGCCTCTTTTATCACTAAGCTAGAAATTTTGGAAGATGGGACAGCTATGGACATAGAATAAAATCACCGATGTTGCAGCAACAAACTAACACCCATTTCATCATCAACCATTGCCTTCAGGTCACAAATAAAACGGGCTTCAGATTCACCTTCTTCGGAGTCCTCCTTCCCATCCAGTTCCTGTTTACCTACACATGGTGAACATATGAAGGTCTGCGTCGATTTGTGAGATAATAATATGCATTAGTTTCAGAGTGTTGTTGAAGAATTTGTTGTTTCTCTCAAGTCAAAGGTTCCAGCTAATGATGATGAAGATATCATTTCCCGTGAAGGAGTTGTAGTGTATGTTTGGTGTAATCTTTAAAGGAAAGGTTGCTTATGAGAGATCAAGCTGGTAATTTCGTGTGAAGTGTGTGAAGATGCTTAGTGAAAATTTGCACTTAAAGAAAATGTGATCCACTGAGTCTATGTCAAAAAGGCATAGAGAGCATCTAGATGGGCCAATGAAGCCTCTCTTGGATAGGTTTTGTTCAGTAAGCATCTTGTTGTGAAGGAGCAGCCAAAGAAAAGTTTTATGTTTTTGTTGCCATTTGTGTTTCCATATTTTTGTAGTTGGGGGGGAGAGACTTCTATAGGAAAGGTAAGAGTATGCTTTTTTTACTGAGTAAGAGTTTCCCCATCTCCATGTGATATTGTTTGAGGAATTATTTTCAAGAATCTGCTTCATAGCTGAGAGGTCATCTGGTTTGAGGTGCATGAGAATGCATCATTTGAGAGTGTTTCTGTTGCTTGTTAAGAGGCCAAGATCCTTGACAATGTTGATCTTGAGGAGGTTATTTGGAATGGCCCAATTTGTGTGCAGGTTTAGACCATAATTTTTTTCGTTCCATGGATCGTTCCAGAAGGAAATTTTTAGATGAGAGTGTGGTGGAGTGTTGATGAGTTGGGTTATTTTTTGGATGTTTTTATTTATGTATTTCCAAAGGGGTGAGGCATATTATTTTGGTACTTTGTGCTAGAGAGCGGATTTTTTATAGTATTTGCAATTGATGAGGCTCGTCCAAATTTTTTTCTTATTTTTAACCAGACTGTTGATAATTTTGGTTATAAGACAAAATGCATGGGTTTCAATGTTTAGTATACCCCAACCACCTTGGTCTATAGGGGCTGCAATAGTGTCCCAATTTACAAGATGGTAGTGATTTCCAGATTTTATGGAGGGATGGTAGTTGTTCCAGAGGAATTTTCTATGAGATTTATCAAGGAGTGTTCTTGTTTTGGTTGGAATGGGGATACAACTAAGGTAGTGAGTGTTAATTGGAATGATGACATTGTTTAGAAGAGTAAGCCTTCCCGAGAGATTTAGAAAGTTATTTGTCCAAGTTGAGAGTTTTTTGTTTATTTTGTCTATGATGGGAGTCCAGGTTGCATTTGTGATGTTGTGGGGGGGGGGTAATGGGGAGTCCTAGGTATTGAATGGGGAAGTCATCAATCTTACATTTAAGAAGATCCCTGAATCTTTTCAAAATTGAGTGATCAAGGTGGACCCCAAAAATGGATGACTTTTGGAGGTTTATTTTAAGTCCCGAAATGTAGGAGAAAATGCCTATTATTCTAAAGATGTTGAGTATAGAGGCATCCTCAGGGGAGGAGAGGATAATGGTATCATCAACAAATTATAAGATATTCTCTTTGCATTCCTCTGGTGATTTAATGAGACCACTAATTTTTCCTAGTTGTATCATGCGGGAGAGGATGGTTGTGATTATGATGAACAGGTAAGGGGAGAGGGGGTCACCTTGTATGAGGCCATTTGTATTGTGGAAATAACCAAAAGGTACCCCATTTATGATTGTTGAGAAATGGTTTGTGGAGATGTAAGCTTGGATCCAGCTGACCCATTTGTATGGAAAACCAAAGCCGATAAGAGTTTTGGTTAAACAGTTCCAGTTTATAAAGTCAAATGTTTTTTCAAAGTCCAATTTGATGGCTAACAATGGTGTTCTATTTTTGTGACAGAGATGTATTGTTTCATTTACCATCAGGTAAACGTCTTGAATGCTTCTACCTTTGAGAAACGCATTTTGATTAAGGGGAATGATTTTGTTCATGTCAACATTCAACATGTGATCTTATTAAAAATGAATTATTACATATTACATTTACATATTGAAAGAAGAGTTTTAATATGTCTATGACCTTTTATGCTTTGACAATATTACAAAAATATTTCTTTGCATGATTTAAAAGAAACAAGAACAACATTTGATCAATAGCTTAGTTTACTTGACAATATTTTATTACTATTTTCCCATTATGCCTATATCAACAAGCATGCTTATATACATGTCTCCATCGCCCTAACAAGATTGGGGAGGTCACCTGGATCCATCTCTCTATTCAAAGGAGGAGATCACCATTTTGTACAAGTTCCACCCTCTAAGATGAGGAGGTCGCTTGTACCCCATGTCAACATCATCATCATTATCATCGTCATCATAACTCGGGCAGTCATAATGGGCATATCATTTATGTTCAAGATTATTTACAATAGATATATATGATATCACAAGAGTATTCAATAGAAATTAAAATATCACAAAAAGTACATAAGCAAGCAATTTATAAAACATATCCAACTAGTCAAGAGGTGAAATAGAGTACATTACACATAATATATGCTTCTAGTCCAAATGGACTAGATAGACATCAAA
This sequence comes from Alisma plantago-aquatica, assembly GCA_963693085.1. Classification (NCBI taxonomy): domain Eukaryota; kingdom Viridiplantae; phylum Streptophyta; class Magnoliopsida; order Alismatales; family Alismataceae; genus Alisma; species Alisma plantago-aquatica. The sequence goes on along the minus strand of OY856413.1, from coordinate 764,682,047 downwards.
GATGATACTCCCACGTACCTGAGTTCAACATATCCTAATTTTTTCTGGACCACCTAGATCACTAGTCATCACTTGATTAATAATAAATTAATCATCATTAATATAATGTTCATCATTATTCATAATATTTAGGTACATTTTAGCATTTGGGGCCAAACCCAGGTTTTACTGATCTTATGGTGATCTCATACTTTTATGCAAATCAAAAGGTCATTATAGGATTTTGTCTCGAATTTCTTATTTTTTATGTTTAGTCTATTTTCTTGATTTAAAATGAGGCTAAAAAGTATCTAGTTATGCATTAATGAGTAAAGGTCTATATTTTGACACAATAATTTGATTAGAGTCCATATATAGGTTTCAATAATCATTATGGTTCTATGACATTTTTTTGATAATTAATATCAACTGGATACTATTTATTCCAATTATATCAATCTTGTAATAGAACATTATGAACAAAACTAGTTATCATCAACAAATATGTCTCAAAACCCTGATCTAGGGTTCTTACAACAAAGTAGGTATTTTTCTGAGTCTAGGGGTATTTTTGGGGGATTTATTGACTATGGGGGCTATTTACTAAGTAATTTCTAAGCTTGCATATATTTCTGAAGATTTAAGACTCATTTTCCTTGCGAAGAATGATGAGAACCGTTGATTGGCCCCCACATGGAGGGTCAAGGTTCATTGCTTGCTAACTCGGCCGGTTCATGCTTTGGTCAGGCGGAAACGTGCCTCTCTCTCCGTCATTCTCTTGTTAACGTTATTCGTGAGTTGCAGGCTCTATTCCGCTTCAACTTGCAGCCGCCGCCGTCGGATGGAGGAGGCGTGACTTCGAACTTGAAGCCGTCACCTTGTGCCAGTATGATAAGAAAGGGAACGATGCACTAGAGACCCAATTGTGACTCCCTTGTCGCTGTGAGGGCCAGAAAAGCGGAAAAGCACGTCTCCATCCTTCGGCCCTAACAGAGGCCTACAGGAGACTCTTGGAATCTCCATGAATTCCTTGGTGCTCTCTGAACCAAATGGCAATGGCAACAATCGTCTCCTCGATCCAACCTACTTCTCCACATGATGGAGCTCTGCAACCTGCTGGAGCAAGATTTCTGGGCGAGATAGCCCCTCGTTTGCTTCGTAGGAATAGGAGGTAGTGGCCTAGTTAAGAATCTTCAAATATACTCACATCAACGATCATTAAAATATGTGTCACCCAGCTGGGATCACGCTAACAGGAGCCACACCCCAATATGCTTGAGCGGGTTGTTCACGTGTGACTTCACTTCAATAATGAACCCTTCGGTCCAAAATCATTCGAATCCCCCAATCATTCAATCAATATTCAAACACCAATATCTCTCAAACGGTTAATCACAATGCCATGAAATCTCAACCCTTAATTCCTCCACATGTAACTAATTTGAGCAAAGTTTTATACCAAAAATCTAATATTTGATCATATAACTTAATTACTCAAGTAAATTCATAATTAAGAATACAAATCTTGAATACAAGTCAAATTAGGATCAACTCTTAATCAAACAAGTTGAACTTACATCATTTAACCACATCACACCTCTAGGTCCATATTGAAATCATTTTACCCAAGGTATGTCTTCAAATACAATATTGGGTAACAAACTCCTAAATTTAGGGTCATCACAGAAATGCATGCACAACACATTTACTAGGCTGAATTTAGAGGTGAATACAAGCAAACCTATTTAGTTGACTATCCTCATTGATAACAGGTACTACAAGTTAGCATATGACTCTTTACCCGATCTATGTCTTGAATGTGTGAAACTTTTGACATGTGAGTAAGGAGTGCATGGGTGGTGGCTAACAATAGGAGAACCCACCTCCCAATACCAATGAGGATGTTGGAGTTAGGTTGATAAAGGAGGATGAGTAGTGGAGGTTACATTATGGAAAGAACATCACGACTCATAGAGAAAAGGTATCTGGAAAAAGGAAAGAAGGCAAGCAATGTAACCAATAGAGTTGGGAGGATTGATACAACTGATGCAAGGCCCTAGAGAATGACGATTAGGAAGATTAAAATGAGGAGGGTGGAATTATACTTGCATCATGCAAAAAAGGAGAACCCCTATACTCTAAAAATAGGGAGGAAGAAGAAGAAGATGACCCATCACACCACTGAGGAACAAGAACTAATTCTTATGGATGTTAGTGACATAGGAAGACTAACAAGGAATCACCATCAAAAGGAAGAACTTAAGAATCCAGTGGCATGGATATCTTAATAGGAACCCACACAATGGTTGACCTAAGGATGGCCACATTATAATGGATATGGAGTCTAGTAAGGAAAATAAGGTACTCATCATTGACAACCCAATAAACACATCCATGGCAGAGAATATGGATGGAAGTAACTACAGGGTGAATGGATCTATGCTTCACATTGAGGTTTAAGGATCCCTAATATGATTCTAATGAGGTTGTTTTGGAAGAACACTATCAACATGGGGAGCTCAATATTGAAACTGTATCTTGCTCTTGAAGACTTCAACACCATATTACATCTTGTAGACAAAAGGTGTCGTGACCAGTTCAATTTGAAGGATGCATAACTATTCCAAGATTTCTTATGAATTCTATCCTAGAAAACATGAGCTACTCATGAAACATTTCACCTTCAGGAAAGGAAAAATCTTATTTTTTGTGTGACTCAAAAGAGTTGTCCACAATAAGGTATGGATGCTTGAGTAGCTGAACTGCATTGTTGATCACCTTCCATAGATCATTCAAATTACTTACCTGTTATAATTTACAACTTCCAAGTCCTTAAGAAGATCTATCACTTCAGATCCTAATCAACTTGGAATGTAGACAAGGGATTTTGTGATATGTTGGATCATCCTTGAATAAATGAATTTCCTTTCGATGAGACACTTCATAGTTCTATGAAGCATTATAACAAATGGGTCTCGAGGAACCACAAGGCAATGTCTAAATGTAAAGGCAAACCTTGGAATCATGTTGATATGTTGCATAAGATTATCAATAACAAATATGACCATTAGATGGAAAAATATTCCATCAAAGCTCTGATTATACTGGAAAGCCTTCTTGCATATGGAAGAAAACTGGAAACATAAGAGATTAATGACTTAAAATTGTGATAATAACATGAAGGTTTATCATGCCTTTTTCAAATATAGGAAGCGTATGAATCTAGTTATGAAGTTACAAAAGGAGGACAGTGAGTGGATCACATAAACTGGGATTCTTAGATACCATGTCAAATGCTTGCTTCAAAAAATCTTCCTTGATGATTTTCACCCATCTACTGAGTCTATGCAGACCTTCCCTGGCAATTTCAACAACTAATTACAGACCAAGCTCATCATATGTGTGTAGAATCATGTGAGTCTCATATCTCATGAAGCTTTGAGACCTCCACCCTTATAAAGTTATCAACACAAATGGCATGGATAATGCATTTATCCAAAAGAACTAGCATGTTGTCAAAGATTCTATTATACAAATAGTTTGTAATTCTCTAAAAGATGATCATCTACTCAACACAAGGGAGACTTAATATTAGTAGTCATTCCTAATGGTAGAAAATTGGAACAATGTAGATAAATGAGACTAATTTCTCTTACTAATTGTTGTCTCAACATGTCCTGTAAGACTAGTGAAGTGAGTCAAATTCAATATGAAGAAATGAAATTTGATCAACCAAAGTAACTTCATTCTTGTTGAAAGAATCACTATGAAGTCATTCTCAATCAAGAGCTCATTCAAAATATGCAAATGAAAGGCACATCTCAATCCATGGAAGTGAAGTTCAATATATCCAAATCATATGATGAAATTAACTGGAGCTTCATTCATGATACTATATCTCAAACAGGGTGTCCCACTAATGTCATGAACTACACCATGAATTCTATCACCAATGGGGCTACTAACATCATTTTAAATGGGGAGAAATGTGAGTCCTTCAACGTGAGTAGGTGATTGAGGTAGGGTGATCTCCTATCTCCTTACTTATACATCATGTGTGTGGAGCAAATAATCCAATTGATTGAAGATAGGGTAAGAATTGGGAGGTTGCAAAGTATTGAATTATCTCATAAAAGACATGATGTCTCTAATATTAGTTTTACAATATGATATTGTGGTTTTTTTTTTCAAAGCTAATGTCCAACAGATGAAGGAAAATTTCGTCTGCTTCAAGAGTTATAAACAAGCCGCAAGTCAGGTTATCTTCAAGGAAAAATCTAGGATCTTCTTTTTGATGGATGTGATAAGACAAAGGTAGAAGACATATAGAACCTAGGAGGAGCCACATCTATGCAAAAATTGGGGAAGCATCTGGGAGTGCTTGTCTTACAGTGTAGGGCATCTAAAGACACATATATTGATGTGTTGATGAGGGTGAAGAACAAGTTAATGAGTAGGATCCACACAACCCTTCATTTCTGTTGTATTTGTTTACCTAGATAAGTCATTAGCACCATTCCAAGTTATACTATGCATAAAACTCCTCATCCATGAAGTGTGATTGACAATATAGATGTGGTTATAAGACAATTACAATGGGGAGGAAGTTATAGAGAAAGCCATATTTACCTGGTGGGTTGAAAGTTATGACTACCAACATTTGATATGGAGGTATGCGAATGAAACCTATGAGATACTAAACGTCACCTTACTAATGAAGAACATCTAGGATGTGAAATTTGGTATAAAAACACTATGGAGTGATGTCCTAACACATAAATACAAGGCTTTTAACCAACATTACAAATGTATTGTGACGCAATTTTAGAGATATACTATTATAAACAAGATGGAGTTGGACAATATGTGCTACAAAGTAGTGGAGGATGACAAGGTTTAGTTTGCGTAGACTGAGAACAAGTTCATAGTTATAATACTCTAATAGACAAGTGTGATGGGGTTATTCCTAGTGAGCACACTAACATAAAGGTTGGGTCCTTAGAGAATTTATATGGGGATTAGAAACATAAAATTCCTTAGCATCTATCTGTTGAGCTCCACTTTTACTACATATGAAGAATTTGGAGTCGTATCAATCTTCCTAGAGAGAGATAGGTGTATATGGAGTCGTATATAAGATGGATGGCTCTTGTTTAAGACAACCTATGAGTTACTACACAACTCGAGTACCGCAATTCTTGAAGGACCATGACATAATTTTCAAATTACCTAGATTCTAGGAAAGATCAATGTTTTACTCTGGACAATGTATAGAGTATCCTCTTTTATGCATGTAAAAATTCAAAGATATCTCACTATAAATAGCATTTTACCCAAAAGGAACCTAAAAGACAAAGGCATTATGCATGCATTGAAGGACTTCTCTAATAGCCCTAAAATTTCATCCTACAAAAATAGGATGAAAAGTATCTTGTCCCAAATTGTATAGATCATGTTTAACAAAGTAAAACCCTAAGTTGACCTAATCTGGCTTGTATATTTTAATTATGCAAGTTGAAGTAACTAATACTTGTTATGTCTGATATGGCATGATATGGTTCGAAGACATCAACAAACCCTAGTGTAACTAACAAAATCATAACTATATTTTGGCCCACATCATAGTCAAATCATTCACAAACCTAGCCCTAATTATGGAATTATGAATTAGGGTTTAAATGGAATTTGACACCACGTAGGTACATAATATCTTCCTTTATATTTATAAAAGTATATAATGAGATATTAAGACTTCTCATTAATTTTTGTAATCTAACTCCTCTATAATCATTATTAACACATTAATGACTCTAAGAACCTAAAATTGTAAATCATATGATTTCTTTCCTCAAAGATAAAATCCAATAAAATATTTGAATTACTTGTGTTGGATATAGAAAACTTGCCATGTTTCACTTTTATTAGATGATGCTAGATATTACAGTTGATCTTAGGAAGGGAAGAAACATATTGTTTAACCGATTAAAATGGATAAGCCTAAGTCATCCAGATGAAATCCTAGATTTGACCAAGTCGTGCATTTTTTGGATTCAATGATAAACCTAACATAGATCAAACGATCATGATTGGTCTCCTAAGTTTACAGATCTAACCAACCTCCAAACATTGTCTCCCTTACCCATTTCCCCCTTCTATAGGGACTCCACTCATGCCATAGTACTACTCACACATCCCTTACTCAATCTCCTCTCATGTCTCACAAAAACCTAGATTGTTAGTCCATTCACCATTAGTTTATCATTCCAAGCCTAGAGACCTAAAATTTGAATGTTTTTATTGATCATAATACTCTACCTGGCCTTGACTTCCTATCACACCATTACCTAACCTCCAGTTATCATCCATCTCTATCAATGGCTTTAAGCTTGGAATAAGCCACTGAAAATCCATCCAAGAGTTTCTAGAACTTATTCCCAATCATCCCAACACCATAATGATCCTTGTGGTATAGGTCTTGAAATTAATATTTGTTAGACCTCCACCAAGGGATGGCGGGGATGCTTCATACCACCAGGGTTCCTGATGTCAATGTGGATTGCCTCACTTATCCTTGAAGGACCTTCACAAAGCCTAAATTCAAGCCTTAAAGCAATAAGTGTCATTTCCCCTTTTTGTTCTTGTTTATGCAATTCATGAATTCACGAAGAATAGTTGCACTTTGAGTCATGATCCTGTTCAGTTAATGCTTCTTTGTCTTTGCCTAAACCCACCTCACTTGCCCAAATTTCATCCTTGTGTCACTATTTTTCTACTTTCAAGGATCTCTCTCGTATCTATCATGGCATAAGGCGGTTCTAGGGCTTCCAACCTCTTTGCTTCCTGTTCTTACTCTCCCTGAGCTCCCATAACGATGTTGTTGGTTTGTATGTCAGTTATGATCGGTCTTCAAGTTCCAATTTTGATCTACTGTGCCACACACCGTTCGATCAAAACGTCATTAACTAAGCGGAAGTGATCACTAGTAGCAGATTACTAAAAATCACAAAAAATTAAAACCATTTACAAAGAGATCCATTCTTAGGAAAACTCTTTAAACAATAACCACAATATTATATTTACATACTGATTCACAAAGTACATTCCATGTACCATCTCTTCTCGAGGAATATATATACAACATTTTGCCTTGATAAAAGCACAAGTAACAAAATTCTTGAGGCATTCAAACCAAAATCTCTGATCGATTATAAAAACACTATCTACTGACTCCTAGGATCTGAGAGTACAGAGACGACACATAGGACTCTATTTACATATGTACAAAGCCTGACATCCAGTATCCCCACCTGGGATATCACTGTTGTCCCTGTTGTTGCTGCTGCTCTTCCCCTGCTATAGAGTTTCTGCCTCTTTGTCTGTGTTTACCTAAAAACGTTGGATCCCACAGGGGTGAGACAATTTATTAATTGCCCCAGTGAGAGATATAAATCTCTGTCGAAAATATTATTATTGTAGTTTAATAGAAATAAACTGAACAGTGGAATCATATATTTCAGTAGCAGATAAATCAATATCTATGCAGATTAGAGCAGCAATCCTATTCAAGTATTTCAGCTATAACTTGATGAGGCATCATGTCTCTTATTCAATATAAAATTAAAGAACATAAGTAAAATTTATGTATCAAGGACATGCTAAGAAAGATAACATCAACCAGATGTTCTCATATTTCAATCTTATGCAAATACGCTACACGGCTGATTACATTTTACAAACATACTTAAGCTCTGAGGAGATGAGTATACTGCTCATACTCCAACTGACCATTATGAAGTCAAAATTGGTACCATACAAAGTCAATGGAAGAGCCAGCTTCCATGACTTCCCACATCTCAGTCAGTGTGAGATCACATGCATGACATCTTGTGTCTCTGCTACATAGCTTTCCAGAGTATAGTGGCATCTTCTCTATAGAGTTACAGTGGCGGCTATACTCTCTTCACAATCAAGAGATTTCATGTTTACCTCCATCGATTCGGCATTAACATCATCGGGAGATTAGTGATACATCCATCCCGACACATATAATGAAGGATTGAGAGGTTTAATTTTTACCTTCCGTCAATTCCCCCATTAGGACGTATAGATATTTTTTCCCATTGACCCCCACATATTCAAAAATATGCAAACTTCAGGAGATCCCATAGGAAAACCTATTTCACCCTCACCAGCTACTGACAATGATGGATCTGTGGTCAGAGCACTACATGAAAAGGTTTCACTTTATTAATTAAGTACATTATAATATTCTTTTACCATCAGTCAAGTTTTCAAACATAACATATTACGACAAAATGCTACAAAGAAACATGTACTGGTTTCATCAGTTACTTCTTAGTCTTTATAAGATATTGGGATCTCAGTCCCTTATTTTAATACTGGGAATACTCATCCCTTCACAAACTCAATGCCATAACCATATGGTTCTGGGTATTCAAACCCTCAGCTCATCACTGAGCATTGTTACCACTTTTTCATGTAGTTGTCACCTTCAGGTCATCTGACCAAGGTAGACATGCCACTTGCTGTACCAACATCTCTTATGGCACTTGAGGCCCATTAACTCTCTTGTTACCTCTTACTATGCAACAAGGCATATTATGACAAATAAGGCCCAATAACAATTTGAATAAATAAAACATCATAGCTCATACCTGGCTATGTTCATCATCTCATGATACCTGCATGGTTAGTAGATATGATCAGATATATCAATCATATTTCAGTTCCATGCTATTTAAGGGTAACACCACTATTCCCTTACCAGGGTTAGGGTTTCCCTTTTATTTCAATCAGGGTTACTCATCCCCTTTGTACAACTAGGACCAATAATTCATCATTTCATTGTCCAATATTAGAGTTTCTTGCTATATATTAAAATCCAGAAGTAGGGTTTCACACACCTTCACCCTATTTAGAATTAGGGTTTACTTATTCACATTACATCACCCTTGATTAGGGTTTACATTTAATAACCCACAATTAAGGTTTACTATTCACCCCAAATAGGGTTTATCATCAAAATACCCCGAATTAGGGTTACTCATGCCATTACCCTAAATTCATATCACATTATCCTCCTAGATTAGGGTTTCACTCAGAATTTCCCTAAATTAGGGTTTGAGTTCATCAATTAACTCAATTAGGATTGCATGATCTCTTTATCAAGGATCATACCCTAAATTGTATATCACACTTATTTTGAATGTGTTAGTCTTGATTGCAACATGGTTATCTTACATGTATGAATATCTCTTGCTCATCCTCTTCTAGGATGTCCACTACTCAATTCTTGATTAGATTGAGCCTACTCTTTATTCAAAAACATGCATTTAGGGTTAGCATGATGTATTGAATTATTTGCATCCTTATGCATCAATGGTTAATCCCATTAAGGGTATCAATCATTTAAATACATTAGGTGTCCAGAAGATTTGATCAATTGAACCTTCAATTACATGAGGTATCCAAATGAATTGACCAATGGAATCTTCAATTACATTGGGTGTCCAAGTGGATCAACCAATTGAGTCTTCAATTACATTAGATATCCAAATGGATTGACCATGTTGAACCTCAAATGGTTTTGATTACTTAGACTCTAAATGGTCTTGGTCTCTCAGAATTCAAACGGTTTGAAATCGTTTGGGCAAATTGCCCTTGAAACCGTTTAAGCAAGAAATGTGTTGAAATCGAATAGACTTGGATCTCCAAACGGTTTGAGACCGTTTGGACCCAAACTTTCTTGAGACCGTTTGGTCCAAACCTTCTCAAAAACCGAATGGACCAAAAAGGTCTTTCAACACTTAAACAATTCAAGGTTTCCATTAATGAACCGCCTATCAATTGAATCCTTGATTCATTCATCAATTGAACTATTGAATCATCATTCAATTGGACCATAAATTAGGGTTTTGAACCCAATTGAACTAGGATTAATAATCAAGAAACCATCAATTAGGGTTTTGAATTCGAGGAACCTTCAATGGTTAACATTGTGGAACTAATTTAATTGAAATCAATGAATCATCATAAAATTATGATATGACCTGACCTCAAACGGTCTTGAGGGCGTTTGGATGACCTCCAAACGGTCTTCAGACCATTTTCCCCATCCATCATTAAAATTTGTGAAATTCAATTAGGGCTTAGATCATTAGATTGATCATCAAATTGGTTATTGATTGCATTTCAATTTGATATCTCTGGATCTTCAATTACTCACCCATACTCAACCCTAGACCTCCAAACGGTCTTGGTTGACCTCCAAACGGTCTTGGTTGACCTCCAAATGGTCTTGAGACCGTTTGGGTGATCTCCAAATGGTCTTGAGACCATTTGGGTTAATCAACCCAAAGTTTTAAATCAACCAATTGAAATTTCAGCACTTAACCCGATTAGGGTTTCTAATTGGAGGATTGTCCATATATTGAATTAATCAATTGGATCCATTAGATCATCATCCAACATGTACTAGGGTCCTGACCTCAAATGGTCAACCCATCCATATGGTCAACCCTTCCAAACCTCCAAACGGTTTGCAAACCATTTGGTCTCCAAACGGTTTGGTGAAACCGTTTGGACCAAGGTCTTAAAACCGTTTGCAATAGAAACTTGTTGGAATGTATGCATAAGATGATGTCATCATCATCAAGCCTTAGTCCATTGAAAACTACTTCCATTATCATGGTAGTTGCATCAACTAATCAAAGGAATTGTAAGAAGAGCAATTGAACATAATTGATTGAGAAATTGAATTCAATAACAACGAATAGGGGTTCTAGTTATATATCTCGCCTCCAATTGAGCTTCAAAGCTTGGAGATTCACGTCAAAAATGGTGGAAGAAGCTTTTCACACCACAAGGTTCGTTTCTCAAGCTTTTGAGTGAAAAGGAATGGTTAGAATTGAAGATGGGATCGAGATAAGAAGAAATCATGCATTGATTTGTGATTTCCATCATGAAATCAAGGTGAACGAAGGTCAAGAAGCTTAGAAATAGGTTGGGGGTCGTCCTCCTGCTGCTCCTAGCTCCCTTGGTCGTTTTTGCAAGCAAAGATAAGAAGTTGATTCGAAAGAGTCTTTGGTTTGAGTTGTAAAAGGTGTTTTTATAAGAAAATCAATGAGAGAAAATGCCTTATAAAAATCTTTTAATTCCAAAATTGGTGCCACCTCTCCCCCCTCAATTCCTTGCATGCAAAGATATCTTCCTCACCTCTGAATTCCCTTCCATTATCCATGAGTTAAGGGAAAAGAAATTAAGCACCTTAACCCTTATAATATTAATATTCATAAGTTAGTGGATATTTCTTTTTATTTTCTTAATGTGAGTGGGTTCTCCACTCACGTAAATATTTCCTTTGCCTTTGCAAGGCACATGGACGTTCATACTTGAGAAAATCCAACCATATCATTTTTGGTTGAAGGCCCTTCAATTATTTTATTTATTTTTGCATTAAATTGAATTAAGGTTTCAATTATGCTTAAATCTTGATTGTTTTAATATCAAGATTCTCTCTCCTTCAAAATGATACAAATGAGACACCCCTCTCATTTTATTTGATCTACATGATGCCAAGAAATATTAGGGACTATTTGGAAGTGTTAAATTGCATATTGAACCCTAGGTTTTGGGTAAATTGCACATTACACCAAAACTAGGTTTTAATGCACAAACATTGCTTTATCAGCTCTTTCTTGGTACTCAGGCTTGGGGTAGACATACCTCTGCATCATCTTCATTCTAATGATTCTTTGACACATGAGGAACATAGTATCATGCACAATTTGCAATTTGACCCCTCAACTTGGGTAATTTGCACTTTAGTCCAAAACAAGCAAAACATTATGTTCAACATTATTCAAAAAGGACTAAAATTGAAGTATAAGTTCCTCTTGAGCCTTAATTACTTTTCAAAAGATAATATCAAGCATATAATTATCTTTCTTAAACAAAACACCTAGGGTTAAAGCATAACCCAGGTCAGGGATGTTACAAGTTACCCACCCCTTACAAGGATTTTGTCCCCGAAATCATCAACAAAAACATTAAGAGGAAAGAGTAGGGTATTTCCTTCTCATTTCTTCCTATAGCTCCCACGTAGATTCTTCAATGCCATGGTGATGCCAAAGAACTTTTACAATACAAATGCCTTTCTTTTTCAACTTTTTAATTCTTTTGTCAAGAACCAACACAGGTCCTTCAACATAAGATATATCATCATTTAGTTCTACCTCCACAGGTTGCAGAACTAACTCTGTGTTAGGATGACACTTCCTCAACATAGAGATATGGAATACTGGGTGCAATCTATGCAACTCAGGTGGTAACTCTAGCTTATAGGCTACCTTTCCCATCCTTTCAATGATCGAATAAGGCCCCATAAATCTAGGAGCTAACTTCCCCTTCTTCTCGAATCTCAGGATACCTTTCCAAGGTGAGACCTTGAGGTATAATCTGTCTCCAACTTGGGATTCTAGGGGTCTACCACGCTTATCAACATAAGATTTCTGTCTATCCTGGTTAGCTTTCAACTGTTGTTGTATTACTTTAATCTTCTTAGTTGTTTGTAGTACTAGCTCAAGACCCAAAAGTTGATATTCTCCTATTTCATACCAACATAAAGGAGATCTACATCGTCTACCATACAATGCCTCATATGGTGCCATGTCAATACTATGTTGATAGCTATTATTATAAGCAAATTCTATCAAGCTCAGGTGTAGATCCCAACTTCCTACAAACTGAAGGACACATGCCCTAAGAAAGTCCTCCAAGGTTTGTATGGTCCTCTCAGATTGTCCATCTGTCTGTGGGTGAAAGGATGTACTAAACCTTAATTGTGTACCCAAAGCTTTATGAAGTCGTTCCCAAAAATGACTCATAAACTGGAAACCTCTGTCAGAAACAATTGTAGCTGGAACCCCGTGCAAACGCACTATCTCATCTATGTATATATGTGCAAGCTTCTCAGCAGTGTAGGTTGTTTTGACAGGAAGGAAATGTGTTGTCTTTGTCAACCTATCAACTATTGCCCAAATGGAATCATGACTTTTGGTTGTTCTAGGCAAACCAACTACAAAGTCCAAGGTCACATGATCCCATTTCCACTGTGGTATGGGCAAAGGTTGCATTATTCCTGTGGGTTTTTGATGTTCAGCTTTAACCTGCGGACACACCGAACACCGCGTAACAAACTCAGCTACATCTTTCTTCAATCCAGGCCACCAATACATATCTTTTAAGTTATGATACATCTTGGTGCTCCCTGGATGCATAACATACATCGAAGAATGAGCTTCTTTCAAGACTAACTTTCTTAAGTTATTGGCATCAGGTACCACAATCCTACCATGGTAACAGACTACCTGATCCTCTAACTCATGAAAGCCATCCCATTTCTCACTACCATACTCTGACCTGATCTGTTGGACTACAACATCAGCTTGTTGTGCTTCTTTAATCTACTACCTCAAAGTAGGTTTTACTTGCATCTCAGCTAACAGCCCGACTAACAATGACACCTTACGCTCTATATTGTCTTGCCTTAAGGAGATAAGCATATCTAAAGCACACTAAGGAGTTTAATTGTGCTTTATTTAAGGCTGGTGTTGCTGATTTTCTACTCAGTGCATCAGCCACTACATTAGCCTTCCCTGGATGATAATCAATTGTACAATCGTAGTCCTTGATTAATTCCATCCAGCGGCATTGTCTCATATTCATCTCATGCTGTGAGAAGATATACTTTAGATTCTTATGGTCTGTGAAAATCTGGAATGTCTCTCCATAGAGATAATGTATCCAAATCTTCAAAGCATGGACCATAGTAGCTAGCTCTAGATCGTGTGTCGGATAATTCTCCTCGTGTTTCTTAAGCTATCAAGAAGCAAAAGAAATCACTTGTTTATCCTACATCAACACACATCCTAGACCGTTCTTGGATGCATCACAGAAGACTATGTACCCCTTCCCTTGCTCAGGTAACACTAACACAGGTGCACTAGTTAACCTTACCTTCAGCAACTGGAAGGATTGTTGGCACTTGTCATTCTAGACAAAAGGAACCTCCTTTCTGGTCAACTTGGTCAGGGGTAAGGCTATAGAACTGAAGTTCTTAATGAACCTCCTATAATAGCTTGCCAAACCTAGGAAACTACGTATTTCCGTTGGATTCTTTGGTTGTTCCCATTGCAGGACAGATTCTACCTTCTTAGGATCAACACGAATACCTGAGGCAGATATTACATGTCCAAGAAAAGAAATTTCTGGTAGCCAGAACTCACATTTGCTAAACTTAGCATACAACTTATGATTTCTTAGCAAAGTCAAAGCCTGACGGAGATGTTGCTCATGTTGTTGCACATCTCTACTGTATATCAAGATGTCATCTATGAAGACTGCTACACACTGATCAAGAAAAGGTCGAAAGATTCTATTCATGAGTTCCATGAATGCAGTCGGTGCATTAGTTAGTACAAACGACTTAACTATGAACTCATAGTGACCATACCTTGTCCTAAGGAAGACTTAGGTATATCACTCTCCTTAATACGCAACTGATGGTATCCCGGCCTCAAATCTATCTTAGAAAAGATAGTTGCACCATGCAACTAATCAAATAAGTCATCGATCCTTGGCAGAGGATACTTGTTCTTTATTATTACTTTATTTAACTATCTGTAATCAATGCATAACCGCATTGATCCGTCCTTCTTCTTAACAAAGAGGACCGGAGCACCCCATGGTGAAGTACTCGGTTGGATAAAACCTTTCTCAAGCAACTCCTGTAGTTGTTTCTTGAGCTCTGTCATTTCAGCAGGTGCCATTCTATATGGTGTTTGTGCTATCGGTTGCGTGCCCAGGATTAGATTAATCTCAAAATCAATCTCTCAGGGCAGAGGAACACCTGGAAGTTCTTTAGGAAATACATCTTCAAACTCCCTAACAACCGGAACTTCAGAAGGATGAGGGCTCTCTATTATGGTATCTACCACATGTGCCAAGAATGCAAAGCATCCCTATCTCATCAACTTCTCGGCTACCATAGATGACACAAGACAAGTTGGAAAAATCTTTCTGTCTCCCTGAAAGATCCATGTGTCATCGTTGTTTGTGAACACAGCCTGCTTGGAACCACAATCCAAGACAACCTTATACTTTTCTAAGGTGTCCATCCCTAGGATTATATCAAAACCCTGCATCTCAAGTGGTATAAGATCCACTTGAATGCGATGTTCAGAAAAGGAAAGATTGTAGGGAGAACACACCTCCCGCAACACTTCATATCCCAATAAAGGGGTTTCTAACATCAAACTATTTGCTCTATGACTGACAGTCATGTTGTAGTCATGAATCACTTCTCGAGTGATAAAGGAATGCGTAGTACTCAGATCAATTAATACAGATACGAAGCAGAATGAAGACATATCAGGATAAAATAGTTTCATCTGACCTGTCACAACCTGAGGGTTGACTACTGCTTCAGGTTGGTTCATTGCATAGAACCTCGTCGTTGCCTTCTGTTAACCCTGTTCTTGGTTGTTGGGTGTCGATGATCCAGCTTGGGACACTTGTCCACATCCTCTAGCATTATTATTGAACTGTCATCTCAATGAGCCTTGCTGACTCTGCCTCTGGGGTTGAGTTACAATTCTGACTTTCTCAGGACAATCTCTCTTCAAGTGTCCTGACCTTCCACACTGGAAGCAGTTGTAACTTCCCAAACTCTGCCTGGGTGGTCCTGTCACTAATGTTGATGTTGTACTGGGGGCTCTACTTGGAGGAAAACTATGGCCCCTACCCCTACTTGGCATCCACTGCATCGGGGCATTAAACCTTGGTGGTGGTGGTGCAGAGAATCTCGCCTTCTTGAAACTCTCGGACCTCTGTCCTTGAAACTGAGGATACACTTTCTTATTACTGGCCTGTCGCTTTTCAATCATAGACCTCTCTATCTGCCTAACGGATTCCACAAAAGTGGCAAATCTCTCCCTGTTCTCCAGAGCAGACATAGGAGTGATCAATTTAGTGTTCAACCCCTTTTTGAAATGCTGAATCCTCTCTTCATCAGTAGCTGCCATGTGTGGACAGAACTTTAAGAGTTCCATGAACCTAGCTTCATATTCGCTAATGTTCATCTGTCCTTGCCTCAACCTCTCAAATTGAGAGATCTTCTCATCTAGATACGTCTTGGGAAAGTATCTAGCGACAAATTCACGTCGGAATTCATCCCATCTGACTTCAACACCTGGTCTTTTACCTTCTTCGATGGTCCACCAATGACCAGCACTCCCCTTCAGAAGGTATACAACATGCCTCACCTTCTCTACTTCAGGGATGTTAAGGATTCTAAAAGCTTTCTCCAGCTCCGTCAACCACAAATCTACATCAGTTGGGTTAGCTGTACCAGCATAGTCTGTGGCTCCCACCCAGCGAAGCCGTTCAAAGGTCTTGCCAGCTCCATGCCCTTCATTATGGGCTGGTACCCTTGGTGCAGGTGGTGGCATTCTGTCTGCCATATGTGTCATGGTCACCATAAACTGCCCGAACATGGTATGGAAAGTTGGGTTCTCTAATGCAGCTTGATCAAGTTGAGGAATCTCAGGTATGGGTTCCTCCCTGGCTTGATTCCTTGCACCTCCTCCTGGTGCAGCAACGCTGCTCTCAGTAGCATGTTCATCATGTTATCTAGACATATTCAAGTTCTTCTTCTCCTATATGAGTAGAAGACACTATATGATAAATTGGAAGACACTAGAACATACTCAACAACCTTAATCCTATGTCTCTGTAGACTCAACTAACATATAGCTCTGATACCACTAATTTGTCACACACCGTTCGATCAAAACGTCATTAACCAAGCAGAAGTGATCACAAGTAGCGGATTACTGAAAATCACTAAAAATTAAAACCATTTACAAAGAGATCCATTCTTAGGAAAACTCTTTAAATAAGAACCACAGTATTATATTTACATACTGATTCACAAAGTACATTCCATGTACCATCTCTTCTCGAGGAATATATATACAGCACTTTGCCTTGATAAAAGCACAAGTAACAAAATTCTTGAGGCATTCAAACCAAAATCTCTGATCGATTATAAGAACACTATCTACTGACTCCTAGGACCAGAGAGTACAGAGACGACACATGACTCTATTTACATATGTACAAAGCCTGACAGCCAATATCCCCACCTGGGATATCACTGTTGTCCCTGTTGTTGCTGCTGCTCTTCCCCTGGTACAGATTTTCTGCCTCTTTGTCTGTGTTTACCTAAAAATGTTGGATCCCATAGGGGTGAGACAATTTATTAATTTCCCCAGTGAGAGATATAACTCTCCTCCGAAAACATTATTATTGCAGTTTAATAGAAATAAACTGAACAGTGGAATCATATATTTCAGTAGCAGATAAATCAATATCTATGCAGATTAGAGCAACAATCCTATTCAAGTATTTCAACTAAAACTTGATAAGGCAGCATGTCTCTTATTCAATACGGAATTAAAGAACATAAGTAACATTTATGTATCAAGGACATGCTAAGCAAGATAACATCAACCAGTGGTTCTTGTATTTCAATCTTATGCAAATACGCTACACAACTGATTACATTTTACAAACATACTTAAGCTCTGAGGAGATGAGGTATACCGCTCATACTCCAACTGACCATTGCGAAGTCAAAATTGGTAGCATACAAAGTCAATGAAAGAGCTGGCTTCCATGACTTCCCACATCTCGATCAGTGCGAGATCACATGCAGGACATCTTGTGTCTCTGCTACATAGCTTGCCAGGGTATAGTGGCATCTTCGCTATAGAGTTACAGTGGCGGTTGTACTCTCTTCGCAATCGAGAGATTTCATGTTTACCTCCATCGATTCGACATTAACATCATTGGTAGATTAGTTATACATCCATCCCGACACATATAATGAAGGATTGAGATGTTTAATGTTTACCTTCCATCAATTCCCCCATTAGGACGTACAGATATTTTTTCCCATTGACCCCCACATATTCAAAAATATGTGAACTCTAGGAGATCTCATAGGAAAACATGTTTAACCATCACCAGCTACTGACGATGATGGATCTATGGTCAGAGCACTACATGAAAAGGTTTCACTTGATTAATTAAGTACATTATCATATTCTTTTAGCATCAGTCAAGTTTTCAAACATAACTTATTAGGACAAAATGCTACAAAGAAACATGTACTGGTTTTATCAGTTACTTCTCAGTCTTTATAAGACATTGGGATCTCAGTCCCTTATTTCAATACTGGGAATACTCATCCCTTCACAAACTCAATGCCATAATCATATGGTTTTGGGTATGCAAACCCTCAACTCATCACTGAGCATTGTTACCACTTTTTCAGGTAATTGTCACCTTCAGGTCATCTGACTAAGGTAGACATGACACTTGCTACACCAGCATCTCTTATGGCACTTGAGGCCCATTAACTCTCTTGTTACCTCTTACTAAGAAACAAGGCATATTATGACACATAAGGCCCAATAACAATTTGAATAAATAAAACATCATAGATCATACCTGGCTATGTTCATCATCTCATGATACCTGCATGGTTAGTACAGATGATAACAAATATATCAATCATATTTCAGTTCCATGCTATTCAAGAGTAACACCACTATTCCCTTACCAGGGTTAGGGTTTCCCATTTTATTTCAATCAGGGTTACTCATCCCCTTTGTTCAATTAGGACCAATAATTCATCATTTCATTGTCCAGGATTAGAGTTTCTTGCTATATATTAAAATCCAGAATTAGGGTTTCACACACCTTCACCCTATTTAGAAATAGGGTTTACTTATTCACATTACATCACCCTAGATTAGGGTTTACATTCAATAATCCAAAATTAAGGTTTACTATTCACCCCAAATAGGGTTTATCATCAAAATACCCTAAATTAGGGTTACTCATGTCATTACCCTAAATTCATATCACATTATCCTCCTAGATTAGGGTTTCATTCATAATTGCCCTAAATTAGGGTTTGAGTTCATCAATTAACTCAATTAAGATTTCATGATCTCTTTATCAAGTATCATACCCTAAATTGTATATCACACTTATTTTGAATGTGTTAGGCTTGATTGCTACATGATTATCTTACATGTATGAATCTCACTCTCATCCTCTTCTAGTATGTCCACTACTCAATTCTTGATTAGATTGAGCCTACTCTTTATTCAAAAACATGCATTTAAGGTTAGCATGATATATTGAATTATTTGCATCCTTATGCATCAATGATTAATCCCATTAAGGGTATCAATCATTTAAATACATTAGGTGTCGAGAAGATTTGATCAATTGAACCTTCAATTACATGAGGTATCCAAATGAAATGACCAATTGAATCTTCAATTACATTGGGTGTCCAAGTGGATCAACCAATTGAGTCTTCAATTACATTAGATATCCAAATGGATTGACCATGTTGAACCTCAAATGGTTTTGATTACTTAGACTCTAAACGGTCTTGGTCTCTCAGAATTCAAACAGCTTGAAACCGTTTGGGAAAATTTCCCTTGAAACTGTTTAAGCAAGAAATGTGTTGAAATCGAATGGACTTGGATCTCCAAACGGTTTGAGACCGTTTGGACCCAAATGTTCTTAAGACCGTTTTGTCCAAACCTTCTCAAAAACTGAATGGACCAAAAAGGTCTTTCAACACTTAAACAATTCAAGGTTTCCATTAATGAACCACCTATCAATTGAATCCTTGATTCATTCATCAATTGAACTATTGAATCATCCTTCAATTGGACCATCAATTAAGGTTTTGAACCCAATTCAACTAGGATTTATAATCAAGAAACCATCAATTAGGGTTTTGAATTCGAGGAACCTTCAATGGTTAACATTGTGGAACTAATTTAATTTAAATCAATGAATCATCATCAAATTATGATATGACCTGACCTCAAACGGTCATGAGGTCATTTGGATGGCCTCCAAATGGTCTTGAGACCGTTTTCCCCATCCATCATTAAAATTTTGTGAAATTCAATTAGGGTTTAGATCATTGGATTGATCAACAAATTGGCTATTGATTGCATTTCAATTTGATATCTCTGGATCTTCAATTACTCACCCATACTCAACCCTAGACATCCAAACGGTCTTGGTTGACCTATAAACGGTCTTGAGACTGTTTGGGTGATCTTCAAATGGTCTTGAGACCGTTTGGATTAATCAACCCAAATTTTAAATCAACCAATTGAAATTTCAGCACTTAACCCGATGAGGGTTTCTAATTGGAGGATTGTCCATATATTGAATCAATCTATTGGATCCATTAGATCATCATCCAACATGTACTAGGGTCCTGACCTCAAATGGTCAACCCATCCAAACGGTCAACCCTTCCAAATGGTTCGGGAACCAAACCTCCAAACGAGTTGCAAACCGTTTGGTCTCCAAACGGTTTGGTGAAACCGTTTGGACCAAGGTCTTAAAACCGTTTGCAATAGAAACTTGTTGGAATGTGTGCCTAAGATGATGTCATCATCAAGCCTTAGTTCATTGAAAACTACTACCATTGTCATGGTATTTGCATCAACTAATCAAAGGAATTGTAAGAAGAGCAATTGAACATA
Source organism: Alisma plantago-aquatica (assembly GCA_963693085.1). Lineage (NCBI taxonomy): Eukaryota > Viridiplantae > Streptophyta > Magnoliopsida > Alismatales > Alismataceae > Alisma > Alisma plantago-aquatica. The sequence goes on along the minus strand of OY856413.1, from coordinate 764,661,396 downwards.
ATTGATTGAGAAATTGAATTCAATAACAATGAAAAGGGGTTCAAGTTATATAAACCACCTCCAATTGAGCTTCAAAGCTTGGATATTCACGTCAACAATGGTGGAAGAAGGTTTTTCACACCGCAAGGTTCGTTCCTCAAGCTTTTGAGTGAAAAGGAATGGTTAGAATTGAAGATGGGATCGAGATAAGAAGAAATCATGCATTGATTTGTGATTTCCATCATGAAATCAAGGTGAACGAAGGTCAAGAAGCTTACCAACAGGTTGGGGGTCGTCCTCTTGCTGCTCCTAGCTCCCTTGGTCATTTTTTGAAGAAAAGAGAAGAAGTGGATTCAAAAAAGTCTTTGGTTTGAGTTGTAAAAGGTGTTTTATAAGAAAATCAATGAGAGAGAAAATGCCTTATAAAAATCTTTTAATTCCACAATTGGTGCCACCTATCCCCCCTCAATTCCTTGCATGAAAATATATCTTCCTGACCTCTGAATTCCCTTCCATTATCCATGAGTTAAGGGAAAAGAAATTAAGCACCTTAACCCTTAAAATATTAATATTCATAAGTTAGTGGATATTTCCTTTTATTTTCTTAATGTGAGTGGGTTCACCACTCATGTAGATATTTCCTTTGTATTTGCAAGGCACAAGGACTTTCATACTTGAGCAAATCCAACCATCTCGTTTTTGGTTGAAGGCCCTTCAAATTTTTTTTTTTTTTTGCATTAAATTGAATTAAGGTTTCAATTATGCTTAAATCTTGATTATTTTAATATCAAGATTCTCTCTCCTTCAAAGTGATAAAAATGAGATGCCCCTCTAATTTTATTTGCTCTACATGATGACAAGAAATATTAGGGACTATTTTGAAGTGGTAAATTGCATATTGAACCCTAGGTTTTGGGCAAATTGCACATTATACCAAAACTAGGTTTTAATGCACAAACATTGCTTTATCAACTCTTTCTTGGTACTCAGGCTTGGGGTAGCCATACCTCTGCATCATCTTCATTATCATGATGCTTCGACACATGAGGAACATATTATCATGCACAATTTGCAATTCAACCCCTCAACTTGGATAATTTGCACTTTAGTCCAAAACAAGCAAAACATTATGTTCAACATTATTCAAAAAGGACTAAAATTGAAGTATAAGTTCCTCTTGAGCCTTAATTACTTTTCAAAAGATAATATCAATCATATAATTATCTTTCTTAAATAAAACACCTAGGGTTAAAGCATAACCCAGGTCAGGGATGTTACATACCACATCAAGCTCTTTATTGTGTATGCAATTCTCTATTGACCAAAACAATACTAGGGATAATTTACCCTTAGTGTCCCTTCCACAGTTGTCTTGATGATCTGATATAAAGGGATATAGTAGTCTTTTCTGAGTATCATTTGTGTATCATATTGTGCCTCACTTAGGCAGGACTCAACCAAGTCTCCAGTTCCTATAGGGCCCCATCAGTGTCCATAGGGCCCCACCGAGAATTATTTGTTTATCTGATCATTTTGAAAATCACTATGTCTTGTATTTATTTTGTCAGAAGTTAGAAAATTCACATATTTTGTCCTGTCATCAGAAAATTATGTGAAAATACTCGTTAGAAATCTCTTGAGATTAGAACCTCCCTGACGCATATCTAAACCTCGAATCCCATGTTTAAATTAAGAACCATAAACATTTATTATTAAAGTGTGACTAATTCATTATTATGTAATACATGATATTAAGGTTTATTAGGATGCAAGATATGTGTAGTGTTCCTCCTGAGGCTCAGGTTAGTGGACATGCACATTGAGTATTAATTAATTGTTTACGGTTTTATTTTACACTTATTTAATCGTGAATTCTCTTTTTAAGTAAACATATGCTATCTTTCTACATATGCTTATGGAAAACCATGCACACGCTCAGAACCAATGTTTCATTATGTTTTATGATTATTTTTTCAAATTGTACATTATCTATCATTGCCATGTTAATGAAATAAGAAATCAAGAAAACCATGTTTAAGATTAATGGATCATGTAATGTTAATATTGCCCTCTCAATCATGTTATTTGAGCCTAAATTGGCCTTATGTGAGCCTTAATTGGCCTTATGTGAGCCTTAACCAACCTTATGAGCTCTGGGAGCATTATGTGAGTCTTAAATGGCCTTTGTGAGCCTTAACGGGCCTTATGAGCATTGTGGGTGCAATCAGGAGAGTAACTATTTTAACTCAAGTTAAAATTCACACTCTCATGTAATTATGTAATTTACTTAAGTTTCAAGCCATGTTAAGTAATTATGTTTGAAGTTATTCTCACGTCATTTCAAGTATACAAAATTTTTATGTATAAATACGCAGTGCCACTCACATGTTTTACGTTTCTTTTCATGGTTGGGGACAATATGTCCATAGGTGAGGAGAAGGAGAAGAAGTAGAACCAAAGACATTAGTCAAAGTACAAAGATGACTCATTGGACATATAGGAGTTCCTTGGTAGGGTTCCATTACCTACACCATCTTTTATTCATATGTTAAATCTAGTTGTTTATGTCTAGATTTTTAGACAATGTCATTATTGTATCAAATTTTCCCTTTTTATGTAAAATTTTGAGAATTAGAAATGAAAAGTGATCATATGATCATTATAATTTCATTGTTCTTGATGCATCATATTCAATGTATTTGACACACAAGTAATATTGTGGGTTAGGAATTGACACTACGACTCATTTTAATGTGTATAAATTTGGGGTGGTACAACTACAAACATGTTGAGGTAGTTTGTCACAATATCACTTATGTGGATCACAACATTATCTATGGCAAGTTGAATGCACTAAACTAGGTGATATAAAATGTGAAGAAGGATGTTGTTGTTGGCTACTGGTACATTTAGAGCTGTCAAAATAAGTCTATGTTTGAACAATCCTTAGTCATCCTGGGACATCAAGCCCACTTTGTAATGAAGCAAACTGAACAGGTTGAAAAGGCTTGTGACATTCAATATTCCACTAGAGTGATCCCTCCTATCCTGGTGAGCAATTAGATTGTAAAGAAGTTGGATGAAGATCAATGTTGATACAATTGTCAAGAAGAACTAGGCGATCATTATAGTCACAAGTACAGACATTTGGCTGTTGGAAATTTGGAGTTTGAAACAAGATCAAGAGGGGTAGTTTTTTTTGAAGTGGAATTGTGGACTATCATCTTGGCATTGGAAGTAGTTAGAATAAATGAGATGTGAAAGTTTCCAAGACTAACTTATCTAGAGTGTTGAATATCATCTTGAGAGAGACATATGTTTACCCTAACTTTTCTCAATGGAAAGCTAGGTTCATTGGTATTACTGTAGAAGTAGTAAGTCAATATTTCTCATGTAGGTAAAAAATCACCATCTCAAAAATTTTGTGGGGTTTGTTGTTGATGATCACCTCCCACCTAGTGTAGGTCATTTACTTTCTGTTCTTTCTAGTTGTGATCTCATAATCCCTACTCTCTGCATTACCATAGTTATCTCAAATATACCTAGGTATTTTTACCCATAGGAGGAGGACAAGATGAATAATAATTCCTCATGTCTTACTTAAAAGGAATAATAACATTTTACTAAATATCCATTATTTGAGGTTCTAGGATAAATTAATTAATTAAGAGTAGTAGTGGGGTTAATTTTACAAATAAGTTAATAAACTTTACCTTAGTTTTGCACTCTAAAATATTCATAGGTCTAGATGATGGAAGGAAATAGATAGAGACTAATTAATGTATCAAATTGAATAAGTATGCAATAAATACATTAAATGTATACTTATCACCTTAATGCAAAGATAATATACCAAAGGACCTCAAAATGGGAAATTTGATGATAAGTTCGGATACCTCATATATTACCTAGATTTTATGTCAATTGGACATTGTATGCTCCCCCAATTAAACTAGGAAAGAAATATAATAATTGACCTAAGTTTCATCAATTGATCACATCAAATCAGCTATGCTCCATTTTATTTAACATATAACATGACCAAGTAGTTTGATGGCTCCCACTCTATGTCCACTTGACCAGATGGATTCATCATTTCTTCCTCTCTCTTTCTTTTTCTATTATCACTTGATGACAGATCTCCTTCTGTCCCCTCATTCTCCCTCCATATAGGATACATTTTGTTGTTTTCTTTCTCTTCCACTTCCCTTCATCTCCCTAAGGTCCACCAACTGCAACATTGTGGTTCCACAAGTTATCTCCAAAACACCTCTTTCAACCCCTTCTCTCTTCATTAGGCATTTCTATGGATGCTTGCAACCCAAGTATTTCTTAACAAATTCATTCCTAAGATTTTATTTGAACCTTTCACATTTGTTTCATCCTTCAAATGTCCAACAACTCCCTCTTTCAATTTCAATGAACCCCACATTTGTAAAGGAAGTTGCTACAGATATTATCTTCACCATAGGATCCATGTGTCCATTAAATTTGAGAGAAGCATCCAAAGAGGGCCTTAATAATTTATGGTCGTTACACAATGTATGGTTTCTTAGGTGCACGTCTTCAACTAGGTTGTGCAAAGGCTTGGATCTTAGTCCCATCAATGACATTTTAGCCTTTTAGCCACACAAAATTGCCTATGTCAACTTTATGGACGGTTGTTGAGGCCATTATAGGATGCTAGATCTTAGTGTTGATGACTATATACTCAAATCCTTCTTCCCCACTCTTATCCCCTGTGTGTGAGACTAGAATCTATTAGCAATCTAGATGCCTTAATTATTTGTGTTTTCTTTCTTGATATCACTATGTTGGCCTCTGAAAGTGGAATCATGACATTTCTATTTGTTTTCTTGCTTCTACCCTTCTTATAGATGGAATAATGCCATTTCTATTTGTTTTCTTACTTCTACCCTACTTATAGATCCTCCTTTACGCCTGCCATGGTGGCAAGGAATTTAGGAGGTAATTGTCACCTCTGGGCCCGACCTAGAGCTTTCTGAGACAGACACAATTCAAGGAAGTCTCCAATGGAATTGGATTCCCATGTAAAATTGGAATTCTCAACTTTGGATCAGAGTTCTAATATCCAGATCCTCAATTTTTTTCAATTTGGAAAACAACAATGACACTTCCATTTCCCATTGCTACACCTCATTTTTTTCTGGTTGTTTTCACTACCAAGGGTATTTATGTCCTTTTGACATTTTCTTAATCACAAAGTGTGCAAGTTTTTATTCAAGGGGTTTACAGTTTTACCCACACAATGCTTGATGACCAAAAACTATATGTGGGGGCATCTTTGTAACTCAACAATGGATTTATTTTCGACTTCAATAATATTATCTAGATTGTAAAATTTATAATAAATTCTTGGTAATGAAAAAATTTAACAAAATATGTTTTTGATTTAGTAAAGGTGGTCCATACAGTTGGTATGATTTGTAAGACCTAAATTTATAGTGTTCAAAAGAGATTTTTTTTTGTTTTAAGTATTTAGTGTGATATTAACCCTAGATGCATATAAATGGTTAATAGGTGTATTGACACTTTGATCTTGGACCTTAGGATTTGAGTGTTAACCTTTAGTTCTGAACCTAGGCAGTTAATCTATCTTGATCTCAATTGGACGTTATTGATTTAGAAATTTTAATCTTCTCAATCGTGGCATTTTCCAAAACTTAATTCATATTTAAATCCTTTTGTAAATTCCTTTTGATATATCTTATGTTATCAGTCGATTCTTCATTCTTGGCTAATGAAATATACAAGATCCTTGATTGGTGGGTCAGTTAACCACTCATGACTTATGTTTATTGTATACATCCATTTTGTGCTTGAATATATTTTGGATTGACTTATGATCTTTCCTACTCTAATATGCACATAATTTATGAACATATATTAACCATACATCAGGCCCTGTGGTTTTATCCCCCTATACATGTTGTATATTTAGCACTGAGATGTTATTCCTCCTAACGCACTAAGTTATTTTTATCCTCTTTCATGTTTTATATTTTTGGCACTATACTTTTATTCGTCCTAAATTGCTTGGGATTTATGCTTCCTTGGTCCTAATTTGAGTAATGCTAGTATTTGTTGTAATCTACATGCACTTTATATTTATTGTGATTTATGAAATGATAAAAAAGGTAAGAAGTTGCAAGTTCATGAATTTGATATCTAGGATAAAATACCTCATTTATGGGTTTAATCATTCTTGGTTATTTTTTCAATTGTTTTACTTTCTCTTGGACTAAAACAAACCTGCGTAGCCCTCTTTTTCTGGAAAAACCCTTATCTTTGCATCTAACTCTTTAAAATGCCAAGGTATTTTCCTAATACACATTTATCATTATTTTTTGTGCATTCCTTTATTCTTATTTCTCCCCTCTTTTGGGTATTGCTACCAAACCATCCAGATATAGGTATTGACTCAAGAGGAATGTGTATTAATAAGATGGAGTTGAGGACAGCTTGATATGGATAGGTTTCCCTCTACAACTAGTCCATAGTATAGTTTGTTGAACATTTTCATTTTCCTTTGTAGTGAGGAACTATGCAAAGTTTTTTTTTAAATGTAATATTCTAATGTTGTGCTTTTATATACTCACATGGTCATTGATTATCATACTTACTGATAAATAAAATAAATACCTGGCTTTACTTCATACATTTTAATACTTTTAGAACTAGATGGGTTTATTCCTCAATTTAGTTAGGAGTGGATCCCCTCGAGGGTGTCACTCTGTACAAGTATGGTATCAGAGCTTGATCTATTAGTTAATCTAACTATATTCAGTTATTCTCTATTAGATGTTAGATGAACCTATAAATAATGTTGATGAACCTATTCATTGTCGTGGAATACCATTAGGGTTTCAACCCCTACTCATTTTAGTCTCTACAACTCATCAACCCACTTCAATGGTTGAGACTTAGTTTTTGGTAAACTTAATCACCCCTACTCTTTCTATGATTGTGGAAATTTACAAATAGAAGAGTTGACAATTCTAGTGGTTAGCTACTACATTCTACTTTGTGGGAAGTTAGTTCTACCACTTAGAGTGAAGACTATTATGAACTTCTTGTCTAGTCTTAACCCTAGAGCTTAGCTTAAACATATTTCTTTTTTTTTATTTCAAGTCTGCCTTGACTACATCCACTTTGAGTATTGATCATGCATGGATAACAAAATGTGTACCCCAACTTAAGTTTTATAGTTATGATGTTACCTTTTTCAAAGTGATAACCTGAAAATTCTCCATCATGACAGGACAAACATTTTGTTTAACATGGAGATTGGTTCAATTTTCTTCAACCTCTTTGCCTAGGAGGTTGGATACTATCTTCCTTGAGTTCTGTATGTCTCATACACTGGGGAAATTTGAGAAAAGTTAAGTGTTTTATAAGATCCTTATGATTATATATAACATAAACAAAAAGGTTGGATACATAGATGATTCCCTTAGGGCATATGTATATTTAATTACTTAGATAGACCAAGTATCAGATTCCCATTATACCCTTTCTCTTGTAAACCCTAATCACTTTCTAGGATGATTGGGTGACCAGGGTAATCCCTAATGTCCCATAATGAGGTTATGTGTTCCCTGGTAAGATCAAGAAATTTATGATGAAGTGGTAAAAAGTGGAAGAAGTAACCAATAAGCACCCAATAGAAGTTGACATCATGTAATTTTGAACTATATCCCCTCTCATATGTTGTAAGTAAGAGAAGCTTTGGTATTTCCTTCTATATACCAGTAAAGCTAGACTCTCTTAGTGGAAGTACATTATGGTAAAATGGTTATTTAATACGGTAAATTTTGTGACTGGGAAACACTTTGATTTGGCACAAAGTTTCCTTCCTCATACCATTTTCCATTTGTATGATACGTGTACACAAAATCTTCTTTGGGTTTTTTGGATGATTTTGGGAATCAAATCACCACGAGGATAAGTGTGAATCTTAGAGTAACCCTTCATATAAGAGACCTATTATTGGCTAGGTCAATCCTGAAACCCTATTTGTAAGTATGCATAAATGAGTAAAAAGAAGTTTTGGATATATATATATGACTTAGTTTATCTACCTTGTATTACTCATTTAGTTGATTATTTAGATTATTGGTGAATCAGTTAAGCAGTGTAGTCTTGGACCTTAGTAGTTTGGGTGAATATTTTGACTTTATAATTGTCTAAACTTAACAATGAATGCACTAGATAACCCCTATGTCATTCCCTTCGTCAATGTCAAACAATATAAGTACTCCCTAATTGGGCACTGAACCTTTCTAAGCTAGATAAAGTAGACATTAAGTTGATAACCTAAATGAATCTGTACAATAAGTTGTACTTATCAATGTAAGGTAAGTTTCTAGATTTAGTGAACCCAAATGGTTGATAGTATAAAGAGGGTACTTTAGGAGGTAAATGATGTGTGTCATTGTTCACGCAACAATCACTGGGAAAAATCCTAGAATTTAACCTTCTAACCAGGTTGTCAACTTGATATGAACAACAAGTCTACTTAGAATAGATAGGTATCGATCCAAGGGATGGAATGAAAGAATGGTCGAGATCCAAATCCGATCGCAAGAACAAGAATTAAATTCCAATTTGAAAGGACATAAAAACTAAGAATAAAAATAAAAGTGCTAAATTAAAGATTAACTAATCAAAATAAAGAAATACCAAAACTAAGGGATTTTACCACCCTAGCAAGCCAATGTAAACTGAGACCAAAGAAATTACATAATAAGAAAGATAAAGGAAGGTATGTCAAACATTCGTAAAGGATTCACAAAAGATCAACTCCCTGTGAACTCATTGGTCCTGATGTTTACGGATCCTAGTTCAATCATCCTAATGGGGACTTTTCCAAGGTCTCATCCAAATCCCCATGTAATCGATTTGTTTGTTCTAAATCTTGGGTTCTACAGTCGCATCCGCCAAGATTAACAAGCGATGAAAACGAGAGATCACTTTGTTAAAATTGTCGATATTCAAACCAAAAATCATGTAGCTAAAATTTCTTGTAAAACTTTGATCTAATCATCACATGGATAAGGGGTTGTTCCACTTGTCTCGTTAAGAAAACTACTCACTAGTCATAAGAGGGGAAGCAAAACGAAGAAGGAAAGAAGTCATAGACCACAGGAAGAAGAATCTCCAAGGAGATCTAGGTGGTGCTAGTTAAACGACTTGATCCCTTAATCCTCCGTTCCAAGAGAAAATAATGAGAAGTAAAGAACGAGAATAACCAAGATTCAGGGATGAAGAACCAAATTTGTATTGCAGAAATGAAAGATTACAACTATGATAGAAAATGCAAGTACAAAATTGAGGACTGCAAACTAAGACTCAATTTACAACTAAGACTCGGTGATTTTTCTTGTGGAGACCGCCCTCCTTTTATAGGGAGATGAGGAGGGGGAAAACCTTTGAGATATGACTTTGTTGTGGTGGCGGACGCATTGATTGGAATAATTTGTTGCTTCATCCAAAAGTAGCGTTCAACTTTTGACTGCATTGAAATTTTCAACATTTGACTGGCCTTTATTTGAATTCTTCCACCACAAAATATATGAAATTGGCCAACACCTAGTCAAGAGAGAGAAAATTTAACATATTGATTTTTTGCTCACAAAATTGAGAGATTTAATGAGTTTTTTCTTTAGTATTTGACTAAGTGACTCCTTCAAAGCAGAATTCCGTAGCTGCAACTTCGAGCGAATTTTTATCCCATTATATGCTAAAAAAACGGTCTGAAATATAATATTGTTTGTTAGAAAATAAAATTTCCTTGTACATTAAAAAACTATGTCTGTTAAGAAACTATGACTTATTTTCATTACGTTAACGAAGCATCTGTTTCACTTAGAACGAAGCAGCATCTGAGTATTAATTATAAAAAACGCTGTACCGTTTCTACATATAACAGATCGACCATACACTTCTGAAACGCAAAAACAAGAATTAAAACAAAATGGTACCCATCGACTAGAAAGCAGTGGCGGAGCCACATTCACCAGAGGATGGGCACGTGCCCTACTTGCATTCTAAAAACTATATAGAGTTATACATAAAAATGGGTTAAGTAGAAGTAATTTATGTTTCGGTACCCTACTAAATTATCACTTGCATGGCTTTAAATTAAGTGGTGCCCCCCTTGAGTAGTTTTCCTGGCTACGCCACTACTAGAAAGTCAAGTTATATAGCTATTCTATCTACAAACCAAAAAAATATATATGTAGCATCATGTTCGGCTGCCCCATTATCGTTTTGACAACTTCTCTTAAACAATTAAATAGTAGTATAGTCGCACCCACGTACTATTTGGAGTCCTCTGGACCAAATACTCTATAATAAATCACCTGAAGACGTGCATGACACGCTGAGCACGTATATCTCTTGGGCGAAACCTATAACTAACGCCATATTTATGATCATCGGGGAATGCAGCAATCTTCATCCTCGTTTGATTAGCCTTGGGAGATACTAGTCATGGCAACTCCAAGACTAGTAAGCGTCTCCTTCATGGTTTTTTTCTTGGTAGGCATCACTTCTGCTACTAGGCACTTAGCACAATATGGATCAGGTGGAGGTCAAGGCAGTGGTCTTGGGTATGGATCTGCGGTTGGAGGCAATGGTGCAGGAGGTGGAGGTGGCGGTGGAGGTGGCGGTGGAGGAGGAGGTGGCGTCAATGGAGGTAGTGGATCCGGTGGTGGGTATGGATCAGGATATGGACTTGGCGGTGGTGGAAGCGCGGGAGGAGGAGGAGGAGGAGGTGGTGGTGGTGGCGGCGGTGGTGGCAGCAGTGGAGGTGTAGGTGGAGGATCCGGTAGTGGTTATGGTAGTGGGAATGGCTTAAGCGGAGGAGCAGGCGGTGGTGGGGGTGGTGGAGGTGGTGGTGTTGTTGGTACTGGATCTGGAAGTGGATCTGGTAGTGGATTTGGGTCAGGCGGAGGAAATGGTGGAGGAGGGGGTGGAGGGGGTGGTGTTGCTGTTGTAGGATCTAGTAGTGGATCAGGTAGTGGCTATGGATCTGGTAAAGGAAGTGGTGGAGGAGGTGGAGGTGGAGGTGGAGGTGGCGGTGGAGGTGTTGCAACTGCAATTGGATCTGGAAGTGGCTTCGGTTCAGGTGGAGGAAGCGGTGGTGGCGGGGGTGGGGGTGGGGGTGGAGGAGGAGGCGGTGGGGGTGGGGGTGTCGGTGTTGGTGGAGGATCGGGTAGTGGATCTGGTGCAGGCTTTGGTTCTGGTGGAGGAAGCGGCAGTGGTGGTGGTGGTGGGGGTGGAGGAGGGGGTGGTGGGGGTTTTGGTGTTGGTGGAGGATTAGGTAGTGGATCTGGTGGAGGCTCCGGTTCTGGTGGAGGAAGTGGTGGGGGTGGAGGAGGAGGTGGAGGTGGAAAGAAGGCCAACTCTACTGGAACAAAAAGCAATACCACAAAGAAATCTAAAGCAAATACCACAAGTTCTTCTTATGGACGTGGATATGGATTTGGATTTGGTAGGGGTAGTGGAATTGGTGGTGGAGGCAGTGGATATGGAGCTGGCTCTGGCTTTGGGTCTGGCGGTGGGTTTGGATTAGGTCGAGGTGCAACAGTAGCTGGTGGCAACGTAGGTGGTTCCGGATTTGGAAGCGGACAAGGTTTTGGAATAGGAAGCGGTGGAGGAGGAGGTGGTGGAGGAGGAGGTGGTGGTGGCAGTGCAGTCGGTGGAGGTAGTGGTGGTGGATCTGGATTTGGGTCTGGAAAAGGATTCGGAGTGGGAGGTGGTCTAGGTGGTGGTGGTGGTGGTGTTGGAGGTAGTGGATACGGCTCTGGGTTTGGATCTGGAAAAGGGTTTGGAGTAGGAGGGGCTGGTGGAGGTGGTGGTGGTGGAGGAGGAGGAGGAGGAGGAAATGGAGTTGGCTCTGGATTTGGTTCTGGAAAAGGATTTGGAGTTGGAGGAGGATTAGGAGGAGGAGGTGGTGGTGGTAGTGGTAGGGGAGGAGGTAACGGAGTTGGCTCTGGCTTTGGATCTGGTAAAGGATTTGGAGCCGGAGGAGGGGTAGGAGGAGGTGGTGGTGGTGGTGGTGGAGGTGGAGGAGGAGGAAGTGGTGGTGGGTCTGGTTTTGGGTCTGGAAATGGATTTGGATCCGGAAACAATGGTGGCGGTGGTGGCAGTGGAGGTGGTGGTGGAGGAGGATTTTGAAAGGGTGGTGGCTACAAATCGGTTTTGGAAAAGGAGGGGGTTGAAATAGATCACTCCACACTATGTTGTTCTGATTTGTTTGTTTGCATGCACAATTGAGTTAATAGATTTGAATAAGGTGTTATACCTATTTGGGATTCAATTGTATTATTTGCCTACTTCATGTATATTTTATTTGTGATTTTTTTATGTTGTAAAATCTTTCTTTTGTACGCAAAAAATGAAAACAAATCGTAATGAGGTGAATGGCTAATATAACATGCAATTTGGAAATTTATAGTATGTAAGTTATGGAACACTTTTTTGTATAAAAATATATGTAAATTCATTTACAAAGTGAATGGAGAAACATAATTTGTATGATATAAGTTTAGAATCTTATTAGGGTGTGTTATACCAATTGTGATTAGTATTTATACTATGGAGTACCTCCTAAACATAGGTTGTTAGGGTTACAAATGGGTTGAACTTGGTGGTGGGCATATGTAGGATACATAATAGCGACATTGAAGGTTTTGCAAAACGATGACATGTGTGTTTCCAATATGGGAAACTCTTGTGTGAAGACCTCAAAATTGGAACATTTATATAGAATTAGGGAAATTCATGATTTGTTATAGGGGTTCAACTTAAGTTGATTCTATGAAAGAGCATACTTAATACAATTAAATGATCTTATTAAACAAATTCAATGCCAGAAATTTGGTTGAAATCATAATTAAGTGATGGAAAATAGATTGGATACATTAAGTGAGTAGTAAGATTTTAGGATTGGTTTGTAATATACTACAATAACAAACTTCATTTGATTCAATTAAGAATAAATAAACCTACAATAGGAAATATAGAATAATATGAAGTTCCTAGTAATAGTACCCCATGAATTTGCTAAGATCCTAGAAAATCAAGAAGCCTCACTTGGGATATTTTGGTATACATTTAGGTCCATGTTATGCTTTTCATTGATTAAATTAATTCATTCTTTATTTAATGGATAACCATAATTTTTCATGAGTCACTATGATGTTTCAGAATCAGGGAAAAAATAGGATATATGAGTTTGTTTGAGGACTTGTGGTTAATTAAGGAATGCTTCTTGGAAAATAAGTATTGGGTAACTAGAATTATTATTTTGGTCTTTTCCTTTTCATATCACAAGTTTAAGATAATCAAGAACCAATTGTAAATTTTCATTGCTTATAGTATCACCTGGTGTTGTACAAAAATACTTAATTGATTTGGGTATTTAACAGAAGAAGAAGTAAATAACGGGGAGACCACAATTCAAATAGACTCTAAAATCTGGGTGAGTGTACAATACACGCTCATCAACATCACTAGCCTAACATTGAATGAATAGGGGACAAACAAGTTTCCCTCTCTAATTTTTCTCCCTCTCTCCAATAGACTTGAGAATAGTAGTCATGGAAACTCCAAGACTAGTAAGTCTCCTTTATGGTTTTTCTCTTGGTGGGAATCACTTCTGCTACTAGGCACGTAGCACAATATGGATCAAGTGGAGGTCAAGGCAGTGGCCTTAGGTATGGATCTAGGGTTGGAGACAGTGGTGCATGAGGTGGAGGTGGAGGTGGAGGTAGAGGAGGAGGTGGCCTCAGAGGAGGTAGTGGATCTGGTGGTAGGATTGTGAAGCTCTGGTCAAAGTAAAATGAGATACCTCAAAATAAAGTGTGGAATTAACACAAAGAATCCAGATTACTGGAAAAGATGGTAAATTAAAATCAATCACATCACGACATCTCAAGTTGAAACATATCACATATTAGTCCATGAACATTACCACATGTATTACATAACATGTCATAAAGATGTCCACATCACTACTCAGTGGCCCTCATGCCACAAACATGTTACATATAACAACATGTTCACATACACAAGCCATATCTGTACTACCAAGGCCTACTGCCAAAACTTCATATCGATATACAAAACCACATAACACCCCTAAGAACCTGAGAGTATAGTGACGAGACAAAGGACTCTACTACACAATACTAGCAGCATATCCAACCTTTATCAACTACTACTCCCCTTTCTGCTTAGCCTCAACACTATTATCTCTACCTCGTCATGCATGACCACATAAAAGATGTGGAAACTCATGAGGTGAGACCAGCGTCCCAGTGATAGATATAGCTATCCACCATAACTATTATTAACACAGATAAGCTAAAGAAAGAAAGTAACATTATTATTAGGTTGAGCAGATTTGGCTAAATGATATGAGTAAAGCATTTAATATTGTTTAAGCAGTTTAGGCATCTACAAGTAAGCATTAGAACATCTGATACTTTAAGAAGGAATATGAAGAACATGTATAATAGTTGATTTCTCTTACTGCATTTATCATTCAAGAAATTAGTTCAAGAGATAAGGAAAAGGGTCATCCAGTGTGAGTCGTATTTAGCCCTAAGCAATGCACTACACAGCTGTGTTACATCTTTTAAATTGCCCTGAGGAAATGAGGTATACCACTCATGCTCCAACTGACCACTGCTAAGTCAAAATGAGTGCCATACAAGTTCTAGGAGGAGATGTAATCCTATGATCTCGCACACCCTCAGTCAATACGAGTCCTCTGTGGTGACATATAAAGTCCAACTGCAAAACAACCTAGTATGTCATGGTATATAGGCACAACACTAATGAAAAGTGAGTTACGATCGCAATCACACCCTACCAATGTATGACCACATCCATCCTCAAAACGTATCATATACATATATCAAATCACATCACTAAGATACAGCCTCGACCATTCTCCTGATAGGGTATGACTGCAGCCAATTCTGTGAAAAGCATATACTCAACAATATACAACCCTAAGCTTCCACTAAGGGAGAACTCATTTCACCATCCAGCAAGTACTGACATTGAAGATGAATCTATGGCACAAGACAACTACATGATTAGGGTTTCACTTGATTACTTAAGCCAACTAAGTATCTTTTAGCATCAAACAAGTTACAACGTATAAACCCTAAACAAACTCTACAAAGATAAGGGTATGTTACAACTTCAGAAGATATAAAATGTATGAGGTACAAATTTGTCACATCATCACTTGATACCACTACTATTCCAGGCCATCAACATTATCACGTCACTAGGGGATAAAAACCCCTCATTACATCACTAGAGGATATCACCTCACACTAGGCATTAAGCCTCTACTAGGTCATAAGACCCAAATCACATGATTCCTGCATAGTCATCATTATCTCACCATGACTCATAAAGGGTCACATCCATTATCCTTTGTCATATAGAACACACCATATCATTCAATAGATATGTTATTTATTCAACCTACAATAGTTAATTTATTCAAGTAGGAGGGAGAAAATGCATCAACATTGTACACTACCACTTGAATAAAGTAGACAACTATATCATAATCCCATATTAGGGTTAGAGTTTCAACAACATATATGATTAGTATTTCCATGATATCGTATAGCATCAACCCAGAGTATCATTACCTCCCACATTCTCAGAGCATATAGGTCAACCATCATCATTACTAGTTGACCATACATAGGAATCATATGTTCTTGGATTATCATGGGTCAAAGAGGACAACACATCATGGTCGAAGACACAACCCAAGACTAGCAACCAAAACCATCAATACTCATATCAACAGTCAAAGGGAACCCAAAGGCCGAAGACCACTTCAGCAACCAAAGGCACCACCAAATTCAAACGGTCGAAGGGAATCAAACACATCAAGCGGTCGAAGGGAAATCATCAGTCTATGTGACCGAAGGAACCAATCTATGCGACCGAATGAAACATTTATGTGACCAAGGACAAAGAGAACCATCTCCTTCGACCAAACGTCTCCTCCAAGCCTTCAACTAAATAGAACACAACATGAAGAACAACTTAGAGATAAAACCAATCATATACCATGATCAAAACAAGTGATTATCATCTTGAAAACTAAAACCTCAAAGGAGGAAAATCATTAAGGGAAAGACATGCTCAAAACCCTAGAAATTCAATAACCAAACATAAGAAGATCAAACCATGATAAGAGAGAGGTAACCATGCGTTCTACATATGCATGGATCACCAAAAACCTCCATCATCCTCAAGATAACCAAAATATAATCAAGAAAATCAAAACAAACGTTTTAAAGTGTGCATGCAAGCACCAACTTGTCACCATCCACAAAACTCAAGAACAAGAACTATGATTTAGGGAAAAGAGCTAATCTAAGCAAGATTACTTTAGAATCATAAACCCTAGAACAAGATATTATCATCATGCAACATATAATCCACGTTTTAGAGATAAAATAGGTTTTGCATGTAGAATTTAAAGTGCAATATTAGAAGGGAAAAGCATTATATAACCTACCTTAGATGATGGTGCAACCACCTCCAAGAAAAAATCTCCAAAAGAAAGAGAGAAACTAAGCTTGACCTCCTCCACAACCAAGCTAGCCACCACATCAAAAGGAGAAGAAAACCCTAGGTTAAAGGGCAAGAAGGATAACCAAAACTTCTAGGTCGAAAAGAAAAAAAGGAGGGAAAGGGAGAAGAGTTCCTCCACTCAACTGAAACACTACCTTGGAGAACAAAGGATTCATCCCAAGAAAGAGGAGTACCTCCATCCCAACACAAGCACCATCCTTGGAAACTCTAGGGATTCAGCCAAGAGAAGAAGAAAGAGGTAGGGTTTTAGCATGAAAATGAAATCAAGAGATGGATCACTTACTAAGGATAAAAGAATAACCAAAGATCACCAAGGAAGTGTAGCTCCAAGCTTGGATAACCACATGCAAAGGATTTTGGCCACCAAGCACCAAGGATGAACTCCTTCACACCATCAAGCACACAAGAGCCGAACACAAGATAGAAAAGAGAAGGAGGAGGGCTAAAAGACATACTTGCATGTAAAGGAGAGGGTTTATATACTTAAGAGTAGAAGAGAAGTGAAAAGGGGTTAGGTGTCAAGGTATTAGGGCTTCTCATGACACTTGTTCATCAAAAGATGACCCATGCATCCACTAAACGCATTCAAGCACTAAGGTCATGAGAAACAAGGCAAACCAGCGACCTCACTTGCTCCTAGAGGACCATCTATCAAAGAGAAACCAAGGGTACAAAGTCCATCGGTCAAAGACATCACCATCACTTCTAGGTCGAAGAAAAACCAATGACCACAAGAGACCCTAGATCATCTGCGACCAAAAGAAAGAGATCTAGGCCTCTCTTGTAACATCACTGACCTAGGTTATGCTTTAACCCTAGGTTTTTTAATAAATAAAGATGATTATATGCTTAATATTATCTTTTGAAAAGTAATTAGGGCTCATGAGGAACTTATGTTTCAATTTTGGTCCTGTTTGAACAATGTTGAAGCAATGTTTGCTAATTTTGGACTAAAGTGCAAATTACCCAAGTTAAGGGGATAACTTACAAATGTTACATAATAATATGTTCCTCTGATGTTGATACATCATAATAATGAATATGATGTAGTGGTATGGTTTCCACAAGCCTGGACACCAAGATAGAGCTTGTTGGACAATGTTTGTGCATTAAAACCTAGTTTTGGTGTAAAGTGCAATTTACCCAAAACCTAAGGTTCAATATACAAATTACCACTTTAATAGGGTCCCTAATGTTTCTAGACATCATTTAGAGCAAATAAAATGAGAGGGTCTCCTCATTTGAATTAAGTTGGAGGAGATAGAATCTTGATATTAAAATAATCAAGATTTAAGCCTAATTGGAACCCTAATTCAATTTAATGCAAAAATAAATAAAATAATTGAAGGGGCCTTCAACCAAAATTAAAATGTTTGGATTCAGATGTGTTTGTAAGATCTTAAGCCTTTCAAAGGAACGAGCATATCCTAAGGTGGTGAAATTCCACTCACCATTATTATAAGAAAAAGAAATTCCACTCAAAAATGGATATTAATATTATAAGGGTTAAGGTGCTTAATTTCTTTTCCCTTTATTCTTGGATAATGAAGAGGTTTTCAAAGAACATGAATATGGATTCGTGTCCAAGAAATGGAGGGGGATATGGTGGAAATCATTTTGGGAATTAAAGGAAATCATCCCATTTTCTCTGTCCTTGGGATTTCCTTATACATATCCCTTTTTCCACTCACTTATGGACTTCTTTTCGGATTTCCTTTCTTTCTTTGCCTTGGCCGACCCCAAGAGAAGCTCAGGAACAGTATTAGGACGACCCCAACCTGTTGTTAAGGTTATTGACCTCTTTTCCCCTTGATTCCATGTTGGAAATTGAAAGCAAATCATTGATTTCTTCTTAATTCGATCTCCTCCTCAACCCTAACTAAACTTTTCAACCAAAAGCTTGAGGACGAGCCTAGTGGGAGTTGCAAGAGCTTCATCCACCATTGTTTCCGTAAGCTTGGAGCTTTATAGCTCAATTGGAGGCGGGTCTTATAACTTAAACCCTTAATATTATTATTTCAATTAATTCCTTAGCACTTGGTGATCCTTTTTACATTCCCAAAATTTGTTTTGGTCGATTGATGCAATCACCATGGAAACCACAGCAGGTTTCGTGATTTCAGAGCTTGAAGATGATAAGCACACACCTCTCCAAAATATCCAAGGAAAACGGTTTACTTTTGTTGCTCAAACGGTTTCCCAAATTGTTTGGGAGCAAACGGTTTCAAACCGTTTAGAAGCAAACAGTTTCACCAAACCGCATGAGACCAAACGGTTTCAGACCGTTTGGTGGTGTTGACCAGGGTTGACCATTTGTAGATCTGTTGAAAATGATCTAGGTTAATGACCCATCAATTATGATTGATTAGTTCCAATTGGTTCAGGAGTTGAAGGTCCATCAATCACCAAAACCCTAATCGGGTTAAGTGCTGATTTGTAATTTGATTAAGGTGGAAACTTGGGTTGATTGACCCAAACGGTTTCAAAACTGTTTGGGGATCACCCAAACGGTCTCAAGACCGTTTGGGGGTCACCCAAGACCGTTTTGAGGTCTAGGGTTGAGTATGGTTAAGTGTTTGAAGATCCAAAGATATGGTATGAACCCTAATCGGCGAAGTGCTGATTTTGTAAGTGATTGAGATGATGTTTTGGGTTGATTGACCCAAACGGTTTCAAAACCATTTGGGGATCACCCAAACGGTCTCAAGACCATTTGGTGATCACCCAATACCGTTTTGAGGTCTAGGGTTAAGTATGGTTGATAAAATTGAAGGTCCAAATATATTAAGTTGATGTACAATCAATTGCTGATTTGGTGACCAATCCTAGGATCCAAACCGTAATTGAATGACATGGTTAATGATGATGTGATGGGATAACAGTCTCAAGACCGTTTGGAGGTCATCCAAATGATCCCAAGACCGTTTGGAGGTCACCCAAGACCGTTTGGAGGTCTAGGGTTGACTATGGTTAGGTGTTTGAAGATCTAAAGATACTAAGTTGAAGTGCAATCAAATGCTAGTTTGGTGATCAATCCAATGATCCAAACCCTAATTGGATGACTTGGATTTGAGTGATGAGATGGGAAAACTGTCGCAATACCATTTGGAGGTTATCCAAACGACCTCAAGATCATTTGGGGTAAGATCATGTTTAATTTGGATGATGGTCCAATAGTTTTAAAGTAACTAGTTACACATTGATTAATGTTGAAGGATCATCGATTCCAAACCCTAATCCAATTGATTCAAACCCTAATTGATGACCAATTGAGTGTCAATTGAGAGTCAAATCAGTTGAAGGATGACCTACTTAACTAAATCAAAGTATGGTGATAGGTTCAATTGATGATTAGTTACATGAATACAATGGTTGATGGAATCAACATTGAGAACCCTAAACCGATTGGAGTAGTTGAGACCATCTTTGGTCCATGCGGTTTTGAAGAGGTCTGGACCAAACGGTCTCAAGACCGTTTTGGACCAAACGATCCCAAACCGGTTGAGTTCATGCGGTTTCAAAAAGGTACTTTAGCAAACGATCTTGAAGGTCACTTTTACCAAACGGTTTCAAACCATTTGAACTTTGAAAGACCAAGACCGTTTGGGGTCCAAGTAATCAAAATTGTTTGAGGATCAATATTATTAATCCTTTTGGATACCTAATGTAATTGAGGACTCAATTGGTTAATCCATTTGGATACCTATTGTAATAGAAGATCCAATTGGTCAATTTATTTGGATACCTTATGTAATGGAAGTCCAATGTGATTGAATCTCTTGAGAATTAAGATGATGAATGATCCATTGATCCAATGATGATTACTAAGGCTAGGTACAAAGGTTGAAACCCTAAAGTACCTAGATGATCAATACCTTTAAATTAATTAACCCTAAAAGGTTATGAGAATAATGTCTTAGTACACTATGTTAACCATAGTTGTATGTACTTGATTGAAGGGTTGATGTAACCTAATCAAGTTGAGAGGATGATGGAAAGGAATTCTTACATGAGTATTGATCATGTGATGAATAGGTTATGATCATTAATAAAGAGATCATGAAGCCCTAATCTAGAAATATAAATAACCATAACCCTAATTTAGGGTAACATAATGTGAAACCCCAATTATGGGAATGGAGGGTGAAACCCTAATTGGGATGAATATCTCCAATTGATATGACATGTGAAACCCTAATTGAGGTTGATTTCATGTGAAACCCTAATTGAGGTTGATTTCATGTGAAACCCTAATTGTGGTTGATTCCATGAGAAATCCTAATTGAGGGTGATGCCATGAGAAACCCTAGTTGGGATGAATAGTAAACCCCAAGTATAGGCAATGTGATGTGAAATCCTAATGAAGGGTGATGCTTTATGCCATCCTGTCCCTAATAAAGGGAGTTGGTATGTGAAATACTAACCCTAATGAAGTATGATAGTATGTGAAATCCTAACCCTAATGAAGTATGATAGTATGTGAAACCCTAAACCCTAATAAAGGGTGATGGTATGAGAGACCCTAATCCTAATAATGTAATGGTGACTAATACATTAATAAGGTAAGTACCTAAAGTGACTAATTATAGATAACCTTATAGCAAGCAATGCCTTAACCTGAAATGGGTCCATATCATTAAATATAGTTGGACCATTCTTATGTGTGACCTACGTACTTCATGGTAAGAGTGATAGGTTAGTGGATGAAAGGATTAAGATGGGAAATTCCTTAATCCAAGATAAGTTGATAACTCAAGAAAGTTGAAAGTGATGAGTAAAGTGATACATCAAGATGTGATAGATATTACTTTTAGCATTCCAGGGCTGATATACTTTGATGCACCTCAAAGCCAATATACTTGGATAAGAAACACATGAAGTGTGTTACGTCAATTGTTACAATGAAATGTAATGAGTTTGATATACTTTGATAAGTATAGGCTAATATACCTTGAGAATGGGGTTAATACAAACTCATGAGTATGATGTAATCATATCATGATAAGGATGGGAAATGAACTCATACCATGCATTGATAATCATTAAATGATAAATGTTAAGAGTAATAAACTTGATTGATTACTCAAGATGTTAATGGATGCTCCTAGAGGTGTGGAGCAATGTATTAAGGTTGATTTGATAAATATGAAATCCTAATGTGAGGTGGGAAAACCCTAACCCTAAATTGGGTAATGGGACATGCGAAACCCTAATGTGATGTGAAAAGTAAGCCCTAACCCAATTGAGGGAATAGTGGTGTTACTATTGTATTACATTAGGTAATAATATTATTATAAAAGTCTCTTGTAAGAGATAATAATGTTCATAATGAACCAAGGAATGGCAACTTAGTAATATAATAATAATAATGACAAAAGGATACAATTATAATAATGAAACATGGATTATACATGTGTGGATAAAAGAGGAATACTTTTAATACATAAAGAATGTATTGAGCATGATTGGCATGGTCAAAGTTTAATGCTAGTAAAAGAATAAGGTGTCCATTGTTGTGTAAACAGACATGGGATGTAATCAGGATTGGTTAAAGTCCAATACCTGGCAGAGGTGTAATGCCTGTAATCAGGATTGGTTAAAAATCCAATGCCTGGCTGTGTATTCAGGGTTGGTTAGAGTCCAATGCCTGACTGTGTAATCAGGATTGGTTAAAATTCCAATGCCTAGATGTGTAATCAAGATTGTTTAAAGTCCAATGCCTGGATGTGTAATCAGGATTGGCTAAAGTCCAATACCTGGCAGAGGTGTAATGCATGTAATCAGGATTGGTTAAAGTCAAATGCCTGGCTGTGAAATCAGGATTGGTAGTGTCCAATGCCTGGCGGTGTAATCAGGTTTGGAAGAGTCCAATACTTGGCAGAGGCTAAATGCCTATACTGATGACACATGATTGGTAATAGACCAATGCATGTAATAGTAACACAGGATTGGTATTAACCCAGTGACTGTATTGTTGATATATGAGTACATGGTAGATATATCTCCTTATCTGTTTAACAGGTTGGCTAAGGCCAACAGAATGGAACAAGAGTGTTTCATGGGTGACATAACAAGATGATGGGTGTCACAAGAAAAGTTTGATATGATGGTATAATATGATGTATAAATGATATACATGTCATTCCTATTCCTTATTAAAAGAATAGATGATATGTTGCTCTATCATAAATAGCTGTAATGCTTTCAAAGTTGAGAATGCTTTAAAATGCTTATCATCTGCCTAGTTTCATATCTTTAAACTACAATAACAATGTTTTAGTAGAGAGTTATATCTCCTGCTGGGGCAATTTACAATTGTCTCACCCCCGTGGAATCCAACATTTTTAGGTGGACGCAGATAAAGAAGTAGATACTCTTTTGTAGGAAAAAGGAAAGCAATAGCTTGGAGAGTAGTGACATCTCAGGTGGAGACCATGCCTGTCAATTTATGTAGTTAGAAATTCCTATGTGTGTTCTCTGTACTCTCAGGTCCTCGGGATTTATAGATAGTGCTTTTATCATCGACTCGAGATTTTGTCTTGATACCTCAAGGTTTTTGTGCTGTCTGTATATAATGTTATAGGACAGCTAATGTTGTAATCCTCGAGAAGAGATAGTACAAGTCATGTACCTTTAAATCAGGATGTATATAATGTTATACAATGGTCCTTGATGTAAGAGATTTCTTATGTTTGGATCTCTTTGCAAAAAGTTTTAATTTTTAGTGATTTTCAGTAATCCGCTGCAAATGATTCGCTTCCGCTTAAGTAAATCTTGTTTTTATAAGTTGGATGCCACAATTTAGTGGTATCAGAGCTCTAGGTTCGTTGAGTCTACAGAGACATAGGACTAAGGTATCGAGTATGTTCTAAGTGTACTTCAGTGTATCTTATAGTGTCTTCTGCTTATGCAGAAGAAGATATATAACTTAAAGATGTTTGAAGGACATGAAGAATACATTGCTGAGAGCAATGTTGCTGCACCGGTGGGAGGTGCAAGGGATCAGGCAAGGTAGGAACCAGTGCCTGAAAATCCTCATGTTGATGAAAACATGAGAGGAAACCCAGATGTTCATAATCTTTTTGGGCAACTTATGACTACAATGAGGTATATAGCAGATCGGATGCCAGCATCAACATCTACGACACCAGTTCCCAATGAGGGATATGGGTCTGGTAAGACCTTTGAATGACTACGTCGTGTCAGAGCCATTGAATATGCTGGAACATCTAATCTAGTAGATGCTGATCTCTGGCTCACTGAGTTAGAAAAAACCTTTAAGATCCTTAGTATCCCAGAGGCTGACAAAGTTAAACATGCAGTGTACCTTTTGAAAGGTAGTTTTGGACATTGGTGGGCTATAGAAGAAATAAAAAGGAATGATGAAGAGGTTGGATGGGAGTAATTCTGTCGCAAATTCATCAATAAGTATTTTCCAAAGACTTATTTAGATGAAAAGATCTCACAGTTTGAGAAAATACGATAGGGATCCATGTCAATAAGTGAATATGAGGTTAAATTCATGGAACTTTTACAATTTTGCCCCAAGATGGCTGCTACTGAGGAGGAAAAGATTTGATGTTTTGAGAAAGGATTGAATGTTGAGATGTCCATTCCGTCATCTGCCCTAGAAAGTAGGGAGAGGTTTGCCACATTTGTGGAGTTTATATAGAGGATAGAAAGATCTACGATTAAGAAACATGAGACAAACCTCAAAAGAAAGTCTACACAGCCATAGGGACTAATGAGTAGTGGCAGCAGACAACCAAAATCTTCACCAGTCCAACCACAATATAGTGCACATATGCAGGGGTCATCAAGTTGGGGTCAATATTGTCATAAATGTGGACAACTAGGACATTTTAGACAACAATGTCCAAGGAGAAACAGTAAAATTACCCAGCAGTCAAGGCATAATCTGCAAAACCCACAAGGACCTTAGTCTAATGGAGCATATGATAGAGGACAAAGATAAGTGTCATAGTTTAGTCCATCTACTTCTGGTAGTAAAGGACAAAGGCAATAACAAATAACAACTAAGTCCATGTTCTGGGTTAGATAAGATGCTAGTTATCTTGTAAAAGGTAGACTTATCAAGATAGAACTTTCTATTTTGAGTTACCTTTTGTTTCCTACTATAAGAAAAGTAGTTGTTGTTTAGTTCATCTGCATAATCCTTTAAGGATATGAGGAAGAGATAGTAGTATGAAATTTGTGTTCAGTTTAATATTCTTTTATGTGTTTTGAAGTTTCTCTTTCTCCATTAAGAAAGGGAAGAGATGAAAAAGGAACTCAGAAGAAACCTGAGATATTAAATATACTAAATCTAAAGAGATGAAAAACATAAAATAAACATACTACTTGATCTCAGTATTTATATACCCTGGCCAGGTATACAACTATTGATGATAAAGTGAGTATGGAGACTCTTAGATTGTTATCTTTTTGATTGCCCTGATCAAGTAGTCATTCTGATACAATCTAATGAGTATCATGAAATAAGAAGTATGGAATGAATAAATGTGTCTTGTCCTAAGCATAAGAAAGAGAAATCTGAGATAACCTCAGATGAGCATGGTTGTATGAGGAATTAAAAGTATACTCCTCATAAGATAAGAATGAAAATAAGGGAGATGAATCTTATCCAAAAAAGTTGTAAGTATTATAAAGATCCCTTCCATGATGTGGGAATGGAAAATGTGATGAGATCCTAAGATGATCATAAACATGTTAGATAATAATAAAGAAAAGAATAATGTTATGTGATCATCCTTATAGATTCTTGAGCTTAGGGCAAGGAATTTAGGATGATACAAAGAGTAAATGGTTCATGAATAGTTGAAAACACAGGAATAAATACGAGGAATATGAATCCTTGTTTTCTTTCCTTTCAAGGACATGGCAATCAAGTGGGTCATAGGACACTTGATGTGCATAATACAAAGATGTTTATGTGATGGATACTTAGAAAGGTATCAGTTTATCTTGGGCTTTGGCTCCAAGATGAAGATATATGTAATAAGTAATGTTCCAAGATGAAAGGAAGATAAAGATGTCATGTGTATTCAACACATGTGATAGGTACCAAGGTAAGAAATCCTGGTATCTAAAGATATATTAGATGATTCATGTTGACTACTTGGAATGGTCAACCATGAAATCAAATTAAATATGTAAAATAATATGAACATCACATGTTAGGGGTTTATGTTTTTCATAAACATAACAATTGAAGATATCCTTGAGAAAAGTTCTTGGTTGATATGTAACCTCTTCTTATGGTAAGAAAATGCACACCTAATGAGATAGTTAGTGCATGTAATAAGGAAAGTGTTTGTTGTGTCATCAGGTAAGGTGACTCAAATAAAGCATAAAAATACTTATAGTCCTAAGTGAATGACAGAATATAATGGTGAATCTTGTATGAGAAAGGCTGAATTAATTAAGGAACATGGGAGTATATGTTCCATGTGAATCATTCCATGATAAACTTGTATGTAATAACTTTGTATTGATCAAAACTCTATGGTGTCTCCACAATAATGAGGTGTTATGTGAGTACATGATGATATGATGCATGAATAATAACTATTTTCCTTTATCTGGGATTTCGGGGACGAATTCCTTATAAGGGGTGGATAATTTGTAACATCCCTGACCTGGGTTATGCTTTAACCCTAGGTGTTTTAATAAATAAAGATTATTATATGCTTAATCTTATCTTGTGAAAAGTAATTAGGGCTCATGAGGAACTTATGTTTCAATTTTGGTCCTGTTTGAACAATGTTGAAGCAATGTTTGCTTATTTTGGACTAAAGTGCAAATTACCCAAGTTAAGGGGCTAATTTATAAATGTTACATATAATATATTCCTCTGATGTTGATACATCATAATAATGAATATGATGTAGTGGTATGGTTTCCACAAGCCTGGACACCAAGATAGAGCTTGTTGGACAATGTTTGTGCATTAAAACCTAGTTTTGGTGTAAAGTGCAATTTACCCAAAACCTAAGGTTCAATATGCAAATTACCACTTTAATAGGGTCCCTAATGTTTCTTGACATCATTTAGAGAAAATAAAATGAGAGGGGCGCCTCATTTGAATTAAGTTGGAGGAGAGAGAATCTTGATATTAAAATAATCAAGATTTAAGCCTAATTGGAACCCTAATTCAATTTTATGCAAAAATAAATAAAATAATTGAAGGGGCCTTCAACCAAAATTAAAATGGTTTGATTCAGATGTGTGTGGAAGAGATTAAGCCTTGAAAACACACGAGCATATCCTGAGGAGGTGAAATTCCACTCACCATTATTATAAGAAAAAGAAATTCCACTCAAAAATGGATATTAATATTATAAGGGTTAAGGTGCTTAATTTCTTTTCCCTTTATTCTTGGATAATGAAGAGGTTTTGCAAGAACATGAAGATGTATTCGTGGCCAAGAAATGGAGGGGGATTTGGTGGAAATCATTTTGGGAATTAAAGGAAATAATCCCATTTTCTCTCTCCTTGGGATTTCCTTATACATATCCCTTTTTCCACTCACTTAAGGACTTGTTTTCGGATTTCCTTTCTTTCTTTGCCTTGGACGACCCCAAGAGAAGCTCAGGAACAGGCGGAGGATGACCCCAACCTGTTGGTAAGGTTCTTGACCTCTTTTCCCCTTGATTCCATGGTGGAAATTGAAAGTAAATCATTGATTTCTTCTTAATTCGATCTCCTCCTCAACCCTAGCCAAACTTTTCAACCAAAAGTTTGAGGAAGAGTCTAGGGGGAGTTGAAGAGATTCATACACCATTTTTTCCATGATCTTGGAGATTTGGAGCTCAATTGGAGGTGGGTTTTATAACTTGAACCCTTAATATTGTTATTTCAATTAATTCCTTATCACTTGGTGATCCTTTTTACATTCCTAAAATTTGTTTTGGTTGATTGATGCAATCACCATGGAAACCACAGCAGGTTTCATGAGTTCAGAGTTTGAAGATGATAAGAACACATCTCTCCAAAATATCCAAGGCAAACGGTTTACTTTTGTTGCTCAAATGGTTTCCCAAACCGTTTGGGAGCAAACGGTTTCAAATCGTTTAGAAGCAAATAGTTTCACCAAACCGCGTGATACCAAATGGTTTTAGAACGTTTGGTGGTGTTGACCAGGGTTGACCATTTGGAGATATGTTGAAAATGATCTAGGTTAATGACCCATCAATTATGATTGATTAGTTCCAATTGATTCAGGAGTTGAAGGTCTATCAATCACCAAAACCCTAATCGGGTTTAGTGCTGATTTGTAATTTGATTAAGTTGGAAACTTGGGTTGATTGACCCGAACGGTTTCAAAACCATTTGGGGATCACCCAAACTGTCTCAAGACCGTTTGGGGGTCACCCAAGACCGTTTGTAGGTCTAGGGTTGAGTATGGTTAAGTGTTTGAAGATCCAAAGATATGGTATGAACCCTAATCGGCTAAGTGCTGATTTTGCAAGTGATTGAGATGATGTTTTGGGTTTATTGACCCAAACGGTTTCAAAACCATTTGGGGATCACCCAAATGGTCTCAAGACCGTTTGTTTATCACCCAAGACCGTTTGGAGTTCTAGGGTTAAGTATGGTTGAGCGATTGAAGGTCCAAAGATATTAAGTTGATGTACAATCAATTGTTGATTTTGTGACCAATCCTAGGATCCAAATCTTAATTGAATGACATGGTTAATGATGATGTGATGGGAAAACGGTCTCAAGACCGTTTGTAGGTCATCCAAACGATCCCAAGTCCATTTGGGGGTCACCCAAGACCGTTTGGAGGTCTAGGGTTGACTATGGTTAGGTGTTTGAAGATCTAAAGATACTAAGTTGAAGTGCAATCAAATGCTGGTTTGGTGATCAATCCAATGATCCAAACCCTAATTGGATGACTTGGATTTGAGTGATGAGATGGGAAAACGGTCTCAAGACCATTTGGAGGTCATCCAAACGACCTCAAGACCGTTTGGGGTCAGGTCATGTTCAAT
Source organism: Alisma plantago-aquatica (assembly GCA_963693085.1). Classification (NCBI taxonomy): domain Eukaryota; kingdom Viridiplantae; phylum Streptophyta; class Magnoliopsida; order Alismatales; family Alismataceae; genus Alisma; species Alisma plantago-aquatica. Next base: position 764,632,732 of record OY856413.1, on the reverse strand, counting down.
TTGGATGATGGTCCAATAGTTTTAAAGTAACTAGTTACACATTGATTAATGTTGAAGGATCATCGATTCCAAACCCTAATCCAATTGATTCAAACCCTAATTGATGACAAATTGAGGGTCAATTGAGAGTCAAATCAGTTGAAGGATGACCTACTTAACTCAATCAAAGTATGGTGATAGGTCCAATTGATGATTAGTTACATGAATACAATGGTTGATGGAATCAACATTGAGAACCCTAAACCGATTGGAGTAGTTGAGACCATCTTTGGTCCATGCAGTTTTGAGGAGGTTTGGACCAAACGGTCTCAAGACCGTTTGGGACCAAACGATCCCAAACTGGTTGAGTTCATGCGGTTTCAAAAAGGTACTTTAGCAAACGATCTCGAAGGTCACTTTTACCAAACGGTTTCAAACTGTTTGAACTTTGAAAAACCAAGACCGTTTGGGGTCCAAGTAATCAAAATTGTTTGAGGATCAATATGGTTAATCCTTTTGGATACCTAATGCAATTGAGGACTCAATTGGTTAATCCACTTGGATACCTATTGTAATAGAAGATCCAATTGGTCAATTCATTTGGATACCTTATGTAATGGAAGTCCAATGTGATTGAATCTCTTGAGAATTAAGATGATGAATGATCCATTGATCCAATGATGATTACTAAGGATAGGTACAAAGGTTGGAACCCTAAAGTACCTAGATTATCAATACATTTAGATTAATTAACCCTAAAAGGTTATGAGAATAATGTCTTAGTACACTATGTTAACCATAGTTGTATGTACTTGATTGAAGGGTTGATGTAGCCTAATCAAGTTGAGAGGATGATGGAAAGGAATTCATACATGAGTATTGATCATGTGATGAATAGGTTATGATCCTTAATAAAGAGATCATGAAGCCCTAATCTAGAAAGTTAATGAACCATAACCCTAATTCAAGGTAACATAGTGTAAACCCCCAATTATGGGAATGGAGGGTGAAACCCTAATTGGGATGAGTATCTGCAATTGATATGACATGTGAAACCCTAATTGAGGTTGATTTCATGTGAAACCCTAATTGAGGTTGATTTCATGTGAAACCCTAATTGAGGTTTATTTCATGTGAACCCCTAATTGAGGTTGATTCCATAAGAAATCCTAATTGAGGGTGATGCTATGAGAAACCCTAGATGGGATGAATAGTAAACCCCAAGTATAGGCAATGTGATGTGAAAGCCTAATGAAGGGTGATGCTTTATGCCATCCTATCCCTAATAAAGGGAGTTGGTATGTGAAATCCTAACCCTAATGAAGTATGATTGTATGTGAAATCCTAACCCTAATGAAGTATGATAGTATGTGAAACCCTACCCTAATAAAGGGTGATGGTATGAGAGAACCTAATCCTAATAATGGAATGGTGACTAATACATTAATAAGGGAAGTACCTAAGTGACTAATTATAGATAACCTTATAGCAAGCAATGCCTTAACCAAAAATGGGTCCATATCATTAAAGATCGTTGGACCATTCTTATTTGTGACCTACATACTTCATGGTAAGAATGATAGGTTAGTGGATGAAAGGATTAAGATGGGAAATTCCTTAATCCAAGATAAGTTGATAACTCAAGAAAGTTGGAAGTGATGAGGAAAGTGATACATCAAGATGTGATAGATATCACTTTTAGCATTCCAGGGCTGATATACTCTGATGCTCCTCAAAGCCAATATACTTGGATAAGAAACACATGAAGTGTGTTACGTCAATTGTTACAATGAAATGTAATGAGTTTGATATACTTTGATAAGTATAGGCTAATATACCTTGAGAATGGGGTTAAGCCAAACTCATGAGTATGATGTAATCATATCATGATAAGGATGGGAAATGAACTCATACCTTGCATTGATAATCATTAAATCATAAATTTTAAGAGTAATAAACTTGATTGATTACTCAATATATTAATGGATGCTCCTAGAGGTGTGGAGCAATGTATTAAGGTTGATTTGATAAATATGAAATCCTAATGTGAGATGGGAAAACCTTAACCCTAAATTAAGTAATGGGACATGAGAAACCCTAATGTGATGTGAAAAGTAAGCCCTAACCCTATTGAAGGAATAGTGGTGTTACTATTGTATTACATGAGGTAATAGGATGATTATAAAAGTCTCTTGTAAGAGATAATATTGTTCATAATGAACCAAGGAATGGGTACTTAGTAATATAATAATAATAATAACAAAAGGATACAATTATAATAATGAAACATGGATTATACATGTGTGGAGAAAAGAGGAATACTTTTAATACATAAAGAATGTATTGAGCATGATTGGCATGGTCAAAGTTTAATGCTAGTAAAAGAATAAGGTGCCCAGTGCTGTGTAAATAGACATGGGATGTAATCAGGATTGGTTAAAATCCAATACTTGGCAGAGGTGTAATGCTTGTAATTAGGATTGGTTAAAAGTCCAATGTTTGTCTGTGTAATTAGGGTTGGTTAGAGTCCAATGCCTGGCTGTGTAATCAAGATTGGTTAAAAGTCAAATGCCTGGCTGTGTAATCAGGATTGGTTAAAGTCCAATGCCTGGCTGTGTAATCAAGATTGGTTAAATTCCAATACCTGGAAGAGGTGTACTGCTTGTAATCAGGATTGGTTAAAGTCCAATGTCTGGCTGTTTAATTAGGATTGGTTAAAGTCCAACACCTGGCAGAGGTGTAATGCTTGTAATCAGGATTTGGTTAAAGTCCAATGCCTGGCTGTGAAATTAGGATTGGTAGTATCCAATGCATGGCGGTGTAATCAGGTTTGGAAGAGTCTAATACCTGGAAGAGGCTAAATTCTTGTACTGATGACACAGGATTGGTAATAGACCAATGCCTGTAATAGTAACACATGATTGGTATTAACCCAGTGACTGTATTGTTGATATATGAGTACATGGTAGATATATCTCCTTATTTGTTTAACAGGTTGGCTAAAACCAACAGAATGGAACAAGAGTGTTTCATGGGTGACATAACAAGATGATGGGTGTCACAAGAAAAGTTTGATATGATGGTATAATATGATGTATAAATGATATACATGTCATTCCTATTCCTTATTAAAAGAATAGATGATATGTTGCTCTATCATAAATAGTTGCAATGCTTTTAAATTTGAGAATGCTTTAAAATGTGTATCATCTGCCCAGTTTCATATCTTTAAACTGCAATAACAATGTTTTGGCAGAGAGTTATATCTCCCACTGGGGAAATTTACAATTGTATCACCCCCGTGGAATCTAACATTTTTAGGTGGACACGGATAAAGAAGCAGATACTCTTTTGCAGGCAAAAGGAAAGCAATAGCCTGGACAGCAGTGAGATCTCAGGTGGAGACCCTGCCTGTCAAGTTATGTAGTTAGAAAGTCCTATGTGTCATCTATGTACTCTCAGGTCTTCAGGATTTATAGATAGTGCTTTTATCATCAACTCGAGATTTTGGCTTGATACCTCGAGGTTTTTGTGCTGTCTTTATATAATGTTGTAGGACAGCTAATGTTGTAATCCTCGAGAAGAAATAGTACAAGTCATGTACCTTTAAATCAGGATGTATATAATGTTATACAATGGTCCTTGATTTAATAGATTTCTTATGTTTGGATCTCTTTGCAAAAAGTTTTAATTTTTAGTGATTTTCAGTAATCCGCTGCAAATGATTCGCTTCCGCTTAAGTAAATCTTGTTTTTATAAGTTGGTTGCCACATCTATGATCGCAGACAACTCAAGCACACACTTAGAAAGCCTTCGACCATAGAGAGGAACACCGAGAAAACACAAGGTTGGTCTCTAGAAACCAAGATCATCAAACAGTCAACACAAGGTCAACACCAACCTAGGGCATCCACGCAAACCCTAGAAACAACACCCAAGGTGCCATCACTTCTCTCCTTATCAAACCAAGGCATAAAAAGGCACCCCAAAGAACCATCCTATCTCTCATGATGCTAAAACGTGTGAGGCACATCCAACATGTGACAATTTGCAAAGTAACCCCTCAACCTGGGTGAATTACAACTTGGTCCAAAATAAGCACACATATAGCATAATTAGCTCAAACATCATTCAAATTGGACCAAACTAAAAATATAAATGTGTCACGTGTTATTAAAGCCCATCACATGATTAGATTAAGGTTCAAGCATCTTGTTAATCAAATCAAGCACGTTCAAGCACTAATCTAGGTCAGGAGCTTTGCAGGTATGGATCAGGATGTGGAGTTGGCGGTAGTAGAAGCGTAGGAGGAGGAGGAGGTGGTGGTGGTGGCGGAGGTAGTAGTATTAGAGGTATAGGAGGGGGATCTAGTGTGGGTATGGATTAGGCAGAGGATAAGGAGGTGGAGGCGGTGGTGGGGGTGGTGGAGGTGGTGTTGCTACTGGATGTGGTAGTGGATTTGGGTCGAGTGGAGAAAATGGTGGAGGGGGTGGTGGTAGAGGAGGGGTGGAGTTGTTGTTTTAGGATCTGGTACTGGATATGGGTCTCGTAAAGGAAGAGGTGGATGAGGTGGAGGTGTTGCAACTGTTGTTGAATCTATTAGTGGATCTGGAAGTGGCTTTGGGTTCGGAGAATGAAGTGGGTGTTGTTGGTATTGAAGCATTTGGTACCAGATCTGGGAGTGGTTTTGGTTCTAGAGGAGGAGATGGTGGAGGTGTAGGTGTTGGTGGAGGATCTAGTGGTGGATCAGATGGAGGCTTTGGTTCAAGTGGAGGAAGCGGTGGGGGTAGGGTGGTGGTGGGGGTGGAGTAGGAGGCCATGGAAGTGGAGGATCGGGTTGTGGATCTGGTGGAGGCTTTGTTTCTGGTAGAGGGAGGGACAGTGGTGGTGGTAGTGGTGGTGGGGGTGGAGAGGACATGGGGGGTGTCCAGGTGTTGGTGGAGGATCAAGTAGTGGATATAGTGGAGGATTTGGTTCTGGTAGAGGAAGCAGAGGGGGTGGGGTGGGGGTGGTGGTGGGATGGAGGAGGAGGTGAAGGTGGAATGAAGTTAAACTCTACTGGAGAAAAAACAACCACCACGAAGAAATTTAAAGAAAATATGCCAAGTTCTTCTTCTAGACATGCATATGGATTTGGATTTGGTAGGGTAGAGGCATTGGTGGTGGAGGACTTGGTGGAGGTAGTGGATATGGAGTTGGATCTAGCTTCAGGTCTGGATGTGGAATTGGATTAGATAGAGGTGCAGCAATAGGTGGTCGTAATGGAGGTGATTCTACTTTTACAAGTGGACAAGGTTTTGGAATAGGAAGTAGGAGAGGAGGATGAGGTAGAGGAGGAGGTGGTGGTGGTGGTAGAGTTGGTGGAGGAAGTAGTGGTGGCTCTGGACAAGGATTGGGATTTGGAGGTGCTCTAGGTAGTGGAGGAGGAGGAGGTGGTGATGGTGGTGGTAGTGGTGGTGGTGGAGGTAATAGATATGGATCTGGATTTGGATTTGGAAAAGGTTTTGGAGCTAGAGGAGCTGGTCGAGGTGGTGGTGGTGGAGGAGGAGGAGGAGGAAATGGATTTTGCTTTGGTTTTGGTTTAGGAAAAGGATTCAGAATAGGAGGTGGTGGTGGTGGTGGTGCTGGTGGAGATAGGGATGGAGGAGGAGGTAGTGGAGTTGGATCTAGCTTTGGATATGAAAGGATTTGTATTACAACCCCAATTTTTGGGTTCATTTGGTGAGAAATGTAATTTCTCATATTAAAGATATTTGAACAAATAATGATATAATTTGTTTTGAATAAATGAATTTCGTTTACACTAGCCTTGATGATTGTTTTGTGGGCTTTATTGGCTATTGGGCCCAATAACAAAGAAAGGACAAAAGAAACTCTATTATTGAGTAAATAAGAAAATAGAGAAAAGAAAAATGTGGAAACCTCTAGAAAGAAAAACCAAAAAGGGATTTCGTGCCTCTTGGGTTCCTTGGGTTCTAAGGAGTCGAGAGTTGCATAGAGAGTGCAATAAGAAAAGAAAATTTCAATTAAATATTTATTTATTAAGAAAGAAATTGAAAACAATGATAAAATGTGGAAAATAAGTGAAAAGAGGTATAATTGAGTTATCCTTGATGGATTTTTGTATCCAAATGATTCCTAATGTTAAAAGGAATGCCAATGAGGAAAATATAAAGAAAGATAAAGAGAAATCCTCAAAATGAGATATTTTAAAAAGAAATAAACAAGATAATGAGAAATAATGAATATAGATGCATCTAGAAGGATAATAAGTATCCATAAAAAGGAATTTCGAAATCTTGGAGTTTCTTGGGGTCTAAGGAGCCCCAATGGAGAAGAAAGAAAGAGAAAATACCAATAATGCAAAATAAGAAACCTTAGTATCTTTGTTATAGTATGCCTATTCTGATATCAGGGTTATATGTTGTTAAAATATAACCTTAGTATCTTTCATAATGACTAGATGAGATAATTAGGGTTTGCGACTAATTGTATAAAATTAGGGTTAAAATGGTAAAAATGAAGGGAAACCCTAATTGCAATGGAAACCCTAAAAGTGGACTAGAAACCCTAGGAAGCGAGCTAGGTTTAATAGATCTTGATGACCTGAGTAATAAAAGGACAATTGTATGATTGTTTCAGGATCTCGTTATGTGCTTGCTTGCTTATTTGGAACTCTTGATTGATTGAATTATTCTGTCTCAAATCAGCCTGACAGGTATGTGGTTACACTTATGAATATCTCGAATTAGTTTTTTGAGGTTTTTTGAAGTTTTCCTCGATGACTTGAATTAAACAGTTGGATGAATTTAATTCATGCAAACTATAATGTGGATATGACTATCACTTAAGATATGTGCCAACTAGCTCAGATCCTAGTCCCCTCTGTGGCTTAATGGTTTGATCTAGTACATGGCTACCTATGGGGTAGGTCCATCAGGTCATTGGATGACTTAGTACATGGATACCAATGGGGTAGGTCCATCAAGCCACCTTGAGTCAGGGATTGGGCTACCATTGGGTAGGGCCATGCAACTCTATAACCCTAAGTATTGGCTACCTGTGAGGTAGGGCCATGGGGGTAAGGATCTACCATAGAGAGAGGTAGTATCCAAGTCCACTGTAGGGACAACACATAGATAGGGGATAGGTCAGGATTGAGTAGTATTGCTTAAGATGTAATCTTGGCTGTTAAATGATAATTGTCTAATTACATTATTATCATAGCTGCATGATTATTGTTTCCCCCACATACCAACTTTATGTTGACTGATGTTTTGTTTGTCGCCATTTTAGGTACAAGTGAAAAGAACAAACAGTAAAGTGGAATATGTGGAATTAAATGAGGATTAACGAACAAGGAGGATTAGTTAGAATATTCTCTCATATGGATAGAATATTAGTAATCCAAGTTTTTCAAAGGTATGCAAAAAGTTTTAATTTATACCAGACTTCAGTATAGTTGGTAGAATTTGATAATTTTTATTGATTATTTGTCAAACATTTGATCGTGTTAATTGGGATAATGACTCTGACCTTTTGGTCTCCGTTAATTGGGGGTTACCGGGAGGCGGGGTCATTACATTTGGTATCAGAGCGTAGGTTCCTCATTTAATCTTTAATAATTATTAAATTTACAAACTTCGTAGAACCCAAGGGAGTTATTAGAGGATTTTCCGAAAGACTGAGGTGTCTAGAAAAGGATCACGTCTGGGGGCTGGTAAGATTTTCCTCCGCACTGCTAGTCGGAATACGAGGACTCCCGGATTAGTGTGACTGCCTGGCCAATGTCTCAGGATTTGACTCGAAATAAGATACCTTTAGGACTCTCTCATCTTGTTCATCCCTTCTCAACTCAAATGTTGTTAAGGATTATAAGGATTAGGGTTTTCCCTCTTTTCCTCACCCTCTTGAGGTATGGGTAAGGTTGATAAGGTTTAAGGAATCCTCCACCAAATTAATAAAAAGCATGTAAATAAGGCGCCATGGACATAAGCTTAATAGATTAAGCATACAAGAATAGATACATGCTTAGGTCTTATGACATAAGTTGTCATGCTCTCAGGAGAGACCTGAGGCTAGACCTTCTTGTCTAGAGGATAAGTAAAGAGAGTTTGTCTTGGAGGTAGAGATCTCCATTACAAGTAGAGACCTAGCACATCCTTTGAAGATGATGTTAACCCTAACCCTAAGTGAGGGTTAGGGAGAGAGATGACACGAAGAGTTAGATGTCATGATAGACCAGGTGTTTTGGATTCCATATGAGCCATGAGAGGTTGGATGACCTAGCACCTTTGGTGACCCAACCCTGGGAAGGGTCGTGCATGTTAGAGTGAAGGATAGCTTCTTCAATGATGAGGTTAGAGAAGAACCTATAGAAACCCCATGAGCTTATATGAGCATGGCATAGTAGGCACCCATAGTACATCAGTCGGGCTAAAACCCTAGACAAGGGAGTGTGTTGGATCACTGATGAGATAAGCATAAACGGACTAGGGGTAACCTTGAGCAAACATAAGTTGGAACATAGGCTTCACCATGTAAGGGTATGCTTGTAAGCTTGATCCATCTTCATGGAGAGAGGACCTTTAGTATAAGGCTACTTGTGGAGTTAGCTTGAGAGAGAGAAAATAGGATCCAAGCAAGAAGGTTGGAAGACTAGACTCTGGCAAAAGTGGGGAGTTGAGGATAATGTGGCCTAAGTGGATGATAGTGGTTTCCCCATGCTTGATCCCCAGAGGCTGTTGATATCTTGGTTGCCATTACATGAACCAAACCCTAGAGAGAGGATGAGGCTTCTGGTACCTATGTGCCTATGGTGTAGGTATTTACCTTCTAAGATAGGAAGAAGAGTTCCTTAGGCCTAGAGAGGTTTAGTAACAGGTTGTGAGCCCTTGTACCTTATTGATTGTCCTTGTGGAGGACTCAACTCTGAAGTGTTGCTCGAGTAGAAGGATGACAGGAAGTGCATGTCATACCTTGTACATGTTTGGTTTGGGGTTAAGAGTTTGAGTAGAAAGTTGGACATCAAAGAAGTGAACCCAGGGTTCCTAGGCCTATAAGAGGGGAAGTGGTGTACCTGATGCTCATGATGGGATTTGAGTTTCTATAGATTCGAGCATGGTACTCCTCATGGTTAGAGCAGAGGGAACCCCTTAAGTTTAAGGTATGTTTGATGAACCCCTCATAGCTAAGTTGACGACATGGGAAGGTATGATCTTGATCCAGCGTTGAGGAAAGAGAAAAAGTATGACCCAACATGGCTTAGTAGGTGGTCTGCTTATGCCTTAGTAGCTGTTGGGTTAAGCTTGCTCATGTGAATATAAACCCTAAGTGTCGTGAAGCATTCAAAACATACATCATTAACTAAGCGGAAGCGATCACTAACATCATATTATTGAAAATTACTAAAAATTAAAACCTTTTTCAAAGAGATCTGATCATAGGAAAACTCTTTCAAAAAGAACCAATGTATTACATTTACATCCTAGTTCATAAGTACATATTTTGTACCATCTCTTCTCGAGGGTTACAATAACAACTGCCTTGTTAAAAACTAAACACAGACAAAATAAGAACCTCGAGGAATCAAGCCAAAATCTCAAAATGATTCATTAAAAGCACTAACTATTAACTCTGAGGACCTGAGAGTACAGAGATGACTAATAGGACTTCTATCTACAAGACACGATAGACAGTACACTCAACCTGAGTTGGCACTGCTGCCCCTGCTGCTGCTGAAGTTCTACCTCTGCAAGATGTTCTCAATCTCCTTTGTGCTCGTCCGCCTAAAAAATGTTGGATCCCACGGGGGTGAGACAATTGAAAATTGCCCCAGTGAGAGATATAACTCTCCTCCAGAAACATTATTATTGCATTTTATAATATGAATCAGAATAGAGGATAAGCAGTTTATATCATTTGTCATCTTTAATATTGCAACTATCTATGATAGAGCATTAAATTATCTATTTTTTATAAGGAATAGAAAGAACATGTATATCATTTATCTATTATATTAACTCAACATCTCATGCTTTTCTCATGATACTCATTACTCTGATATGTCACCCATGACTCTTTCTTATTTCTATCTGATGGCCTTAGCCAATCTACTAAATAGGTATTGGTTTATACTAGACATGAGAGTGTACATCATCATGTCTTGTTCAGGCATTGGTCTATACTGATCCTGTATAAATATTTCAGGCATTGGATTATACCAATCATGTGCAACTAGTACCAGCATTGGACTTATATTATTCTTGTGTATCCATTCTAGGTATTAGACTATGCCAAACATGTGCATCCATTCCAGGTATTAGACTATGCCAAGCTTGTGCATCCATTCCGGGTATTAGACTATGCCAAACATGTGCAACTATTCCAGGTATTAGACTATGCCAATCATGTGCAACTATTTTAGGTATTGAACTATGTCAATCCTGTGACATTATTCTAGGTAATGGACTATGCCAATCATGTGACATTATTCCATGTATTGGGTTGTGACCAATCTTGTGCAGTTATTCCAGGTATTGGGTCATTACCAATCATGTGCAGTTATTCCAGGTATTGGGTTAATACCAATCTTGTGCAGTTATTCTAGGTATTGGGTTAATACCAATCATGTACAATTATTCCAGCTATTGAACTATGTCAATCCTGTGACATTATTCCAGGTATTGGGTTATGACCAATCCTTTGTATCTATTCCAGGTATTAGACTATGCCAATCCTGTGCATCTATTCCAGGTATTGAACTATGTCAACCCTGTGACATTATTCCAGGTATTGAACTATGTCAATCCTGTGCAACTATTCCATGTAATGGACTATGCCAATCCAGTGATTACGTCCTGTGTTTGTTTACACAGCACTGGGTACCTAATTCTTCTACTAACATTTAAACTTTAGCCATGCCATCATGCTCAATCACATTCTTTATGTAATACAAGTATCCCTCTCTTCTCCACACTTGTATAATCAAGGTTCCATCATTATTATTGTATCCATTTGTTATAATTATTATGTTACTAAGTTTCCATTTTCTTGGTTTATTAAGAACATTATCGTCTCTTACAGGGAACTTTTATAATTATCCTGGTACCTTTCACTAGGTATAAACTTACTCATGTGGTTCACAAGGCCTATCAAAATATCTTGTTACCTCTCACTAGGTAACAACTAATCTCATGGCTCATAAAGCACATTTAACATCTTATCACCTTTCACTAGGCAACAACCATTCTCATGGTTCATAAAACACATTACATCTTGATGTAATGATTAGGATAGAACTCTTTATATGTTACTCATCCAAGTATGTTGGATTTGAGATGCATCAAGTGATATCATTCTTAAAGAGTTGGATGTGATATCTATGATGTCTTTATATATCACTTCCCTCAGCACTTTAAACTTACTTGAGTTTATCAATTTATATTGTATTAAGGTATTTCCCATCCTAATACTTCCATATACTAACCTATCACCTTTATTGTGAAGTGCACAGGTCATAAAACACACATAAGGATAGTCCAACTATCTTCAATGATAGGGACTCATCTCAGGTTAAAGCATTGTTTGCTATAGGGTTACCTATAATCAATCACTTTAGGTATTTCCCTTATCAATGTAATAATCAATATTCCATTATTAGGATTAGGTCTCCCATACCATCACCCTTTATTAGGGTTTAGGGTTTCACATACTATCATACTTCATTAGGGTTAGGATTTCATATACCATCACCCTTCATTAGGCTTTCACATCACATTTCCCATAATTAGGGTTTACTATTCATCCCAACTAGGGTTTCTCATGGCATCACCCTCAATTAGGGTTTCTCATAGAATCACCCTCAATTAGGGTTTCTCATGGAATCACCCTCAATTAGGGTTACATCTGATATTGCCCTAAATTAGGGTTAGGGCTCAACAACCTTCTTGATTAGGGTTTCATAATCTCTTTATTAAGGATCATACCCTAATTCCATAATTATTCAAATTGAAGGTGTTAAGGCTTGACCTTTACATGATCATTATGCATGTATGAATTCCTCTCTCTTTAATCCTCTCTAGGATGTTGACTAGATCAAACTTGGTTATATTAGGACAACCAACCCTTCAATTAATTACATTCAATTAAAGTTGACATAGTGTATTGATATTTTTCTTACTTAAGCTTCAAGGAATAACTCTTCTAGGGTTACTAATCATTTAATACCTAAAATGTACAACCCTTGTAATTATCTCTACTATATATCAGTAACAATTATAGGGTCAATTGATCCTTCATCAGATTAAGTTATCAATTTATTTGATCACATTGAGTCACCAAACGATCTTGACCCTTTGATCTCTAAATGGTTTGAAACCATTTAGGAAAGAAGTGTGTTGAAACCGATTGGACTTGGGTCTCCAAACAGTTTGAGACCATTTGGACCGAAAGGGTCTTGAGACCATTTGGACTCAAATGGTCTTAAGACCGTTTGGTCCAAACCCTCTCAATATTGAATGGACCAAAAAGGTCTTTCAACACTTAAACAATTCAAGGTTTCAATCAATGAACCGACCATCAATTGAATCCTTGATTCATTCCTCAATTGAACTATTGAATAGTCCTTCAATTAGACCATCAATTAGGGTTTTTAACCCAATTGAACTAGGATTTATAATCAAGAAACCTATAATTAGGGTTTTGAAATCGAGGAACCTTCAATGATTAACATTGTGGAACTGATTCAATTGAAATCAATGAATCATTATCAAATTATGATATGACCTGACCTCAAACGATCTTGAGGTCATTTGGATGACCTCCAAACAGTCTTGAGACCGTTTGCCCCATCCCATCATTAAAATTTGTGAAATTCAATTAGGGTTTGGATCACTGGATTGATCATCAAATTGGCTATTGATTGCATTTCAATTTGATATCTTTGGATCTTCAATTACTCAACCATACTCAACCCTAGACCTCCAAACGGTCTTGGTTGACCTCCAAATGGTCTTGTTTGACCTCCAAACGGTCTTGAGACCATTTGGATGATCTCCAAATGGTCTTGAGACCGTTTGGGTTAGTCAACCTAAATTTTAAATAAACCAATTGAAATTTCAACACTTAACCCGATTAGGGTTTCTAATTGGAGGATTGTCCATATATTGAATCAATCAATTGGATCCATTAGATCATCATCCAACATGTACGAGGGTCCTGACCTCAAATGGTCAACCCATCCAAATGGTCAACCCTTCCAAACGGTTTGGGATCCAAACCTCCAAACGGTTTGGTGAAACCGTTTGTTCCAAGGTCTTAAAACTGTTTACAATAGAAACTTGTTGGAATGTGTGCCTAAGATGATGTCATCATCATCAAGCCTTATTCCATTGAAAACTACTGCCATTATCATGGTAGTTTCATCAACCAATCAAAGGAATTGTAAGAAGAGCAATTGAACATAATTGATTGAGAAATTGAATTCAATAACAATGAATAGGGGTTCAAGTTATATAACCTGCCTCCAAATGAGCTTCAAAGCTTGGAGATTCATGTCAACAATGGTGTAAGAAGCTTTTTCACACCACAAGGTTCGTTCCTCAAGCTTTTGAGTGAAAAGGATTGGCTAGAATTGAAGATGGGATCGAGATAAGAAGAAATCATGCATTGATTTGTGATTTCCACCATGAAATCAAGGTGAACGAAGGTCAAGAAGCTTACCAACAGGTTGGGGGTCGTCCTCCTGCTGCTCCTAGCTACCTTGGTCGTTTTTGAAAGAAAAGAGAAGAATTGGATTCGAAAAAGCCTTTGGTTTGAGTTTTAAAAGGTGTTTTTATAAGAAAATCAATGACAGAGAAAATGCCTTATAAAAATCTTTTAATTCTGAAATTGGTGCCACCTCTTCCCCCTCAATTCCTTGCATGCAAAGATATCTTCCTCACCTGTGAATTCCCTTCCATTATCCATGAATTAAGGGAAAAGAAATTAAGTACCTTAACCTTTATAATATTATTATCCATGAGTTAGTGGATATTTCTTTTTTATTTTCTTAATGTGAGTGGGTTCTCCACTCACGTAGATATTTCCTTTGCCTTTGCAAGGCACAAGGACGTTCACACTTGAGAAAATCCAACCATATCGTTTTTGTTTGAATTCCCTTCAATTAATTTATTTATTCTTGCATTAAATTGAATTAAGGTTTCAATTATGCTTAAATCTTGATTATTTTAATATCAAGATTCTCTCTCCTCCAAAGTGATACAAATGAGACGCCCCTCTCATTTTCTTTGTTCTACATGATGCCAAGAAATATTAGGGACTCTCTAGTAGTGGTATTTTGCAAATTGAACCCTAGGTTTTGGGTAAATTACACATTACACCAATAATAGGTTTTAATGCACAAACATTGCTTTATCAGCTCTTTCTTGGTGCTCAGGATTCAGCAAGCCATACCTCAACATCATTCTCATTATAATGATGCAATAACACTTGAGGAACATTTATCAAGTAACATTTGCAAGTTAACCCCTCAACTTGGGTAATTTGCACTTTAGCCCAAAACAAGTAAAATATCATTTCATCATTATTCAAAAAGGACTAAAATTGAAATATAAGTTCCTCTTGAGCCTTAATTACTTTTCAAGAAATAAGATCAAGCATATAATTAACTTTATTATGAAAAACACCTAGGGTTAAGGTATAACCTAGGTCAGGGATGTTACAAATTATAAACCCCTAACAAGGATTTCGTCCCCGAAATCCCAGATAAAAGGAGACATATATTATTCATTCCTTATATCATCAAGTCTCTACATAACATCTCATTGTTATGGAGACACCATAGAACTTTGATCAATACAAAGTCCTTCCACACATAATTCCCATAGAATCAAACACATAGGATACATACTTCATTGTCCTTTCCTTATTGATTGTGGAGTTAATTTTGTGTCAGGTAACACTTTTCTTATTTAGATAGAGGTTATTTGTTAATTTAATTTGATAAACTTTCCTTGCAATAATTTTACAATTATTACTTCAAATAGTTAATTCTTATCAATGTTATGTTTATGCAAAGCATAAACCCCTAACATATGATGTCCATACTACATTAGGTAACTGGACTAATTCCACAGTTAACCATTCCAGGTAACTATCATAAAATAGCCTGATATTTCTCAGATACCAGAATCCCTTACCTTGGTATCTAACACATCATATCCTCATCTTCATTTTTGTTTATAAATTGATTTATAATTAAATCAAATTCCTCTGTATATCAATTAGAATGTGGTAGAAATATCCATGACACATCTCCTTCTTGATTAGGCTTATTTGGATTGTTTTAGAATGATTACTTGATCAGAGTAATCAGAAAGATAACAATCTAGGTATGTCATACTTACCTTGCCTTCAATAAATGAATAACTGGCCAGGGTATTCAAGAACTGAAATTAGGTAGTATGTATTTATTTTATTTTATGTTTTCATCTCTTTAAATTTGATATACTTAATATCTTAGATTTTCTCTGAGTTCCTTTTTTCTTCCCTTCCTTAATGAAGAAAGATAAATTTCAAAACATATAAAAGAATATTAAACTAAACACAAGTTTTCATCCTACTTATCTTTTCCTCATATCCTCAAAGAATTTTACACATGAGCTAAACAACACTACCTTTCTTATAGTAGAGAGTAGAGGATATTTCAAAATAGAAAGTTCTATCTTGACAAGTCTACCTTTTACAAGTTTTAAGCATCTTATCTGACCCAAAACGTGGAGTTAGTTGTTATTTGTTATTGCCTTTATCCTCTACTACTAGAAGTAGATGGACCAAACTGTGACACTTGTCTTCGTCCTCTACCATCTGCTCCACTGGACTGATGTAAGGAACCTGACCACCGTTTAGGGCTTATCCTTTCTTCTTTGCTTAACCCTGATGCTTAGTTGCTTACTAATCACCTTTAGTGGTGATTAGGGTTTGTTGGTGCTTTGTTGAGAGCTCGAGGTGCTACTTGCAATTAACCCAAGTTTAGGGTTTGCTAGCAAGTTTGTCACCTTGTGAGGTGTTCCTCCCTCTCCTTACTTCCTCTAGTGTTGAGAGGAAGGTTTGGGCTCATTGCTTGAGTTTCTTTGGGCTTGGTTGAGCTTTTTGGGCTTTGTGGTGCCTTGTCTTTGCTTCTTTGGACCTTGTATCAGGCAAGAGTGCCCTGTGTCGGCCTAGGTGTGCCGTCCTGTGCTTGTCTCGACCTGTGGTGTGTCGCCCAGGGTGTGTGTCATCCATGGTATGGGTGTGTCGGCCATGGTGTGGAGGTGTGTCGCCCATGGGCCCTTTGACTCTCTTTGGCCTCGTTTGTGTCACCACTAGTGGACACTTGGTGCTTGATGCTTGCATGTGGCAATGGCCTAGGACATGTGTTTAGGGAATGTTAGAGTGGTGGCTTTGCACATGGACAAGTATCCCTAAGTGGGCGACACCTTGCCTTGTCTTACCTTGGTTTCTCCTCCATCCCCTCCTATATATGCATTTCCTTTCTCTTTCTAAGGATCCCTTTAGTTCCTTAGTCTCCCTCTCCCTTGGTGCATGACACCCTCTTCTTTTGCAAGCTTGATCTCCTTCTTCCTCTAGTGGTGGCCGAACCCTAGAGTGCCTTGCTCTTCTTCCTTGGTGGTGCTTGGAGCTTGGAGTTATGAGCTTGGGCTTGCTTAAGGCGGGTTACATAACTCCTATCCCTAACTACATTACCATCTTCTTTGTTCTTGTTTGTATGTTTCTTAGTATCAACTATATATATGTGGCTAGCTTAGTTTCTTACTTAGTTGCACCTTGTTGGCCGAACCTATGTTCTAGGGTTTCTTGGTGAGCAACACTCCTTTCTCTCCTTGGTCTAGAGGAGTGAGCTTGAGTTCTAGTAATATGGGCAATACCCCTCTCTTGTTTAAGTTGAGAGGTGAGCTTGTGTTCTAGTTGCTTGAGCAACACCCTCCTCTCACCATGGACTTGAAGGGTGAGCTTTGTGGTGGTTGTAAACCTTGTTAGGGTTGTTCCCTGTGTTGCCTGATTGGTGATAAGAAGTGTGCAAGACACCTCTCTCTTGGTTGTTGAGAGGTGAGCATCTTCTTGATCCTCTAGGGTTTTGGTGCCCTTGTGCTTGAGGTTGGTGATGACCTTGTGGAGTGGCATCTTGGCCAACATAGTCTTGGGGTTGAGGTTTCCCGATATCCCTCTTGACCTTGAGTCTTGGTCGACATATGGCGGTTGTGTTGGGCATCACACCCTGGTCCTTGACCTTTTGTGTGTTGAGCGTCACAACTGGTTTGGTGATAGGCGTTACACCTGGTTCCTGCCCTTGTGTGTGTGTGTGTGTCGGGCATCACAGATGGTGGAGTACTCTGCCCAGAACGTCTAGTTCAGATGGTAGCTCGACGCCAATGACGGGGCGTTGCGATCTGGACCTGCGTTGCCTTGTGAGTGATGTTGGCCGATACACTTCTGAGATGGTAACCTAGTGCATAACGCACCATTGCACGACACAGAGGTGCACGGCACGCGTTGCACGACATAGAGGTGCATGGCACACGTTGTACGATACACCCTAAGGTAGCTCGACACCCTTGCTGTTATGCTTGGATGATATATAGTTGGTTGCTTGACCGTTATGTGGTGGGAGTGTTGGGCGATAGGGGAGAGTGCCCTGCCCGATACTACCTTTGGTGAGGGTAGTGGGTGTTTATAGTGAGGGTCTTGTTCCTTGAATGGATATCGATATGTTAGATCTTATACATGTCGTCACAGGTGATGATCCTGACATGCTTGATAGTAATCGTTATAGTAGATCACATCTAAGTATCTTGACAAGACATTACCAGTGTTTATAATTACTTTGAATTATCTATATGATGCTGAGGAAATGGTAAGCATATAAGATGCTTTGCTTGATGATATGACCTATGTCTATGGTCACAGTTGAGGCATGAATGATAAGACATATGATCATCAAATGTCACCCTATGTTTAATAAAATGATCCTTCTGTTAATCCATGATGTTTGTGTGTACTAACCATGCAGGCTTCATACAGACGCATAGCCAGGTAAAAGGGCTATGAGGTATATATGTTTGAGTAACACTGTTTTGATGGTTACTCTTGATAATGAAATAATATGCATGATGTGTTTTGGTCTGAGGACCTAAGTTTGGCTAAAGTGTTGGAATTGCTATCCAATGATGTAAGCCTTGAGAGGCAGTGGCACTATGTGATGAGGGATTGAGATCCCATGGCAATGTAATGTTGGATCCTTGTGATGGATCAGAATGATGTTGATGAAAGTTAAAGCATGATATTGAGTTTCATATTCTTATTATACTCTGCATGCTATACAACTTGATTGCCTCAATAATCCACTTAAAATATACTTACTTATCACAGTGGAACATATCACATAGTTTGCCCTAGCCATAGATCCATCATTGTCAAGAGTTGGTGATGGTGAAACGGGTTCTCCTACAGGTTAACCCAGAGTGCCTTAATATGTGAGGTTTCTCCTAGCCTAAAATAGTGAGGATTCGAGTGCAGCTGTGGTTGCAGACTCAGGATATGTATAGAGCATGGTGAACAAGCCCATGGCTCAAGATATGTAATATGAGAGTATGAATGCGTTCATGGCTCAGAGCACGGTGAACATGCCCATGGCTCAGTTTCACTAGCGCCGAGACCTGTACCGAGGCGGGCTAGGTAGAGGGTAGCATGTGGGAGCTGACCCTGTGACTGAGGACACTTAAGCATGAGATTGCGGTCCTGCTTGTGTTGTACTCGTGCACTGACCACGAGGTGGGAGGTCGTGGAGTCCGTCTCTTCCATTGACCTTGTATGGCACCGGCTCTGGGTTTCGTAGCCATCGATTGGATCTGAGTGGTACGACTCACTTCCTCATGGCATAATAATATGTAATCTAGCTGTATAGTATTTACTACTTAAAGCAACACACGGAACATTGGTTGAGGCCTTGCTTGTGTAGTTAATCTTGTTATACATGTAGTTGCTTATACGTTCCTTATGTTATGTAGTAAGATCTTATAAATATTATCTTGTCAATCATGTTCCATAAAGAAATTCTTGGGTACATGCCTTCCGTACAGCCTGGTAAGCTTGATGGTACAAATAGTTTTGCTATATAGACTGCTTTTGTTATACCTTTTACCAGTTATCTGCTAATGCTTTAATCTTCCTTGGGTTTTATAGTTTTGGCGGGGAGTTATGTTTCTCGCTGGGACTGTGTGTCTCACCCCGCTGGTTTACAACCTTTTTAGGTGTTCGAACTAGATGTGGTGGTGGTCGCAGGGTTGTGGTCGAGCAGCGAGAAGAGCAGTAGAAGGCAAGAGATGGATATGTTGCTGTTTTGGTTGTTTTGTAGTAGAGTCTTAGAGTCATCCCTGTACTCTCAGGTCCTTGGGAGCGTTTTGACGTTGTTTCACGATGTATAGTTGTTGATGGTTTTTATATCCTGCTGTTGGCTGGATGTGGGCCGTTATGTATATATAACATGTGATGAACTCATGTGATAGCTTGACAGCTGATCTCCTAAGTTGTGGACACGTATCCAGTTTGTAAATGTTTATATAACATGTTTCCTTGCAGGATGAGGATCTAAATGTAATAGTTTCTTAGTTTATCTACCTTCTGCAATCGGTTTTAATTAACCCATGTTTTTGGTAATTTGTGGTTTATCGTGTTTTCCGCACGTTTTTGTGTAACACTGTCTGTGTGATAGCGGGATGTGTTGCCACAACTTTGGTATCAGAGCCCTAGGTTCGCTGAGTCTACATGTATTTAGGACTAGGTTGTGTCTGTTCTTGTGAGTTTTCCATATTTTCTTACCATTATCTTCTGCCCTCAGCGGAAGAAAAGCCAAGATGTCTGGAAACCATGAAGAACACGCTGCCGAGAACAGCGATGCTGCATCAGTTGATGGAGCTTTTGGTCGGGCACATGAAGATCGGGTGCCTGAGGTCCCCCAACCTGACCCAGTCATTCTCAAAAACCCTGCCTATCAACATCTTATGGGGCAGATGATGGCTACGATGAATCTCATGGTAGAAAGATTGCCAGTGCCTCTGCCGAGAGCACAGTCTCCCCATGGTAAAACATCGGGTATTGGGAAGACCTTTGAGCGGCTTCGCCGAGTCAGAGCTTCGGATTATGCTAGAACGGTTGATCCAGCGGATGCAGATTTGTGGCTGACAAGTCTTGAGAAGGCTTTCCGGATCCTCAACATCCCCGAAGAAGACAAAGTCAAGAACGTTGTCTACCTTTTGAAAGGTAGTGTTGGTCACTTGTGGACCATCGAGGAAGAGAAGCGACCCGGTGAGGTGATCGGTTGGGAAGTTTTCTGGCACGAGTTTGTCAGAAGATACTTTTCGAAGACGTATTTGGATGAGAAGATCAGTCAATTTGAGAGCATGCGCCAAGGATCGATGAACATCATTGAGTATGAAGCCAAGTTCATGGACTTATTGAGGTTTTTTCCTCACATGGCAGCAACAGATGAGGAGTGGATCAGATGTTTTGAGAAAGGTCTGAGTGCTGAGCTTACAACACATGTTTCTGCGTTGGAGAACCATGAGCGGTTTGCTATGTTTGTGGAATCTGTCTGGAGGATTGAACGATCAGTAAGGGAGAAAAGAGAATCCATGTCTAAGAAGAGGCATGCTTAGTTCCAGGGACAGAGGTTTGGTGGCTTCAAGAAGCCAAGGTTTTCAGCACCTTCTGAGATGAGAGGTTCCAATGTACCGTCACAGTGGCCTCCGAGTAAGGGAAGAGGTTATGTTTCTTCACCGTCAAAGGCACATAGTACAGCTTCTGTGGCAGTGACAGGGCCATCTAGGCCACGGTTTGAAGATAGGTCATGCCATCTTTGTGGTCAGATCGGGCATTTCAGGTTCAACTGCCCGAATAGAGATGTTGAAGTGACACAGCAGCCAAGGCAGAATCAATGAGGGTCAGATAGATAGCAGCCCAGTAGTAGCATAGGGCGAGGACGCAGTCCAGTGTCACAAGAGGGATCGTCTGCTCAAGGAAGTAGAGGATGTGGACAACAAGAAACGGCTCGATTCTATGCTATGAGTCGGCCGTAGGCGATAGTCAACCCACGAGTGGTGACAGGTCAGATGGAGTTATTTCATTCTGATATGTCTTCTTCTTGCTTTATATCTGTTCTGGTTGACCCAGGTGCTACACACTCTTTTATCGCCTATAGTATGCTTGAGAACTGTTGTTTACCTGTTAGTTGTAAGAAGGATAGCTTGTTGTTAGAAACCCCTCTTGATGGTTCCTCAATGCTTCGCGAGGAGTGTCCATCTTTTGTCTTATCTTTTTTGGGACACAGTATACAAGTGGATCGTATGTGACTTGATATGCATGGTTTTGATGTGATCCTTGGGATGGATACCTTAGAGAAGTATAAGGTTGTTTTGGACTGTGGTTCCAAGCAAGCTGTGTTTGATGATGGCGGTAAGAAGTGGATCTTCCAAGGTGATAGGAAGATTCTCTTGACGTGCTTAGTGTCAGCTATGGTGGCAGAGAAGTTGTTACGACAAGGATGTGAGGCGTTCTTAGCTCATGTGGTGGATACCAAGGCGAAAGGTCCTATCCTTGAGGAGGTGTCAGTTGTCCGAAAGTTTGTGGATGTGTTTCCTGATGAGTTCCATGGTGTTCCTCCACCCTGAGAGATTGATTTTGAGATCAATCTAGTTCCAGGAACACAACTAGTTGCACAAACACCGTATAGGATGGCTCCAGTTGAGATGGCAGAGCTTAAGAAGCAGTTGCAAGAGTTGTTGGAGAAAGGTTTCATCTGACCGAGTACATCGCCTTGGGGTGCTCCAGTATTGTTTGTTAAGAAGAAGGACGGATCAATGCGGCTATGTATAGATTAGATGCAGTTGAACAAAGTCATGATTAAGAACAAGTACCCATTGCTGAGGATAGACGATCTGTTCGATTAGTTACGTGGCACTACAGTGTTTTTAAAGATCGATCTATGGTCCGAATATCATCAGTTGAGGATTAAGGCAGATGACATACCAAAGTCAGCTTTTAGAACGAGGTATGGTCACTTCAATTTTGTGGTTATGCCGTTCGGGCTAACCAATGCACCTACTTATTTCATGGATTTGATGAATAGATTGCTCCATCCGTTTCTAGATTAGTTTGTTGTAGTCTTTATAGATGACATCTTGATCTATAGTCGGGACAGGCAAGAGCATGAGCGACATCTTCGGCTAGCATTGACTCTTCTTCGCCAACATCAGTTGTATGCCAAGTTCAGTAAGTGTGAGTTCTGGTTGGAAGAAGTAACCTTTTTGGGTCATGTGACATCTGCGGAAGGAGTCAAAGTGGACCCGAAGAAGGTGGAGTCTGTTGCAGAGTGGGAACATCCGAAGACGCCGACATAAGTTTGTAGTTTCCTGGGTTTGGCAGAATACTACCGGAGGTTTATCAAGGACTTTGGTACGATTGCATTGCCGATGATGAAGTTGACTAGGAAGGATGTACCTTTTGTATGGGATGATCGTTGTCAGCAAGCTTTCCAAAGTTTGAAGGAGAAGTTGACTGGTGCTCCAGTGTTAATCCTACCAGAGTCTGGAAAGGGCTATGTTGTTTTTTGCGATGCTTCCAAGAAAGTTTTAGGTTGTGTGCTGATGCAGGAAGATCATGTGGTTTCTTTTGCTTCGCGACAGCTTAAGAAACATAAGGAGAACTATTTGACTCATGATTTGGAGTTGGCAGCAGTGGTTCATGCGTTAAAGATTTGGAAGCACTATCATTATGGGGAAGTATGTTGGATCTTTACGGATCATAAGAATCTGAAGTACATCTTTTCACAAAATGAGTTGAATATGTGAAAACGTCGATGGATGGAGTTAATCAATGATTACGACTGCACCATCGAATATCATACTGGTAAGGTGAATGTGGTAGCTGATGCGCTTAGCCGAAAGTCTTCTTCTATCTCTACAAAGAAGGCAAAGTTGAGTTCTTTGGTATGCCATAGACGAGATATGTTTGTTTCCTTGCGGCAAATGAATATACAGATGGAAGTTTCCTTGTTAGCTGGACTTTTAGCACAGATGCAAGTCAACCCTACACTAAGACAATAGATCAAAGATGCACATCAAACAGATTATGCAGTACAGATGATCTGATCAGAGTTCGGTAGCGAAAAGCGTGATGGGTTCCATGAGTCTGAGGATGGACTAGTTTTCCATCATGATAGGATGGTGGTCCCCGATGCTGATGATCTGAGGAAGTTAGTGCTCTAAGAAGCACACACGTCGATGTATGCTATGCATCCAGGAGTCACCAAGATGTATCATAGTCTGAAGGACTTGTATTGGTGGCCCGGCTTGAAGAAAGATGTAGCCGCATTTGTGGCTAGGTGTGCGGTTTGTCAGCAAGTCAAGGCTGAGCATCAAAATTCGGTAGGTACGTTGCAACCCATGTCGATACTGTAGTGGAAATGGGGTCATATAACCATGGATTTCATAGTTGGTCTTCCCAGGACAACTAGGAATCATGGTTCCATTTGGATAACAGTGGACAGATTGATGAAGTCTGCCCATTTCATACCAGTAAAGACAACATATACAGTCGAGAAGCTTGCTCGAGTATATGTGGATGAGATAGTACATTTTCACGGTGTGTCAGTGATGATAGTTTCTGACAGAGGTCCTCAGTTCACGATTCGTTTCTGGGAACAGTTGCACAAGGCATTGGGAACACAGTTGAGGTTCAGTACCGCCTTCCACCCGCAGACAGATGGATAGTCTGAGAGGACTATTCAGATTCTGGAGGATCTCCTTCGAGCTTGTGTTTTGCAGTTCCTAGGAAATTGGGACATACATCTCAGTTTGATAGAGTTTTCTTACAATAATAGTTATCAGTGGAGCATTGACATGGCTCCTTATGAGGCCTTATATGGAAGGAAGTGTAGATATCCTTTGTGTTGGTATGAGCCTGGTGAATATCAGCTTTTGGGTCCTGAGTTAGTACAACATACGACAGAAAAGATCAAGGTGATACAACAACAGTTGAAGGCAGCACAGGACAGGCAGAAGTCTTACGCCGACAATCGCCGATGACCTTTGGAGTTCCAGGTAGGAGACAAAGTGTATCTTAAAGTCTCATTGTGGAAAGGTGTGCTAAGGTTTGGCCGGAAGGGTAAGATAGCACCCATATATATGGGGCCATACCCGATCATAGCGCGTGTTGGAAAGGTAGCTTACGAGTTGGAACTGCCGCTAGAGTTGCACAAGTTTCACCCATTGTTCCATGTTAGTATGCTGAAGAAAAGTCATCAGAATACAGGGACAGTGATACAGCCATATGAAGTTGAGCTTGATGAAGATGTGACCTACGAGGAAGGTCCTGTGATGATCCTTGACAGGAGAGTTAAGAAGCTAAAGAGGAAGGACCTGGTTCTTGTGAAGGTTCTTTGGCATCATCGTGGCGTTGAGGAAGCCACGTGGCAGCTTGAGGAAGAGATGAGGAGGAAGTATCCCTCTCTTTTTCCTTCGGATTTCGAGGATGAAATCCCTTTGTAGAGGGTTAGTTTTTAAGGACCCTGACCTCTATTTAGGGCTTATCCTTTTTGCTTTGCTTAACCCTGATGCTTAGTTTCTTGCTAATCACCTTTAGTGGTGATTAGGGTTTGTTGGTGCTTTGTTGAGATCGAGGTTCTACTTGCAATTAACCCAAGTTTAGGGTTTGTGAGCAAGTTTGTCACCTTGTGAGGTGTTCCTCCCTCTCCTTACTTCCTCTAGTGTTGAGAGGAAGGTTTGGGCTCGTTGCTTGAGTTCCTTTGGGCTTGGTTTAGCTTGTTGGGCTTTGTGGTGCCTTGTCTTTGGTTCTTTAGACCTTGTGTCGGGCAAGAGTGCCCTGTGTCAGCCTAGGTGTGTCGGCCTATGCTTGTGTCAGCCTGTGGTGTGTCGCCCAGGGTGTGTGTCGGCCATGGTGTGGGTGTGTCGGCCATGGTGTGGAGGTGTGTCGCCCATGGACCCTTTGACTCTCTTTGGCCTCGTCTGTGTCACCACTAGTGGAAACTTTGTGCTTGATGCTTGCATGTGGCAATGGCCTTGGAAATGTGTTTAGGGCATGTTAGAGTGGTGTCTTTGCACATGGACAAGTGTCCCTAAGTGGGAGACACCTTACCTTGTCTTACCTTGGTTTCTCCTCCATCCCCTCCTATATATGTGTTTCCTTTCTCTTGCTAAGTATCCCTTTAGTTCCTTAGTCTCCCTCTCCCTTGGTGCACGACACCCTCTTCTTTTGCAAGCTTGATCTCCTTCTTCCTCTAGTGGTGGCCGAACCCTAGAGTGCCTTGCTCTTCTTCCTTGGTGGTGCTTGGAGCTAGGAGCTTGGAGCTTGCTTAAGGTGGGTTACATAACTCCTATCCCTAACTACATTATCATCTTCTTTGTTCTTGTTTGTATGTTGCTTAGTATCGGCTATATATATGTGGCTAGCTTAGTTTCTTGCTTAGTTGCACCTTGTTGGCCGAACCTATGTTCTAGGGTTTCTTGGTGAGAAACACTCCTTTCTCTCCTTGGTCTAGAGGAGTGAGCTTGAGTTCTAGCAATATGGGCAATACCCCTCTCTCGTTTAAGTTGAGAGGTGAGCTTGTGTTCTAGTTGCTTGAGCAACACCCTCCTCTCACCATGGACTTGAAGGGTGAGCTTTGTGGTGGTTGTAAACCTTGTTAGGGTTGTTCCTTATGTTGCCCGATTGGTGATAAGAAGTGTGCAAGACCCCTCTCTCTTAGTTGTTGAGAGGTGAGCATCTTATTGATCCTCTAGGGTTTTGGTTCCCTTATTCTTGAGGTTGGTGATGACCTTGTGAAGTGGCATCTTGGCCGACATAGTCTTGGGGTTGAGGTTGCTCGATATCCCTCTTGACCTTGAGTCTTGGTCGACATATGGTGGATGTATTGGGCATCACACCCTGGTCCTTGACCTTTTGTGTGTTGAGCATCACAACTGGTTTGGTGATAGGCATTACACCTAGTTCCTGCCTTTGTGTGTGTGTGTCGGGCGTCACACATGGTGGAGTACCCTGCCCGATTTAAAGGAAAACAAACTAAGAACCTTAAAGGAAACAAAACTAAGCACCTTTCTTGCCATATTCCCCCTTCTTTTACTTAGGGACGAGGCTATCTTCTTTTCCACTTATTCCTCTTAATTATCCACAATTTAAAGGAAAACAAACTCAACACCTTAAATCATATTATAATAATATCCATAAGTGAGTGGATATTTCTTTTTCTTTTCTTAATGTGAGTGGGTTCTCCACTCACATAGATATTTCCTTTGCCTTTGAAAGGCACAAGGACGTCCAAACATAACCAAACTCAACCATTATAGTTTTGGTTGAAGAGCAATCCAATCAATGTAATTATTTTTGCATTAAACTGGATTAGGGTTTCAATTATGCTTAAATCTTGATTATTTTAATATCAAGATTCTCTTTCCTTCAAAATGATTCAAATGAGGCGCCCCTCTCAAATTATTTTCTCTACCTGATGCCAAGAATCATGAGGGACCCTCTTAAAGTGGTATTTTTCATATTGAACCCTAGATTTTGGGTAAATTTCACATTACACCAAAACTAGGTTTTAATGCACAAACATTGCTCAACATGCTCTTTCTTGTTATTCAGGCTTGTAGAAGCCATAATACTGCATAATACTCATTCCCATGATGATTCAACACATGAGGAACATTGTACCATGTACAATTTTCCAGTTAACCCCTCAACTTGGGTAATTTGCACTTTAGTCCAAAACTAACAAAACATTATTTCAACATTATTTAAAAGGGACTAAAATTGAAATATAAGTTCCTCTTGAGCCTTAATTACTTTTAGAGAGATAAGAGAGAGCAAATAATCAACTTCATTAAGCAAAACATCTAGGACTAAGCATAACCCAGGTCAGGGATGTTACACAAACCCTCTCAAAACCGAATGGACCAAAAAGGTCTTTCAACACTTAAACAATTCAAGGTTTCAATCAATGAACTGACCATCAATTGAATCCTTGATTCATTCCTCAATTGAACTATTGAATCATCCTTCAATTATACCATCAATTAGGGTTTTGAACCAAATTGAACTAGCATTTATAATCAAGAAACCTTCAATTAGGGTTTTGAACTCGAGGAACCTTCAATGATTAACATTGTGGAACCGATTCAATTGAAATCAATGAATCATCATCAAATTATGATATGACCTAACCTCAAACGATCTTGAGGTCATTTGGATGACTTCCAAATGGTCTTGAGACTATTTTCCCCATCCCATCATTAAAATTTCTAAAATTCAATTAGAGTTTGGATCATTGCATTGATCATCAAATTGGCTATTGATTGCATTTCAATTTGATATCTTAGGATCTTCAATTACTCAACCATACTCAACCCTAGACCTCCAAACGGTCTTGGTTGACCTTCAAACGGTCTTGAGACCGTTTGGGTGATCTCCAAACAGTCTTGAGACCGTTTGGGTTAGTCAACCCAAAGTTTTAAATTAACCAATTGAAATTTCAGCACTTAATCCGATTAGGGTTTCTAATTGGAGGATTGTCCATATATTGAATCAATCAGTTGGATCCATTAGATCATCATCCAACATGTACTAGGGTCCTGACCTCAAATGTTCAACCCATCCAAACGGTCAACCCTTCCAAACGGTTTGCGATCCAAACCTCCAAATCGTTTGCAAACTGTTTGGACCAAGGTCTTAAAACTGTTTACAATAGAAACTTGTTGGAATGTGTGCCTAAGATGATGTCATCATCATCAAGCCTTATTCCATAAAACACTACTACCATTATCATGGTAGTTGCATCAACTAATCAAAGGAATTGTAAGAAGAGCAATTGAACATAATTGATTGAGAAATTGAATTCAATAACAATGAATAGGGGTTCAAGTTATATAACCCGCCTCCAAATGAGCTTCAAAGCTTGGAGATTCACGTCAAAAATGGTGGAAGAAGTTTTTTCACACCACAAGGTTCGTTCATCAAGCTTTTAAGTGAAAAGGATTGGCTAGAATTGAAGATGGGATCGAGATAAGAAGAAATCATGCATTGATTTGTGATTTCCACCATGAAATCAAGGTGAACGAAGGTCAAGAAGCTTACCAACAGGTTGGGGGTCGTCCTCATGCTTCTCCTAGCTCCCCTTGTCATTTTTTTCAAGAAAAGAGAAGAAGTGGATTCGAAAAAGCCTTTGGTTTGAGTTGTAAAAGGTGTTTTTATAAGAAAATCAATGACAAAGAAAATGCCTTATAAAAATCTTTTAATTCCAAAATTGGTGCCACCTCTTCCCCTCAATTCCTTGCATGCAAAGATATCTTCCTCACCTCAGAATTCCCTTCCATTATCCATGAATTATGGGAAAATAAATTAAGCACCTTAACCTTTATAATATTATTATGCATGAGTTAGTGGATATTTCTTTTTTATTTTCTTAATGTGAGTGGGTTCTCCACACACGTAGATATTTCCTTTACCTTTTCAAGGAACAAGTACGTTCACACTTGAGAAAATACAACCATATCATTTTTGGTTGAAGGCCCTTCAATTATTTTATTTATTCTTGCATTAAATTGAATTAAGGTTTCAATTATGCTTAAATCTTGATTATTTTAATATCAAGATTCTCTCTCCTCCAAAGTGATACAAATGAGATGCCCCTCTCATTTTATTTGCTCTACATGATGCCAAGAAATATTAGGGACTCTCTAGTAGTGGTATTTTTCATATTGAACCCTAGGTTTTGGGTAAATTACACATTACACCAAAACTAGGTTTTAATGCACAAACATTGCTTTATCAGCTCTTTCTTGGTGCTCAGGCTTCCACAAGCCATACCTCAGCATCATTCTCATTCTAATGATGCAATAACACTTGCGGAACATTTATCAAGTAACATTTGCAAGTTAACCCCTCAACTTGGGTAATTTGCACTTTAGTCCAAAACAAGTAAAATATCATTTCATCATTATTCAAAAAGGATTAAAATTGAAATATAAGTTCCTCTTGAGCCTTAATTACTTTTCAAGAAATAAGAGCAAGCATATAATTAACTTTATTAAGAAAAACATCTAGGGTTAAGGTATAACCCAGGTCAGGGATGTTACATTAAGGATGTTTGTGACCTTGTTGCCAAGAGTTGTAGTTTCCTCCCATCCTGGGAGAGGGACCCTTTGGTAGGGTGTATACCAGTTTTGTTTTGAAGTAACCTAAAGAGGTCTCCTAGAATCTTGAGAAGCTAAGTGAAAAGTACATGGTATGAGAATGAACATATAGACCCATAGATAACCATCTCTAAGTGCATGTGGATGTGTTACCATGGAGGTAACAGGTATGGGGCCTAACCAAGGTAGGTAGGTCACCATGACCCCTGTGAATGGATGAAAGTCAGCCCATGAATGCAGGGAGACATGATGAAGGCTTGGGTGAGGTTCTAAGTTGGACATGTACTATAATAGAATCCTAAGTCTATCCTAGAGTCAGGTAGGGATAAGACCAATGGAAGTGGGAGTTGCCTAATTCCCTAGTTGCAATGACCATAGGGTCGGGAGGTAACAGCTAACATTGTCTGAGGGCCATGGGTTAGGATATTGATCACCTTCATGAACTCATGGGACCCAAAGGGCATGTGAGTAGGGCACTCTCTGGATGCATGAGGGAAGAGGGATGACCCCAAAAGTGTCGGCACCCTATAGACCTAGAGGAGATGATCAAGGGATGTGTGTGGACCCAAGTGGGTTCGAGACCAGTTTTCTATGGAAGTAACTTTGATATCAAGATGTTTGTGATATAGAGGCATAAGTTGCACGTTTCAACTTAGATTTAAATGTGTATTGGCAAGGTGGGATGTACCATATCTATTCTTGGAATAGGAAGAACTTTGTATTTGGACTACAGCCAAATGCTTATTTCCTCTTGTTATGGGAGTGAGAGATAGGACAATACGCATGCCATACACCAAGGATAAAAGGTGATGTGAGTTGGAACGTTGCCATGAGGTATGAGGACAAAGATGATAACATTCCCTGATGGAGTGAATGATACATGGATGGTTTAGAAGGTAGTCATCTTATGAGGATGTTTTTATCATGAGATATGAGTCATACAAGGTTGAGTACAAAACCCAAGGAAATAAGCTCAGAGTATTCTTGATGAAGATAGACTTGGAGTTGAGATGAGATAATAAGTGGAATACCTGGAAGTGTATCTCTTCAACGTTACCGTACACCTAAGGATGTGAAGTGGTAATGGATGCTCTAGATGAGATGCAACTATGTAGTTTAGCTAAAGGCTAGAAGAGGTTGTTAGGTTGACCCTAAGTTGAAAAAGAGATAAGTTTGGCTAACACTCAGATTTAACAAGATCTGTTGAACAAGTTAGTGGTTGCTTGGTTAGACAGCCTAGGCCTTGATGCAATAAAAGGATGGTTATAGAACCTCAAATGCACTTCTCTGGAAAGAAAGGTGATGAAACCCTGATTAGAGTGGTTTAGGGTTTCTGAGGAATCAATCTTAAGGAATCATGACAATACAGAAGATCATGATTTAAGATCACCATATACCATGGTACTACCAAGATAGTAAGTGACAGTGGTACTTTGAATGCTTAAGAGGAAGTTGCATGTGGTATGTTTCCATGCAAGTCAGGAGGTGAAGGACGAACACCAGTAACCCAGTGTATTGATATAAAGGATAAAAGAATCCCTGAGAGGGAATGGGAGTTCATCACTATGGATGTGTAGTAAGTGTCCCATGGACCAGAGAAGGTCAAGATGCAATTTGGGTTATGGTAGATCACCTTACCTAGATGACATGAGAAAGAGAGAATATTGTCAAGGGACAGATCTGGTTGAACTACATATGAGAGAGAGTTGGTTCAACTACACTGTGATGTGAGTTCTTGAGTTTAATCTAAAGAATCACTTCCATAAGGTGGAAGTAGATACATGAAGAACTCGATGTTAGTATAGTTTATCACCCTAGCTAATGGTTAGTACGATCCATACTAGAGGGTCTGATGAGAGTATGTGTGCTCGTTCAGGTTGATACAATTTTTGGGTTCATTTGGTGAGAAATGTAATTTCTCATATTAAAGATATTTGAACAAATAATGATATAATTTGTTTTGAAAAAATGAATTTCATTTAAAATAGCCTTGATGATTGTTTTGTGGGCTTTATTGGCTATTGGGCCCAATAATAAAGAAAGGACAAAAGAAACTCTATTATTGAGTAAATAAGAAAATAGAGAAAAGAAAATTGTGGAAACCTCTAGAAGGCAAAACCAAAAAGGGATTTCGTGCCTCTTGGGTTCCTTGGGTTCCAAGGAGTCCAGAGTTGCATAGAGAGTGCAATAAGAAAAGAAAAGATCAATTAAATATTTCTTTATTAATAAAGAAATTAAAAATAATGATAAAATGTGGAAAATAAGTGAAAAGAGGTATAATTAAGTTATCCTTGATGGATTTTTGTATCCAAAGGATTCCTAATGTTAAAAGGAATGCCAATGAGGAAAATAAAAAGAAAGATAAAGAGAAATCCTCAAAAAGAGATATTTTAATAAGAAATAAACAAGATAATGAGAAATAACGAATATAGATGCATCTAGAAGGATAATAAGTATCCTTAAAAAGGAATTTCGAAATCTTGGAGTTTCTTGGGGTCCAAGGAGCCCCAATGGAGAAGAAAGAAAGAGAAAATACCAATAATGAAAAATATGAAGATAATATGATGCATAATGAATGTTTTTTGGGGTATTGTTAAAAAGGAATTATTTTCTATTAAAAGAAAATAGAAATTTTGTGCCAATGGACTTAATTGATGGTTAAGTATGCCTATTATGATATCAGGGTTATATGTTGTTAAAATATAACCTTAGTATCTTTCATAATCAATAGATGAGATAATTAGGGTTTGTGACTAATTGTATAAAATTAGGGTTAAAATGGTAAAAATGAAGGGAAACCCTAATTGCAATGGAAACCCTAAAAGTGGACTAGAAACCCTAGGAAGCAAGCTAGGTTTAATGGATCTCGATCACCTAAGTAATAAAAGGACAATTGTATGATTGTTTTAGGATCTCGTTATGTGCTTTCTTGCTTATTTGGAACTCTTGATTGATTGGATTATTCTGTCTCAAATCAGCCTGACATGTATGTGGTTACACGTATGAATATCTCGAATTAGTTTTTCAAGGTTTTCTGAAGTTTTCCTCGATGACTTGAATTAAACTGTTGGATGAATTTAATTCATGCAAACTATAATTTGGATATGACTATCACTTAAGATATGTGCCTACTAGCTCAGGTCCTAGTCACCTATGTGGCTTAATGGTTTAACCTAGTACATGGCAACCTGTGGGGTAGGTCCATCAGGTCATTAGATGACTTAGTACATGGCTACCAATGGGGTAGGTCCATCAAGTCACCTTGAGTCAGGTATTGGGCTACCTTTGGGTAGGGCCATGTGACTCTATAACCCTAAGTATTGGCTACCTGTGAGGTAGGGCCATGGGGGTAAGGATCTACCATAGAGAGAGGTAGTATCCAAGTCCACTGTAGGGACAACACAGTGATAGGGGATAGGTAAGGATTGAGTAGTATTTCTTAAGACGTAATCTTGTTTGTTAAATGATAATTTGTTTATTACATTGTTATCATAGTTGCACGATTATTGTTTCCCCCCACATACCAGCTTTATGCTGACCGACATTTTGTTTGTCGGCATTTTAGGTACAAGTGAAAAGAACAAACAGTAAAGTGGCATATGTGGAATTAAATGAGGATTAACGAACAAGGATGATTAGTTAGAATATTCTCTCATATGGATAGAAGATTAGTAATCCAAGTTTTTCAAAGGTATGCAATAAGTTTTAATTTATACCAGACTTCAGTGTAGTTGGTAGAATTTGATAATTGTTATTGATTATTAGTCGAACCTTTGATCATGTTAATTGGGATAATGGCTCTGACCTTCTGGTCTCCCTTAATTGAGGGTTACCGAGAGGCAGGGTCATTACAATTTGGATCTATAGGGGGAGTAGGAGGTGGTGGAGGATGAGGAGGAAGTGGTAGTGGCTCTGCTTTGGGTCTGGGAATGGATTTGGAGTTGGCCTAGTGGAAACAATGGCAGTGGTGGTGGCTTTGATGATTTTCAACATTTGGCTGGCCTTTATTTGAATTCTTCCACGACAAAAATATATGAAAATGTCTGAATCTTAGTCAAGGGAGAGAACTTTTATAATATTGATTGTCTATCTACAAAATTGAGGGGTTTAATGAGTTCTTCTCTTTAGTATTTGACCATGTGACTTCTTCAAGGCAGAATTCCACAGTAGAAACTCAGAGCAAATTTTTCTCCCATTAAATGTTAAAAATAAGTTTGTAATATAGTATTGTTTGTTATAAAATTAAATTTCCTATCCAATAAGTACTTATACATTAAATTCTGCCTTGGGATGTGAGACTTTTACCAATTTTGATGCAGGGTATATATTTAAATCAGACAGTGCGGGAATTGTACAAAACATTTTTCAAGGGAAATTAAATATGGAGTGCTATGGCCATTTTCCTTAAAAAACAAAAAAAAATTAAAACTCTAAATAAATAAAAAATTATTAAACTAACATAATTAATTATAAAAATAATAAAATAAATAACAAAACAATCCTAAAAAGATATCTAAAAGATGTAAATAAAAAGGATAAATATACATTTATCAGTAAATAACTACATCATTTAACATATTACAATTGAACTTTTTGGCCTTATGCCCTAATTTGTAATATGGTAATGAAGTGGATATATTTTCTTTGGAAACTAACTTAAAAATTTAAGGAACGATAAACATAATGAATTTTCATCTTGCCCCATATGGTAATAATAAAACTTAAGTTTTAAGCAATTAAGTACAAAATAGTAAATGTGTGGGCCTTTACAGATGGGTGGTTAAGATGTGAACTAATTTCATAATATTTAGTTTGTCGGGTTACCTACAATACATTGTAATGCTCACATATGTGTACTAAAATTAGAGGAACTAAACCATGCTGTTACACCATACCCAATAGGTTACATGTAATGTTTTATTTATGAAATATGAATTAAATAACCTCTGTGTATATGAATCCTATCACAATCTATAAATTAATAGGTTCCATTATTAAAGTAAGATATAACCTAGTGATGATAGGCATAAGGATGGGCTAAGTTATGAATGGTGGGTTTCAGATATGAATTCCTTTGTAAGGGGCGGAATGTTGTAACATAGTAAAATGTATATACATAGCTCAAATGTATCCTTTCTTATGTCCTTTTCAAAATTTTTGTGGTAGTTTACTTTCTCTCTAATTTAGATTCAATTTGGAGTGATTCGATTCTAGAATAATAGTGTTTGTAAATATCTCTTTATAGGGAGTTATAGGATAAATTATTAAATTAAGTGCATTAGTGGGGTCCAATCTTACAAATACACAATTAATAGTTTTTAATATAATTTTGGCACTTTAGAACATTCATAAGTCTAGTTTATGGAAGGAAAAGGATACATACAAAATAATGCATCAAATTAAATAAAATGAAAAGAAATAAAAAATTATATACCTATCCCCCTAGTAAAGATAAATATACCAAACGACCACCAAAGGAGAAATTGATGATAAATTTAGATTCATCATATCTTCATTAGATTATGTGTCAATTTTACATCAGTTATACATCATATGGTTCTCATATTTAATTAGGAAAGAATAAATTAATCAAAATAAGTTTGATTAATTTAATTAATTGATCACATCAAATAAACTAATTTATATGTTGTTTATTATGTCACATGGCCATGTTGTTTTCCTTATGAGGTATACGATCTGAAGGCTTGTGATACAAGTCCACTTGATCAGACATGGTTCTTTTAGATCTTCCTCTCCCTTTGTAATTGTATTATTTCTTTTTGATAGAACTCCTCCCTCCCTCTCATTCTCTCTCCCCATAGATCTTGTGACCCATTTTCTATCTTTTTTACTTCACCTCATCTCCTTGAAGTCAACAAACCTCAAAGTTCAAGGTACCACTTATTATTTCTAAAATGTCTCTTTCCTCCCTTCTCTATTCATTTAATATTTCTATAGGAATTTGTAATACAAGTTTTTCTTGATGAATTCAATTCCTAGAGTCTATTAAAACCTAGTACATCATTTTCATTCTTTAAATTTCACATAAAACTCCTCATTTTCCATCTCAACAAATGCCACCATTTTTACAATAGTTTCTAGGGGATGTTATCTTCACCATAGACTCCATGCCTCAATCACATCAAGGAGAAGCATAGAAGGAGGGCCTTGATGAATTCATAATGGTTGACATAGGTCCTAGTTGCTTGGGTGCATGTCCTGAACTAGGTGGATCAAAGTCTTGATGTTGAACCTCTTCAACAAGCTCCATGCCTCCACATCACATGTAATCGATGACATCAACTTCATGTAGGGTCATAGAGTCCAATGTGGTGGCTAGATCTCATTTTTGTGGGGTTAAAACTCCAAACTATCTTCCCCCCTCATGTTCACTATTTTCATTTGGTAAAAATATAATATCAAGCTACATGTTCATTCTTCATGTTTTCTCTATGGTTGTCACCATGTTGTCTTTTCAAAGGGGAAACGTGTAATTTCCATCACCATTCTTGATTCCTTGCCACTTGGAGCTTCTCCTCTATTCCTAACATGGTAGAAAATAGGAGCTCATTCTCACCTCAGGGCCCGATCTAGAGCTTTATAAGACTAGTGTTGTTTAAGGAAATCACTAGTGACTTTGGGTTTCATGCAATGTTGATATTCACTGACTGTGCACTGGAGATTCAATGTCAAGATCCTCAGTTCTTAAAGAACTGGAAACCAACAATCACACATGTAATTTCCTACGAATACCCCTCATTTTTGTTTCTAGTTCTTTTTCAGTAGTAAGAATAGTTTTATGTTTTTGTCATTTACTTGATCATAGAACGTTCATGTTTCTTTTTAATGGGTTTATAGTTTTACCTACATAATGTTAACCTCCTGAAAGAAGATGTGGGGCCATCTGATTGCTTCTATAATGAGTTTTATTTTAAAACTTTATAATATTGTCTATGTTGTGTAATTTATAATAAGTTATTGGTAACTCAATAAAACTAGCAAAATCATGTTTTGTATTCATAAAAATATACCCTACTATTAGATATGGTTTCTTGGACCTAAATTGGCAGTGTTCATAAGTCAATTTTTAGGGTTTATGTTTTAATGAAATATTAACAATAGATGTATATGAATGGGTAATAGTGTCTTGATTCTTTGACCTTGAAACTTAGGAGTTGACTATGGATCTCTTGTTATGGACATCAAGTATGTTCATCTATGCCACTTTTAGTTGGACATACATGACCTTGAAACCCTAATATTCTTCATTGAGGCATTTATCAAATTTAGTTCATATTTGAATCTTATTTTAGCTCTTTTATTATATATGCTAAGTTAGACATGTTTCTCGTTTCTTGGCTAAAAAAACAAGATACTTGATTGATTGGTCCTTTGAACCCACATAATTTATGTTGGATGTATTCAAACCTTATTTTCTTGAATATACTTTGGACCAACTTATGATCTTGCCCTCCCTATTATGCTTTGTAAAATTGAACTATTTATATCCAAAAGTATCTCAACCATTTTCATGCATTGGGGTTTCTATTCTCACTACCACATGTTATATATTTAGTTGTTGATGTTTTATTCCTCCTACCAAGCACTAGGGTTTTATTTCTCCTAAAATTGTTTATATGTCGGTAACTGAGGATTGATTCCTCCTACATTACATTGGATATATGTTAATCCTACATTAAATGATGCTAATATTTGTTATAATCTAGATGCACTTTACATTTATTGTGATTTTTGAAATAATGACAAGGCAAGAAGCATCAATTCATGAATTTTCTCTAGGATAAAATGTCTCAATCTTTTTGTAAACATTCTTTGTTATTAATTCTATTATTTCCCTATATCTTGAACTTACCCAAATGTATATAACCCTCTTTTGACTGGGATCACCCTTGTTTATGCACTTAAATCTTTAATATACCCATGTATTTAGTTAATACATATATGCCATTGTTTTCTAATGTATACCTTACTTTTTATTTCTCCTTTGTATTGGGTGTTGTTCCCAAACCATATAGATGTAAGTGTTTTAGAGAATGGTGACTCATGAGGAACATGTATCATAAACATGGACTTCAGCATATCTCAATATGGCTAGGTTTCCCTCTACAACTATTCCTTAGTATAATGTTGTCAAACATTTTCTTTGTTATAATAATATGCCTTATGGTGAGGTATGATGTAAGTTTAGAAATAACGTATAGTCTAACACTACACTTATATTTACTAATAATGTCTTTGTATATCATAGGAGAAGTAAAATTTAATAACTATTTTATATCATAAATTTTAGTATGTTTGGACTTGGATGGGATTATTCCTCAATTAGGTTAGGAGTGGATCCCCTCCCAGTCCTATTTTATAAAAGTGTAACATCAGAGCTTGACTAGTCAATTTATTTGATTTTTCAATCTATACTCTATTAGATAGTAATATTACCCTATATAGACTGTTGATGAACCTATTCTTAAGTCGTGGACTTCCAATTAGGGCTTCAACACCTACTCATTTTGGTCTATACTACTCCTTGAACCACTTAAGTAGCTAACTTAGTTTTAGTAATCCTAATCACCACTACCTTCACTATATTGGAGAAAATATTGTATAAGAGTTGAATCTTCTAGTGATATCTTGTATGTATTTATTTATGGGAAATTAGATCAACCTCTATAGATTTTTTACTACCATAGACTCTCTTAACTAGGATTAAATCTAGACCCAGTCGATGTGTGTAATATTGTGTAGGAAAATTTTCCTAGAGACTAGCCCTTAGGTTTTTACGTAGACTACATACAATAATCATCACCTGCAAGCAGACAAATATTATCTCAATATAGTTCAGGATTAAATCCAAAGGAAAACATATTTAAGAATTAACTGATCAAAGTAACCAGTCAAGAACTAGTATGTATCACAAGATTGAGTTGGTTTAGTTAACTAAGGTTGCAAGAACTAAAAGAGTAAGACTAAGGTCTAGTTATCAATGGATGGATACACTATCATAGAATCAGATTGCACAACCACAATCTAAAATCTAGACATTCATTTAAATCAAATTTTGTATGAGGAGATAGTTGAAGTTATGCAATTTTCCCCTTTCAGCATTGGAAACTTTCATGAGAAGATTTCACTATAAGGTCGATATCTCGATGCTTACATATCATATATCTACTACTTGGGAGACTCCCCATATGAAGTTCTTGTCAATTCATCAATCAAAACTAATTGGTATTAAAATTTTAAACATTGAAATTCTTTATTAGTTCATCAATCAAAACTAATCAATATTGAAATATGAAACGTTGGATTTCTCATGACCAAAGATTATAATAAATCATGTAAAGCAGGTGATCAATCCACAAAACAGGCATTAAGCTATCAATGATGAATTAAATGAGTTTGTACAAGAATAAAATAGCAATAACGGATAGCGAGGCGATCCCCACACCCCCATGAAAGCACTACTCCCTCTACATGGCAAGATTAATATGACAGTTAGAGGAAGAGGACAAAATCATGGTCATGACTGTAGAAGAAGTAGCTCGGCATGGTGTGTGATGATAGACTCCCTTCCTTCTCTCTCTCCTTCCAAGTTTTAACCCTAACTTGTGGTTGAAGTAGGTGGATGGACATCATCTTAGTGAAGAGGTCGACTGCCCTAGAGTGGGAGGTTGATAGCCTCGAACTTGTATAGGTCGCTCGGGAGGTCGATCCATATGAGGTTTATGGCTATTGAGTTGTTGATGAACAGGCTAATCGATCGTTGTTATTGACCTAGAGGTCAATCACTCTTTTGGTGGAGATGTCAATAGTTCTTGGCAGAAATAGGATGGTTGATGGCTCAAGATCCTTGAGAGGTTGATCACTCTCACTAGAGAGGTTGATTGCTATTGCTAATAGTAGGATGAACATGTATCCTCTATTGTAGAAACAAGTATGACTTGACTAGTACCGCATACTGGGAGAGCCTTTTTATGGTTCTACAATGGGTATTTATAGTCCTCTGTACCCATATATTAGTAGTCGGATCTGCTCCATG
Source organism: Alisma plantago-aquatica (assembly GCA_963693085.1). Classification (NCBI taxonomy): domain Eukaryota; kingdom Viridiplantae; phylum Streptophyta; class Magnoliopsida; order Alismatales; family Alismataceae; genus Alisma; species Alisma plantago-aquatica. Next base: position 764,593,438 of record OY856413.1, on the reverse strand, counting down.
TGGACGGTTGAGATCGATTTCTTGGAAGCTAAGAAACCGTCTGAGATCAATAGGGAAAAGACCAATCTTTGAGTTCAATCATCATTGGATCGATTGTTATTGACCTAAGGGCTAGTTAGGCATGATACAGTTTTGTTTCCTAGAATCTATTTTCTAAGATTTTGTGAATGAAATTTGTTTGGTATGATGTGATCAGATTTTGTTTGTGGAGTTATGTTTCCCAATTTCTCTACAAAATGTGGTGAAAGAATTTTTTTTTTGTGTTATGTATCCGTGTGATCGGGTCTAGTAGCACATGTTGACAAAAAAAATATTCTTACTCACCGCTCACAACAGAATATAATTGTCTCTTGTAGTGGAGGCAACTGAATGGATGACGGATTTACGGTGGCTGAAAGTTGAACCGCCAACCTCTAAAGTTGCTTTCTTTTAATAAATGAGCAAAATATCGAATAGTAATAGTATGTGATTTGCATTGGTAAATACTCTTTTATTTTTCAGACATGAATATTGTTTCTTCTGAAAATATACTGCACTAAGCATAAGAAAAAAAATCTTGGAATTTAGGTTACCTATAACCAAACAACATAGTGGTAGTTTCAATTCCATACTTTTGATCTTATTACTTTCTAAAACATACTTTGTACTCTAACTACATCCTACTACGGAGTCTCTAAAGGTCAATGGCTTTGGAGGTTGCTTGAGTTGAAGAGGTTGATAGTAGACTGAAATGGGCTATTGACCTCAAGGTCGGTAACTGATTTGAAAGTGTAGCTCGATCAGTTAATCTCAATTTATAAAGCTCGATAGATTTGGACATTGAATCATAGAGAGGGACCATTTAGGCCTCAATTGGTGCACATACATAAGACTCAAAATCTATAAGAGGAGTCAAGAAAGGTATCATAATCCTAAAAATTTTAGCATAGAACCTAATCATAATGAGATGAAGCTATTTCTAATGAAAATAAAGATATCTGAATGCAAAACTTGGCTAAAAATGCCATGAAAACTAGGATGAACATGCATTCATCACCAAACTTCAACCATTATCTTTATTCTCTGTCTAACATGCCTCAAATATGTCCACTTTGAGTATCAAGCATGCATGCATAATGAACATTGAACCCAAAAATAAGTTTTATAGTATCAATGTTTCCTTTTGCTAGGTGATAACCCAAAAAATCTCCATGAATATAGGGAAGACCTCATCTTCAATATGTTTATTACTTTAGTATATCTTTTGTTAAACCTCTTTTCTAAGGAGGTTGAATACTATCTCCCTTGAGTTCTACATTCATCATCCAGTTGGATTAGTTGAGGGAAGTTGCACATTTTGGTGAATATCCTTATAAGTTCATCTATATCACCTAAAAAGTATAGGTTACATACCAAGATGATTCCCTTAGGGAATATGGGTATATAATCACCTAGCTAGACCAAGTGTTAATTGCCCATATATATCACTTTGTCTTGTAAACCTTAATATCTCTCTTTTGGGAGTGACTTTAGGTCTAAGAATTATAGTAGTCAAAAAAGGTTGAGGGAGAGGCCAAGGTGGAGGGTGAGGGTGAGGCCATATTCATCCAGGTGGAAGGGGAAGGGTGAAATCAATGATTTCCTTATTGAGATGACCACGTCAGCTCCTCTCGATCCTGATGTATCTAGAGGAGAGGGGCAGCCAGGGTCCCATCCCTGGTAGCTCCCAACCATTCTTTGCAGAAGGAGGTGGTTGGACCGAATCTAAGCAAGGAAGATAGGGTTGATCCTACTGATCCGTCAAAGCTTCACCGACTTCTCCTATAGGATTGAGGGAATCCGTGAGCCAACTAGAAGCTCCATTGTCAACTCATCTAGATTGGATCCATGCTTCTCACTAGGAGAAATCTGATTTTGATATAATGGTTATTCCATTTGTGGATTCAGTTGTACAAAATGGATTAAAATCCTATTCCATTCGTGGATCCAGTTGTACAAAATGGATGAAAATCCACTTAGTTAACTAGAGCAAAGGGTGATCTACCTACATGGGATGATCATACCTCTATCAAGTTTATTGCAAGAAAGCCTTTTCAAAATCTACTTACGGGTTGGATTCATAGGCGCTAATGGCCTAGCACGAAGTTCAACATTGTGGTAGAGGAAAATGAAGTCTTTTTTTGTCACAGATTCCTACGCACAAAGAAAGGGAGAGATCCTAGATATGTCTCTGTGGATGATGGATGACCTATTGATTGTTTCTCAGAAATAGTCTGTTAGAGCTCTTCTTTTCCCCCTATCTTTCTTTGTTTCTCAAATTTAGTTCATAGTTGAGACCCATGGATTTTTGTGGACACTGGGTATTCTTGTGAGAGTTACCAATATTCTGAGGTGTCTCCGTGATTATGAGGATTTGGAACTGATCGTAGGAAGCCTCAGTCCAGACAAAGTATGTGTTAATATTCAAGCTTAAAATCCTATTCCAAGAGTCGAGATAATGTCTATTAATGGGGAATTGTCTCTGTTAAAGGTGGATTGTATCACCAGGCCGAATCATTGTGCTAGAAGCAAGTTTTTTGGGAATCGGATTGCCTCTTTCCACAAAGTTGATCATGACTTTAGTCTCCCACGTAATCTCCAACTCGGAGTTGGAAAGCACAATGAAGGTGTTCGAGGATATGTTGATGAAACAAGCAATCTGAGATTGTCTACTTCTAAGGGTGTGTGCCCACATAATAAACTAGAGGAAGGGGTGGGATCATCTGTTATTGGTCAGGAGATTACTCAATAACTCATTGGGGTTACTACTATAGTTGAGAAAGATACAGATAGAAAAGAGAATCCTCAAGGAAAATAAAAATTATGGTTTATGTACCTATGATGGATAAATCTCTATTGCCAAAGGTGTTAGAAAACAATGGTCGACCCTTAGGGAAATTGAGGGGAAAAAATGAGTGGTTCTTCAAATAATCTAAGGATACATGGTATGGAAGATGAAGAATACTCTGAGGAGGAGTCTGAACCAATTCTACAGTCGTGGGATATGTATGAAGATTGGTGTGGGAATCTAAAACCAATCAAGAAAAAGAAGCCCAAGTGAATCTGAGTATTTGTGGGCCTCTTCATTAAGTTTTCACATGGAGTGATTTTGGTCATTTGGCACGCATGCTTTTTGGGTGAACATATAGTTTTTTGGTTTCTTCAGGGTAATGTAATTTATTTCCCTATGGGGCATGGGAGATTTTAAGGAATGACTTCGGTTTCTAATTCTTAGAAATGAAAAAGGAATCTGAATTGACTTGGTTTTTCTATGTAGGTCTCTCAATTCATATATTTTGATGTTTTTGGATTTTTTGACTAACATTTACATTTTAGTAGAGTTTTTCTTAATAGCTTTACTAGTTGTATGACTTAGTTATTGATCTCCTAATCCTTATTCCCTATGAGGAGTGTTGGTTTGTTGTAGTGTAGGTTAGTATTTTATTGTATGGGGTTGCAATGTGAAGCACCAACAGGAGTTCGGCCATGCCTAAAATATCATTTGGCCTATGTGTGTCTAAGTTTACAACAAAAGGTACATTTTTCTCTAATCCTAGTAGCTTGTCCTTCTCCTATATGTCGTCCATTTCCCTTGGCAGCATCAGTAAGAGAAGCATGATTTTTGGATTTTTGTCCTCCTCTAGGAATAGAGACTGGATCAAAAGAGGGCTTTTGGATCCTCCCAAATGCCTCCTTGGGGCTTGGCAGTTTATCTATAGAAAGAATGACACTTCTAGAAGGATCATATACTAAAGATTCAACCCTGATACAAATCTAGTACTCACCATGTCGTCTTTGTCTTTCATCTTATCACTAATTTTTAGTGGTTGTTAGAAGCTCAATTATTGAGAAATTGATTGCATCACACCAAAACAATCCTCCAAAGAGTAGTTATCTTGTCTTTCAAAAAAAGATGCCATTATGGTTGGTTGTGGAATAGAACATGAAATTATATGCAATTGGGGTTTGATGCTATTCCACGACTAGGATTTTACTAGACCATTGTGTTTCCACCATGTGGATTAGGATTTATCATTCTCACCAGGAGGTACTCTATAAGACCAAACTTCTCCCAAGATTCAAGAATAATATAGATGGCATTGATTTAGCAAAGAAAATTTGTGAGTTGAGCTTCACATAAGTTAGTTTTGATTGATCATTGTAGACTGTTATTGAGAAAGTCGTTGGCTTTTCATCTTCCATAGTGAGACTATGTCAGAATAACTGCAATAGTAGAAGAACACATCAAGATAGATTTCTATGGACATGTAGTGCAACATATAACTCTATTGGTTGAAGATGATCTGTTGGGTTTTACATGGTCGGAGTAGGCAGCGGAAACAAAAAAATTTACTTGACCATAAACCCATAACCAGCAAATCGCATCAATATCTATGTAATGAGAAGGATGGTTTTAGCGAGATATACCTGGTTCTGAGGCTTTCTCAGTGACAATACATCGCAGCTAGTGTGATCTTCAACCACATATCTTTGACGGCATTTGTGCAACTCTTGGTCTTGCCCCGGACTACGGTTGACTGTTGTCCTCCTGACCGGCAGAAGTCTCCCGCCTCTATAGATAGTCCACACAAACTATGAAGAACTCTAGTCATCTTGAAGAATGAACTAGAAGGAGTTGTCCCCTTCTGGCGGTGTACTAGTCACTGACACACTCTCCCACAACCAGTTGCTTTTCTACAGTTGTCTTTCCCTCGTTATTCCTCCATGGACGGGTAGAACTTTCTTGGGCTCTCTCGGTTACCAATACCAGAGAGGACAACAACTTTGTAGAGCAACTGATGTTCTGAGTTGTGTCTCTAGATAAGCCCCCTGTACCCCTCTATTTATAGTAGAGGGTAGGGTGAGGGTTCCCAGTCTGTGTGGGAGTAGAAGGGTCCAGAATTTCCATGAACAAATTGCACTTCGGTAGGCGAACCGATAGTTTCGAAACTAAAATGGTCATATGGTAAGATGAGCCGATCAGTTCACCAGTGAAATGGTCAGTTGGGAGTGTGAATCGGTCGGTTCACTTAGTGAACCAGTCGTTTCACTTCCCAGACTTTCCTCCAATTGACTTTATCGGTCGTTTCACTTCCCAGACTTGCCTCCAATTGACTTTTCTTATTTGTTTCTAATTAATGCAAATATTAATTCTTGTCCCAATTGAATTGAAAAAGTGAAACGAAAAACTTTTTCTCACGAACCAGGACAACCCAATATTGCTCGCTTGGACAAGTGAACCGATCAGTTTACTAGAGTGAACTGGTCGTCTCACTGACCATGAGTCGATCGGTTCACCCAGTGAACTAGTTGGTTGGTGGTCCAGATTGTGCAGAACAAAGTCAATTCAATTCTCAATCAATTTGACACTCTAATCACTTAGTTCAACACTTGAACTTAATGATTCTGAGTCAAGTCTATTGATTTAATGTTTGATTGAGTACCTAAACACTTTAGTAATCAATCTAAACATAACTCATGGATAAACTCATCTTCGGGGTTAATCCTTTGTGTGTGACCCTATAGGTCCCATTTCACATTGGCATTGAATGTCCATAACTAGCTTATGACATCACAAGAAAAGAGAAATACCTAGTCACACATCAGTGCTACCCAAGTGAAAAGGAAAGTTGGAGAAAAACTTTCAATCCTATGGTCTGTGATTGGTGTTCCAGTGAATGTATAATTCATTTTTCTCTGATATCCTGAATGAACTCAAGGCATGGTGTTGTCATCCTTTCAGCGTTCATTTGTGACTGTCTGAGATATGTGTGACACAAATATCATATATTGATTCACATGTGCATGTGCATGCCTTTCTCAGTCTTGCTTATCAAGTGGCATGGACATCATACTCCCTTAGGAGGGACAAATCTCATATCTATCACTCACAATCTATCCCATGCATCAAATCCACCCAATCGTCATCGTTATAACAACTCATGTTTTAGGACTGCATTTGATGATGTCAAAGGGTACCCAATCACATTCGATGAGTGCAGTGATTTCAGGTCTAAGAATCACAATCACCACCATCACTATGAGACATGACTTTGACTAACATGTCATGGTTCCATGTGTCATTCTCATGGTGGGTCTGTCTGATACATTGTTCTCCAACATGTATCTATGTGCTTGGTTTGATATCACATATCATGACTAATGAGACATTGTCATCAACCAACCCACACTCTAGTCTTGATGTGTCATTGTTGTCTGTCAACCTTCCACAATGACATCCGACTAGGGAAATAAAAAGAATGTACATACTCTTAGCATCCATATGATCTCATTATTCAGGTCCTCAACCTGAAGACATACGTTATTGAGTATTGACATTCTTCAGACATTCATTATGCTCCATCATTTATCTCATAATCAATTGAGCTAGAATAAATTGGAAGCTTTCCTTTGATATTTATCAAATCAATCATGGTGTATGCCAATCCAATAATCATATGATTGGCTATGAGGGCATACATACCAATAGACTCCCACTTGCACTTAGAGCAAATCATCTTTGAATCATATTCTCAGTGATCTCTAAACATGTCCCACATGTTTCTGCTACGCCAGTGCTAATCTAGTGAGTTAGAAACACTTTACTTTAGTCGGTATATTGCATGTTTCACATCTCCTCACTGTACGACATTTCATATGAGATGGAGTTTCCATAATATGTTATCTGATATTCTTTGCCTAATAATTAGCTCCATTGTTTGACTTAGTATTTCTACTTTGTCATCAATGGTTGGAATATATATATATATATATATATATATATATATATATATATATATAAGTTCATCTGTATGAACTTCTAGATCCATATAGTATCATATGTTATTCATAACACAAGGATACTCGGCATTCCCTTTTAGAATTAAATGGATTTTAATTTTACTCAGAACATTTTCATTTAACAACTCATATTCACTTTTATATTTTGTATTTTGCGATCATTTTCTATTATTTTGGAAGCTTACATTAGTGTAACTCATTTAAACTCAACTCTTCCTTTTATTACCATAGAACTAATCCTTTAATACTTCATAAGCACTTAAATAAGTTCTTTATGGTATCCCAATGACTCTCACTAGAAGTAGACAGACATCCACTCGTCATGTCCATTACATACAAGATGATGAATGCATATATTTTCTTGTCATGTCCGATACATACAAGATAATGGGATGATTACATACATGATAGATCTAATTGCAAATTCACAAGGCATCTATCTATGTGTTCCTATTCTTCATAATAATTTGGGACACGAGACATCTGAGAGACTAATTCTATGTAACACGGACAAGTTTTCTCCCACTAAATCTTTGCATACTGAACCCTTCACTACAGACTGCCAATGTATGGTCTTTCTTTATCAGGTCAAGATACTTTTGAGAATTATCTCTATAGATCTCTATTCCTATAACATAGGGAATTTCTCTTTATTCCCATAAAGAAGGTATTTCCACACCAGTTTTGTTTTATTCCTCATTATCATGTGGAATATGAATACACTCCCACTAAATCTTTGTAATTATAGATCCTTTCTTTATTTTTACATATTAGTCAAACCTTTTGACTATATAATCAAAGGAAAGAATCCAATTCTTAGGTGCTTGTATTTAATTAATCATATTGATTAATCTCTTGTAACTTATTAACTAAATTTGCATTAATAGAATTATAAAACCCTTCAGGTTGTGTCACATGCATAGCCTCATGTTATTCCTTCTAGGAATGTAGTTTTAATATCCATATGCCAAATTTCATAGTCTTTAAGTTCCAATATCAAGCATGATCCTTTATAGCCTATAGTCACTGCAATTGGTTAAATAAAATCATCAGGTTCAATACCTTGAACTCACTTGAATTTATCTCAACCAATCAAATGTCATTCATGTCAGTCTTCACTCTTAAGACCGAATTGCACTTATGGGTTTTATCCCTATAAGTGCTACCATTAAGGTCAACCTTATTTGGTTCACATGGAAGTCATTTTGGATCTTACGGCTTCAAGCCATAACTCAAAACTTGGTTCCTCAACATCATCTAGATAGATTATTGCCTCATCATAGACCAATTCATCACCTTTGAGTTTGTAGGATATCATTATCCATCAAGATCTAGGTATTTTTCTACTAGATATATGAGGTGTATCTGTTACATAAGGAATTTGAGATTCCACAACACTTCTGATTCTCAATCTCGTTTTGTAACTTTATTTTGTGTAAAGCATGTTCTTTAGAAGAATTCCAGAAGATTAGTTATTTGTTTGATGATCATACTCTTACTATTTAGAGTATGATTCTTTCTTTGATTTAGACATCATTATGCCTTAATCATGAGTTCTATATGATACGCTATCATAGTTACTCACAAGGTCCTCAAACATTTGGTTTAAGTATCTTGTTCATTGATCGTATCAAATAATTAATACTTTTACCAAGTTTGTTCTTCATTTTATGATATTCTTGAACATTTCAAGATATTCATATTGGTATTTCATTGAATACCATATATGAAGTATTAGCATTTATTCCAATAGGTATGTATATACATCAATATGTATTATACCTAATAGAATAGTCATTCTCCCACTACATCTAGTGAAGATTGACTTGTCATCATGCCCAATAAACAAGACATTCATATATCTTAATGGTTCATTAACCAAGAGAGTCTAGGTTATCCATCAACATGGTACCCATAGATGAATTTCCCATTCATTTGTTTAGATGATAATACCAATTTATTGTTTGAGTCATCAATAACTTTTAGGTATTATTATTTCATCTCATACATACCAAGTACCACAAGATAAATAAGGCATTTCCATAAAAGATCATATCTTTGAAATTAAAACATGAACTTTATTGATAGACACCCTTGTCATTACAAGATGCAGAAATAAAATGTTTCTATTTATTGGCAAAATGAAATAGCAGTTTATAACTCTATTACATGCCCTTTGGGATGAAATAAACTAAAAGGTACTACTATCTATGGCGGAAACACTTACTCCAATGTTGATGAGTGTTCCTTCTTGGTTATTTCATAAAGGTCATCACTTCTTTTCAGATCCTACACATCATATATGTCAGGTCTATATCTCGGTATCATATACCTAAGATAAAGAAGTATTTTAAGTTTATTTCATAATACCTAAGGTGGAGACTTCCATCCCCTCCTTCTTCTTCTTTAGTTCATCTATGTATAGGGGGCAATTTGTCTCCAATGTCCTGGCTCATGACAATGGTGACATTTGCCTCCCTTGTTCACCCCTTGCTTAGCTTTGAGTGTTGAAGATGACTTGGTTTGATGGCTAACATCAGAACCTTTCTTTGCTTTTCCCTTGCCTTAGCCTTTAGACTTCCCTTCTTTCTATTGATCATCATCAAAATTTGGGTTTGTCTTTCTTCATATGTGCCTCAGCTATCCCCAACATGCCCAACAAATATGTCAGTGGCATGTCAAAGTTGTTCATGTTGTAGTTCATCACAAACTGGTTGTAGGATTTTGGAAACGATTGTAGTACCACATCAGTAGCCAACTCTTAGCTCAGGGGAATCCCAGTCGAGTTAGGTTCTCCACATACCCAATCATCTTGAGTGTGTGAGGGCCTACTGGATCTCCTTCTATCATGACTCACTTGAACAAAGACTTGGAGACATCATATCACTCTTATCGTGCTTGGTCTTGATACATGTTCTCGAGATGTTGAACCATCTCAACGATGTCCATGTTCTCATGTTGTCTCAGCAACTCATAGTTCATTGAGAACAACATCAAGCACTTCACATCAATGGCATCCTTAGTATGCTTCTTGTAAGCATCCCTTTCAGTCTTTGGTGCAGTGGAAGAGGGTTCATCCGGATCTGATGTATCTAGGACATAGAGCTTTCTCTCTTGAGTGAGAATAATTCTCAACATCCTAAACCAATTATGGAAGTTGTTCCCATTTAGTGTGTCCTTCTTAAGGACCAATTGCAACAAAAAGTGATTGTTGTTGGTAGCCATTTATTCTACAAAAAGGAAATTTACAATTTTAGTCCAAAACTCTTTTGATTTGATTTGATTTGAAGATTGACAATATAATTAGGTATTTAATTAATTATCACTCCCACTATTTTGATCAAATTGATAACCCTCATGTATCAATTTGAAAGCTTGCAGTGTACAACCTTCTAGTGAGAAAGATCATGACTTCCTCTTAGTTATGGACCAGTGAGGGATGTCACCCACAACTAGATTCTTTCAGGTAGGCAACTTTTGCCAATTGCATCATATGCAACTCTTGATAGATGTCATGCACAACTCTTTGCCATGTTCATCCTTATGCCTCAAGATTCTTGATCCTATCAAGGTCATCGAGTTAAGTTCGACCCAAAAGTCAACACGATGAATATGCACCCTGCGAAGGCAGACCCACATATTCACCATCACACTTCCACGAGATAGACGATGCACCATGTGAAGGCGTGCCAACACTTAGTTGATCAAGCTTTTCATGTGTGCTTGACGAATCCTCCAGATTCCCCCTCTCAGCCGCCAATTCTAGGGTTTTTATACCTCTTTATGACTAAATTACCCTTGCTTTGCTTTGCTCTATGTATTTCTTCATCCTCACTTAAATAATGCTTAAATAGTTCTAATTTCTAGTTTATTCGATGCTATTATCCCTTAAACACTCTCCTTTCCCTCTACAGACGACTCTCAATCATCCAATTAAACATCAACAACCCACAACTGTGCATTCTGTCCTCAAAGCCTCAAGCATGTGCAACAAATGATCAAGATCATGAAGCAGAACCATCACCACGACCATGCTGGTCACGCCACGGTCGTGGCACATCACCGACAGTGCCAAGTCTCCATCGCCATGACTGTGTTGGTCATGCCACGACCATGGCGCATACCCGCCATGACCGTGGTGGCACACCACGGCCATGGTGCATCGTCCACAGGGCCAAGTTCTCACCCGCCACGCCCGTGCAAGGCGGCACGGCCGTGGGGCTATAGCCTCACCACGACTGTGGTGGCACACCACGGCCGTGGCACATCGTCCACAGGGACAAGTTCTCACCCGCCATGCCCATGCAAGGCGGCACAGCCGTGGGGCTGTAGCCTCACCATGACCGTGGTGGCACGCCACGGTCGTGGCATGACGTCACCAGGGCCGAAGTTTTCACCCACCACGCCCGTGCAAGGCATCACGGCCGTGGATAGCAGCATCACCACGACTGTGGTGCCTCAACACGGTCGTGGCGCATCATCCCCTACCTCCCGACATTGTATCTCCTCAACCTACTGCTTCAAAGCTCCATGGCCACCGGCATCGCCCTCCTCACCTAGAGTACTGCCGACCCGCAACGCCTCACAACCCCAGACTGCTTCGAAGAGCACAAGGTCCTAAATCGTTTGGAGGAGCTCTCGGTCCTAAATCGTTTGGAGGAGCTCACGATCTCAGATCATTTGGAGGTCAGATGCTCGAGGTCGTTTGGGTGTCGTTTGATCAAAATCATAGAGAACTAGAGGATCGGTTGGCAGCAGGGTCTACAGACCATTTGGTAGCAAACGGTCGACAGACCGTTTGGTAGCAAACGGTCGACAGACCGTTTGATACAAAATGGTCTCTAGACCATTTGGGATATTTTTCAAGAACCGAAACCATTTGGGAACTAGACTTGTGCCTATAAATAGGACCAGCAGGGTCCCCAATTTGGTACCGGTTCCGGGATGCCGCCAGGCTGCCCGAGCACAGTTTATGACCAAATTTCACCCACAGCCCCAGGATCCCGGTCTGAGAACAGATCTGGAAAGCTGCTAGACTGGGGACAGATCTAGAAGGCTATTCCATCTCCATCTCACCTCCACCATTGTTCCACCAAAGTTCCACCTCATTCTACCCGTGCAATTTCGGAGGTAGACACGAGGATCGAGGTGGAGAGACAGACATCATCGACCATAATGAAGCAGTCCCGGAGACTGCGACGATCTACATCGGGCTATCACAGATCTACTCTTCTACTCTGACAATGCTTTATTTCTCTCTCTTCTCTTTCTTTGTTGCTCCCTCTATGAGGAGCGAGTAGTTCCAATGCACTGGGGTGCGGGGACTAGCCCCGTTGCCCGTGTTTTGTAACTTGTACTAAAAAGATGTTATCATTCTGATTCAATACTAAATCGTATCATACATGCTTGAATGTTGGCCGCGTTCTTGTATGCATCTATTGTCTTTCGTTGTGGTTTGTCTACGACCACTCTTGAGACTCGAATACCGATTTAGTTTTGGTTTCTGGTGTGTGTATCCACCGCACATCTGTTTCGGTATCTAGGAATGCTTTCTAAGGAGTGGAGTAAACTCACCTCCATCGTTGTACTTTTGTACTATGAAATGGAATCAGTTGACGTACAAAAGTGCAACCTTGATAGGTCAAGGAACACACTCTGAGGAGAGAGTGGTGAAAAGTACTTGACCATTCATTCGGGAATGGCTGACGTTGCAACACTCTCATGTTTCTCGTAGCTATATCCTCAAAAGAGGGATAGTCTATAAGGATACTAATCGATTTGGTAATTATCGCTTGCTTGTTAGTTTTCCGATGCACATTTCATGAGGTTGAGTAAGCTTTTCTCTTCGGAGACTACATATCTTCATTGACACGTAGATATGTACCGGATGAGAGTTACTCAACCCGTGAAGGATGTATGCATTACTCTTGTCCTATAAGACATCAGTTTTGTACAACATCCATGTATCTTGCTTACAAGTCTTGCTATGTTTGGTACAAGTACAATTCATGTGTAGTGGTGGCGAATACCCGCATCACCCCAGTGATCCATCATCATTTTCTAATCTTAGATTTTAATCATTAAACTAGTTTTTATTCTTGCCTTTACTTTTGCATGTTTAGGTTAAATAACTCAAATCAAACTTCTGGTCTTAGATGATTAACTTAGATTGATATGAAACAAGAAAAAGACACTCAGATTCTTAACATTGTCCTTTGGGTTCGATCCTAAATCTGTACTATGATAAGGCTTCCACACTCTTGTGGGGTTGGAGCATTTATCTAGCACCAGTTGTAGGTAAACCTAGAGAGGACATCAACTCTCTAGGGTTTTTGGTGCATATTAGGACTTCCATTGGAAGAGTAATCTTTTGGTGTAAGTTCTAGCTCCATCAGTGCTTCTTTTGGAAGGCATATTAAACTTAATATTTATATTTGAGGGGTTTGAATATGCTTATATATGCATATAAGTATCCAATCACCACATATATAGTATGTATCATATACATGCTATATCCCAAAAAAAAACATGCAATAATGATAAAGCAATGATTATGGCCATCCTATTGTAGTTCCTTGGAGCCACAAGGAACTACGGTCATCTAAGGTATACATCACATGCAACCTATTGTTGATGAAGATATATGCTTAGGCTGTTCTGGGTTGATCAACTCATCCTATGATTGATCGGCTCGCCTCCTGTCCGGTCGGTTGGTTGTAACCAATTGATTGTCTGGCTCCTTCAGAAGGTCAGTTCACCGGGTCGTCAGGCTCCTCAAAAGGCCACCAACTCCTCCTCAGTCGGTCGTCTCGATCCATCAAGCGGTCTTCTTCAGTCTTCATCATAATAAGAAATAAAATTGTCCTACTTTTACATAATCTTTGTGAAACCTCGAGTTACATTTGAGGGAAGAAAAGGTAGAAGAGAATCTCAAGTTATCTCAAGTTACATTCAAAATAGAAGAAGAGGGATCAGTGCACAGACTGAGATGCAAACAACCATAACCAACCACACACATGCACATAGGGTTTATATGCCATAACCATGCTACACATCCACCATCAAAACCATTTTATGGTGACGTGTATCGATTGCACATATATACCATATCATATATGTATATATTAGTTTGGGATCATGTGGTATTAATTAGATATTCACATTAGTCATTTAAATATCTACATTGCATGCAATAAATAAAAGACGATAAAACCAAAATTTGTTCATATTGATTATCCCAAAACATAGAATATTGACGTGGCTCTGATACCACTGTTGGGTTTTACGTGGTCAGAGTAGGCAGCGGAAACAAAAAATTTACTTGACCATAAACCCATAACCAGTAGATCGCATCAATATCTATGTAATGGGAAGGATGGTTTTAGCGAGATATACCTGGTCCTGAGGCTTGCTCAATGACAATACCTCGCAGCTAGTGTGGTCTTCAACCACCTGTCTTTGACAACGTATGTGCATCTCCTAGTCTTGACCCAGACTACGGTTGACTGTCGTCCTCCTGAGTGGCAGAAGTCTCCCGCCTCTATGCATAGTCCACATGGACTACCGGGAACTATAGTTGTCCTGAAGAATGAACTAGAAGTTGTCCCCTTCTGTAGGCATACTAGTCACCAACACACTCTCCCACAACCAGTTGCTTTTCTACAGTTGTCTTTCCCTTGTTGTTCCTCCTTGGGCAGGTAGAACTTGCTTGGGCTCTCTCAGTTACCACAACTAGAGAGGACAATAACTTTGCAAAGCAACTGTTGTTCTGAGTTGTATCTCTCAAGAAGCCCCATGTACCCCTCTATTTATAGTAGAGGGAAGGGTCAGGGTTCCCAATCTGTGCGGGAGTAGAAGGGTCTCGAATTTCCATGAACAAATTGTACTTCGGCAGGAAAACTGGTAGTTTCGTAACTGAAACGGTCATTTGGCAAGGTGAGCTGATCAGTTCACTAGTGAAATGGTCAATTGGGAGTGTGAACCAGTCGGTTCACTTGGTGAACCTGTCATTTCACTTCCCATATTTGCCTCCAATTGACTTTCCTTATTCGTTTCTAATTAATGCAAAGATTAATTCTTGTCCCAATAAAATTGAAAAAGTGAAATGGAAAACATTTTCTCATGAACTAGGACAACCCATCACTGCTCACTGGGACAAGTGAACTTATCGGTTCCCCGGAGTGAACAGGTCATCTCACTGACCATGAGCCGATCAGTTCACCCAGTGAACTGGTCAGTTGGTGGTCCAGATTGTGTAGAACATAGTCAATTCAATTCTCAATCAATCTGACACTCTAATCGCTAGGTTCAACACTTGAACTTGATGATTCTGAGTCAAGTCTATTGATTGAATGTTTGATTGAGTACCTAAACACTTTATTAATCAATACAAACATCATTTATGGATAAACTCCTCTTCTAGTTTAATCCTTTGTGTGTGACCCTATAGGTCCCATTTCACATTGGCGGTGAATGTTCATAACTAGCTTTTGACATCACAAGCAAAGAGTGGTACCTAGTTGCACATCAGTGCTACTCAAAAGAAAAGGAAAGTTGGAGAACAACTTTCAATCCTAAAGTATGTGATTGGTGTTCCAGTGAATGTATAATTCCTTTGTCTTTGATATCTTAAATGAACTCTATGCATGGAGTTGTCATCCTTTCAACGTTCATTCATGTTTCTTGAACTTAGAGAAGACTGTCTGAGATATGTGTGACATCAATATCATATATTAATTCACATGTGCATGCGCATGCCTTTCTCAGTCTCACTTATCAAGTGGCCTGGACATCATACTCCCTTAGGAGGGACAAATCCCATATCTATCACTCACATTCTATCCCATGTGTCAAAGCCACCCATGTTTTAGGACTGTGTATGATGATGTCAAAGCGTACCCAATCACATCTCACGAGTGTGGTGATTTCAGGTCTAAGAATCACAATCACCACCATCACTATGAGACATGACTCTGACTACCATGTCATGGTTCCATGTGTCATTCTCATGGTGGGTCTGTCTGATACACTGTTCTCCAACATGTATCTATGTTCTTGGTTTGATATCACATATCATGACTAATGAGACATTGTCATCAACCAACCCACACTCTAGTCTTGATGTGTCATTGTTGTCTATCAACCTTCCATAATGACATCCGACTAGGGACATAACAAGAATGTACATACTCTTAGCATATGTATGATCTCATTGTTCAGGTCCTCAACCTGAAGACATTCATCATTGAGTATTGTCATTCTTTATACATTCATTCTACTCCATCATTTATCTCATAATCGATTGAGTTAGAATAAATTGGAATCTTACCTTTGATATTTATCAAATCAATCATGATGTATGCCAATCCAATCATCATATGATTGGCTCTAGGGCATGCATACCAACTGATAGACTTTTTGCAACACATCATGTAGAAATGTGACACATCATGTAAGTTGACAAAGATGAGAATTAGTCTTCACCATGTAGCATGTCAAAGACATGAAACATTCTTCCTTCAACACACCATGTAGAAATCTTACATGTTGTGTAAGATGTCAAAGATGTAAAATAGACTTCCATCAACATGTCATGTTGAAACATAAAATGCCATGTAACGTTAGATGTGAACAAAACCACGTATTGATGAGGATGGTATATGGACTGTGACATGACATGTTGGTCAGATAACACATCGTCTTTGACACCATTGACACACAATATGGATAGGAATTAGCTTTATCAAGGAGAAAAAAACCTCGAGAAGACACATCAGGTAATGATGGGAATTAGCATTGTCACTTGTGTCAATAGATGATGTGATTTGGATGCATCAATAGATCCTAGAAAATTGGGCACTCATACACATATATGGAATACATAAAGAGGAAGAAATATAAAACAAGGGATGTTTGTCCCTATCGAAATAATGGAAGGAATGTTTCTCCTCCTCTCCTTCAAGAAGCCACCTTGATGTAGCAGAGATAGAGGAGAAGATGAGGCTAGTGTAGCCCAAAGAGGATTTGTAGTCGGCAATGCATGATAGTGAGATAGAGGAGATTGAAATAGGTGTAGAGAGGAAAAGAAGAGAGGGGGGAAGTGAGGAAGTTAGCGGCTAGGGTTACATGCCTAGGGTTAGTCATGATACCGTGTGAAAGACTATTGGGACAAAGTGATACCCTATTGTAGCAGGTTAGTCTCTTATTATATAGGAAGAAAACATTTACATTATAAACCCATTAAGAAGGAAAATAAGAAAATACTACATGAATAGATTCTATTTTTTAAGAACCATCACTATTGGGGGCAATAAGAATGGTGAGTTCATATTCCACAGGTAGCGTATCAAATGCTATTTCACAACGACTGGCATGTGGGTTAATCATACGCTCATGCTCCACTCACCTCCATTATATAAATAAGCTACATGCATCAAGACATCAATATATAA
Organism: Alisma plantago-aquatica; assembly: GCA_963693085.1. NCBI lineage: Eukaryota > Viridiplantae > Streptophyta > Magnoliopsida > Alismatales > Alismataceae > Alisma > Alisma plantago-aquatica. The sequence continues at coordinate 764,576,168 of OY856413.1, read as the reverse complement.
CAAATGCACTTATTAGGAGGCAAATGAATCATTATTACCCTTTATCATCTTTAATCTTTGGATTCATTTATGTCACATATTAGCATGAGTTTTTTACTAGTTTCATAGTGCATCTCATGATAAGTTAATAAGTTCTAAAAAAATTGAATGTATGTGGAAATCATTTTTCTAAATGGATAGTAATCATGAATTGTATTTCATCCATAATGGTTCTTCTCCTCCAACTAGAGTTTACTATTTTCTCAAGGATGACAATATATTTAAGTTTGGGTTGGAGGGTGTGTGCCACATATTCTACTTTCTTACTGCACCTACATGTTTTTGACTTAAGATCTCATTGTCGCATTTCCACATTACATTTTGACAAGAAATATCAACACTTCCTATTTAGAGTTATCAAAGTCGTTACTTATTTATACTAGATTCGAAATCTCTATTTTTAACTATGAATTCAACTAGAACTAACCCCTTAATTAAAGAAAATCCACAAATTGATAAGTTTTGAGAACTAATTTATGTCTAGAAATATCCCTATGCAATATAATAACCCTAACATCATGTTTCCCTAAAACTATTGTAAGTATTTGACACTTGGGAGGGATAAAACACATAAATTTTCCTACTAACTACTGAAACTAATTTATGGAACTATCACTTCATCCCCTATCATGTAACTAGTTGAGCACAAAGAAACTAGAAGAACCACTTGTCATGCAAAATTGTAAATCGAGTGCATGTTGTTTAGAACCCTCTTGTACACCTCCTTATTCCATCTTCTTACCTTCTATCCACACAAAAAAAACCTATAAGTGTGACAAACCCTAAGTTTAAGGTAGCACATTGTCCTTTCCACTCTATCTGCTTCCTCCATACCCCTCTCTATGTAGTAGGGGTGTTCCACCAAAAGCAAAGAACATATTTAGCATGAACAACAAGAATATATTTTACATAATTTAAGGAAAAGTTAAAATGCAATCTCAATTTGAATAGAGGGAACATTCCCATATTCCTTACCCCACTTCTCTACATTTTTTCCTAGGGGCACAATCAATGTCTCAACTTGATTTTTTTAATGTACCCTAGTTTTGCATCTACATATCCTTGCGATTTTGTGGGTTTATTTGAACTTCCCACAAACTCTGACGTGCTTGATATCAATGACAGTGGTAATCTAATCTATTTTGGAAATGAAATCAAGAAAAAGGACATGGATAGATGTGTTTTCTGATCTCAAGAAGTTGGTGTCCCAAAATCTAGGATCTTATCATATTCCCATGATTAGGTGATAACCTCCTATTTTAGTAGTTTATCTTAGTCTTTTTCTCTAGTTTTCCATACTCTTTTTACGTTTATACGGTACATAAACCTAATTTTACCCCTTTTTGTAAATACATCATCAAACTAACTTTTTCCTTTTACACTTGCAGAAAAAGCACAAAAAAATCATAAAAGAATAAACAACCTCAAGGCCGAGTGAAGCCAAACGGTCCCAAGACCGCATGGAGTTCAAACGGTCCCGAGACCGCATGAAGCCAAACGGTCCCAAGACCGCATGGAGTTCAAACGGTCCCGAGACCGCATGAAGCCAAACGGTCCCAAGACCGCATGGAGTTCAAACGGTCCCGAGACCGCATGAAGCCAAACGGTCCCAAGACCGCATGGAGTTCAAACGGTCCCGAGACCGCATGAAGCCAAACGGTCCCAAGACCGCATGGAGTTCAAACGGTCCCGAGACCGCATGAAGCCAAACGGTCCCAAGACCGCATGGAGTTCAAACGGTCCTGAGACCGCATGAAGCCAAACGGTCCCAAGACCGCATGGAGTTCAAACGGTCCCGAGACCGCATGAAGCCAAACGGTCCCAAGACCGTATGGAGTTCAAACGATCCCGAGACCACATGAAGCTCAAACGGTCCCGAGACCGCATGAAGCTCAAACGGTCCCGAGACCGCATGAAGCCAAATGGTCCCAAGACCGCATGGAGTTCAAACAGTCCCAAGACCGTTTGACGCCAAACGGTCTCAAGACCGTTTGAACCCAAACGGTCTCAAGACCGTTTGACCTCACTCAAGGCCTATAAATAAGACCTCAAGGGCCATCCCTGAGGAGAGGTCCAGACGTCTAGAGGTTGTCTCTCTACTACCAGAACAACACCATCTACCGCCCAAGGCTGCCGGTCTGAGACTCACGTTCCATTGCAAAGCTACCTTCTCTCTCATCAACAAAGAAGGTGATAGGAGAAGATCCGTCGTCAAGCAAGCCACGAAGGGTGAAGATCGTTGCTCTCTCCACCAAGGGTTCAACCTTCTCTCCTCAGTGGAGATGATGTTCTTTCTATCTCTTCTTGCCTCCTCCTTCGTTGCTCCCTCTATGAGGAGCGAGTAGTTCCATCCACTGGGGCGCGGGGACTAGCCCCGCTGCCCATGCTTTGTGCTTAGTACTAAAAAGATGTTATCCTTTCGTTTTAATACTAAATCATTTCATACATGCTTGAATGATGGCCACGTTCTTGTATGCATCTATTGTCTTTTGTTGTGGTTTGTCTACGACCGCTCTCGAGACTCGAATACCGATTTAGTGTTGGTTTCTGGTGTGTGTATCCACCACGCATCCACTTCGGTGTCTAGGAGTGTATCTCAAAGAGTGGAGTATACTCACTATCATCTGTTACACTTCCATCTGTATGGAAGTAACCTTGGTAAGTCGAGGAACACGCTTTGCGAGGGGAATGATGTAAAGCATGTGACCATTTGATCGGGAATGGCTGGCGTTGCAACATTCCCGCACTTCTCGTAGCTAGGTTATCCGAATAGGAGACTAGGCCTACAAAGACACTATTTGATTTGATAATTATCGCTCGCTTGTTAGTTTTAGATGCACGTTTCATGAGGTTGAGTAAGATTTCTCTCTTTGGAAGACTACATATCTTCATTGACACGTAGAAATGTACCGAATGAGAGCTACTTAACCCTTGAAGGATGCGATGCATTGCTCTTGTCTTATATGGGCATTGGTCTTGTGGAACATCGAAGGATGCAATGCATCACTCTTGTCTTACGAGGCATCGGTCTTGTGGATCATCCTTGAATGCAAAGCATCGCTCTTGTCTTATAAGGCATCGGTCTTGTGGAACATCCATGCATCTAGCTTATAAGTCTTGCTTGATTAGTACATAAACAATGCATGTGTAGCGGTGGTGAATACCTGCTTAACCCCAGTGATTCATCATCATTTGTTAAATCTTAGTTTTACTTGCTTTATTTACTTTTCATGCTTTAGTCTAAAAACCAATCAAAATCCAACCTTTTGATATAAGTGCCAATTAGTAAAGTAACTAAGTGAAGTGTTGTACGTTTTCCATCTTGTTGCTTGCAACAAGACCGTTGTCTTTTGGGTTCGATCCTAAATCTGTACTATGATAAGGCTTCCATACTCTTATGGGGTTGGAGTTGTTATCTAAGCACCAGTTATAGGTAAACCTAGGGAAGACATTCATCCTCTCTAGGGTTTTTGGTGATAGAATCTTGGGACTCCCATTGGAAGACTGAAAATCTTTTGGTGTAAGTTACAGCTCCATCAAAAAAATGGCGCCGTTGCCGGGGACAACGGAAAGTTAGTATTTCACTTAGTTTATTTTTCTAGTTGGTTAGGATTTTACACTTTCTTTTTTGAATCATAATTCACTATCTTCTTGAAGCTTTCATATTGTCTCTATTATCTAAAGGTGTTCTCTTTTCTTTACTCAGGTAGAACCCGTATATGCAATCACCGCATAATCGAGGATTCTCCCCTGATCCGGAGTTCGACTCCGAGGTAGAGAGAAGTTTCCACCACAGAATCTGTCTCAATCGCCAACGCGCTAGTCAAATGGCTGACGAACAGCATCAAGCCGCTTTGGTGATGGAGAGAGTCAATGCTGCTATCGCCGCACAACGGGCACAACTCATTGCAGACACCCGTGCCCAAATACAAGCGGAAATACGAGCAGAAGAGCAAGCCCGCATAAGAGAAGAGACCGAGGCTGCTCAGCTCGAACTACGAAACAAGCAACTGAGGGACTATGCTGTCCCGAAGAATTATGAAGACAACCACCCGGTCCGGCCTCCGATCTTCAATATCCCAAACTTTGAGATCCAGACCCAGTGGATCCAGATTATGCAAGGAATTTCCTTTTCTGGAGGTTCAGGGGACGATTGCATGGACCACTTGAAACGGTTTAAGGCATTATGCCGCCTGGTCCCGCAAGCTGGCATTGCTTTCGACGCAATAATGCTCCACCTGTTTCATTTCACCTTATCTGGAAGGGCCTTGAGTTGGTACAACTCACTGGACAGAGAACCCATCATAACCACTTGGGCCCCTCTAGAGGAAAAATTCTTGGAGAAGTTCTTTCCACCCTCGCTGACCTATGAAATCAGAGGGCAGATCAACCATTTCTCCCAGCTACCTGGAGAAACCCTCGCTGAGGCATGGGAAAGATTCAAGGAACTTCTACGCAAATGCCCTCATCATGGAATTTCACAGAATCAATTGATTGAAACTTTTTATCGAGGAGTAAGCGATGACATTAAACAGTTCCTAGATTCCTCATCTGGAGGAAATTTCATGAGGAAAAATTATGAAGATGCCTGGAAAATCGTTACTTTAGGAGCTGAAAACCAGTCCAACTGGGGGCGGTCAACCGGAAAAGGCGTCCTTAAAGTCTGTAAAGCTGAGGAATCTATGGAACTAAAGTCAATAGCCGAAGCTTTGAAGACAATCGCTCATAAACAGCAAACCTTTGAAACAACCCTAGGGGAAATTGATAAGAAGAAAACCCCGCTGGTTCATCAAGTCAAAGCCGTCACAGGATCCTGTGAAGCTTGTCATTCTTCGGATCATCCGACTCTTTCCTGCGGAATACTCTATAATGTGATGATGGATCTGCATCCACCACCACAATCCTATGAGGCCATCACTAATCAGGCTGAAGATCAGATTCCAGAGAAAGTCAATTCCATCCATACTATTCCCGGACAAGTTTATTATAATCCCAGTCAACCAAGGAACCATCCCGGATTCCAGTATGGGAATCCCTCTGGAACTGCGAATCCGCAACATCAGACACAAGGGGGGCTTGACAATAGGCTGCCTCCTGGATTTCCAAACAATTTTAACCAAAATCAAGGGAACCCAAGGAACAATTTCCCTAGGGCTAACTACCCTAGAAATCAATCAGCCTACTATCAGTACACTCATCCCCCGCTTCACCCGCAATTGCATATTCAACAATCTCAACAACAAAACCCTCAGAAAAACATCACTGCACAACCGGAAGATGAGCTATCTTTGATAAAACAAATGCTTCAGTCTCAGCAAACCATGCTAGCTAACCAACAAGCCCAACAAAAGGCAGTTGAAACCCAGCTTGCTCAGATTGCTGCACAGTTAAAACCTTCGGCAAGCACTTTTGATGGGCAGCCTGAACCAAATTCTAAGTACGGGCAAAACAAACACGAACAGCTGAATGTCGTCACCACAAGGTCGGGACGCATTCTTCCTGAACCCATCAAGATCACTCTAGATGATGATGATGTGCCCACTTTTATGACGAAAGAGATTTCGCAACAAGGGATTGAAAAATCCTCCGAAGGCACAAAGGACGAAAACAAAGAGCATGTACCTGCAGAATCCAAAGTCCCGCAATTCAAACCAAGGATCCCGTACCCAGGCAGACTGCAAGAAACAAAAATGGATGCCAGGTTTCAAAAATTCAAGGAAGCAATGAAGAAACTTTATATTGACATCCCACTCCTTGACGCTCTATCCGAAGTACCAGCATGGGCAAGGTATCTCAAAACTTTGCTATCACGTAAATATATCACCAAAGAGCAAGAGACCATCAAGCTCGCTCAAACCACTTCTGACATCATCCTGAACAAACTACCCAAAAAGAAGAAGGACCCAGGTTCCTTCGGAATCCAATGTTGCATTGGAAATGCATCCACAAAGAAAGGGTTAGCTGACCTCGGGGCTAGTATATCCATTATGCCCTACTCAATGTGCCAACGCCTTGGTCTCACTGACCTGCTGCCTACAGCAATGACTATTCAACTAGCCGACTCCACTGTAACTGCACCGTTGGGAATCATCGAAGATGTCCCAGTAAGGATAGGGAAGGATGCCTACGTTCCATGTGATTTCTTCATCATGGATATCAAAGAAGACTTGAGGTATCCGATCATTTTCGGCATGCCTTTCCTAGCTACAGCCAGAGCGCTAATCGATGTAGAAGCTGGAACCATCATTCTTAGGCTCGGAAAAGAAGCAATTCAACTCCGCGTCCTTGATAGTATGAAAGGTCCCAGCATCCAAGAAGAGGTCTTTCTTTTAGACGCAATTAGAAATTTCTGAGCCAATCGACGAACTTGAAAATGCTCTTATCAATCCAGAAGTTGAGTTCTCTACAAATGAACTAGTCCAGCAATGTACCCAATACCTAGAGAAGATAGAAGAAGCACCAGAGGCTACTTTTGAAGAGCTTAAAGCCATCACTACCATTGAAGCAGCAGAACCACCAAAAACCCCTGAATTGAAGACTTTACCCACAGGGCTCAAATATGTTTTCCTGGATAGGGAAGAGTTATGCCCAGTTATTATCAACTCCACCCTTACCGAAGACCAAGAAGTCAGGCTTCTGGACAAACTAAGAAGGCACAAAAAGATCATTGGTTATAAAATAACCGACCTCACAGGCATAAACCCGGCTCTGTGTATGCACAAGCTCCCTATGGTTGAAGAATTTAAACCCACTCGTGAACACCAAAGAAAACTGAACCCAAACTTGAAAGAGGTAGTTCGTTTGGAGGTCCTCAAACTACTCAAAGCTGGCATGATCTATCCTATCTCTGACTCTCAGTGGGTCAGTCCAGTTCAGGTTGTTCCAAAAAAAGGGGGCACTACTGTAGTAATCAACGATAAAAATGAGCTCATACCCACTAGGACTGTAACGGGGTGGCGAATGTGCATCGATTATAGGAAGTTGAATAAAGCTACAAGGAAAGACCACTACCCTCTACCCTTCCTTGACGAAGTCCTAGAGCGTTTGGCCCACCAAAAGTATTTTTGTTATCTCGATGGTTACTCCGGGTTCTACCAAATACCCATACATCCAGAAGACCAAGAAAAAACCACTTTCACTTGTCCCTTTGGGACATATGCTTTCAGAAGAATGCCATTCAGGCTATGTAACGCTCCGGCTACTTTCCAACGCTGCATGTCTTCCATCTTCGCCGGATTAACCGAATCTGTTATGGAAGTTTTTATGGATGATTTCTCTGTCTATGGAGATTCTTTCGATAACTGTCTAAATAATCTTGAACAAGTCCTGCAACGTTGCAAGGAAACGAACCTTATCCTGAATTGGGGAAAATGTCATTTCATGGTAACAGAAGGTATCGTCCTCGGACATAGAGTAAGTGATAGGGGAATTGAGGTCGACAAAGCAAAGATTGATGTTATCTCAAAGTTGTCACCCCCGAAGGACATAAGGGGCGTTCGAGCTTTCCTAGGTCATGCAGGGTTCTACAGAAGGTTCATCAAAGATTTCTCGAGAATAGCTAAACCCATGACCCAACTCCTGATAAAAGATGCCGAGTTCATTTTCAACCAAGATTGCATGCGAAGTTTCTCCACCCTTAAAGAAGCATTAATTTCCGCACCTATTCTAAGGGCTCCAGACTGGTCGCAACCTTTCGAAATTATGTGTGACGCAAGTGATTATGCCATAGGAGCCGTTTTAGGACAACGGATCGATAAGAAACCCTATGTCATCTACTATGCATCAAAAACGCTTGACGAAGCACAGAAAAACTACACGACCACGGAAAAAGAGTTTTTGGCTATCATCTACGCCTTCGAAAAATTCCGCTCTTACCTGATCGGCTCTAAAGTCATCGTCTACACTGACCATTCTGCTATCCGACATTTGATCCAGAAACAGGACGCCAAACCCAGGCTCATCCGCTGGGTATTAATGCTTCAAGAATTCGACCTAGAAATCAAAGATAAAAGTGGCGTAGAGAACGTTGTAGCCGATCACCTCAGTAGAATCGAGGTTGAAGAAAAAGATAAAATCCCTATCAGGGATTCTCTTCCTGATGATCAGCTTATGAAGGCCACTCATAGTTTTCCTTGGTTTGCTGATATCGTCAATTATCTAGCCACAGGGATCATCCACCCGTCTGCTTCATATTAGGATAAAAGGAAATTCCTTCATGATATAAAACGTTATCATTGGGACGAACCCTACTTATTTCACCTCTGTGCCGACGGACTTTTTCGCCGGTGCCTTCCAGAAGAAGAAATAACCTCGGTTTTGGAACACTGCCACTCAGGACCCACGGGGGGGCACATGGGCGCCAAGAAAACTGCCATAAAAGTTCTTCAATCTGGTTTCTTTTGGCCCACCGTATCAAAAGACTCACATGATTTTGTCAAAGCCTGTGATAAATGCCAATTTTCGGGCAACATATCAAAAAGGGATGAAATGCCTCTTACCATGTGGCAGGAAATTGAACTGTTTGACGTATGGGGGGTAGACTACATGGGACCTTTCCCTTCATCATATGGCTTCTCTTACATTTTAGTCGCAGTAGATTATGTCTCAAAGTGGGTCGAAGCTATACCCACCGTATCCAATGACTCCAAACCTGCTGTCAAATTGTTCAAAGACACTATTTTTCCGAGATTTGGAGTTCCAAGAACAGTCATATCTGATGGCGGGACCCATTTCCTGGAACGAAGTTTCGAAGCGTTACTAAGAAAATACGGAGTCCATCACAAAGTTGCCACACCTTACCACCCACAAACTAGTGGCCAGGTAGAAGTATCTAATAGACAGATAAAAGCGATTCTTGAAAAAACAGTAAATAAAAACCGCACTGATTGGTCCACCAAACTTCCTGACGCCCTCTGGGCATACCGTACTGCTTACAAAACACCAATTGGAACAACCCCGTTTCGTTTGGTATACGGCAAATCATGTCATCTTCCAGTAGAACTGGAACATAAAGCCTGGTGGGCCATCAAGCAACTAAACTTCGACCTTAAAAGCGCAGGGGAAAACAGACAACTCCAGCTACAGGAGCTAGAAGAACTCCGAATGACAGCATATCACAGTGCCAGAATCTATAAAGAGCAAACAAAAATGTGGCACGATGGACATCTTAAGAGAAAAGATATCGCCGTTGGCGACAAAGTGCTCTTATTCAACTCCAAGCTCAGATTATTCCCCGGAAAACTCCGAACAAAATGGTCCAGACCCTTCACCATAAAACATATCTACCCAACTGGAGCCGCCATTATCATTGACAACAACAGAGGAGAACGAACGGTTAACGGGCACCGTTTAAAAAGATACTACACTCAGGAAGACAAAACACATCAACAAACTCTCGATATCAGAGATGCTACGCCCACAGCATAACAACCTTACAGTTTCGTCGAGCCAGTGACGTAAAACCAAGGCGCTTCTTGGGAGGCAACCCAAGACCTCAGTATCACCTTCTCTAATTTCTTTTGAATTTGTTTTGCTTTCTTTAAGTTCTTTCATCATTAATCTAAAAATACAAAAAAAAAATCTACATAATCAAAACTACAAAAACAATACATAAAACAAACAACATAAAAATTCATAAAAAATAATATACATACCCAAAAACAAACATAAAAATATACAAACCTTTTGTGCCCCTCCAAACAGTCTTCAAACCGTTTGGAACCAAACGATCCTCAAAACGTTTGGGACCAAACGGTCTTGAACCCGTTTGGGACCAAACGGTCTTGCAACCCGTTTGGGACCAAACGGTCTTGAGACCGCTTGGGACCAAGCGGTTTCCAAACCGTTTGGAATACAAAGGCTCACCCACCTATCACTATAAATATCGACCCTGCCCCTCCGTCTTTCTCTCTTCGAACCCTCGTTTTCTCCAGAGTTTTCGCGCGGAGAGCTTCCCTTTTTGCTGCAACCGCGCAAAGTCATCCTTCCGTCCACCTTCCGCAAGGTAGTCCGGCGACTCCACTTTCCATCACCAGACGCTGCTTATGCTGCCATCACCGTCGTTATCGAATGGTTTCATCACCCGACCCGTCGCCTTCGTTGCCGTGCCGTTCTGTCGCCACCATCATGACGCCAGTGCCGTTCCCTTTACCATCGCACGACGTCTCTTGCTCCGCCATCGCCGTTGCTGTCAAAAGATTTCACCGACTCTCCCACCATTTTCATCGCCTTCGCCGTTCTTCTCATCGTTTTCAAAGGCGCCGGCGCGTTCTTCACCTGCGCACCGTTCCACCTTCTCCCGCGCCGGCGACCTGCGACTTTTCGCTTTCCAAACGATCTTGAAACCGTTTGGAACCAAACGGTCCTCAAACCGTTTGGAACCAAACGGTCTTGAAACCGTTTGGAACCAAATGGTCCCGCAACCGTTTGGAACCAAACGGTCCTCAAACCGTTTGGAACCAAACGGTCTTGAAACCGTTTGGAACCAAACGGTCCCGCAACCGTTTGGAACCAAACGGTCCTCAAACCGTTTGGAACCAAACGGTCTTGAAACCGTTTGGAACCAAACGGTCTTGAAACCATTTGGAACCAAACGGTCTCGCAACCGTTTGGAACCAAACGGTCTTCAAACCGTTTGGAACCAAACGATCTTGAAACCGTTTGGGACCAAACGGTCCTCAAACCCAAATCTTTTCTCTTTGAAAACGATCTAAGTTTTGGAGACGTTTTTGTATTTAAGCTACTTCTGAAGGACAAAGATATCATGAACTTTTGTGTAACCAAGCAGCACATATCAAGCAGCACTTGCAACAAAGACTATCCTCCAGTTAATGGCAACATGGAAGATGGAATCAATATTGAAAATCAGCTACCTAACTCAATCCATGGATGATGAAGTAGGACATCTCAAGGAAACTGATGTCGAAGGCAGCGACTACCACAGTAACCTGAAGAATGATCAAGCAAAGGATCTGCTAGACAATATCAAGACAAAATTGCAAAAGAGTGCGCTGCGAAATTAATGAAGCTCATGCGTTAGCACTCCAAGGCATACAACAAAGAGCACTTCAATCGCCCAGCCTTCTGCCGCAATTGCCCCCATCTTTACGAGGGCAATTCGCATCCACTCTACTCCGATCTCCAGGGGCTACCAAAAACCTGCCTTAGCTCGCAGCCCTTGTTCTACTGACTTCTCTACCTATCACTTTGCCACTCTGCGGACAGAGTGTGTGATAAGTTAGGGGGGGATTCATTAGACAAGGGCTAGGTATCAACTTCTATACCCCTTTAAATAGTCACCTCAACTAACCCCAGAATCATGTTAGTCTCTGCAAGTAAATAGCACTCAGACATCAAATGGCGATTTATCAATTTCCACCTACTATGGATCCCGTATTTTTTGCTTCAATTCTTTATCTGACTCTCCACAGGTCAAAATCAGGGCAGAAATAAGCCGAGATCTCGAGGACGAGAGGGAAATTAGGCAACTTCCGAATCAAAAAGTTCTGCAAGTGGACCACAAACCAAATAAGTGCATGCTGAAAAACTTTAAGAACAGCTTCCCTCTCTTCAAAATAAACGAGGCTTGGCCGCCCAAAATAAATCCTCTTTCCAAAACCCAAGCATGTGAGTTTTTGAATAAAAGCCAGAGAGACGAATAAAAACATGAGAGTTGTGCCACGCATAAGGACCTATATGAAGAACTGATAAAGGGCTCACCCGGCCGGCACATTCCGCTGCCCTCACAAAGGCAGATGTGTCGCGTCCGGTAGTGAAACCCTAAAAGTTCCAAGTATATGAAAAGGCTCATAAAGGACTTGCCCGGCCGGTACATTCAGCTGCCCTCATAAAGCCAGATGTGTCGTGCCCGGTAGTGAGATCCTAAAAAGCATAGACAGCCCTCCCCCACTCGAAGGGGAGCTACACTCCAAAGCCTTTAGCCAACCCTCATACCCTCTCTAGCTTCCAGTAGGTTTCCAGAGAGGTATAAAGTTGATTAGAGTCAACGGCATGCACAAAATAAATGTGGTCCCAAGGCAAATTTTGAGATACGGAAAAACCCTGAGATCCAAGCAACTCTCAAAATCCAAAAGAATCAAGGCATGTAATAAGCCTCGATATGACCCCTGGGGAACTCAGGTCAAGAATTGAAGCAAGAGTATGGAGACCCTAATTAAGATCGCCTCGCCATTTCATGTCTCAGCTCTATCTAACTTGAGGACAAGCTAGACTCTAAGTTAGGGGGGGTGATAACCTCCTATTTTAGTAGTTTATCTTAGTCTTTTTCTCTAGTTTTCCATACTCTTTTTACGTTTATACGGTACATAAACCTAATTTTACCCCTTTTTTGTAAATACATCATCAAACTAACTTTTTCCTTTTACACTTGCAGAAAAAGCACAAAAAAATCATAAAAGAATAAACAACCTCAAGGCCGAGTGAAGCCAAACGGTCCCAAGACCGCATGGAGTTCAAACGGTCATGAGACCGCATGAAGCCAAACGGTCCCAAGACCGCATGGAGTTCAAACGGTCCCGAGACCGCATGAAGCCAAACGGTCCCAAGACCGCATGGAGTTCAAACGGTCCCGAGACCGCATGAAGACAAACGGTCCCAAGACCGCATGGAGTTCAAACGGTCCCGAGACCGCATGAAGCCAAACGGTCCCAAGACCGCATGGAGTTCAAACGGTCCCGAGACCGCATGAAGCCAAACGGTCCCAAGACCGCATGGAGTTCAAACGGTCCCGAGACCTCATGAAGCCAAACGGTCCCAAGACCGCATGGAGTTCAAACGGTCCCGAGACCGCATGAAGCCAAACGGTCCCAAGACCGCATGGAGTTCAAACAGTCCCGAGACCGCATGAAGCCAAACAGTCCCAAGACCGCATGGAGTTCAAACGGTCCCGAGACCGCATGAAGCCAAACGGTCCCAAGACCATATGGAGTTCAAACGATCCCGAGACCGCATGAAGCTCAAACGGTCCCGAGACCGCATGAAGCTCAAACGGTCCTGAGACCGCATGAAGCCAAACGGTCCCAAGACCGCATGGAGTTCAAACGGTCCCAAGACCGTTTGACGCCAAACGGTCTCAAGACCGTTTGACGCCAAACGGTCTCAAGACCGTTTGAACCCAAACGGTCTCAAGACCGTTTGACCTCACTCAAGGGCTATAAATAAGACCTCAAGGGCCATCCCTGAGGAGAGGTCCAGACGTCCAGAGGCTGTCTCTCTACTACCAGAACAACACCATCTACCGCCCAAGGCTGCCGGTCTGAGACTCACGTTCCATTGCAAAGCTACCTTCTCTCTCATCAACAAAGAAGGTGATAGGAGAAGATCCGTCGTCAAGCAAGCCACGAAAGGTGAAGATCGTTGCTCTCTCCACCAAGGGTTCAACCTTCTCTCCTCAGTGGAGATGATGTTCTTTCTATCTCTTCTTGCCTCCTCCTTCGTTGCTCCCTCTATGAGGAGCGAGTAGTTCCATCCACTGGGGCGCGGGGACTAGCCCCGCTGCCCATGCTTTGTGCTTAGTACTAAAAAGATGTTATCCTTTCGTTTTAATACTAAATCGTTTCATACATGCTTGAATGATGGCCACGTTCTTGTATGCATCTATTGTCTTTTGTTGTGGTTTGTCTACGACCGCTCTCGAGACTCAAATACCGATTTAGTGTTGGTTTCTGGTGTGTGTATCCACCACGCATCCACTTCGGTGTCTAGGAGTGTATCTCAAAGAGTGGAGTATACTCACTATCATCCGTTACACTTCCATCTGTATGGAAGTAACCTTGGTAAGTCGAGGAACACGCTTTGCGAGGGGAATGATGTAAAGCATGTGACCATTTGATCGGGAATGGCTGGCGTTGCAACATTCCCGCACTTCTCGTAGCTAGGTTATCCGAATAGGAGACTAGGCCTACAAAGACACTATTTGATTTGATAATTATCGCTCGCTTGTTAGTTTTAGATGCACGTTTCATGAGGTTGAGTAAGATTTCTCTCTTTGGAAGACTACATATCTTCATTGACACGTAGAAATGTACCGAATGAGAGCTACTTAACCCTTGAAGGATGCGATGCATTGCTCTTGTCTTATATGGGCATTGGTCTTGTGGAACATCGAAGGATGCAATGCATCGCTCTTGTCTTACGAGGCATCGGTCTTGTGGATCATCCTTGAATGCAAAGCATCGCTCTTGTCTTATAAGGCATCGGTCTTGTGGAACATCCATGCATCTAGCTTATAAGTCTTGCTTGATTAGTACATAAACAATGCATGTGTAGCGGTGGTGAATACCTTCTTAACCCCAGTGATTCATCATCATTTGTTAAATCTTAGTTTTACTTGCTTTATTTACTTTTCATGCTTTAGTCTAAAAACCAATCAAAATCCAACCTTTTGATATAAGTGCCAATTAGTAAAGTAACTAAGTGAAGTGCTGTACGTTTTCCATCTTGTTGCTTGCAACAAGACCGTTGTCTTTTGGGTTCGATCCTAAATCTGTACTATGATAAGGCTTCCATACTCTTATGGGGTTGGAGTTGTTATCTAAGCACCATTTATAGGTAAACCTAGGGAAGACATTCATCCTCTCTAGGGTTTTTGGTGATAGAATCCTGGGACTCCCATTGGAAGACTGAAAATCTTTTGGTGTAAGTTCCAGCTCCATCATTAGGATATTAGAATGCATGGTTCTTTAGATTTGACTAAACAAGGATAAAATTATACCTTAATAAATAATATTAATACATGTAACATATTATGTAATCACCAACATATTTACATAATAACTTAAATGTGTGATAACATGTAGATAAGTTCATGAAATATGTTATATGTATTTCCTTTGCCAACTAATATTCACATAATTGCTAAATAATAGGATATTGTGCTTAATACATATCTTAGAATAACAATTGGAATTTTCATGTACAATCATAAAAGTTAAACTGGAATTAATGGACTAAATATGTTAAGCAAATAAAATATGAAATGCATGCATAATAATCAACGGTAACCCGTTTGGTAGTAATGTGAAATTAATGGAACTCTAATTGAAGATTATCAATATATATGTAATTAAATTTCCTAAACTTTTATGGTGATATAACTCTCAAAAGGAAATTCCAAAACCCAAATATAATGGTAAAATCATGTTCTTCGGGTTTGAATTACCTTGGCTGTCAAGTTTCACCTTATTTGAACCATAATAACTATCCTAATTTTATTTACAGAAGAAAATATGAGTTTTGTTCCAATACATTAAATAATATTTTCAAATACTTCAAAAGTGTAAATAAACCCCAAATTAGAAATATACATACCAAAATTAGTCTATGTGTGAATTTTCACATTAATTGGACAATCTTATCTATTCTAGTTTAGTTTACAAGAGAGGATATAACTTGAAATCCAAAATATTAAATAAAACAGTAAGCATTCCCAAAATGGAAAATTAATGAAAAAATTAGACTCCTCATGATTTAATTTGCTTGAACGTCAATTTTCACATCTTTTGAGTGTTCCTAGATGCCTCAAATTCATTAAGGAAAGAAAATACATGATATAATATGAAAATATACAATAAAATACTAAATGTCATAAAAAGTAAAAAGTAATTCCAAATATGTAATCTACATGTCTTAATTAGTCTAGGTGTCCTTATTTGTATTAATTTGAAAATGTTTGAGCCATAAATTTAAGTAGGAAAGAAAAAGAAATTAATTAATTATTACTTTAGTCAAAAGCTGATTTGGGATTTAAATGGTCACGATGTCACGTGGACTATGAACTTAGTGGATGCACGCTTATTTTTCAACTATTATATGCAAATTAAAGGACTAGTATTTACTCTTCTACCTCATGCAAACCACAAAAGTAGTAGGTTGGAACATGACCAACCAAAATCATGATTTCTCACCCCTCAGTTCACCTCTTGCCACGATTCTTTTGCAAAAATTTCTATTTTTTATTCCACATCATGTATTCCTCTATTCTAGAATCACACAAATTCCCTTCCAAGTCTATCAGAGATACCACCCATATAAATCCTAATACTACAGCCTATAAATACCTAGACATATTGTTGCTTCTGCCACACTTTGTGGATTCTTATTCTTGTATCAATTTCCCCCATTCATCATCCTTTTTCATTGCTAGTAAAAGACCTACTCTTGATGTCACTGAGTTTTTCTCCCTCTTTGCCACCTTCTAGTTCAATTCTAATTAAGGTAAGCCTCGTACACCATCGTTCTTCATTTTTTCACACTCAAAACATTAGGCTCTCTCCCTCTCAATTTTTCCCCATATTAGTTGTGACCTACTGCTTTACTACTCATAACCATGGAAGCAACCAAGGTAAGGGGGTCATTTACCCTTATGTTTTCTCTTCCCTAACACTCATTTATATTTGCATTTTGTTTTCTCTTCGGGGGCAGAATCATCATTTTAGCCTTGATTTATTTTCTGCATATCACTAAGTTGCGGGCCTCGTTGGCCGTTGACTGGGCCAAATGGCCACTGGTGATTGGGCCATCTCATAAGGCCCATCCCGCTCAAGTGGATATTGTTGTCTTGCATGGATTATCTTTGTTTTCCGATTGTCTAGTCGTTCAAAAATATGTAACGAATTCCCTGGTTATCCAAAAATTATGTAAAAATACTCGTTGGAATCAAAAAAATATTATTTATTTAAATAAAAATATTCCACAACCTAAATCCAACTATAATGAGAATAGTAAGCTAGGATTTATACTATGAATATTAATGGTTTGTATATAAAAACCTATGTTAGGTAAACAAGAATCCTGACTTGAAATTAGGGTTTGGGATTTGACAAATTAACTAACATCTTGAGGTATGTTGCATTCCATATTATTCTTATTGAGCAATCACCTATTTTCCCTCTATCTTGGTCCTATGGACAAATTATCCTAGACAATTTCTCTCTCTTCTGAGAATCTATTTCATGTGAAACATTCTAATTTGATTCTGATCTTGTGATCATCTTACTAGTTGGGTATTCTTATTAGACTATTATGTGTATCATATTCTTCTTATTCCTTGTGAAACCCTAATTTGAGATATTGAATTAAATGTGGACTTTTATGCATCTAAATTATGGAGATTGTTGAATGTTGGCTTATGGGTCCCCAGACCCCACATGATAACTATTGGAAGACTACCTAGTATAATATGACATGTGTTGTATTATGTGGATGTAGAAATTCCCACACTTGATATTGTAGAGGTGATGATTCCTGTAAGTGATATTACTAGAGAAGATGTATATCTTGATCTACTCAGAGTAGAAGTGTATATGTTCCTACTCATCCTGTATATATGGTAGATATGTTATCTCCTACCGACATGTGTATATTGTTCTAGTATTGTCACATGTATAACAAATGGATGCCTTTCTCTTATTTATCATCTTGTTGTAATTTATATTCTTTTGATATTTGATTGGATAGTACTTTTCCTCTTTTATGGGAATCCTTGTTATATTTAATGTCCTTTTCCCTTTATATTTATCATTCCCGGATTAATATGCTCATACTGACTTTTATGTTGATAATTTCCATTTCTATCTTCTCTTCTGGGGTATGCCTTTAACCCCTTGTGTAGGACATGGTGGACATGACATGTTGACATAGAAATGACTTATGGAGATGACTCTTAAATGGGAGACAGACTTAATATAGTTGGATATCCCTCTACTTATTTCCTGGTGTAGATGCTTTCATGTAATCCCCTTAATGGGAGAATATTTTCTAACCTTACACAATTTGAATATAGTCATGAAATATTATTCCTCTAGTATACCTTGGTCTTTTTGTATATCATCATTTGAAAATTAAAAAAATTACACCTATTCTAGCATATATTTTTAGTTTTATTGGAATATATAGATTCATTCCTTAAATTATGTAGGAAGTTTATCCCCTCTTGGGTCCCACTCCTTACAGTCGGGCACTATTGACACCCCATGTTTTCTCACTCAGAAGAAATTTAGGGTTAATGCAAATTTCTCTGGATAATGATGGAGTCCATTCCACATTCCACCCATTTCCCAAATTAATCATTTTCCTCACATTTTTTCACATTTGTATGCATATTTCATTCACCTATTTTCACCCACATTTACCCACTTTGGGGATTTATGTAAAGAATATTTCTTTCCATACCAAAAATGCAATCTTCTCATCAATTCTGCTTCTCATAAGGTCATTAGAAAAATTCTTTCCAGACCTAAAGTGTAATATGCTCATCAATTCTAGTTTACATAAGGTCATTTTAATAAAGTTCCTAGTTGAGTTATCCACAATAAAAATATTCCCATTTACCATGGATATTCAATTGTTTTTCATGATAAGTTCAAGACATAATTCCAAATTATCATTCTCTATAATTTTGTTTGATTTTCTTTAGAATAATCCTAAGATTACTGGAAAATTGTGAAACCAAATTTCAAACAATTGGGACACTTGATGGATCAGACCCATCCTCATATTCCATGTGGTGGATCATCTCAATATGTGTGCTACTCCAATGTTGTGTATTTGTAGAAAAATATTTCCAAAGATATTCCCCTTAAATAGCAGATTGTGTCAAATTGTATAGATAGGGATGGAAGGTTGCAAAGTATATGCCTGGTCATGGAGCAAGTCTAGCGACTATCCCTCTTGCGGCGTTCTTCTTTTACAAGTAGCACCTAAACGGATGTTGATAGCAGCCTCCTACTCTATCACCAAAGATAGCAGTTGACGACGTCCTCCTAGCAGGTGGCAAAGGCATCCTCACCTATATGTAGTCCACGTGGACCACTGGAAACTCCATGTTGTGCTACCAGATGTAATGGGAAGGAGTTGTCCCTTCAAACGTCAACCTGCTATGGTTGATTCATTCTCTCATGTTGTTTCTCCCTTTTAGGGTAGGAATTGCTCGAGCTCTCTAGTTACCACAACTGGAGACAACACTTTCCAGAGAGTATTTTTGTGTCTTTTGAAAGTTTTGACTACCCCTCCATTATAGGAGGGTCAGGGTTTCAAGATCAACTCAGAGTCGAAGAGACAAAATTTCATGAATTTTCTAGAATCTACGAACCACGAACTGGTCGGTTCACACCTGAGCTGATTGGTTCACATGTGAGTTGATCATTTTAACCCTTGAATCGACTAGTTCACTATGTTTCTTATTTGCTATCATATTGTATTTTAATATTTGATTAATGCACAACATGAAGTCAACAACAATCCTTGATCTAATTATATTGATCATTGAATTAGGTGATCCATAAGTTGAAGTGTTCACTTCAGACCTTGCACCAATCAGTTCACTAACTGAACGGATCAACTCATGCCCAGTTCAGGCAATGTTCAACCAATGTAGTTTAAATTGACAGGACACTTGAATCAAATGGAATAACACTTGAACCGGCAGGTTCATAGTCTAGTCAGCCAATTTTCAACAATTGTTGTTCAAATTGAATACGTAAACACTTTAGTAGTCAAATTAAACTTCATTAATGAACAAAGTCCAATTCCAAGTGAATCTTATGTGTGTGACCCTATAGGTCCCAGGATACATTGGCAGTGTATGTCCAAACCAATTTATGTCATCATAAGCAATGAGCAGTATCTACCAATACATCATTGCTACCCAATTAATTGGAAAGGACATAATTACCAGAAGTAGTTAGTAGCGATCGGAGAACATACTTACCTCCCGCTTGTTACACATTGTCGAGAAAGGAGAAGAAAGATTTTTGTGAATGCTTGGTAAATGTTAAGGTGCTACAGGGTTACTCATCCAACATCCGTACATTGGTATCAATGAAAGATCTGAAGTTGATAGGTCTTAAATCTCATGATTGTCACATTCTAATGCAACAAATATTGCATGTGGCAATTCGATCTATATTGCCAAAGCATGTAAGGTTTGCAATCAAAAAACTGTGTTTCTTTTTCAACAGTCTGTGCAGCAAAGTTATTGACCCCGATACCCTCGATAAATTGTAAAGAGAAGTGGTTGTTACCCTATGTCAGCTTGAGATGTATTTTCCTCCTTCGTTCTTTGATATCATGGTACATCTTGTTGTCTACTTGACTCGGGAAGTGAAAATGTTGGGACCAGTTTTTTTGCTTTGGATGTATCCCTTTGAACGACACATGAGCATTTTTAAAGGTGATGTTTAAAAACTACTAGAGGGGGTGAATAGAGTTTTTGAATTATTTTAACAATTTATTGAATTCAAACAACCACAGTTGAAATTGGAAGAAAGAGACAGGTGTTTAGAGTGGTTCCAACTATAGAAAATACTATAGTTGTCAGTCCACTACCCGGTTGCTTACCCAACCGGGATTTGAAAGTATTTATTTTATTACCTCTCGAGGATTTATACAAAATACAATACTTTCCTTTACACCCTTTGAACAACCTTCACTTGAAGTAGGTGCACCAACTTTGAGGTAGCCTTCTTTGAAGTAACTCCAAGCTCCCCCTTGAAGTAGCCTTCCTCTCTAGAAGTAACCTCCTGTTGCACCAGCCTTCTGAAGTAGCTCAAAGTCTCCTTCTTCGCCAAGAAGATCTTCACCCTCTCCAATCTGCAGCCTCCAACCTAGGAGTAGCAAGGAGAGTACAAACAATAATAGGGAACAAGAAAGAAAAAGGAAATTACAACTTATCCTTTGTAGACCAAGGCTTGATTTGCCTAGATCAAGCGTATAGATCTCCTAACCAAGTGTGTGGACTTGTGATTGCAGTGGGTAGGAGATACTAGCCTATAGGACACGAATTATGAGCTAAGAAATGAAATGGCCAATTGTCACAATGCTCAAATTGCTCACAAACAGATTGCTCAAAGTATGCTCAAGGATTTCTCAAGTGTAGCAAGTGTATTTGAGTGTTCTATGGCTTGTCCTATTTATAGGAATGTCCTAAAGATGCTTAAGGACGTTCTAGACAACTTCTAGGGGTTTCTAAGTGCTTAACTAGCCGTTAGGTACAAAGTTGTTGCTTTAACAACGGCTAATTAGTTAATTCTGCAGTTGCTGTCAGAGACCGTCTCGGTCGAGGAATGGTCGACCGAGACACCTACTCGGTCGAACTTTTGTCGACCGACAGGCACTCTGGAACAAGTGATTTGCAACGTCTTTCTCCAACTGCCAACTAACTTTTCTGTTGTGTCTAACGGCTACTTTGGATCTTTCTCGGTCGAGAAGATTGTCGACCGAGAGTGTCTCGGTCGAGGAGTTTGTCGACCGAGATTGATCCTGTTTCAATGTTTCAATTTAGGCACTAATTATATGTATGAGTGTGCATATGTGATCCTATATGAAGGGGATGACTTATCTAAATGTGGTGTTTAGCTAGGGAAGATCTAACGCTTGATTTACATGCAATCTAAGTACTTGTACATTATATATTTGTACAAGTTTTTACAAAGCAATTACATTGCATGAAAACATAAATGTGTAAGCATATGGATTTCCCTAGTTGCTTTGGCATCCACCTTAATCATGCACACTCAAGTAGCTCGTTAGATCAATAATAATGAAATGTTTGTCATAATCAAAACAAAGGGATTTATAGATGTCCATTTAGCCAACAATCTCCCCCTTTTTGAAGATGACAAACATTTCCTAAATATAAAAATAAAGGAAATATAAACCATATGAGTTTCATACCTTTAGATTACCTTTTGTAGCTTTTCCTCTTGTTTATAAAATGTGTGCTTATTATTCCCCTTGAATTATGGAACATGAAATCCAATTCACTAGGGAATATAGCAACTTTCAATGTAAAGCCAAGAGTTTATTTATGAAACTCATTGATTGAGTTTTTCTAAGTTTTAGTTTTATATTTATTTCTCCCCCTTTGTCAATTCAAAAAGATATCCGTTTAAAAATAAAAACTCCCCCTCAATTAGATGTCCCATAAAATCTAAAGAAAAAAATGTCCATTTAAAAACCAAAATATCATGATGCAAATAAGAGTTTTTTATGTTTAAGTAGCACAAACATCATTTTTATGAAATTCATAGATAACCAAGAGTAAAAATACTAAGGTCGTAACAAGCTCCAAATGATGTTTGCAATGTTTTTGTAAGCTTCTAAATCAAATAATCAAATTTGTTTCTATGAGCTCCCCCTTAATCTTATACTATGCTCCCCAAGATATAAGTATTTTCAATAGATGTCATTTTAGCCATAACTTGAACTTTTAGGTATTTGCAAAGATGTTCATCCTTTTTGATTTACTTGTATTTATTTCTCCCCTTATTTTGTATGCTCTACAATAGTTTTATAATCCAGATTCAAATGATGCCAAAAAGATATCCACTATAGGGATAACCAATGTCATTACAAGCATGAAAAGATAGCCAAAACATGTAACAATAACCCATTTATTACAATTTTGCAAAGATTCCTATTACAACTAATACAACTCCACATATCACTGGAAAGACTTAAGAATTACATCAACATCAGGGTCTTTCCCAAGAAAAG
Organism: Alisma plantago-aquatica; assembly: GCA_963693085.1. Classification (NCBI taxonomy): domain Eukaryota; kingdom Viridiplantae; phylum Streptophyta; class Magnoliopsida; order Alismatales; family Alismataceae; genus Alisma; species Alisma plantago-aquatica. The sequence goes on along the minus strand of OY856413.1, from coordinate 764,553,617 downwards.
GCTCAGCTCCATAATACTGAACTAATGTTTGCCACTCCAGAGCACCTGTCTTGGTTAAGGCATATGCCTCCAAGAAGGTTGGAACACGATCAAATCGAAAGTGAGCAGCAATATCTTGTAGTTGCATTGATGAAAACTGAGTATGCGTGAGATCAGTAGATGGCGGTGGTGGAGGTTGATAATAGTTGTAAGATGGGTTATATGGATTGAGCATTCCAGGATTTAAAGAGTAGGGATATTCATCTGGTTGGTTTGGAGAAAGAGTTTGCATTCTTTGGTTTAGATAAGTCATGGCATGATGGTTATAATCTAATTGTTTACTAAGATGATATTGTGATCCTGCAACATAGGTTAGAGTGTTTTGGATGGGGTCATAGGGTAGGCTAGTAGGAGGAGGTGGAGGTGGTATGTCTTGTGTAGATGTTTCTCCTTCTACCCTAGCTCTCTTATGACCAAAATAAATCCCCATTTTTTCTACAGTATTCTTACTTATTTTTTGTGGTCTACGCTCCCATGTATATCCCATATCCTCAAGTTGAGTCTTAAGGAAATGTTGAGTAATTTGGCATACAAAATCAGCATATGGAGGATTGCCAGAAAACTCAAGCATGTTTTTAAGAATGATGCAGATAAAATTTGTGGGAATACGTTGGATAATGGCATATATTAGACACATACGAAAAATAGGAACTTCAGATTTATTGGCTCTAGGATGTATCTTTGTTGAAACAATAAGGTTTACAATCCTAGCGGCTGGTTTGAGATTTATAGCATAGTATGTGCCTCTATCTTCGTGACAGGTTGTATTGGATTGAAAAATGGTCCTTTTGATGTCACTAAGACTAACGGTATGGTCATCTTGGGCAAATTGATTAAGTGGGTTTCCAGAAGTAAGGTCAAGGGTGTCTTGATATTCATCTATGTCAATATTTAGCATGTCAAGAATATCCCCTTCAGTAAATCGGAAGCTATGCCCGTTGACCATAGTATAGAAGAAGATGGTTTCATTTTCAGAGTGGGAGATGAGGTTAGCATAGAATTCATTCACTACCTTGATGGAATAGGAAGGGAAAGAAGGGTTGATGAATTCCTTCAACTTTTGCACTTCAAAGAGATCCTCCAGATCAACGATGTTGAGGAAGTCCATAACTTCAACTGGTCGTCGTGGAAGAGGAGCTTTGGAGGAAAGCCGTAGATATCGATCACCAGCATCTCCATCGATGAAGGCAATGTCGTTGATGATCGTCAGTGGTGGAGTAGCTTCCCGAGCTTCCCTTCCTTTCCTGCCGGCGACCTTCTTCTTCCCACGAGCAGATGATGAGGCCATTGTGTTGCTTGAATGTGGAGAAGAAGCAAGGAAGGCTTGGGGATGAGGATGCTAAAGGTTTACACAAGAGTGTACTAGAGAGAGCCTATAGAAGCAAGAGTATGCAAGTGTGAGGAAGTGACCCATTTTTGGTTCCTTTTATAACAATCCAGCGACCTGGTCGGTCGACGATTCGTCGACCGAGCGTCCGCAACGGTCATATTCCAGACGCACCACTTGGCCGTCCAACGGTCGACTTGTAACGGTCGGCCGTTAACGGTAACGGTCGGATTGCAACGGTCATTTTCCAACGGCTCTTTCTCGGTCGAGCAATCGTCGACCGACACTGTCTCGGTCGAACAATTTTCGACCGGAAGTGTGTCTGATGCTAGGTCTGTCTAGATTATGTCGGTCGAGAGAAGTGGGCAGACCGAGAGGTTTTCGGTCGAAGATTTGTCGACCGACAGACTTACTGGGTACGAATTTTTGAGCTTTTTATTTTTAATGCAAATGATAGACTAAATTTGTAGAGCACATATATTTTCTAAGGGAGTGATATTTTATTTTATTATTGATAATATTGAGACAATTTTGTGATCATAAATTGATTTGCTTTTAATAAAATGATATTCAATTTCTTATTGTGTCAAAACTTATTTTAGGTCGATTTTGACTACGACCATAGCGCCCCTTGGTCAAATTTCATTTTAACCAAGAGGCAGATTTGCAGATTTTTCAATTTGAACATTATGAAGTATAATATCTGCATAGGATTTGATTAAGTATTAAGTTGAAGCATAATACTTAATATGAAAACATTTGTCCTTTTCTTAAAATATAGGCTTTGCTGTAGTAATATGAATATCAAATTTCACGTCGTTTAGTATCCTCATAAAATTCTTTACTGAAGACACACTAAATATCAATTGAAAAACGCTAAATATCTCAATTGAAAAGCACTAAATATCTCAAGTCTTTTTAAGAGATTTTATCTTATGTGTTGCAAACATAACATATTACCAATAAAGCATTTGCTTGCCTATCATGGATCCATGTAGACAATTATCTATCAAGCTGATCTCAGTACCAAATGGTGAAAGCATATCCATGATGTAATAATAACAGTAAATAATCGCATGATTTTAATCACATGATTTCTATATGGATAGACCAGAAAATAAGGAAATCATGTGAAATTTTCTAAGCATAATTTGATTTTAAATCATTTAGGGAATAAACTAATATTAGTTTAAATTTGTATGGATGATTTCCAAAATAAATATCCAATCAGTAATCATGAATAGATAGCAATTTCATCAATTTCAAAGAAATTTAGCAATTTTTTACAACAGACTGGAAATCAGTAACATGCTCGGTCGACTATTTCTCGACCGACAGTGTCTCGGTCGACAGTCTTTCGACCGAAAATATTTCTGAAACTGTTAATTGCTTCCAAATAAAACATATGCAAGTTAAATATTTAGATACTTAAATTTATTGATTATCCCATTATGTTGAGTTGAGATAGACGTAGAAATATGCAACTAAGGCCCTTGGTCATATCTCAACTTGACTCTGTTCATTTAGTTTGGAGGTTTTGGAACCCAAACTAACTCGACATCTTTTCTCTTATAAGGGCATGAAAAAGAATAGTGACCAAGGCGCAAACAATAATGACAGCATATCGAGTCAACCTCATATCTTTTTCTATGATTGTGTTCTGTGTTGTCCTTGGGTGAAGATGTTCCTTTAGGTACATATATAGATTGATGGGTTTGTGACTTTCTCCAACTAGGTTGTTGATAGGATTTCCCTTTAGGCTTGTAACCTAGTCCTCTTCTCCCAATTTGATGATAGGACTTATCTAAGATTTGATCAAGAATGCCATTATTATTTAAATTACTAACTTTTTGTTGTAACTTGGCAATCTCTTCCATTCTTTTCTTGATATCTAGTTTTTCTTGATCTAGATTAGATGACAATGAATTTCTTTCTTTGACAATAGAATCATAATCTAGATGGTTGCATAAAATGGGTTGTTTTTTAAGATCATTCACTTGACTTTGCAAATTATTCTTCTCTAAAGAAAGTAGATTACAATTTGCCTCTATAGATTTTATCTCAATATCATGATCTTCAATGATCTTTTTAAGATCTTCGTTTTCAGATGTAATAGCAAGAAGCTTAGCATGTAATTCATCATTTGCTTTATTTGATTTCTTTAATTTCTTCTTGCATTCAACATACTTAATATGTGTTTCTTCAAGGCTAGCAACTAGTTCTTCTTTGGATAAATCAAAAAGACTTACCTCTTCTTCTTCTTCCTCACTAGTTGTAGCAATGAGACAATCTTTGTTCTCATCTTCCTTCTTTGATCTCCATGGGCATCTAGTTGTTGTGTGGCTTGTTCCTAAGCACCAATTGCAACATGTTGTAGTTTTGTCCAAGCAGCACCTTTTGTTGTGATTGTAATCACCATTACCCTCCATTCTTCAAGACCTGATTAGGGTTCCTTGAAGCCTGCTCTGATACCAATTGAAAAACTACTAGAGGGGGGGTGAATAGAGTTTTTGAATTATTTTAACAATTTATTGAATTCAAACAACCACAGTTGAAATTGGAAGAAAGAGACAGGTGTTTAGAGTGGTTCCAACTATAGCAAATACTATAGTTGTCAGTCCACTACCCGGTTGCTTACCCAACCGGGATTTGAAAGTATTTATTTTATTACCTCTCGAGGATTTATACAAAATACAATACTTTCCTTTACACCCTTTGAACAACCTTCACTTGAAGTAGGTGCACCAACTTTGAGGTAGCCTTCTTTGAAGTAACTCCAAGCTCCCCTTGAAGTAGCCTTCCTCTCTAGAAGTAACCTCCCGTTGCACCAGCCTTCTGAAGTAGCTCAAAGTCTCCTTCTTCGCCAAGAAGATCTTCACCCTCTCCAATCCGCAGCCTCCAACCTAGGAGTAGCAAGGAGAGTACAAACAATAATAGGGAACAAGAAAGAAAAAGGAAATTACAACTTATCCTTTGTAGCCCAAGGCTTGATTTGCCTAGATCAAGCGTATAGATCTCCTAACCAAGTGTGTGGACTTGTGATTGCAGTGGGTAGGAGATACTAGCCTATAGGACACGAATTATGAGCTAAGAAATGAAATGGCCAATTGTCACAATGCTCAAATTGCTCACAAACAGATTGCTCAAAGTATGCTCAAGGATTTCTCAAGTGTAGCAAGTGTATTTGAGTGTCCTATGGCTTGTACTATTTATAGGAATGTCCTAAAGATCCTTAAGGATGTTCTAGACAACTTCTAGGGGTTTCTAAGTGCTTAACTAGCCGTTAGGTACAAAGTTGTTGCTTTAACAACGACTAATTAGTTAATTCTGCAGTTGTTGTCAGAGACCGTCTCGGTCGAGGAATGGTCGACCGAGACACCTACTCGGTCGAACTTTTGTCGACCGACAAGCACTCTGGAACAAGTGATTTGCAACGTCTTTCTCCAACTGCCAACTAACTTGTCTGTTGTGTCTAACGGCTACTTTGGATCTTTCTCGGTCGAGAAGATTGTCGACCGAGAGTGTCTCGGTCGAGGAGTTTGTCGACCGAGATTGATCATGTTTCAATGTTTCAATTTAGGCACTAATTATATGTATGAGTGTGCATATGTGATCCTATATGAAGGGGATGACTTATCTAAATGTGGTGTTTAGCTAGGGAAGATCTAACGCTTGATTTACGTGCAATCTAAGTACTTGTACATTATATATTTGTACAAGTTTTTACAAAGCAATTACATTGCATGAAAACATAAATGTGTAAGCATATGGATTTCCCTAGTTGCTTTGGCATCCACCATAATCCTGCACACTCAAGTAGCTCGTTAGATCAATAAGAATGAAATGTTTGTCATAATCAAAACAAAGGGATTTATAGATGTCCATTTAGCCAACAGATGTTTGAAACCATTATCGGCCTGAAGGGAGTATTATTGAGGGTTATGTGGAAAGAGAGGTTATGGATTTTTGCAATGACTTTCTGAGTGGTAATGACGCTCCTGTTAAGGACAAGAATATTGAGGAGCATTTTGGCAAAGGAATTTTGGGATCACATATGAAAGTAATCAGCCATGAGTAGTTGGAACAAGGTCACTTGTATATTTTACACAACATCGACGAAGTGAGTGTTTATATCGAGGAACATACCAATTTCATCAAGAGACAATATCCTCAAGCCAATTCAATGTGTCTTGCTAGAGATCATAACAAGACATTTATTAAGTGGTTTGAAGATAAAGTCTTACATCAACTATCTCAAACACCAGATAATCTTACTGAAACTATCAAATGCCTTGCCTTTAAACCAAAATTGAATGTTATGTCTTATGAAGGGTTTGACATAAATGGATTCTCATACTACACAAAGTGTCAAGATGATAAGAGTGTCATCCAAAATAGTGGGGTCACCCTTTAAGCGTCTTCATTGTTTTTTACAAGTGCAAAGGATAAGAGTCCACGTGAAGCTAAAATGTCATATTACGATGTCATTGAAGACATGGGAGTTTGACTATATAGATTTCAAAATTCCACTCTTTAAATATAATTGGGTTGATAACACCAAAGGAGTTATAGTGGATGAATTGGGTTTCACATTAGTGAACTTTGAAAAGATTGGAGAGAAGGGTGAACCATTCATATTGGCATCACAGGCGAAACAAGTATTTTATATCGATGATCCTGCAAATGATAAATGGACGGTTGTTCTTCATGGTAAAAGACAGTTCATTGAAGATCCTATAGATGAAGAACAATACTATGATAAGTATGATGACTCCAGTCCATTCTCAGTTGGGTTTCCAGCACCACCAAATATTAAAGCTAATGATGACTTGTATGTGCATGGAGATCACAATGAAGGATTGTTAATTGATAAAAGATTGCAATATTAGAGGCATGCATGTTTATATTTTTATATGTTTTATTTTTCTGAATGTGAACTTTACAATGTGAACTTTACAATGTGAATTACTTTACAATGTGAATGTGAACTTTATAATGTGAATGTGAACTTTCATATGGTCGAGCATTCTCCTGATGACCATGCTGATGATTATCGTGAGGGTGAGGACATCAATGTGCCACCTCACAATGTAAGTTTAAAAAATATATCCCTGAGGTTTCTATCTATATGTTCAATTATAGTTATATCCAATAAGTGTGTTTTTTTGTCAAATTTTAGGTGGTGATGTACCCCCTGAAGAAATTGGGGCACTTGATGCACAACAAAAATTTTTGAGAAAGTGAGGGGCATCATGATCGAGCTTCCACTTACGTGGAATTGCGTGCACCACTAAAAATCCTAAAGATGGTAAGTCTTCAAGTTTAGCCTTGCTTATACTAGATAGAGAACTCCACCCACGTATACTAAGATACGTGGAAGTCTTATCGTAGTATAGTTAAGGGTCAAATCCACGGGACAACGGTCTTGTTGGGAGCAACAAGATGGAAAACATTGGAATTTCACTTAATCACTTAATAGTTAGTATTTAGATCAAAAGGTAGGTTTGGTTGTTTTAAACTAAGAGCAAGTAAAGTAAATTAAGTAAATTTAAGGATGTTAAACAATGATAAGAAGTTACTAGGGTGTGATCGGTTTTCACCGCCACTACACATGGATCAAACCATGCAACATAAAACACAACCTGTAAAAAGAGTCTAAACAGTTAGTATCTTTGTAGATTTAGTTTCCTTTCAGAGAACTAACTACAAGAAGTGTGGGAATGATGCAACGCCAGCCATCCCTGAACAAATGGTCAACTGCTTTGCATCATTCCCTTCTCAAAGTGTGTTCCTCGACTTACCAAAGTTGTACTTTCATACATCAACTGATTCCATTTCGTAGTATGAAAGTACAACATTTGGAAGTGAGTTTACTCCACTTCTTGAAAGCACTCCTAGATACTGAAACAAGCACATGGTGGATACATGCACTAAGAACCAACATTCAATCGAGTTTCGAATCAAGTAGTACAAACATAGACAATTCATACTAAGAGATAAAAGATAATACAAGTTGGTGATCAAGCAACAAGCATTCATTAAACGATTGATGTTGAACTGTAAAGGAAGAAACTCTATATTGCAAACTATGGATTACATTACATGATATGAAAACATGGGTAGCGGGGCTACTCCCCACGCCCCAGTGAGAGAGACTACTCGCTCATAGCTAGGACAAAGAAGGAGGCAAGAAGAGAGAGAGAGAGCGTCATCCCCACAAAGGAGACAGGAAAGTCAACCCCTTGGAGAGAAAGAGAGAGACGATCTTCTAGCTTCACATGTTGCTTGATGACGAGGTCCCCTCTTCCTACCTTCTTTGGTGGAGAGAGAGAAAGCATCTTCGAGATGGAGTGTGGATCTCAGACCGGCAGCCTCTGGGCGAAGGATGGAAGTTGAATTTTCTCTAGAGTGATGGAGGTAGCCTCTGGACGTCTGAAAAAAAACTCCTTTGGGAGGACCCCTTGGGTCTTATTTATAGGCCTTAAGTGAAATCCAAACGGTTTGGTCAAACGGTCTTGGAAACCGTTTGGACCCCGAGACCGTTTGGACCCTGAGACCATTTTAACCTCACGCGGTCTTGAGATCGTATGACTCCACGCGGTCTTGATATCGTATGAATTCATGCGGTCTTGAGACCGGTTGACTCCATGCGGTCTTGAGATCGTATGACTTCATGCGGTCTTGAGACCGGTTGACTCCATGCAGTCTTGAGACCGGTTGACTCCATGCGGTCTTGAGATCGTATGGCTTCATGCGGTCTTGAGACCGGTTGACTCCATGTGGTCTTGAGATCGTATGGCTTCATGCGGTCTTGAGACCAGTTGACTCCATGCGGTCTTGAGATCGTATGGCTTCATACGGTCTTGAGACCGTATAACTTCATGCGGTCTTGAGGCCGGTTGACTCCATGCGGTCTTGAGATCGCATGGCATCATGCGGTCTTGAGATCGTTTGACTCCATGCAGTCTTGAGATCGTATGGCTTCATGCGGTCTTGAGACCGTTTGAGTCTTTTGTGATTTTTTTATGTCTTTTTCTGTAAGTAAAAGGGAGAAAAGTTAATCTAGCAGTATGTTTGCAATAAAAGAGCATAGTTAGAGATTTTTTCTACTTTATCTGAGAAAGAGTGTGGAAGACTGAAGCATATTACTAAGATAACATCACAAAATTGGAGGTTATCACCCCCTAACTTAGAGTCTAGCTTGTCCTCAAGTTATATAGAGCTGAGGCATGTAATGGTGAGGCGAATTTATTCAGTTAAGATTTCTATACTCTGGCTTCAATTCTAAACCTGAGATCTCCTAAGGTTGTATCGGAGTTTTTTGCCTTAACTCTTTCAGGTATTGAGAGTTGCTTGGATCTCAGGTTTCTTCCATATCTTAGCCCGCATTGGGACCACTTTTTTTCTTTATTCGGTGCATGTCGTTGACTCTAATCAGTTTTATACTCCTCTGAAGATCCTACGGGAAACTAGAGTGGGTATGAGGGTTGGTTAAAGGCTTAGTGTGTAACTCCCTCTTCAAGTGGGGGAGGGGTTGTCTATGCTTTTGGGATCTCACTACCGGGCACGATACATTTGCCTTCTTGAGGGCAGTTGAATGTACCGGTCGGGCGAGTCCTTTATCAGCCTTTCATATATTTAGATACCTTAGGCTTTCACTACCGGGCTCGACACATCTGCCTTTGTGAGGGAAGTTGGATGTACCGGCCGGGCGAGACCTTTATTGGTTCTTCATATAGATCCTTATTTATGGCACAAATCTCATGGTTTTATTCAACACTCTGCTTTTATTCATAAACTCACAGGCTTGGGATTTGGATATTTAGGGATTTTGATTTGGGCGGCCAAGCCTCTTTTATTTGGAGAGAAGAAAACTGTTCTTAGAGTTGTTCGACATGCACTTATTTGGTTTCTACTAGTGGTCCACTTGCAAGGCTTCATGATCTAGATGTCACCTGATGTCCCTCTCATCCTTGAGATTGTTTTGGCTTATTGCAGCCCTGATGTTGTCATGTGGAGAGTCAGATATAGAATTGAAACAGAAGCATGAAAATTGAGTGAAGATGATTTATTAACTCGCCATTGCATGTTTATGTGCTATTTTTGTTATTGCTCTTGAGGGCTACTAGATTCTAAAGTTAGCTGGGGATGACTTTGTTCCAAGTAGGTTTTATTATCAGGGAAGAAAATAAAGCAAAAACTAAGTATGTGCAAGGAAATTTAAGAAAAATTTTATACGGAAATTAAAAAGAAGATAGAAAGGGAAGGATTTAGAATTGATACCTTGCCCTTGTCCAATGTACTCCCACCCCAACTAATCACTCACTCTGTCCTCAGAGTGTCAAAGGGAATAGGCTGAGAGGTACAAGGACAAGGGCATCAGGCGTCCGTTAGTCCTTTATTTGCGCCATGTGTGCGAAGGAGATTGGCAGCAAACTTTCCACATAAGGCGTGGTAATCTACGTCTGTCGTATCCTCTACTAGTTTTTGAAGGACCATGATTGTGTACATCCAGTAGAGGACGTGGAAGCCGCAGTCATTTGATTCCCAAATTTGTTGGGGGCATTTGTGGTTAAAAGATGGGCGATGAAAGTGTTCTTTGTCGTATGCCCTTGTGTGCTGACTTAGAACATCGATTAATCTGTCTACACAATCCTTCGCCACTTCCTCTGTGGGCGTCTTTGGTGTCACTACATATTTCTTCTGCTTTGGGTTGAACTGGCTGTCGGAACTGTTGTAGATGATAGTTGTTCCTTCGTGTAGGTTTGTTGCCAGAAGCAGCCAGTGCTCATGGTGAAAGAAGGGGAACATTATAAACTTCGGTGTTGTATGTTGTAGAAAGGAGATAAGCGCTTCAGTTGTTCTGAAGTTCTTTAGCTTTAGGAGATTGTTCTTCCTATAAACAGATGCCATATAAGTTGTGGGGTGATTCCGTTCAAGGAGAAATTGATAGGCAGCCATCAAGCTCACGGATAGAGACCCCTTGAATTGTACAGTTTCTCGTAATGAGTCTGCCATGACCAAAATGTCACCGGACATGAAAACAAGGTCATCCTTCTCGGTGTAAAGCCTTGACATGATGAGATGAATTTCATTGTCCGAAAGACTTTTGCAGGCACTGAGGTTGAAGTCTGGGAAAGTTGGTTCTATGGCAGATAGGGGCACCATTTGTGATGAGGATCTCCTGATGGTTGCCCCTGACAAAAGATTGATATCCCCTTTATCTTGTGCCAGATCAAATTGGGAAGGGTCACATTTGCTTTGCGCATGGACTATGGTTGGCTATTTGTTTTTTTCTAATTCCTTTAAGGTTTGTCTAAAGGGTTGCCTTTGTGGACGTTGAATTGCTGAAAAGAGGTAACGAGGGACGTCATCTGGTGCCATTGTCGGGTCCTTGAAGAACTATCTATCGCAAATAAGCTCCATGGCATAACGTCCTCGCGAGGAGTGAAAATCTTCAGCGGCTAGCTCATTGAAGGGGATTTCTTGATTTAGCGCTTGAATGTGACGGATAGTACAAAAAGTGCAATCCCCAGAGCCTTCAGCGGTTTGGACTTGCGGGTTTATTATTTGGAACCATTATTGGCTCCAGTCCTATCAGAGGGATGGGCGTGCAACCCAAATTAGCTTAAGGAGACGAAAGGGTATACATCGTGTTTCGTCTGCTCCTTCTCCGACAAAATTTATTGTTCCGGCTGGCAGCTCAGCGGCACAGAAATTGTACACCTTGGCATTACGAGCCTCGGTGTCCACAATCATAAATAGCCAGTGGTCGGACACTTGGAATGGTACTGTAAGATATCGTGCCCTCCGTGCTAGGCCGGCACGCAGCTGCTCTATTGACTTGGCTCGTATTTCTTTGTATAACAAGCCTATGGATAGAGCCGATGAGGCATTAAACACTGGCTGCTGCCTCTTTGAACTTCTATAGACTTCTATGTAGTTGGCAAGTAAGACACGGAAGATTTACATTGACATCGTTGACCGGGGTCACAAGATGTTGCAGAAGTCTTCGCGTGTTAACTTGCGCTTAGTCTTTGTGTTGTGGTAGATGATGTCACCCCCCCTCTTTGGCATCGTCGACAATAGTGTTTAGGATGAAGATATCCTGAGCATCTAGTGTTGAGATGGCCGCCATATCTAGATCGTGCATCTTATGCAGCAGAGGTGGTGGCGGGGGAAGCTCCTGCGGAGGGGGGGAAGAGGTTTGCTCCAGATCATCTACAAAAATTTGCATGTCTTCATCTGATTTGGAAGCATAATCGAGTTCTTCGTCGGTATCTAAACGTACTCATTTTGAATCTTCCTATTCCATAGGAAAGGGCACTGATTGGTCAAGTGTGGAGGAAGGTTGAGGGGCCCCTACTGGTGTGGTTGTGTTGGTTCCTAAGATACGTTGGTGGAACTCAGCAAAAGCCACATCTTTTGCAGACTCCCCTATGGATTCCAAAGCAGAATAATCAAGGAATTGGTCCCCATATGATATGTTTACATGTTCATTATGGGTGGGGGACTTGGGATGATGTCCACCTTCTAGGTGGCCTTTATCATATCCTTTCTGAGAGGGTTTTGCTTCGTGTCCTGGGCCCTCACCATCATCAGATTTTTCATATGAGGAGGTGGTATCATTGTTAGAATCGGAGGAGGAGTCAGAGTCATTGTCGTCTTCATTATCGTCGTCTTTGTCAGCTGCTGCTTTGGCTGCTAGCTTTTTGTTGGCTGTCTTTTTGCACCGCCGATGGATGGCTTGTAACTCATCGAACGCCACTTGCACATGCTCGTGTGTTTCGAGCAGTGTGTCGTGTGTTTCTTTGAGATCTTTGTATCGGCCCTCGACGGAGAGGAGTCGTGCTGTAAGATCTGTTACTTAAGCTCGTAGTTGTTGGATTTCCTTATTTGTCGACTCCTCTTGGTGATTGTTGAGGTGTGTGAGGATGTTGCTGATGTTGTCCAAGCGCGTGCTAAGAGTTGTTTGTTGCTACTTGAGCTTGCGGAGAGTCTCGGGCAGAGGTTGAGTCTGCGTAGAGATCTCATTGACTTGCTTGACCAACGCTACTTGCTGGCGTTTTGCTCCAAGGACCAGCTCGGGCAAGTTGTTGTAGTGGTTGTTGATGTGATCAACTTGCCTAGCCACGTAATCTTGTCGGTGCTGGAAACCTTGGAGGATGCTTGGCAAGGCACGGTTCTGTTCGTTGATCATGGCAACCTATTTAGATAATCCCTGCACACAAGAAAAAATGGAATGCATAATGTTAGAAGGATCGGTGAGGAGGTTTCAGATGGCGTCAAATTGACGTCTGAATTCCTCACCGAAATTGGAAAAGGGGACCCCAGAAGCAAAAGGGTGGGGTGGATGGGGTCTGTGTGGGAGGGTTGTAGTGTCTTGTGGAAGAGACACTGGTGATGGTTCCGTGAACTGTGTGGTGACTGTAGATGGGGTCACCAGCGGTGTCGGGATGGTGGTGGATGGGAAAGGTGGTGGTATATTTGGTGAAAATGGAGGGATTGATAGTGGTTGGGGAAGGACTGCAGGGATGGAGATGAAGGTGGTAAAGTCGGGCGTAGGGGTAGGGAAGGGGATGCCCGAAGAGAAAATGGGTGAAGTGGAGGATGTAGGTGGTTGTGTAGTTGTGGGGAAAAAAGGAAGAGTGGTGGATGTTGGAAAGGTGGAGAGTGGTGAGGTGGTGGTGGTTATCTCAGCATTGAGACTCATGATGAAGGAGTCTAGGGATGAGGTGGTGATGTGTTCTTCGGGGAAGGGGGTTTCTGTTTCAGGATGCGGTTTTGATGTTGGTGTCCCCGACAGCTGTTGCTTCTGTGAAAGTCTTTTGGAGGGTCGTTTCACAGGAATTTTTGTTACCCTGGCTGTCGGGGCGGTGATGCTGAGTTTTGTCTGTCCCGCTTGGGTGGGCTTAGTTTGTGCTTTGATCAGAGCTAAGAGTTTGGTAATCTCTTCATCAGTGAAGAGAAATTTGTCTTTGTTGTAGCCTGCTAGTTCCGGAAGCGGTAATAGGATTCTGGAAGATCGGATTGTTGGGCAAAAGATGTAATGTAGTTTTGCATCCTTCTCCTTGATAATGTAGGAGTTCTTCAAGGTTTGTTCATTTGTTAGGATGTCGCCCTTGATCTGCGTGCAGCGAGGGAGTAATCTGTCCATTTTTAGGTATTTAATAATGGAGGTTATGTGTCCTCCCATACAGATTTCTTTTCCTATGGCGTAGGTGGATAATTTTTGTATCAGATGCCATCCGATGTTGACTGCTTTTCATTCAAGATAGACCATAGGATTAAGAGATCGGCCGCAATAATGTTTCCTCCCTCTGGTCTGGGGAACAGTGCACTGGTAATGATTTGTGAAGTGTGCGCACGAACCCTGATTGAATATTGGAGGCTTTGCATGTCTTTGCCTCGTAACTGGGGATCCCTGTTAGTGATTTCCAGAAGCTATGTTTATTGAACGGGTAGATCTCCATTTCTGCAGTTGCAGCTTTTTTGAGCTGCTCAGGATTCTTGATGAAGATTTCGTTCAGAAGATTTTCAGTGATTACGATGTCATTGCCAAAAAGCTTGGTGACCAGCCGGCGGTCACCCCCATCCCTTGCTCTGTGCGCAATGTCCACCGTCTCTTTGGTAAGATGGGTAAAGAATTCTGTGGTGGGTTCGACATACGAGATTTCAGGGATGAAACCGAGTTTGGATAAATTGGCATTGTCGAGCATTGTGAGGATTCTGTCGTAGATCCCCATCTTGAGCAATATGCTAGAGCAGACGTACTTTGTAGGTTTTAGGGTTTTATTAATGGAGGGAAGGGTGTGTATGTAGAGGTTTTCTGGTGGTGGTGTTGTAGTGGTGATGGGAGAGAAGGAAGGGATGGTGATTATGGCGGGAGCGGCAGCGGAGGTGGTGGTTGGTGGAATGTTTCCTGCCAGGGTTTGTTCCCTTGTAGTGACAGGGTGAACCTGCTTCCTTGCCCGCTTTTTTTGTTGCTGAGTTGTAGTGGCTTCTTGGGCCTTTCGCTTCCCCTTAGACTTTGTGGTGGGGGATTCAGCGGCTCATTTTTGATCCTTCGTCATCATCGGAAGAAATTTCTTCCACTTCTTCTTCAGGTGCCTCGGATAGGCATTTGTTGATGCGGTCAATTTCACACAGAACTGCCATGATTTTGACATTTGGTGGGGCCTTCCCAGTCTTGTTGTAGTTGTCGATAATTTTTTGGAGCTTGGCTCGGTCCTCTATTAGTTCCTCTGATGTCCAGTGAGGGTTGTCAGTAGTTCCAGTTGGTTGTTTTACTGGAGAAGCCATTTATGAAAATAGAAAGTCATGTGTTAGCATAAAAATTGATTATGTATGTGTTTTTATATATTTTCATGAAAATCAAGCGGTGCTTAAAAAAACTAAATGGTTTTGAAGATTGTTTGGTTCCAAACGGTTTCAGGACCGTTTGGTCCCAAACGGTTTAGAGACCATTTGGTCCCAAATGGTTTGAAGACCATTTGGTCCCAAACGGTTTAGAGACCATTTGGTCCCAAACGGTTTGAAAACCGTTTGGAAGGTAAAACGTCGGGGAGCGACTGGTTGCAGCCAGCGACAGCGGAAGCGACGGCGATGATAAAGAAGAACGGTGTCGCCGCGGCAATGATAAAGAAGAGTGGTGCCGCGGCGGCGCCGGAGATGTTGACGGTGGTAAAGACGATAGTGGAGGCGAAAAGAAGATGATGGTGCGATAGAACAGGGAACCGCGGCGGCGTAGCAGTCATCGGAGATGGCGGCGCAGCAGTCATCGGAGATGGTGGCGCATCTACCTTGCAGTTTGCGGATGGGGAAGACGACGACGAAAGTGAGAAGGATGGTCGGCGAAAAGAACCGGCACTGCAAGGTGAGCGGGAACGGGAGCAGAGAAGGAACAGGAATAGCCGTTCGCGTGGGGGTTTGAGAAAGCTTCAAGAGTCGAAAGAAAGAAGAAGGAGGGGGAGGGTTTATATTTAAAGGAAACGGGGGTTGACCTTACAAAAACCCTAGGTCAAATGGTTTAGCAAACGTTTGAACTCTAAACAGTTTCAGGACCGTTTGGCTCCAAACGGTTTCATGACCGTTTGAACTCCAAACGGTTTCAGGACCGTTTGGCTCCAAACGGTTTCAGGACCGTTTGGGAGGGTTAAGGTCGAACGGATTTTTATATTTTTATGTTTGTTTTGGTTATATGAATTTTTTATATATTCAGAAGATAAACCTAAGGTAAAAAAAGAACGGAAGATAAAATACTATGATCAGATCTTGGGTTGCCTCCCAAGTAGCGCCTGGGTTTTACGTCGCTGGCTCGACGAAGCTTGGATGTTGTTATGTTGATGTTGTGGCGTCTCTGATTTCAATGGTCTGTCTCGACATTTTATCTGCTGGAGTGTGATATTTTTTCAATCGATGGTCGTTGACCTTCCTTTCTCCACCGTTATCGTCGACAATTATGACAGCTCCAGTTGGGTATATATGCTTGATGGTGAAGGGCCCGGACCACTTTGTGCAGAGTTTTCCGGTGAACAATTTGATCTTGGAGTTGAAAAGGAGCACTTTGTCACTGATGGCAATGTCTTTCCTTTTAAGATGACCATCGTGCCACATCTTGGTTTGTTCCTTATAAATCCTGGCACTATGATAAGCGGTCATTCGGAGCTCCTCTAGCTCCTGTAGCTGGAGTTGTCTATTTTGTTCGACACTTTTAAGATCAAAATTTAGTTGTTTTATGGCCCACCAAGCTTTGTGTTCCAGTTCCACTGGAATATGGCATGACTTCCCGTATACTAAACGGAACGGGGTTGTCCCGATTGGTGTTTTATAGGCTGTTCGATAAGCCCAAAGGGCATCGCGAAGCTTGGTGGACCAGTCAGTGTGGTTTCTATTAACTGTTTTTTCTAGGATCGCCTTTAGTTGTCTATTTGATACCTCGACCTAACCACTGGTCTGTGGATGGTAAGGCGTGACTACTTTGTGGTTGACTCCATATTTTTTCAACAGGTCTTCAAAACTTCGTTCCAGAAAATGGGTCCCGCCGTCTGATATGACAGTTCTGGGGACTCCAAATCTGGGGAAAATGATATCTTTAAACAACTTGATAACTGGTTTGGAATTGCTGGAAACAGTGGGTATAGCTTCGACCCATTTCGAGACATAGTCCACCACAACCAGGATGTAGGAGAAACCATAGGAAGAAGGAAAGCGTCCCATATAGTCTACCCCCCACACGTCGAAAAGTTCAATTTCCTGCCACATTGTGAGGGGCATTTCATTCCTTTTGGATATGCTACCAGAAAATTGACATTTGTTGCAATATTTCACAAAATCATAGGAGTCCTTTGTTGTGGTTGGCCAGAAGAAGCCTGATTGCAGAAATTTTATAGCGGTTTTCTTTGCACTCATGTGCCCCCCCGTGGGGCCGGAATGGCAATGTTCTAGGACGGGGGTAATCTCTTCTTCTGGTAAATAGCGATGGAAAAGTCCGTCTGCGCATAGGTGAAAAAGGTAAAGTTCATACCAATAATATTGCTTTATATCATGGAGGAATTTCCTTTTGCCATGGTAGGAAGCAGAGGGGTGAATGATTCATGTAGCTAGATAATTGACAATGTCTGCATACCAAGGGAATCCATGGGTAACCTTCATTAATTGGTCATCTGGAAGAGAGTCTCGGATAGGGATTTTATCTTCATCTTCAACTTCGATATGATTGAGATGGTCGGCTACGATGTTTGCCACTCCGCTTTTATCTTTAATTTCCAAATCGAATTCCTGAAGCATCAATACCAAGCGGATAAGTCTGGGTTTGGCATCTTTCTTCTGAATTAGGTATCATATTGCGGAGTGGTCAGTGTAGACGATGACCTTGGATCCAATCAAATAGGAGCAGAATTTCTCGAACGCATAGATGACAACCAGGAACTCCTTCTCTGTAGTAGTGTAGTTCTTTTGTGCTTCATCGAGCGTTTTAGATGCGTAATAGATTACGTAAGGTTTCTTGTCGATCTGTTGTCCTAAAATGGCCCCTATGGTGTAATCTCTGGCGTCGCACATGATTTCAAATGGTTGCGATCAATCTGGGACTCTCAGTATAGGTGCAGAA
The DNA here is from genome assembly GCA_963693085.1 of Alisma plantago-aquatica. Lineage (NCBI taxonomy): Eukaryota > Viridiplantae > Streptophyta > Magnoliopsida > Alismatales > Alismataceae > Alisma > Alisma plantago-aquatica. The sequence continues at coordinate 764,536,140 of OY856413.1, read as the reverse complement.
ATTAAAGAATTTTTGTGAGTTGAGAAACTTTGCAAGCATTCTTGGTTAAAAATGAACTCAGCGTCTTTGGTCAGGAGTTGGGTCATGGGTTTTGCTATTTTTGAGAAATCTTTGATAAATCTTCTATAAAACCCTACATGACCCAAGAAAGCTCGTACTCCTTTTATATCTTTTGGTGGTGACAACTTTGAGATAACATCGATTTTTGCCTTATCGACCTCAATCCCTCTGTCACTCACTCTGTGCCCGAGGATGACACCTTCAATTACCATGAAATGGCATTTTTCCCAATTCAGAATGAGGTTCGTTTCCTCACATCGTTGTAAAACTTTTCCAAGGTTGATTAGACAGTTATCGAAAGAATCTCCATAAACTAAAAAATCATCCATGAACACCTCCATTATGGATTCTGTTAATCCTGCGAAAATGGCGGACATACACCTTTAGAATGTAGCGGGTGCGTTACACAACCCGAATGGCATTCTTCTAAAAGCATAGGTTCCAAAAGGGCATGTGAAGGTAGTTTTCTCTTGGTCTTCTGGGTGTATGGGTATTTGGTAGAACCCGGAATAACCATCTAGATAGCAGAAGTATTTCTGATGGGCTAGGCATTCTAGGACTTTTTCGAGAAAGGGCAGAGGGTAGTGATATTTCCACGTGGATTTGTTTAATTTCCTATAGTCGATGCACATCCTCCACCCCGTCACCATCTTGGTGGGTACTAACTCATTTTTGTCATTAAGCACGACAGTGGTGCCTCCCTTTTTAGGAACTACTTGGACGGGGCTGACCCATTGGGAGTCTGAAATCAGGTAGATTATACTGGCTTTCAGTAATTTCAGAACTTCAAGGTGAACCACCTCTTTGAGATTAGGGTTCAGCTTCCTCTGATGTTTGCGTGATGGCTTAAATTCTGCGACCATGGGTAGTATGTGCATGCATAGGACTGGATTTATGCCTGACAGGTCAGTTATCTTATACCCAATGGCCTTTTTGTGTTTCTTCAGTTCATTCAGAAGCCTTTCTTCCTGGCCTTCTGTTAGGGTGGAACTGATGATAACCGGACATAATTTTTCCTCATCCAAGAAGACATGTTTAAGTCCCATGGGTAGAGTCTTCATCTCAGGAGCCTTAGGTGGCTCTGTTGCTTCTAGAATGGTGATAGCTTTGAGTTCCTCAAAGGTGGCCGTTGGTGCTTCTTCGGCCTTCTCTAAGTGTTGCAGACACTGTTGAACCAATTCATTTGCAGAGAATTCAACTTCTGGGTTGGTTAGAACATTCTCTAACTCGTCTGATGGCTCAGATATTTCTAATTGAGACATTTGTTGTATTGCGTCTAAAAGAAAGACCTCCTCTTGAATGTTGGGTCCTTTCATGCTGTTGAGAACTCAGAATTGAATTGCTTCTTTTCTGAGTCTTAGAATGATGGTGCCAGCTTCAACATCAATAAGTGCCCTAGCTGTGGTGAGGAAAGGTCTGCCAAAAATTATTGGGTATCTCAGATCTTCCTTGATGTCCATGATGACAAAATCGCACGGGACATAGGCATCTTTGCCTATCCTAACTGGAATATCTTCAATGATTCCAAGAGGTGCGGTGATGGTAGAGTCAGCTAACTGAATTGTCATGGTTGTGGGCAACAATTCGGTGAAGCCTAATCGTTTGCACAAAGAATAGGGCATAATGGATATGCTGGCCCCTAGGTCAGCTAATCCCTTTTTGGTTGATGCATTTCCAATACAGCATTGAATGCCGAAGGAACCTAGGTCCTTCTTTTTCTTTAGCATTTTGTTGAGGATGATATCGGAGGTGGTTTGGGCAAGTTTGACTATTTCTTGTTCCTCAGTGATATACTTCCTTGATAACAGAGTTTTGAGGTATTTAGCCCAAGCCGGCACCTCAGAGAGAGCATCAAGGAGTGGGATATCGATGTAAAGTTTCTTCATCGCCTCCTTGAATTTTTGGACCCTGGCATCCATTTTCATTTCTCGCAGTCTTCCTGGATATGGGATCCTTGGTTTATACTACAAGATTTCTGGCTCTGTGGACACTTGTTCTTTTTATTTACCCTTTGCACCCTCTATGGACTTCTCCGTTCCTGGCTTCAGGCTCTCATTTGGCATAAAGGCAGGTGTATCATCATCATCAAGAGTGATCCTTGTAGTTTCATGAAGGGTGTGTCCAGATCTCGTAGTAATAGCATTCAACTATTCGGGCATATTTTGTCCATGTCTAGGGTTCGATTCGGGCTGCCCTGCAAATGTGCCTACTTGAGGCTTTAGTTGCACAGCAATTTGGGCTAGTTGAGCCTCTACTGCCTTTTGCTGAGCTTGTTGATTAACGAGCATGGTTTGTTGGGATTGCAACATCTGCCTTATCAAAGTCATCTCATCTTCTGGGTGAGAAGGGGTATTTTTCTGAGGAAGTTGTTGTTGTCCTTGTTGAGGTTGTTGCGGAGGCAGTGCTAACTGAGGTTGCTACAACTGAGGGTGCAGCTGTGGGTGTAGAGGAGGATGAGTATACAGATAGTAGGCGGATGGATTCTTGGGGTAGTTGGATCTCGGGAAGTTATTTCTGGGGTTCCCTTGATTTTGATTGAAGTTGCTTGGGAATCCTAGTGGCAACCTACTGGAGGATCCGCCCTACGTCTGGTGTTGCGGATTTGCGGTCCCAGCAGGGTTCCCATATTGAAATCCTGGGTGGTTCCTTGGTTGATTAGGATTATAATAAACTTGTCCAAGAATGGAATGAATAGAATTTACTTGTTCTGGCAATTGCTCTTCAGACTGGTCAGTGATTGGTTCATACTGTTGTGGTGGTGGATGCATATCCATCATCACATTGTAAAGCAAACCACATGAAAGAGTTGGATGATCAGATGCATGACAAGCTTCACAGGTTCCTATGGCTGCTTTGACCTGTAGAACCTGAGGGTTTTTCTTCTTGTCAAATTCTCCAAGAGAAGTTTCAAGAGCTTGTTGCTTATGAGCTATGGTCTTTAAGGCTTCAGCAATAGCCTTCATCTCCATTGATTCTTCGGCTTTATAGACCTTGAGGACTCCTTTTCCAGTTGATCGTCCCCAGTTGGACTGATTCTCAGCTCCAAGTGTGACTATTTTCCAGGCATCCTCGTAATTCTTTCTCATAAAGTTTCCTCCAGATGAGGAATCCAGAAATTTCTTGATGTCATCACTCACTTCCCTATAGAATGTTTCTATTAATTGGTTTTGGGAGATGACGTGATGAGGACACTTTCGCAGAAGCTCTTTGAACCTTTCCCATGCTTCCGCAAGTGATTCTCCGAGAAGTTCGGAGAAGTGATTAATCTGCCCCCTAATCTCGTAAGTTAGTGAAGGGGGGAAGAACTTCTCCAGGAACTTTTCTTCTAGGGGAGCCCATGTGGTGATTATTGGCTCCCTATCAAGTGAGTTATACCAGCTCAGAGCTCTCCCAGATAGAGTGAAGTGAAACAGATGCAGCATTATTGCGTCGAAGGCAACTCCGGCCTATGGGACCAGTCGGCATAGTGCCTTGAACCTCTTCAGATGATCCATGCAATCATCTCCAGAGCCTCCAGAGAATGAGATGTCTTGCATGATCTGAATCCATTGGGTCCGGATCTCAAAGTTGGGTATGTTAATGATCGGAGGTTGAACCGGATGGTTGTCTTCGTAGTTCTTAGGGACAGCATAATCCATCAACTACTTGTTCCTTAGTTCCAGCTGGGCAGCTTGGTTTGCTGCCTCATTTTCGGCTCGGGTGCGGGCATGTTCTTCCGCTCAGATCTCTACTTGAATCTGAGCACGAGTATCATCGATGAGTTGTGCTCTTTGAGCGGTGATGGCGGCGTTGACCCTCTCCATCACCAGTGCAGCCTGGCATTGATCTTCAGCCATTTGTCTGGATCTTTGGTGATTGAGTCTGATGCGGCGATGAAAGATTCTCTCTACCTCAGAGTCATACTCTGGATCAGGGGAGAATCCGCGGTTATGCGATGATCGCATACACGTCTTCTACATGAGTAGAGAAAAGAAAACACCTTTTAGATAATGGCGGAGATATAATGAATTCAAGAAGATATGAATTAATGATTAAAAGAAAGTGTAAAACCCTAACCAACTAGCAAGATACTAAATGAAATTAAAATGTTCCGTTGTCCTCGACAACGACGCCAATTTTTGATGGAGCTTCCACTTACGTGGAATTGCCTGCACCACTAAAAATCCTAAAGATGGTAAGTCTTCAAGTTTAGCCTTGTGTATACTAGATAGAGAACTCCACCCACGTATACTAAGATACATGGAAGTCTTATCGTAGTGTAGTTAAGGGTCGAATCCACGGGACAACGGTCTTGTTGGGAGCAACAAGATGGAAAACGTTGGAATTTTACTTAATCACTTAATAGTTAGTATTTAGATCAAAAGGTAGGTTTGGTTGTTTTAAACTAAGAGCAAGTAAAGTAAAGCAAGTAAATTTAAGGATGTTAAACAATGATAAGAAGTTACTAGGGTGTGATCGGTTTTCACCGCCACTACACATGGATCAAACCATGCAACATAAAACACAACCTGCAAAAAGAGTCTAAACAGTTAGTATCTTTGTAGATTTAGTTTCCTTTCGGAGAACTAACTACAAGAAGTGTGGGAATGATGCAATGCCAGCCATCCCCGAATGAATGGTCAACTTCTTTGCATCATTCCCTTCTCAAAGTGTGTTCCTCGACTTACCAAAGTTGTACTTTCATACGTCAACTGATTCCATTTCGTAGTATGAAAGTAAAACATTTGGAAGTGAGTTTACTCCACTTCTTCAAAGCACTCCAAGATACCGAAACAAGCACATGGTGGATACATGCACCAAGAACCAACATTCAATCGAGTTTCGAATCAAGTAGTAAAAACATAGACAATTCATACTAAGAGATAAAAGATAACACAAGTTGGTGATCAAGCAACAAGCATTCATTAAACGATTGATGTTGAACTGTAAAGGAAGCAACTCTATATTGCAAACTATGGATTACATTACATGAGATGAAAACATGGGTAGCGGGGCTACTCCCCGCGCCCCAGTGAGAGAGACTACTCGCTCATAGCTAGGACAAAGAAGGAGGCAAGAAGAGAGAGAGAGCATCATCCCCACAAAAGAGAGAGGAAAGTCAACCCCTTGGAGAGAAAGAGAGAGACGATCTTCTAGCTTCACAGGTTGCTTGATGACGAGGTCCCCTCTTCCCACCTTCTTTGGCAGAGAGAGAGAAAGCAGCTTCGAGATGGAGTGTGGATCTCAGACCGGAAGCCCCTGGGCGAAGGATGGAAGTTGAATTTGCTCTGGAGTGATGGAGGCAGCCTCTGGACGTCTGAAAAAAAAATCCTTTGGGAGGACCCCTTGGGTCTTATTTATAGGCCTTAAGTGAAATCCAAATGGTTTGGTCAAACGGTCTTGGAAACCGTTTGGACCCTGAGACCGTTTGAACCTTGAGACTATTTGAACCTCACGTGGTCTTGAGATCGTATGACTCCATGCGGTCTTGAGATCGTATGACTTCATGCGGTCTTGAGACCGGTTGACTCCGTGCGGTCTTGAGATCGTATGACTTCATGCGGTCTTGAGATCGGTTGACTCCATGCGGTCTTGAGACCGGTTGACTCCATGTGGTCTTGAGATCATATGGCTTCATGCGGTCTTGAGACCGGTTGACTCCATGCGGTCTTGAGATCGTATGGCTTCATGCGGTCTTGAGACCGGTTGACTCCATGCAGTCTTGAGATCGTATGGCTTCATGCGGTCTTGAGACCGTATAACTTAATGCGGTCTTGAGGCCGGTTGACTCCATGCGGTCTTGAGATCGCATGGCATCATGCGGTCTTGAGATCGTTTGACTCCATGCGGTCTTGAGATCATATGGCTTCATGAGGTCTTGAGACCGTTTGAGTTTTTTGTGATTTTTTTGTGTCTTTTTCTTTAAGTAAAAGGGAGAAAAGTTAATCTAGCAGTATGTTTGCAATAAAAGAGAATAGTTAGAGATTTTGTCTACTTTATCTGAGAAAGAGTGTGGAAGACTGAAGAATATTACTAAGATAACATCACAGAATTTTAGGTTATTACATCACAATGATGAACTAGTTACTACAGCAAAGGGGCAATGGACCCAAACTGGCTGTGGATTTCGATCATGCAGGAAATCCAGTTGGAGTGAACCACAACTCATTTATTTCATATTTTGGGGTTCTTACTCACAACCATTGTAGTCCTAACGTAGAAGCCTGGCATAAAGTTCCTAAGGGGAATAAATACTTAGTATGGAAGGAACTATGCGTGAGTTATTAATTATTTGCAATTCTATTTTTGTAGATTACTAATTTTTAGGATACTAGTTAATAGAAATTCTATTTTGCAGAGTATATTTGATCTGGATGAAACGTTGCATCGTAAATGTATGATGCAACACTGTGGGAGGGTCCTAAGGAACTATTGGACAAATCTCACCTGAGATTACATACGCGATGTTGAGAAGAGGTTCTTGATTGATTTCCAATTCTAGATATTGATCACTTTTTGACTAACTCTACACTAATAATTTTTGTTTGTATTCTCATTAAAAAATAAATTTAGGCAGAAGGCAGCCACTGAGAAATGGAACTACCTGGACCCCAAAGACTGGGAGGAGTTTGTTACCCAAATAAAAATGGATGAATTCAAGGTATTAAGCGCCACTCCCAATTTAATTAATAAATGTTCTTATGTATTCACATATTCAAGATTAACCTTTAGTGTTACTAACCAAATCAATGTGCTTACTAACAAGGCTATCAGCGATGCTCAAAGTGCAAGGCATGCACTGAATGTGCATGACCACACAATGGGTCAAGAGGCTATGCAGGCATTCACCAAAGACTACAGGCAGAGTCTACTGCTCAGTCTGCTACTACTTAGGAGACTGTAGAGTCCTCTACTATTGGTCACGCACCTCTGCCTTGCCGTGCTATGTGGATAGCTGGGAGGTAAAATAAGAAGGGAGGCATAACGAAGCTCGTAATTGTTGAGGCGGAAGCAAAAATGGTAAAATTCAACTCTTAGAGCAATCGATCGATATTGATTATTGTTATGTTTACTTACTAATTTCTATTGATGGCGATTAGGGAGAGTTGCACGGGCAGAGGAAGGAAGGCAAGTTCTTCCCTGAGGGTAGAAGGGATGAATTGACAGTTGCGCTGGGTAACCCAGATCATCCTAGATGTGTTAGGGGTGCAGGCACTGGTGTGGGCATTAAAGCATTCTTTGGGCCATCACAACGCAAACCAGTCCCAAAAGCGGGACTTTCACAAGTTGAGGTAACTTATTCTTTTTTTAGAATGTTATTGTGAAAGAGAATTCAATAATAAGAATCTAGATTTTCTTTTTTCCATGTATAGGTAGATCAGTTAATTGATAGGAGAGTCGAGGAAGAACTTGATAGGAGAGTCAAGGAAACACTTGATAAGAGAGTTAATGAAGCAATTAACAAGTGGTAGGCATCTCAGACTGTCACTCAGACAGTACTTGTGGTGGGCCGCTCTTCTCCTACTACAGAGGTTGGGAGTAATCTTGTAGACCCACCACCTAGCACGTCTGTTGTAAGAATTTTTATGACATATATAGTAGCTAGTCTTTTCAAGTTGATATGTTTATATATATATATATATATATATATATATATATATATATATAACATTCTTTACGTAAATTTGTAGGGGTTGAAGCGATGCCATCTAAAAAGTCAAGAATATGTCGTTGTAGAGGCACAGGCTTACCCATCACTTCCAGGGGAGATGTTTCATGGGACTCCAATACCAGCTGGTGCGGTTCGTGTGAGCCTGATACATATACTCCCCGATTGGAGGGATCTTCCACTGCCATATGCCCACCCAGTTTCTGAAATGCTTGGTGAGGCAGAAGGTGAAGTGATAATGTGGCCCAAAGTGGATGTCATCTATACTAATATTGTATGGTAAATTTACATTACGTTAATTTGTTAGTGTGTATATATGAGTCAATTGATCTAAAATTATATATATAGGTCAAAAGGAAGACACCCGCTACATCTCGGCCTCCACTTCCTAAAGTACCAAGTTGGCTTCCAAGGGACCTACACGCCTCGTTAGGTCCTAATTGTTGGGGTATGGAAGTATGGATAAATGAACATGATTCAAATTTCCTATAATGTTACTATTATGGAGGATGTTGCAGGTCAATCATACGATAACAATCTATTTATATAAGTTTTGCATACATATTAATGCATACGTAATACAAGTTTTGCATACGCATTAATGCATATGTATTAATGCAGGTCAATCATATGATAACAAGCTATTTATACAAGATATTTTGGAGTTGTTTCGTTATGATTGGTTGAACACATCTATGATAGAGTTGTGGATATGGTGAGATCTTGTTTATACATCCATATACCTTGTTTTATATATGGTGATCTGGTTTCTTATATATTAATGCATACGTAACACATGTTTTGCAGCCACTTACACACGATATGTACAGATTTTGCATTTTCTCATGTGGGATTTTTTGTTCCATCTTTGATTAGTCTTGTAGATACAGACCCTTCTTCAGTTACTTCATACTGTTGTGCTACTTTTGAATATTTTGGTAAAAATAAGAAGACGATGATAATAGCTCCATTCAATGTCGAGTAAGTTTACTTTGCTTATAATTTGGACTTAAGAAAACTACATTTTTATTGTGGATTTTGAGTTATTAATTTTTAGCTTTCTTACCTGTAGTGATAGGCATTGGGAGTTACTAGTTATTATCCCCAAGACGTTCAATGTCTATTATCTAGATCCTACGGGGAAGGAATTGAAGACATTATATGGACACACAATGAAAAGGCCATTATTCCCGTGAGAAATATTTCATATTTTTATATCCGTTAAAATTTGTTATTACATTACTATTTATTCATGCAATTTAATGTGATACATTAACATGTAGGGCTTTACAAGAGTTCAAAAAAGTTGGAGGAAAGGTCCCCAGGAAAAAGAATAAGCCGCTAATTTAGGAGAATGTGAAAGTAATTTATCGACTCCAATGTATATATTATTTATGTGAACTGTGCTTATTTGTATTTTTGAATATTTTGTATGTTTCAATTTATAGTATTCTATACAAGACAACGACTGGGCATGTGCCTACTATGTGATGCGATTTATGGACCTAATCATCAAACATGCCGCAATGGAAATCGATACTATACATAAGGTATTATATATAGTCTCATTAGATAATATGAAATATATCGATCTTATTATATATTATTAATTATATATATATGTCATTCTCTTTGTAGGTGTTTAAAACTAACTTCAGTACAGGTAGAAAGTTATTAGATGTACATACTCCCTATACAAGGGAGGAATTAGATGTTGTAAGAGAAGAATGGGAAAAAGCCCTACAAGTAGTGGGAATTTTTAAATATAATTGGGATTCTTATGACAATGATGACGATGATGAATAAAGAATGATATTTCTAAACTTATTTCTCATAATTATTTTTGTGTGAATGTGAATGACTTTTTCTGAATTGTCATATGTGTGAATGTGAATGACTTTTTCTAATCAATTACATGAATGTTTCTACATGTGTCTGAATGTGAAAAGAGATGAAATGAATGGAACTGAATGGGAATGTAAATGACTTTGCAGGTTTCTACATGAATCTGATCAATACATGTGTCTGAATGTGAATGACTTTGTAGCTTTGTGGCATGTTGTTGGATGATATCAATGGATGTTGTAAACATGCAGTTTAAAACTGAACTGTAGGTTCTACATCTTACTGACTAGCCATACAGTAGGCCTGCAAACTGATAAGAAAAAAATTAGAACACAGGCGTCAGTTATTTGTATAAAACTGACACCAAAGACATATGACGTCAGTTATTAGCAAAAAATTGACGTCTTTGTGTCCTCACTGGCTTATTGGGGGGAAGGGTAATAGCGTCAGTTTTTGTTTAATAACTGACATCTTTAACCATGATTTAGTGTCGGTTTTCTTTAATAACCGACGCCTATAGTTTCCTTGCTGGTGCGTTTTTTGTGACGGGAAGGGTTATGGCATCGGTTTTTGTTTAATATCTGACGTCTTTAACCATGATATAGTGTCAATTTTCTTTAATAACCGACGCCTATAGTTCCCTTGCCGGAACGTTTTTGGTGACGGGAAGGGCTATGGCGTCAGTTAGAAATCTACGTTGAAGGCGTTGACTTTTAGCGGCGCCCACTTGGGTGTTGCTTGGAAACCGACGCTAAAGGCTCTAAATAACTGACTCCAAAGGTCTTTTCTATAGTAGTGTCTATGTGGGTAAGCCCGACACAGGTAGTCCCTAAAAAGGGGGAATTACGGTAACTACACATTTGTTAAATGAGCCAGTCACCACCTGGTTGGTTACCGGGTTACGAGTTTGCATAGATTATCGTAGATTGAACACTGCAACGCTAAAGGATCATTTTCCTCTACCTTTCATTGATCAGATTTTAGAGCGACTGGCTGGTCGCTCTCATTTTTTTTCTTCTAGACGGATATTCTAGTTACCACCAAATTTTGATTGAACCTAAGGATCAAGAGAAATCTACTTTCACTTGTCCGTATGGTACCTTTTCTTATCGTCGTATGCCTTTTGGATTGTGTAACGCACCGGCCAATTTTCAACATTGTATGCTTGCCATTTTCTCTGACATGGTTGAATGTTGTTTAGAGGTGTTTATGGACAATTTCTCAGTCTACGGTGCGTCATTTGATGAATGTATTTATAACCTTGATAAGGTTTTGCAGAGATGTGAGGACACTCATTTGGTCTTCAATTGGGAGAAATGCCACATGATGGTTAGAGACGGCATTGTGCTAGGACACAAGGTGTCTAGCAAGGGACTGGAGGTGGATCCAGTAAAAATTGAGGTCATTTCCAAATTGCCTCCACCGAACTCGATGAAGGGAGTTAGAAATTGCCTTGGTCACAGGGGGATTTTATCGCCGATTTATTAAGGATTTTTCCAAAATCTCTAAGACACTATCTGAGTTGCTTGAGAAGGATGCAGTTTTTTATTTTAATGAAAAATGTATGAATGTTTTTGAGATCCTTAAGCAACGCTTGATTTCCGCACCTATTGTGCAGACTCCGGATTGGACTCAACCATTTGAGCTTATGTGTGACACATCTGATTACGCCATGGGGGCCGTTCTTGGGCAGCGCCTTGAGAAATGACCCACAGTCATTTATTATGCGTCGAAAACTTTAAATGATGCATAATTAAATTATACCACAACTGAAAAAGAATTACTTATCATGGTTTTTTCTTTTGAGAAATTTAGGCAATATTTAGTGGGATCTAAAGTGGTGGTATGGATGGATCATGTCGTAATAAAATATTTAATGGAAAAGAAAGACGTGAAACCTAGACTCATTAGGTGGATACTTCTTTTACAAGAATTTGACATTGAGGTTAAGGATAAGGTGGGTATTGAAAATGTGGTTGCGGACCATTTGTCTCGCCTTGAGAGGGTAGATGTGAAAGATACCAATATACCCATTATTGAGACCTTTCTAGATGAATAGATTCTTTCCATTAAATCCAAATATCTATGGTTTTCACACATAGTCAATTATCTTGCATGCAAAGAACTACCTGAGGCTTGGAGTTATCAAGAGAAGAAGTGGTTTTTTCATTCATTGAGATTTTATTTTTGGGATGACCCTATTCTTTTGAGATAGTGTAGGGATGGGGTTTTACGCAGGTATGTGCCAGAGTTTGAATATGATAGTGTGCTTAGCCATTGTCATATATTTCCCACCAGCGGCCATCATGCTAGCTCGAGGACGGCTACGAAGGTATTGGAGAGTGGCCTATATTGGCCCACACTTTTTAGAGATGCCTATGATTATGTGAGGAGATGTGATGCATGTCAGCAGGCAAGTAACATCTCAAAAAGACAAGAAATGCCCCTAAATGTGTTTCAAGAGGTTGAAGTCTTTGACTTATGGGGTATAGATTTTATGGGACCCTTTGTGTCCTCAAATTCTAATTTGTATATTTTACTTGCGGTTGACTATGTTTCAAAGTGGGTAGAAGAAATACCCACCAGGACTAATGATGTTGTGGTAGTGTGTAGGTTTGTGAAAGAGTACATCTTCTATAGGTTTGGAGTGCCCCACATGATCATCAGTGATGACGCATTTCAAAAATAGGAAGTTTGTTGCGCTTTTGAGTAAGTATGGGGTAAAGCACAATGTGGGCACCCCATACCATCCATAGATACAAGGCCAAGTAGAAATTTCCAATAGGGAGATAAAGAAGATTTTGGAGCGTATTGTCACTGCATCTAGGAAGAATTGGAGCATGATCCTACCGACACACTTTGGGCGTATAGGACCGCCTTTAAGACTCGTACATGCACTACGCCTTTTAGGCTGGCTTATGGGTGTGTGTGCCACTTTCCGGTGGAGCTAGAGCATAAGGCGCATTGGGCACTAAGGAAGTTGAATGTGAACATTGATGATGCAGGAAAGAGAAGGTTGCTCGAGCTTAATGAGTTAGATGAGTTGAGAATGAATGCTTATGAGAATTCCCAGATTTACAAGGAACAGACAAAACAAATACATGATTGGCATATCCAAAGGAGGGTCTTCTCAAAAGGTGAGAGTGTCTTGCTATTCAATTTGCAGTTAAAGCTACATCCCGGGAAGTTGAAGTCCCGGTGGAGTGGACCATTCATTGTTGAGGAAGTGTGTCCACATGGAGTTGTGATGGTGAGAGATGGTGAAAGGACAGTCTTGGTGAATGGCCAGCGTCTAAAGCACTACTATGGAGAGGATTTCACGAAGAAGGTGCATGAGGTCAAACTCATCGCAATTGATGAAGATTGAGCATATTTGCATCTAGCCTAAGATGTTAAAGAAGGGAACTTGTTGGGAGGCAACCCAACTTAGGTGTCATCATTCTTAATTTCGTTATTTTTTGTTTTCATAGTTAGTTGTTGGGTAATTTTCTACTTAGTTTGTAAAAATGATACTCTGATGCATGCTTTAAGTGTGTAGGCCTAAAGAACTGTCGATACTATAGACACTATTATTGATACTATTAAGTTCGGCTCAGTGAAACGGCTACAGAATTTTCATTCTGTCGATAGTATCGACTGAACCATCGATAGTATCGATAAGGGAACAGAGGCTCGAAGCAAAATGTCACAACTATCGACTTAATTATCATGACTATCGAGATGTCTGGAGATTTTTAGAAAATTTCATCTCAGTAATTTCAATACCATCGACACCCTTGTCGATGGTATCAACATGCTAATAGTAGACAGTAGCGCCAACACCTTGCGAAGATCAAAAACATATGCAGGTGTCGATACCATCGGCAGGCGTCGATACCATCAGCAGCCGTCGATAGTATCGACGCACCACGTCAGTGATCCGGGCCTCCCCCATCCATCCATCGAGAGGCATCGATAGCAATGAGCAATAGATTATGTCAGCTGTCGATATTATTGATGGCCTCATCAATAGTATCGACGCACCAATAGCAGTGACAGTTGACTCTTATTAAAGGAGATCTATTCTTTCAATCAAAACACAACTTCAAGTTTCATATCTCCCACTTCCAAGCCCTAGCATCTTTGAGCACCTGGAAGCTATAGAGATCTTCACCAACGATCATCTCCGAGCGTCTCCATCAACTTTGAGGATCTCCGTCTTCTCCAAGCTTCACGGACCGTCTTCTACGAGTTTTTTTTCTCCATCCCTTTTCTCTTTCACCCGTTGCCTCTTGCAAAAATGGTGAGATCTGGTGCTTCCTCGTCAAGGGCTGCTCCACTTTCTCTACCTACCCCAGCTGGAGGACTCATCCCTCGCCCGAGGATAGTCCACCCATTGGCGGAAACCAAGAAGGTCTATGACGAGCTATGGAAGCACACAATAGAGCCCACCAGGTATGGCGACCGGAAGTTAATAAAAGATCTGGGGTTCGAGGTGAACATGGAATATGTGCTTCAGGGGAAAATTAGAGAATCCCCAATGCTCGACACCAACCACGCCGAGGGTCATCCGTTCTTCAGTGGGTGGCCTACATACAAAAAGATTGTCATTGAGTTTATGGCATCTCTAGAGATCTGTGTCATCCCCAACGAGCTTCAACTAGCACAGACTAAATGGAAAGAGGGGTGAGTTTCTTTCCACCTCTACAACAGAGATTACACCATGTCACTTCGTGAGTTCAATGGGATTTATGGGTAGTCTCATGGGGATCTACGCCAGCCGTCGCATAGGCCAGACTACGACGCCCTGTATGCAAAGTTGGTCACTATACCTGAAGGCTATTCGATCAGTTGGCACCACGCCTCCATCTCCGAATTTGAGCACCCATTCATCCAAATCTTGCACCGTATTCTATCTAACACATTCTTTGTAAGATCATGACTGTCACACAGCAAGTTTCAAGAAATGGATCTTTTCTTTCTCTATAATCTGTTGGAGAGGGAGTGTTTAAATTTTGGAGCCTTTTTCCTCACTCAAGTCATGGTGGTGAAGAGAAACACATCCCATAAGGCCCCAATCTATTTTAGAGGTCTCATCACTCCTATCGCCATCCACCTCGGCCTGGAGAGTTCCAGGTTACCAAAGTTGGAATGTAAGAATATGCTAAATCTGAGTCATTTTGTAAACACTAGCCTTCTCAACATTCACCACGACACAGTCTTCGCCACCTGCCACGTACAAAAAGTCTTTCAGGAGAGGCAACTGCCTGACCTCGCCTTTGACCTCAGGCCTGGACAAGATTACAGGTGTCCAATCATTGACGTTGATACAGACAAGGAAGAAGGAGGTGACGATGAGGAAAATGAGCAAGAGGGCGATGACGATGATGAAGAGTAGGAGGAAGATGACATTCCCCTCCGACGATGAGTTTCCCCATGGAAGTGACCCCGACATTTTGGAGCATCATCTTCTTCTCAGCCATCTGCACCATATCCCTCTCAAGGTGGAGAGGATGTCTACTCCATGCAGGGCATGTACACCATGCTCCAAGATATTCATCAGATGCAGCATCAACATACTACGACTTTTGCAGGTATCCAGGATATTCAGATAAGGTTGTATGACAACCAAAAAGCCATCTATGAATACGTGTGCCTCCTATTTGCAAACCAGGAGAACATCCACAACTGGTTGCATAGGATGGAGATGCAGAAGCCATCGTTCTACGATCATTATTGGAGCCATAACTATTTTGGAGGGTACCCGCAACCACTGCCGATGCCGCCCACCGACCTGACATTCTAGGGGTAGTATCCTACTTGGAACCCCACCCAGTTCCCACCACCACTGCCGCAGTAGAGGGTATCGTTGTTCCACTTATTAAGTCTGGATTTTGACAATGAGGCCATGCTCTAATTCAAGCTTAGGGGGTGTTGGAACATCATTTATATAGCTTTTATTTAGCTTTTATTTTAGCATTTGTTTTTACTTTTAAAAATTTAGTAGTCTTTGTTTCTAGGATTTACTATTTTCTAGGATCCACAGATAACACCAAATTTTGTGATGTTTTTGGCCCTTGTTTCGTTATCAAAACTACCCTTTTTTAACTGTTTTCCTCTTCTTTTTGTCATGTTTTTGAATAAACAGGCCACACTACGCTATTAACTCAATTTCATCATCTTTTGCAGACTTTTCCTGGTTTTTAACTCATTTATCAGCAAAAAGACCCGTCCCGGCCCACAAATGTGTTCCACCTGCATCGGCCTCCTTACCAACCAGTCGGCCGATACACTCACTGCCCGATAGGGCAGCACGATACACTGCCACACGACACGAGGGTGACGTGCAAGAGGAAGCGGAAGAGCGATACGCCATTTACCCAACAGGGAGTCGGACCCGCCACGACTGCTGAAGCATGTCGCGCGATACAGGCCACCCACCGGAAGGCGCCACTCGTTACGACGACCGACCGCTCTACATCCCTGTGTCGGGCGACACGCATATCGGCCACCACTGAAGCCAAAATAATGGAGTTGAAGGAGGACACGTGGCGTCCGGAGGACCATAACTTCCCCAAACCACTGCCTATAAATAGCAGCTACAGGAAGACGAAAAGATAGGTCAGAACCCCCCAAAAGCCAACTCAGGAAAGCATCTGGAGCTAGCATGTCGTGCCTCAGGGGTGTACCAGGCGATACTAGGTGAGCACTTCCCCATCCCGAGAGGGAGGGAATGGTTCACTTAGGGTCGGCCCCAGGCACTGCCGCAGGCCGATATCGTCCAACAAGGACACTCGATATGAGTGCCTGATTCTGGAAGCAACACTCTAGCCCGTCACGATACCGAACCCCGATACGCATCATCAGTCACACTGTGTCGCCCGAGAGGGTGCCGCCCGACATGATCGTATCGGGTGTGGGCACCCCGCACGATACGTCCGCCCGTCATAAGCGTGTCGCCTGAGAGGGTGTGCCGCCCGACATGGGTGTATCGGGCAAGGCTCCTGCCCGGTATCGGGCTGGAGAGTCCGTCGCTGTCTATCGCCCTTCTAAATCAAGAAGGCGGCATTTATCTTTACTTATTTCAGTCATTTACTTCCTTTTGCTTATGCAATGTAGCCAGACCCCTTTTATGCTAATGGAATCAGAAGAGTTTAAATTATCTGCTGCTTTATGTTTGGTCCCTTTTGTTGGATGATTGTTATGTTTAACATATGAACTCTAGCTTGTACGCTTGGATCTTGTTTTGATTAGCTACCAAATCGTGTTTTCCCGTTGTAACAACCTTGAGAGAGGTGTTGTGGCTCTAGTGTTTGGTCTGATACTGGAGTACGAGAGTGCCCAGGATCGGAGTTGCTTTAGTAACCTTTCCACTCTAACTTAAGTCCAGCAACCTCGAGAGGGGTGTTGATGCTTGGTTAGAGGTACCCGCTTCGAGATGAGGGGTACAGGATGTTTCTGCTGCCTCTTGTTTTACCAAAGCTTTCTCCTTCGCTCCTTACTAAAGCATTAGTGTAACCTCTCTGTTTCCATTGCACAAAAACCCCTAAAAACTGATAAATGCTTAAAACCTTAATTTTTCCTTGTAGCTCCAATTGGAGATAGATTTCTTTTATTTTATCGATGCTAGCCTGTGGTTCCCTTGAGGGAACTTTTATCATCTCCTTACCCTTACCGGAGTGTAACGTGTCGATTCCGCGTTCCCAACACTACCACCCTTGTCCCTGTGTTCGACCCCGTATATCTACTTTGACCCCGTAAACAAAGTTGCGGGGCCTAGAAGGTTTCGGGCTATAAATTTAAAAGTCCGACTACTTCAAATCCGCTCCACTTTATGGACGCGCGATTTAGGACGGTCAATTTTTTGGCGCCGTTACCGGGGACAAGGCAAAATGGTACTATTGACGAACCCGAATCTGCTAACTACACTCCAGTGCCTCAAGCTTAGAAATAAGCTTGACAGCACTCTCTTTTTCCTTTTTCCTTTTATTATTTATATCTTTACCTAAATGAGTAACTTTTATTATCAATAACAGATTTTCTAACTTGATTTCTACATGTTATTCAGCTACTCTTGAAGGAAGGCGCTCCGCCCAACTTAGCACCGATATCATCCGACATGCCGCCTCGCATTGAACCACCCCACTCAGAAGGTGAGGGACACGCGAGAGCTAGACCCCACTCACCTCCGCCGGAAGACAACGACCGCTATAATGGCAATGATCCACCTGAAGAACCTGATACAGAGCAGTTCGAGGATGATCATCGCCGGGATAGATGTCGTCATCACCGGAGGCACAAGAGGAACCAAAATAATCAAGAATAGTACTAAGGTCGTCAAGCGACGAACACCAGTCAAGGCCAAGACGAGGTTTCATACCAACCAGACTTAGTTGGACAGTTATTTGATTTTGTAAAGAGACAAGATACAATCATTAACCAGCTAGCATGGAGTGCGCTTTCCAATCCAGGAGTACTAAACTCAATGTAGTTCCAGATGGCGGATATACAGACGCGCCAACAACAAATCGATCAACAGTTGGCCCAGATGGCCGATTTGATAAAGAATCCTCAGAGAAAGGTACTCTCCGACACCGAATCTGCCAGAATGGAAGTGCTGAGATCCGGAAGGATAGTGGAGCGCCATGAGGAGACCAGGCCAGAACTTGAATTGAAGACTGTGGATGAAAATCTCGTAGGAGATGAAAATCGACATGCTGAGGACAGATAACCTGAACAGAGACCCTTTGAGGAGTTATCTGGTGGGAGAAGCCCTTACTCTCCCAAGCTGCCTTTTCCATACAGGCTGATAAAGGCACGCCTAAAGAAGCACCACGAGAAGTTCATAGAATCGATCAAGAAACTTCATCTCGAAGTTCCCTTTTTGGACAATTTAGAAGAGATGCCGACGTATGCTAAGTTTCTCAAAGACTTGATTACTAAGAAAAGAAGAGGAGAAAGAATTGAAAATGTGCATCTAGCAAGTGTGTCCTCTGCTTTCGTAAAACCGGATTTGCCCAATAAAAAGAAAGATCATGGGGCTTTCACAATCCCTTTCGCCATCGGAGATAACGTCGAACGAAAGGGTCTTTCCGATTTAGGGGCTAGTATCAGCCTTATGCCCCTAAGCTTCACACAGAGATTAGGTTTGACTGATATGGTTAGAACCAATATGAGAATTGAATTAGTTGATCATACCCTTAAAAGGCATGTTGGCGTTGTTGAAGATGTGCCAATCTGGGTAGGAAATTTCTTCATTCTGTGTGATATAGTTGTCATTGATACCGTGGAGGACCCCCGCTGTCCTATTATCTTTGGATGTCCTTTCCTAGCTACAGGAAGGGAGTTGATCGATGTTTCTGAGGGAATAATCACTCTAAGGGTCGGAAACGACCACTTAGACTTTAAAGTAAAGGGTGTGATGAGAGGACCATCCCTGTCGGAGTCCGCTTGCTTTGCAGACAGCTACAACCTGTTCTGCGAAGAGGTAGAAGAAGACATCCTGATGGTGGACCCTCTTGTGAGGGCGATATGCAGTCAAGATTCTGATGTTGAAAGTCCAGAAGTTGTGGAGTTTCTCAGCTTTCTTAACCAGTCTAATGAAGATTTGAGCAACGAGGATGAGGTGGTGGAAGTTGTTAAGTTTGCCTCTCTCTAGGAGGCGCTGCAAGAAAGGTTACCCAAGGCCAAGCCTGAACTGAAGTTGTTACCAGAAGGGTTGAAGTATGAATTTTTAGATCAAGAGGAAAGGAACCTTGTCATCATCAACGCCAATCTTACAAGAGATTAGTTGGACAGACTTCTTGAGGAGTTACGACTCCACAGGCGGGCTATAGGATACTCAGTAGAAGATATCAAGGGCCTTAGCCCTGCTTTGTGTATGCATCACATCAATTTGGAGGAATCCACCAAACCCTTGGCTCAACCCCAGAGAAAGTTGAATCAGATGTTGAAAGAAGTCGTCAAGAAAGAGGTAATCAAGTTGAGAGATGATGGGATCATTTACCCAATCAGCGATAGTAACTGGGTAAGCCCGATCCACGTAGTACCCAAGAAGGGTGCTATGACAGTGGTAAAGGGAGATAAAGGCAATGAGGTGGCGGTTAGGACCATCACAAGATGGAGAATGTGCATTGACTACAGGAAGCTAAACCAAGCTACTAAAAATATCATTTTCCGCTACCTTTTATTGATCAAGTTCTTGAAAGATTAGTGCATCATGACTTTTTCTGTTTCTTGGATGGTTTTTCAGGATTCTATCAGGTCCCCATCCGACCAAATGACCAAGAGAAGACAACCTTTACCTACCTCTACGGCACCTATGCCTTCAGAAGGATGCCCTTCAGCCTCTGCGACGCTCCCACTACGTTTCAACGCTGCATGATATCAATGTTCTCAGATTTTCTGGAGGATATCATGGAAGGTTTCATGGACAATTTTTATGTCTATGGAAAAGACTTCGATACCTGCCTAAACAACCTCTCTTTGGTTCTGCAAAGATGCAAGGAGAAAAGTTTGGTTTTAAACTGGGAAAAGTGCCATTTTATGGTACAAGAAGGCATCGTTCTGGGACATAAAGTTTCAAGGTGTGGCATTGAGGTGGACGTTAGCAAGGTTGAATCCATATCCAAGCTTCCTCCACCGAAGTCCGTGACAGGAGTGAGGAGCTTCCTCAGGCACGCCGGCTATTACCGAAGATTCATAAAGGACTTCTCAAAGATTTCAAAACCGATGTCCAATCTGCTGGTAAAGATGTCGAATTTATTTTTTCTGACGATTGTCTAATTGCTTTTCAGGCTTTGAAGAATGCTCTTGTCTCACCACCCATCCTCCAAGCTCCAGACTGGGATTTTCCTTTCGAGCTTATGTGCGACGCCAGCAACTATGCAGTAGGAGCGGTCATGGGGCAGAAGAAGGATAAAAAGCACCACGTGATCTGCTATGCTAGTCGCACGTTGGACGAAGCTCAGGTAAATTATACGACTACAGAAAAAGAGATGCTCGCAATAGTCTTCGCTTTTGATAAGTTCAAATTGTACCTCATCGGGGCAAAGGTCAAAGTATACACAGATCATGGGGCTATAAGGTACCTCATGCAGAAGAAAGATACAAAGCCCAGGCTGTTGAGGTGGGCCTTGTTGTTACAAGAGTTCGACCATGAGATAATCGATAAGAAGGGTGCAGAAAATGTGGTCGCTGACAACTTATCAAGGATCGTTGTAGAAGGACAGAGGGGACCACCCATTAATGACAATTATTCCGATGAAGCTTTGATGACGATTGAAACCAAGGAAGAGGACTTACCCTAGTTCACAGATATCTGTAACTATCTTGCCTATGGAGAACTGCCCCCTGACATAACTTATAACCAAAAGAAGAACTTGTTCACGGATGTGAAGAATTACTATTGGGATGATCCTCTCCTTTTTAGAAGATGTGTTGATAACTTGTATCAGAGATGCGTTCCCAAAGAAGAGATCCTGAACATTCTGAAAGAATGTCACACCTCCCCTTATGGAGGACATCTGGGCGGCGAAAGGACTGCTGCCAAAGTGCTACAATCAGGTTTTTACTGGCCCTCTTTATTCAAAGACGTTGTACAGTATGTAAAGGTCTGTAAAGAGTGCCAATTGAAGGGCAATATTGGATGAAGAAACGAGATGCCAATGGCAAACTGGGTTGAAGTGGAGATCTTCGATGTATGGGGGATTGACTACATGGGACCGTTTCCCCCATCAAAGGGGTATCAGTACATTCTAGTGGCAGTAGATTATGTATCAAAATGGGTAGAAGTTGTTGCGACTCAAACGTGCGACGCTAAGTCGGCGATCAAGCAGATTCTGGAAAAGACTGTCAACCGGACAAGGAAGGATTGGTTAATGAAGCTTGACGACGCACTTTGGGCCTACAGGACTGCCTATAAAATGTCGACTGGAACCACCCCCTATAAGTTGATCTACAGAAAGTCCTGTCATCTACCCCTTGAACTGGAACACAAGGCCCTTTGGGCAATTAAATTCTTGAATATGGATCTAGAGAAGGCGGGAGAAAAGAGATATTTGCAGTTGCAAGAACTTGAGGAATTATGAATGCATGCATATGAGAATGCAAGGATCTATAAACAGAGGACGAAGGTGTGGCATGATGCCCATCTGAGGAGGAAGGACGTAAGTGAAGGTGATAAAGTTCTATTATTTAAATCCTCTATTCGTCTTTTTCCAGGAAAGTTTCAAACGAGATGGTCCGGACCGTTCACCGTATTAAAGATACGTCCGAAATGATGGAGTTATATGAAAAAGATGATCCAACCAAGTTTTTTCAAGTAAACGGGCACAGGGTGAAAAGGTACTATGAAGACGAAGCTTTTGTTAGGAGGGCAGAGATCAACTTGCAAGATATGGATGTTGTTGAAGGCGAAAAGTGAAGGACCTAAAGCGATTGAGCTGGCGACGCAAACTGCAGCGCTCCTCGGGAGGCAGCCCGAGCTTTTACTTTTCTTAGAATAGGATGTCATTTACTTTATTGCAAGAAAAACATTATGAACATTTGGACAGTAATAAGGCCCGAGTCAGCATATGCACCACGTGCACTGACTCTCCTATTTTATGGGCCACCGCTCTGTTTTATGAGCATTAATGGGTAATACTATCTGAGGCCGGGAACTTAACCTTAGGCCAAT
The DNA here is from genome assembly GCA_963693085.1 of Alisma plantago-aquatica. Classification (NCBI taxonomy): domain Eukaryota; kingdom Viridiplantae; phylum Streptophyta; class Magnoliopsida; order Alismatales; family Alismataceae; genus Alisma; species Alisma plantago-aquatica. Next base: position 764,513,929 of record OY856413.1, on the reverse strand, counting down.
GATGTTTTACCCATCAATCACTCCTTCGATGTGTTTTCATCTAGATTTTTGTCCTGGAAACCGCGTATCGGGCAGGTGTCCCCTTTTCTGGATCTATCGGGCAGTAACTCAACCGGCATGCAGAACACGCTCGTATCGGGCAACGGTATATCGGGTATCGCATAAGCCATGTCAGACGACCCGCCCAGGCGGCAAGCACCCGTACCAGGCAAGATGAGTAATTACCCTTGATTAGACGGATGGGACCGCTCGTCTCGGGAATGGCTTGTCTCAACGGCCTACATGCGTCCCAGATTTACCCGTCTTTACCCCCAGTTGAGATTGCTATATATAGTACGGAGGTTTTATCGTGTCGGGCTACTACGTTTACTCTTCCAGCTACATGTATCATGCAGTAATTCCTCCCTTTGCTCGTGTGTCGGCCAGCTAGCTTTTGCTCTCGTGTCGCGTAAGAGCTTCAGATAGTAAAGGTATAGCCCGACAGCCATGTCGTCCAGTTTGCCTGACACGAGCTTCATATCACGCGCAGTGTATCGGGGTGACGACTTTAGTTGATTTTCTCCGACACATGCGTCGTGCGATACGTCTTTAACACGCGCTTGCTCGACACGCCATATCGGGCGATAACCTTGTCGTCCATCCTTGTGCCGCCTCGCTTGTTCTTATTGTTGGACGACACATTTCACGCGACTGTATCACCCGACAAACCTGTGTCGGGCAACATGTTTGACGCGCAACTTTTCTCCGTATCGTCCAGTTTTGTATCGCCTAAGATGTTCTTTTGATGGATGACACCCGGACGTTGTAACGGGCAGAATTTTATCGTGCAAACAGTTTTACTTACCTACCTGACATTTGAACGATCAATGAACTTGTTTAATGATAACATATATGGCTCATACAAAGCAACCCACCGTTCAAATTGACAAACAAGGAAGAAGAATCGACACTGAGGCCGCAGCTGGAGCAACAACGGTCGGGAAGAAACGCCAGAATCCCAAGGCAACTGGGCCATCAACCATTGAGAAGAGAGCAAGGACGGAAGAAGTAACGACTCCATTTTATTTCCCAGAGGATGCAGCCAGAACAAGTGCAAAGCTCTTAAGAAGGAAACGCAAGGCTCGTACAGATTATGATGATGATAATCGGCCTATGGTAGACAAAGATCTCTTGAAAACACTTGTGGATAATATATCCAAAGAAGATACCCCCCATGAAGAAGGTGGCTTCACGACTGATGAACCTAAATACCCACATTCAATCCAGAAGCCACTGGAGAAAGACTTCCACTGATTTTCTCTTTTGGAGATGGTCCTAAACCACCGCAGAAGACAGACAATGATAAGGAAATAGACCTCTCTTGGGGATACCAAATCAAGAAAAAGTATTAGAAGAGATAAGTGGACTTCTCTGACTAGTTCAATAGATAATGAAAGTTTAAAGAAATTGAGATTGATGATCAGTCCTTTTGTTCATGTTCACAATCGAAGTATCTTAAAAAGTCTACCTGGTTTAAGGGAATGCCTAATAGGTTTGGAACTTCTTCCTCAGCAAAAGCGCACGACTGATCTCATTGAATTTTGCAATTCTGAACCCACAATTGCCTTTTGGCACAACTGACTGCAGCATCTTCATCATGTAATGGATATTAAATAAAGAGACACCTGACCAACTCCACCACATCGACTACCATAGCAAATAAGGAAAATATGTGTGGGAGCTTCTATCTGGCGCAGGCGCACTCATCGGCTAACCCTGACTGGGTGAACATTACCCTACCTTATCTACTTCACAACTCTGGGATAGAGTGTGGAGTAAGTTTGGGGGGGTACCATGTACGAGTGAGGGAGGTATAAAATTTCAAAAATTTTCCTCAACTCACCCTTGTTGTTCTTCTTGTTCTTTTCCTCCTATATCATGTGTACATATACATGCTCATACAAAAATTTTGCTAAAATTTTGAAAATTTTGCTTATTTTGTCTCCACACATATGTACAAAGACACTATATAAAAAAAAACTTGATACGACTTCTTACCAGTTTATTTTTTATGTGCCTAAGGACTTGCAAGTTTTGTTATGTCTTTCTGATAATGCAGCCTCAAAACAACAAAAGGCTACGACTTTCCACGCCAAAAATTGTGAAAAATAAACTTGCAACAACTAAGAGACGTGTATGCAGAAGGAAAAAGTTGCCCAAACAGCAAAAAAAAATCCTCTTGTTTTCCCTTACCCAACAAAAATCCCAAAAAGAGAGAACAACCTTATGAGAGTGAATAAAAGCATGAGAGTTGTGCCAAATGAAAAGAAAAAAAAATATACACACTTGTTTTCCAAAAGTACCCATCTTTAGGCACGGTAGATCTGGGGCAGTGGTACATAGGATGTGAAATCACTGCTCTAAAGCCAACTGGCTGGGACTGCATGGACCACTCGCCCGCTAATGGACCCGTACCTGGATGGACTGATGGAAAACAAGAAAAAACCCAAAAAGCCTTAAGCCTACCCAAGCACACAACTTTCTGCCCCCAAAAGCTGTTTGGTGTGAAAGCTAACTTCAGAATCATACGCCCAAGTCTCGCCGAAGTTGTGGAGAAATATTTGCTTAAATAAGGCAGGAGGAGTAAAGTTTGTTGTTCGTTGTCGGGCTGTATTGTCAGAAAGACATCTCAATGCTCGCTCAAACCCATGTTCTGGAAACTATACCAGTCAAGAAGAAGCATCACAAAACAAAGTTTAAAGATTGATTGAAGACAATCAAAATGCTAAGTTTGGGGAAGTTGATAACACCAAATTTTGTGATGTTTTTGGCCCTTATTTCATTATCAAAACTGCCCTTTTTAACTGTTTTCCTCTTCTTTTTGTCATGTTTTTTAATAAACAAACCACGCTACGCTATTAACTCAATTTCATCATCTTTTGCATAGTTTTCCTGGTTTTTAACTCATTTATCAGCAAAAAGACCCATCCTGACCCACGAATGTGTTCCACCTGCATCGGCCTCCTTACCAACCAACCGGTCGATACACTCACTGCCTGATAGGGCAGCACGATACACTACCGCGCGACACGAGGGTGTTGCGTAAGAGGAAGCGGACGAGCGATACACCATTTACCCGATAGAGAGTCAGACCCGCCATGATTGCTGAAGCATGTCGCACAATACAGGCCACCCACCGGTAGGCGCCACTCATTACGACGATCGACCGCCCGACATCCCTATGTCGGGCGACACACATATCGGGCACCACTGAAGCCAAAATAATGGAGCTGAAGGAGGACATGTGGCGTCCAGAGGACCATAACTTCCCCAAACTGCTGCCTATAAATAGCAGCTACAGGAAGACGAAAAGATAGGTTGGAACCCCCCGAAAGCCAACTCAGGAAAGTATCTGGAGCTAGCATGTCGTGCCTCAGGGGTATACCGGGCGATACTAGGTGAGCACTTCCCCATCCCGAGAGGGAGGGAATGGTTCACTTAGGGTCGGCCCCAGGCACCGCCGCAGGCCGATATCGGCCAACAAGGACACCCGATAGGAGTGCCCGATTCGGGAAGCAACACTCTAGCATGTCACGATACTGAACCCCGATACGCATCATCAGTCACGGCGTGTCACCCGATAGGGTGCCGCCCGACATGATCGTATCGTGTGTGGGCGCCCCGTACGATACATCTGCCTGTCATAAGTGTGTCTCCCGAGAGGGTGTGCCGCCCGACACGGGTGTATCGGGCAAGGCTCGTGACCGTTATCGGGCTGGAGAGTCTTCTACCATCTATCGCCCTTCTAAATCAAGAAGGCGGCATTTATCTTTACTTATTTCAGTCATTTACTTCCTTTTGCTTATGCAATGTAACCAAACCCCTTTTATTCTAATAGAATCAAAAGATTTTAAATTATCTGCTGCTTTATGTTTGATCCCTTTTGTTGGATGATTGCTATGTTTTACATCTAAACTCTAGCTTGTACGCTTGGATCGCGTTTCGATTAGCTATCGAATCGTGTTTTCCCGTTGCAACAGCCTTGAGAGAGGTGTTGTGGCTCTAGTGTTTGGTCCGATATTGGAGTACGAGAGTGCCCAGGATCGGAGTTGCTTTAGTAACCTTTCCACTCTAACTTAAGTCCAGCAACTTCGAGAGGGGTGTTGATGCTTGGTTAGAGGTACCTACTTCGAGAGGAGGGGTACAGGATGTTTCTGCTTCCGCTTGTTTTACCAAAGCTTTCTCCTTCGTTCCTTACTAAAGCATTAGTGTTACCTCTCTGTTTCCGTTGCACAAAAACCCCTAAAAACTGATAAATGCTTAAAACCTTAATTTTTCCTTGTAGCTCCAGTTGGAGATAGATTTCTTTTATTTTATCGATCCTAGCCTGTTGTTCCCTTGAGGGAACTTTTATCATCTCCTTACCCTTACCGGAGTGTAACGTGTCAATTTCGCATTCCCAACACTACCACCCTTGTCCCTGTGTTCGACCCCATATATCTACTTCAACCCCGTAAACAAAGTTGCGGGGGCCTAGAAGGTTTCGGGCTATAAATTCAAAAGTCCGACTACTTCAAATCCGCTCCACTTTTTGGACGCGTGATTTAGGCCGGTCATCCACTATCTATCTAGTGTAATCAGTGGAGTTTAATGTAATTGCATGTCATCTCGATGTTTTCATTTGGGGTTTGTGAGAGAATGATTTTAAATGAAAATCTTTAAGAAATTGTAAGTTGGTCTTGTGAGAACTTGAGGACATTACTTGTGAATCTGATTGGGTAGGTCAACTTTAAAACATATGAACATGATTATGTATCCTTATGGTTCATGTTAAGAGGATTGATATTGATGTTGAGCCTAAACCGACCAAACATTAACGTGACTTTAATTTGAAGTGAGAGAGAGAAATCCCTTGATTAACTGGTACACAAGTCAGTAAGGAGGGACATACAATTCTTTCTAAAGGTTCTGTCAATTAATCTTGTGATCTTTCCACTGCAATGTCATTCGCACTCCACCATAAGAACTGGGAGCACATTATTGTCTTTCACTCTTTGATTGCATCCCATGTAGATAGGTCTTGCATTATAGTTATTTTCGCATAGTTTTGCATGAGAATGAAAAAAATGGATAGATTAGTCATCCATGCACTTTATCCTTAGGTGCATGTCATAGTAGTTGCATAACTATCATTATGTAGTTGCATTCACATCTTTTGAGCATATAGTACATCATGTGTCTTATGTTCTTCTAAAAACATTAAAGGTGGTGAACTTGTTCCATACCCTCCGAATAGAATGCATCAAATGTATAAGTTATGTAAAAAGAAGGAAGCCCGACAAATAATCCATTATCATTTATGAAAATGTGGGCTTGAAAAAAATGAAAAAAATGAAAAAAAAAAGATTGAGAAGTAAGTAGGAATAAGAGGGAGAAAGGAACATGTTCTCACCCTTATATTAAGAAGAATGGATACATGATGCGGTTTTCTTAGATATTCCATCTCACTATGAGACGGAATGATAGTGCATGCATCATTTCAACAAAAATGTTAGCATTAGGATCTTTATCATCTGCATTTTGCATCATCATAGGTTATCATTTTTGTATTGCGTGATTGATTGTAATGCACTTCTATTTCTTCCACAGCCACCCATTCCATCCACCCGTTGCTCTAAGTGGTAGGCCACCCATGATTTTCTCCTCATTCATGTACATCAGGAGATCTGCTTCCATTTAGATGGTGGTTAGGAAAATGAGCAACGTAGATAGGAGATCACAAGATGCACCAAGCCTGAACCTAAGGATTTTATTATATTAACTTCTTTATTTGATAGTGTTTGTTGATCTGGGGTGGACATCTTTCATGAATGATTCTTGTCGCCTAAAGGGCAGTTATCATTTCGTGATTGGTAAGGGCCGATATGTGGATTGTAGGTGGGAATCACTTTGAGATATCATTTAATGTGATTATGCTCTTTAGTTGACCCTCTCAATCAGATTGTATAGTTTTGTTACTCGAGGGCGAGCAAGATTCAAGCTTAGGGGAGTTTGATGCAGGGATTTTGAGTCGTATTTATAGGCTGATTTCATACTTGTTTTGTGTGTTTATTTGTCATTTTTATGACTATAATAGCATGATTCACTTTCAGTAGCCTATAAACACTTTATGCATCAAGTTAATCTTATTCTATCATATTTGTATGGTTTATGAAATTTCCTGAATTTGACTTGTGTTTTTCTCTCTGTTTCAGGTACGGTTAATTGCTCTTGACGGAGAATTAGTGGTTGAAAAGGCACGATTAACACATTAGCCTATAAATTTCTTAGACAAGGTAATGTACGATTAATGGTGGATACCCAGAGTATTAATTAATGCACTTAGATCTAGGGTATAAGTTACTACTGGAGTGGAACTGACCAAGAACTAGGTAGTGGATTGCATCGCGGAAGCAAGCAATTTTGACTACATGCATCTATCCAGGATAAGGGATGAGTTATGTTAGTTGTGTAGAATTGCATACAAGTGAGACCTCGTGGTGAAACCGTAATCCTAAGGATTCCCATTCTAGTTTGATTAAACCAACATTTAATCATCGCTCTTTTATTTTCTCTTTATTTTACTTTGTTTTTTAAAATCAATCAACTTTTCCATCGGTTTAGCTGATCGCACCCAGTTAGTAGTAGTTTCTGAAATTCACGTTCCCTGAGTTCGACTCAGGCCTCATAAGGCCTATATTACTTCGATACATACACTTGCGTTTAACACACGATTCAAGCATGTCATAGACCCACGAAGTCTTTGGCTAGCATAAAGTGATGCTCAAATTTTGTCTTGAGATGAGAAGCCTCTTCCCAATACCATTTTCCATATCAATCTAGTAAAATGTGAGTTATGTTTTTGAGCACCCTACTCTATTATACTCAAATTCCCCTTGACATTTGAGGGTTTTATCATCTTTTAACTGTGATGATTGTTCCTCTACCTTCTTTCCTCATCTTTTGATTGTTTTGAGCTTGTGATTTTCATCTCATTTTGATTGTTCTTAGTTTTCCCTTAATGATTGGCTCATGTTACTCTACTTCTTCCAATCATGGCAGGGGATGGTTTCATGGTGATTAGCCATGCCATGACCATTCCTAGGGTCATTGGAACCATAATGGAGATGTAGGAAGTGTTATCCCCCTCTAAGATTTTTCAAAACACACTCTATATCTCTTGCCCTCAATCTCCTCCATGATCGAGTGGCAAGCATCACCATTTGATAGAATCTAGGTTTTCAATTCCGTTTCATTCTCTCTTCTACTTTTAGTTTTGATTTGTGAAAGGGGTATTCCAATTTTTGGCATAGATTTTGTCTTGTCTTTATGAGTTTTAGACTCTATGTTTTTTCCACTTTAGCCTTGTTATGTGGTATTTTTCTTAATTCGATATACGAGCATATTAGTCTTTTTCCTTAATTTTGATTTTTATAGTTTAATAAATAGAATAATATTTATGAAATCATAACTATTGATTGGATTGTTAGTGAAATAAAATAAGACATGTTTTCAAATCCAAAATTGAGATATATAAATTGGTATCAATTTCTAGACCTAATTGGTCTAATCCCACAATTACTTTGTGGAGTTTGTGTTTATAATTGAATCTATCCATAATTCTGATCGGAATGTTAATAGGTGTTTTGAAACCCTAATCTTAGACTATGGGGCTGAATTTGGTTATTCTTGACAAGATATAGGGTATTTTCATCCTTCATATTTTAATTAGGGCATTTATGTCTTGGGACACTAATTTCCTTTAATGAGGCATACAACCCTAACTCGATTCCTATTTGCATCACTTTTGAGATCCTTATGGAAATATCCATTATTATGATTTACTTCTCTCTTCTTGAATCTTAAGATGGTTGAATCCTCATTTATGGGTCCTTTGACCGTAATTGATATGCCATGAATGTTCTCATCCCTTTGCAAATAAAAAAGACCGGACTTTAATTCTTGCCACTCTATTCCATGTATGGTACTAACTAGTATTATCTCTAGTGGTGATGTTTCTACACAACCATATATTAAGGGAGTGGGGTTTCATTCCCTGTGATGGGTAGTGGAGCTTTATTCCCCCTATCACATATTATATATATCAGCACTATGGTTTTGTTCCTCATCCAAACATTGGGGTTTTATTCCCATGATATGTTTTACATTTTGCACAATGGTTTTAGTCCTCCTTCCCTTGGCATGGCATCTTGTGGTAACTCAGTCGTACTGCATATAGTTTTAGTCTTCCTAAGATATTCATGCATTATTTTACTTGATTACAAATGTGGAATATTTAGAAGGCAATAATTCCATCCTTATCGATTATCTTCTTTTAGTTAACTGTCTCATTACTCTTTGGTTTTATTATTATTGTACAATACTTAATATTGATCTAACATATTTGATTACATCCCCTTTAATTGGAAACACCTTTATGTGATGCACTTGAAAGTAATTCTTTATTTGCACATATACTAGTTTACACTAGTGCATAGCCTTTTCTTTGTTTCTCCCATTTTTTTGTTTTATTCCCTCACAGATGTAGGTACCTTAAAAGAAGATGACTCATGCATAAATATAGTAGGAAGATGAACTTTGAGGATAGCTTGTGATGGCTGAGTTTCCCTCTACAATTAGTCCTTTTTTTATTTAGTTGAGGATTTTCTTTTATGTGATTCCAATGCTATGATGAGTAATAATGTAAATAAATTATTTTTATGAAAATGTAAATAGTTCATATTTCCACTGTCATATGTTCATGCGGTTTTTCATATCATGCTTTTTATAAATGAAAATACCTACCTTCCCCCATAAGTTCTAGTATGTTTTGATGTGTATGGGTTTATTTGTGGCAACACATCCCATTATCACGCAGATAACGAGGTGTTACGCGAAAACGTGCGGAAAACACCATAACCACAGACTATCAAAAACACGGGTTAATTAAAACCGATTGCGGAAAACTGATAAACTGTGAAACTATTACTTTCCAGTCCTCATCCTGCACAGAAACATGTCATATAAATATGTACATACACAAGATCTGACACGTGTCCACAGCTCAGGAGCATATGTCCATCCATCACATGAGTTCACCACCTGTTCATATATACATAAAGGCCCGCATCCGGCCAAAAGCAGGATATATATACAGATATCATCGAACGATCTTCGTGAAACATCGTCAAAACACTGCCAAGGACCTGAGAGTACAGGGTTGACTCTAGACTCTACTACAAAACATCCAAAACAGCAGCATGTCCAACGCTTTCCTTCTACTTCTCCTCAAGCTGCTCGTCTGCAACACCACGACCACGTCTACCTCGACCACCTAAAAAGGGTGAAAACCAGTGGGGTGAGACAATTGAACAATTGTCCCAGCGGGAAACATAGCTCCCTACCGCAACTATAGAACCTCAGCAAGATAAACCATAACAGCAATTATAACATGAGCAGATATATCAGAAGCAGTTATATATATATATATAGCAATATCATTCTTACCGGCAAGCATACCAGCTGTTCTAAAACTTATAACCAGATGTCTTTCAAAAGAACATGATTATCAAGATAAGGTATATCAACATGTAACAGGATTATTAGAACAGAATATAATGTCACATAACCTGATTATCAAGATAAGGTAGATTACCACATGACCTGCAAGGTATAACGGAATATTACACAAACAAGGCCTCAACCAATGTTTCGTATTTGATTTGATCCGTAAATACTAAACGGTTGTATTACATTTTATTATGCCCTGAGGATTTGAACCGTACCGTTCAAATCCAACCTTCGGTTACGAAACCCAAGCCGGCGCCATACAAGGTCAATGGAAGAGCCGGACTCCACGACCTCTCACCTCATGGTTAGTACATGAGTACAACACAAGCAGGACCGCAGTCGCATGCTGAAGTGGTCTAAGCCACAGGGTTAGCTCCACAGGCTACCCATTCCCTAGCCCACCTTGGTACAGGTCACGGTGCTAGTAAAACTGAGCCACGGGCCTGATCACCGTGCTCTGAGCCATGAACGCATTCATGCTCCATACATCACATATCCTGAGCCATGGGCCTGGTCACCATGCTCTAAACACGTATCTGAGTCTGCAACCGAAGTTACACTCTTACCTCCTCATTTTCAGGCTAGGAGCAACCTACACATATTCAATAATATGCGCTTCCAGGTTAACCCGTAGGAAAACCCGTTTCACCATCACCAAGTCCTGACGATGATGGATCTATGGCCAGGGCAAACTACATGATATATTTCACTGTGATTAATTAGTATCTTTTAGATGGATTGCAAGATTCAACCAAGTTGTATAACATGCAAGATATAACAGAAAGTAAAGAACATTATATTAGGATTTGATTACATCAACCTGATCCATATCAAGGATCCAACATCACATGTTACCACTTGGCCTCTTGCCAACCATCCAGATCCATCTCAAGGATCATCACATACCACAGGGTCTCAACCCTTCATCATGTACTGTCACTGCCTCTTAAGGCCCACATCATCATCATGGGACCAACACATCACATACATAATCTTAAAGAGCAATTATCAAAATAATGTTACTCATTACATATGTCACATAGCCCTTTCATGGCTAAGTCATCACCTGCATGGTTAGGGTACACAATAATCATAGATTCAACATAAGGAATATGCTCACTATCATGAAATATCATTCAAGATAATCTTCTTATCAATATTACACTTATTTGGTAACCAAGTGTATTAAATACATCATTAACAAACCATACTGATGCTTACCCTTATCTCAAGATTATACAAACAATTAGGGTATATGGAGATCATGTTATGTATACAAAACTAACACTATTATTACCAATGTCATTATTGTTGCCATCAGCTATTGTCATCTTTATCATGAGGCAACCTTTAACATAACTGTCACTTAGCATCATTATTACCAACATTATGATCATTAAACAAACTACTAGAGTAGTTATCATCATTCTCATTATCATTAACAATTAAGCATAACAGGTCACATCATGCATCTATTACATGAGGGCTATCATCATATACATCACTATCATTAGCATCCTTATTATTTGCAAGGCAACATATTACATATTGATGGTATCACAAACACCACCATCATTTTATTGGTTAATGTATAAACATCCACTTCTATCACATAAGGGATCATCACCAAAGAAACTCATACCCTCACTATAGCCTCACAACCCTCATCTGAAACCTATCACCCAACATGGGTATCGGCCACCACACTAACCCTATCGGCCATCATGGCCCAAGGCATGTCACCCAACATGGTATCGGCCATCACATCACTAACCCTATCGGCCACCACACTCAAGCACATAGGGTAGGGTATCGTCCAACATGGCTATCGGCCATTAGGGTATCGCCCATCATGGTGTCGGCCATTAGGGCTATCGGCCATCAGGTCACAAAGCCTATCGTCCAACATGCCATCAACCATATCGGCCAACATGGGCACAAGGCATGACGCCCACCAAGCTTATCGGCCAACACACTAAGCTCACTCTATCGCCCATCATGGGCAAGGGTATCGTCCAACATGAGAGAGGGTGAGAGAGAGAGAGAGAGTATCTTCCATCTCCAAGGGTACTCACCACAACACAAAGAACATTACTATGTCTCCCATCACATCGGTCAACCAAACCCTAGCTCACCCTATCGCCCACTCATGGGCAAGGGTATCGGCCAACTTCAAGGGCTCAACATGTCGTCCACCAAGGTGTCATGTCGGCCTCCAAAGAGAGCACCATGTCGCCCAACATGGTCACCATGCCGGCCAACACTCAAGCTAGGTCAACCTATCGACCTCCAACTCAAGGAACTCAAACCTTAAAGCACCATATCGTTCAACTTAGGGGCAAGTGTGTCGCCCAACACACTCACAAGGAAGGGGTATCGCCCAACCCTAGGTCATCACCTACCCCCAACACAAGAGACTTCAAACCCTAGAAAGCAAAGGTGCTCAAGGAAACCCTAAACCCTAAGGGGGATATCAGCCACCAGGGTACACTAGCAAGGTACAAAAGCAAGGAGCTAAGCTAGTCCACTAACATGCATAGGATCAAGCAAGAGGTAAAGGAGTTAGGGTTAGAAGCTATGCAACCTGCCTTAAGCTCCAAGCTCTAAAGCACTCCAGGGTCCAAAGCTATCGTCCACCAAGCTGCTCCAGGAGGGTGTATCGGCCACCACTTCAGCTCCAAGGGAGTGTATCGACCAACACAAGCAAGATGGAGATGGGTATCGTGCACCAAGGGTGGAGGGGATACCAAAAGAGCAAAGGAGACTAAGGCAAGGAGAAGAGCTACCTATATAGGAAGAAGGGGAGGAGAAACCAAGGTACAACCATGCTATGTGTCGCCAACCCAAGGGACACATGTCCACCAACTCAAGCCACTTCTCATGCAAGCCAAGAGACACTTGTCCAAGACATGCACCAAGGGTCCACCACACCAAACCAAGCATCTTGGGCGACACAGGCAGCAGCTCTGCTGGGTGACACACCAGCCTGCTGGTCGACACAAAGCAGGTCTTGGCCGACACAAGGCTCAAACAAGCCCAAACAAGGAACTCCAAGGCCCAAACAAGCTCAACTCAGGCCCAAAGGACTCAAACAACAAGCCCAAACCTTCCTCTCATCCCTAGAGGAAGCAAAGAGGGGAAAACATCTCAAAAGATGGCAAACTTGCACACAAAACCCTGCACTTGGGTTATTTGCAAGTAGCCCCCTCGAACTCTCAACAAAGCTCAACAAAACCCTAATCACCACTTAGGGTGATTAGCAAGCATCAAACCACTAGGGTTAAGCAAAACAAACAGGGTAAACCCTAAACGCAGGTCAGGGTCCTTACATTATTCCTCAATTAAGTAAGCAATAGATCCCATCTCAGGTCCCACTCCTTGCAAGTATGGTATCAGAGCCTCAGTAGTCGGTGAATATGACTATTTTAAGTTATCTTGTGATGTATCTAGAACTATGCCTTATTTTGTTTGTTAGTTGACCTATAGAGGTTGTTCAAGGTTTCTACCCCTTAGTCACGTGAAATTAACTAGGGTTTCATTCCTCACTTAGCTTGCACATCCTATTTCCCTGGACACTTTTTGGTTCTAACTTGGCCTATGCTAACCCTAACTACCCCTACCCTCTCCTTGGAGGATTGAAGTTTATCTATTTAAGAGCTGACACTTATAGTGATTATATCCTAAATCTTGGATTAGTGGGAAATCTTAAGCTCTCCTTGTGGTGGTTGATTCACCCCGACACCCCATGTATGTCACATCTATATTGGTTGAGCTCATTAACAATCTAGATTGAATGCTATTTAGTCATTGTGTGCTTAATAGTAAGCATGGGCATAGAAGGAGGGAATCGTGATATGCACAATTGTAACACACGGTGTACCAAGTAATAAAATATCAACACTTTTTATCAGTTTTGCTAAATAGTGAATGATCCTCCATTAGTACTCCTCTAATCTTTTTACTCTAATTGTTGGCTTTCTCTAACCGTCTGTGGCTAAGGATGTTTATCTAAAGAACACATATCATAATTGTCCAACCCATTGGTCTTTTTGTAATAGTCTAGAGTTAAATGGGAGAACTCTTCTTGGGTTCGTCTCCAGGCAAGATGAATGTGAGGTAAACATTGAGAGATAATGGTGATTTTCTATGGAGTGAGGGTGATTGGGGAAATTCAAATCAAATGGAGACATAATGAGGGAGGGAAATGAACTCTAAACAATATTCATTTCCAAGATACAATTTCCCCACTTCTAGCAACTTTGATTATTGTCTATTATACTAAGAATTTGATATCAACTCAATCCCATCGAAAATCATGGGCGAGAATGCCACACAGAGGTTGAGTGAGCATTGAAATGATGCTAGCAGTGGGGTTGAACACTAGCACACAAAAAGGGTTCCATTTTGGATTCCAAAAATGACTATACATAGCAATTTTCATACCTCAACATGAGAAAAGTTGTACTAAATTCATCCCGATTGGCAAAAAATGATGAGACCAAATCCAAATTTAGTGTTTGAGATGAGACAGGTGTGGTATCTGCATGATTGTGTGAGACAACATGGGTGCAAATGTGGTTAACCTATGGTTGTTTGACCTAAGTATCGTTGATCTTTTGAATATCATGAAATAAAAGTTGGGTCAAGATTGTATATAGGGCCACCAAAATAGAGTATATGTATGCGATTTACTTTGATACCATGCTAATTTCTAACACCCACAAGTCAACCATCCTTCTATGTGGTCAGATAATTCCTTGATCCAGTCACTTTAAGAGTTACAAACTTTTGAGAATTTAAACACATTTAATCCTACTTCCGTCAGTTCAAATCATAGAATATCACCAACTTTTGACCTTTTATCATTGGTGGACATGTCATATTAGAAACTGATGTTGAATTCGGTCTTATTTTCCAACACTTTAACATAAACAATATATCCACGGTGTTTGTAAAATTAGATTTTCCTTAACACTACTTTAGATTGGATTAGCTATAATTTTATCTACGTACATTCATACATATGTCATTTCATAATTTGAGACTTTATGCAACCAATAACTATTCAACGTTTGCTTACAAAATCTAAGGTCTCAGAATATCAATACTTGAATGATGATGATGAAATTAGTTCCTAAGAAAGAAACCATCCTAAATGACCGGTCCTAATAAGACAAGGCAACTGTGTAGTAGTTGCGATGCTTAAGAAATGAAAAAACTCCATATGTTCAAATGAAAATCTTGCGTGTTTGGTTGATCGGCAGAAACTGATATCAAAATGAAAAGCATTATCGCATACTCGTGTTTCATTTTGTTTGATAATCGATTCACTTGTAATGGAACGGACAATTCTTGCTGACGATCAGATCAACCATATAGATGGTTCAACAGTACAACAGTCACAAATATGCATTCATTGATGTTCGTGTATATACTTATCTTTTTATTAGTTTTCACATTTAATGTCATTTTCACCGGCGATCTATGAGCAATCCCCTTTTTAAGGTGATTTAGTCCAACACCATCATAACATGTGATCATATAACTATGGTTTGGATGGAATCCCCGTGTGTATGTGTTTTCTCGAAAAAATCAGTTGTACTTTAATTTAGTTTTTGTTGTTGCCGTCTATTATTGGTGGGGACTCATAATTTGGCTTAAATTCACGTGTATATAGTGGAATCGATTTTTCTTTTTGCCCAACGACTTTTTGGTGTAAAATGTCTGTTCTACATTTTCATGGTTGCAAGGCAGAGAATGACTCAACAAGGAGTATTTGTGTCGGGAAGCTACCATCCCAATAATTCACTGAATAATGCCTGGTTCAAAATTAAAAGCCATTTCACATGGGCTGCATGAAGAACAATATTCAACTAGTGATTATAATTATTCAAATGGCGAGACGACATGTGAAATTGTATACGGCTATTCCACATTTCTTTTTGTAGCGAGGAACAACATGGCCCAACAAACATATATGCAGCTACGTCTGAGAAACTATTATCCCAAAAGTTTCACTAAATGATTCCATCAAGCCATTCGAAATCAAAAGTCATCTGGCGTGAGCTTCACAAAGACCAATGAGCTAAAGGAGGGAGGAAATGACTGTAATGATTGAATTCTTAATACACGTCTGGGGTACATGTATTCAATATGGTTAAAATAGCAATTCAAGGGGCACGACGACATTCTTAGCAATAACAAAGAGGTACCCATCAATGACGTTTACCTATCATGGTACAAGACAATGTTTGAAATAACTGCACCGTAGCGACGTCGATGCGAGAAAAAATAAAATAAAAAAAGACTGACTAGGGTGGGATAGATTGACGCTTTCGCCTGTTGGTTGGTTTGAGACTCTAGGGTCCACGCGGTTGAGGGAATATTGTCGGTAATAATTAGGATTATCCCCTTTGTAATCTTTTACCGGCTGAGGCTGATCCTATGTGGGTTGAACGCTTGCGATCTCACGAATTCTCTGCGGCGTCGCAATCGAATTTGAGAAAGGCGTGAGAATACTCATGAGTTGCCTGAAGAGGGAGGAGAGAAGTGGTGGAGCTTTCGCTTGCTCAAGTAGTGGGACTAGACCTGTCAAACTGGGTCAGAATCCGCGGGCGCCCACGGGTCGATCCGTTTAAGTTGGATTTAGGTGGCAAAATTTACCACCGCTGAAAATCACCCAAACTCATACACACCCGTTTATTTAGCGGGTTTCACGGGTGATCCGCGGGCACCCGCGGGTGACCCACTTAACTGAAGCAAATATATTTATATACATAATATATGCATACACTTTTTAAAAGATGTTACTTGTTTCATACAAGTCAAATCTTTACTTTTACCAACAATAATTGTATGCTCTTTATTTAATAGGAAATAACAAGTACTTGTAATGTTAGAAATATCTAATGTTACATGATAAAATTATGTGTTGTTTTTGTGATATTTATCTATAAAAACCACGTTGGTTTTCTTATTTTACATTGACATACAACAACTAGCTGTCATTTTTTCTTTAAATTTGCATAAATATATATCAACAACTAATCTAATAGTTTGACATCAAACATAGGAGTTGGTTTCTTCCTTTGCACTATATTTGACATAAAAATAATAGTTACAACATGTTTTAAATGTAGTTTTTAGTATTAGGGAAAGCAACTAGAAACTTATTGTTGATTGGACACATTTTAAATGGGCACCCGCGGGCAACCCGCAACCAGCTGGGTCGGGTTTGGGTGGGCTTTTCTTCCACCCATTTAGAAGTGTATCTTTTTGACCCGCACCCGCCAGACCCGCACCCGCAACGACCCAACCCAAACTCAACTCACTCACCCGTTTGACAGGTCTAAGTGGGACTGCTTGGTGGTAATAGTACACCCATATTTGACAAACCCTATGCGCAGCCTCTCATCTCCTATCCAAGAAGATTGGCTGATGAGGAAAAGAAACAGTAAAGACCACTGGCGCACAGTTAGGGACCTACCCCACACCCTCATCTATTTCATTTCCCACCTTCCAGATTTTCGGTTAGATAAGTGGAGGCTCGCACAAATGGCCCCTTATGTTTTATTCATCATCTTCTATTTGTAAGTCTGGCATTCAGATCCGACTACCACTAGATGCTGCTATTTCTCGAAAGGAAAAAAGAGAGGTGCGGGATTTGGACAAGTTACTAGAATCAAAACTGAAACTGATGCTTTTTTCTGTGTGTGGATGTGGGTGTGGGTGTGTGTGTTGTTGGGTTCGGGAATCTTTAATTCTCAAGGGGCTCCAATGATGTTTCTGAGCCACAACGAACAACACTGTGGGCCAACTCCTCCATGTGCTCATCCATTGGCCTAGGTGACGTTGGCCTCCACAAGGGCCATGTTCTATATGGCACCACGACGACATCGTCTTCGATGTCTACTTTTTTTTTATATAAATCATGTTGAATATCAGATAAGGGCAGAAGTAAAACCACAATCTATGCACAAAGTGTTCATGTAACACCCCTCCATGCACATATATACATTAGTAGAAGCAAACCCTATGTTGTCCATAACATCGGTCACTTGACTTGGAGGGACATTACAAAACATGATATTCATAGCAAAAAGATAAATGAAACACCATGCATTAAAATTGAACTTGATTTATATATTGTTTACAATTAGTTTCTTGAATTGAAACTTACTAAGATATACATGATTAAACATTATTAATACATGAAGTTATCTATAACATCAGGATCTTCTATTGTAGATGGCACCCCACCATATGTATCTTTAGGAAACATTGATCTACTCCAGTTGAACTTCATATAACCCTTTCTTAGAAGTTGCATTGTACCTACGGGCATCACGCTCCCAACGATGCATGCAATAAAAATCATATTAGAGTAAGCGGCATTGAGCATTATTATAACAAAAATAATAATTTGACAATAAGGAAACGTAGAAATTAATTGAATAGAGATTTCTATTCACATAACTTAATCTTGGTGGTTGATTAGAGTATCCTTGATACTTATACACCAATGGTGCTCATAAGGCCCGTAGGCTCAGCATTAACATGATGAGGATGAAATAATACAACCCATTACATGATTCATCATTATCTTGGAATAATAATCATACTGATTTCACATGAACATGACATGAATTCTAGAAATAGCATTGAAGCATAAAATTAAACTAACAACTTTGTGCGATCTTTCATTAAGTTAATATTTAACTTGAAACACATAACTATGCCTATAATTCACCTTGATCATCATAATAATTATAAGGCAATGAAAACGAATACTAAATACTCAAAGTGCATGAACCTGCTTACCTCTCAATTAGAGAAGATCTTAGTTGTTCTTATTAGTTTGATGAAATCCTATCACGTTCATGGGGTTAAGAAACCCTAATTATCTTGTTCAATCCAAAAACATCCATTAACAATAATCTTAGTTTCTAGGGTTCTATACTAAGTTTGTTGCTTCATTAAAACCAAAATAAAATAGGGCCTGAAACCTAGTCCATCATTTAGATCTCAAAAAACTAAACAAAATTCATATAAGAATCGACCTCATGATCTACCAATTAAAAGATATGGATTTTTATGCATTGCCCAATCATAAATGAGGAAAAATCTGTTGGATCAAGGGATCTTGAGGGGGGTGAATAGAGCTTCACAATTCTCACAAAAAAGGATTAGACCACCAAATTATATTAAGTACAAAAACTTAAACAAATAACAAATTTGATGTCTTAGCTAACAAGCACAACAAGGATGAGAGACAAGGAAGAGCAAACACTTGGACATGTGGTTTAGAGTGGTTCCACATCCTAACTAGGAGCAATGTTAGTCCACTATCTAGAGGTGGTTAATCTCTAGGATTTGCAATCTTGGTACTCTTATATTCCATCATAAGATTACAAGACACAACAACCACACATCCAAGGACTTAGTACCTCAAGCAAAGATCTTCAACCTATAGAAGGATCTTACCCATTTGAACCATGGAGTCTTCAGTCATCAACATGAACTTACCCACTCCTTCTTCAAGTCTTCAGCCTTCAAGGGATTACATATCTTTCTTGAGCGCTTGCCTTGACTATCTCCTTTACTCGGAGATTTGGAACACCTTGCCTTCTTCAACCTTGAAGAACAAAAACCTCTTCTCCTTCACTCGGAGAAGATCTTCAACCTTTTCTTTGATAGGAAAGAGGGTAGGAAGATGGTGGAGGAGAGCTTTACATCAATACATGGAGCAGCTCTCTTACAAAGGAACCTATCTCACTCATACTCATGAATTTGACTTGAAGGTAGAGAGAGAAAGGGGCTCAAAGGGTTAGAACACTCTCAACTAAGCTAGGACCAAGCATGTAGTGAATGAGCAACCTTGGAATGAACTCCAAGAGGTCCTATTTATAGTTGAGGGTGCCCCTTTAAGTTGTGGGACACTTAGATACGAAAATAACCATTTTTTTCTCAAAGCAACAACTCTATTTTTGCTCAAAACACACACCAACGGTCACAATCATTTTTTCTGCAAATTCTGTACAGTACAATCGGTCGAGTTTCAATAAAGATAACTCAACCGATAGAGTAACAGACAAAGCCGATATTCAAATCATCGATCGAGTTTGTCCTGGCAAAACTCGACCGACCAATGAAGATTGATTTGGTCAGGTACTTGATCGGTCAAGTTCTGTGAAACCACAACTCGGTCGATGTTATCTTCAAAAACTTGATCCAGGAAGATTGGTCGAGTTTGCAACTCAACCGATTGACTACCTGTGGTCAATTTTCTAAAATGCATATAAAGTAATTAAAACTTGGTGTTTAGTGTCCCAATCAATTTTATCAACTAAGTTACAAGTCAATTCATCATTACAAGTGATTACAAAAATGTTCTAAGGTCATTTACATAGATTTCCAAAATTGCACACTTGTAGCTCTTTTGACTTGAACTTGACCCAATCTAGGGCTTTGGATTTTTTATCCTTTTCTTGTACCTAACATCTGAAATCAATCTTTAATACACATATTAGATACATATGAATGGAATGGTTAAATCATTATCAAAATATGGACAATGTATAACCTCTAGGTCAACAAAATCCACGTGGGTATTTATAATCCAAAAACCACATACACTTGGCTTAGTTGGACCAATTGCGCTCGTCCAGGTGTCCAGGGAAAAAATGAGTGGCTATCCGTGATGGAAATCAATACAGAGGCGGAAAGGAGAACTTTGCCCATGGCTAAGCGTGACAATTAAAAATGATCTAAGGTAAAATTGGGATACTACTGCCACCATTGTTCAATACTCGAACAATGGTATCACAACGATACAGGGGGTCTGTGATCTCAGAATCATGATTCCAAACTGGGGTAAAGATCAAGAATTCTATCCTTGAACTAGCATCCTGAGATCAATGTGGTCTCAATGACTCATGACTTAGGTGCTACAACAGCAAGGTGAACGAGAAACACCTCATGTCGTTGGAGTAGGTGTCTGTTGAGAAGGGGAAGCACAAAATGATTAGATTGCGGGAAAAGCTAGCATCCTAAGATGATCTGAGACACCTTGATGAATCCGAGGGCGATGAAAATAGAAGAGAAGATCATTTACTGTCCATGAATTGGTGAAGGATCTCTGATCAGGGAAAAAGAGGCAAATCTGGGATACCTGCAATCTTGGCAAAAATTTGGTAGCTGAAGCTCCCTTGGGTTCTGGTTGACTCATATGTTCTTCTTTTGAGGATGGCAGAGGTTGAAGAGGTTGTGTCAAAGTCGACCGTGTGGCAGAAAATTGGCGGGAAAGGGGAAGATGAGCGCAGGGCTCTCTGGGTAAAACGAAGATGATGATTCGCTTTTCTGAGGATCCTAGATCATTTTCTATAGGTTTCTTATGTAGTCCGAGCATTATGGAGTGTCTAGGGTCAGAGGTGTCTGAGTTTCTGAGAAATAGGGACGCTCTCGATGACTGAGGGCTCTAGGGCATCCAACCCTATCATATCTGGTATGGAATAGATCAGGCTGTTGTGAGGATTGTGGAGGCGAAGAAAACGAGACCAGCGGGACTCTATAAGGAGCAATCAGGGTAAAAGAAGATCGATGCAAAGGTGAATCCAAGAGGGACTGGACTCCGGGCGGGAGGGATGACCCTCGCGACCCGCGGACCTGAGGTCTGACCTGGATCATCCGCGTGACACTCCTAATAAAACCAAGACTTTATGTTATGTTATCAAATCAACTTATATTTGCTTAAAACTATGAAAAACTTTCTAAATTAATTAGAGGGGTCAAATAAGGTCCAATTGACCTCAAATTTCAACCATAGGTGGATTAAGGAGTCCATAATCCATCTATCTTGTTGTATCTAGGTTTTGATAACCTTTTTCCCCATATTCTCATAAAGATCATTATCTCAATGTATACGAATTAAGAGGAATTATATTTCTTTACTGAGTTCTATTTTGAATCAAAATTAGAGGTATGATGGAAAATCTCATTATATTTGGGCAACTTGCATCAATGATTGGGATTTTGAAAAGAAAAGTTGAAAATTTGCACTAAGGACCCTAACTTATTTTATTTACAAATTTGGGATGTTACAATTCTACCCACCTTAGAAAAATTTTGTCCTCAAAATTTCTAAGTACTACCCACCTTAGGGTTTTACATATATGTACACTAACTCATGATCCGGTGATAACATTTCATAATGAATAACTAACATAAACATGATAAATGAATTATCATTGCATTATATATAACTGTAACATCCCTGACCTGGGTTATGAGTTAACCCTAGGTGTTTTGCCTAAATATGTAATTAAATCCTTGTGATTAACTCTGAGCATGTAATTAAATTCCCAGAAACGTATATTTCAGTATTTTCTCCTTTTTATTTTAAAGTTGTAGCATTGTTTTGATATACAGGGACCTATGTGCAATTTACCCAGTTAAAAAGGGTTAGCTTGCAATTTGCACATGATGAGATGTTCCTCTAATGTTGAGACATCATGAGAATCTGTTTAGCCAAGTTTGAGGGATTTCCCAAGCTAAGGCACCAAGGTGCAGCTGTGGAAGCAATCCCGGTGCTTGAAACCGTAGTCTGGGGTAAAATGCAATTTACCCAAATAAAGGGATGCAATTTGTAAAGAATGTCATCTAAAGTATCTTTTTAGACTCTTGCCATCATTTAGAGAAGAAATGATGAGGAATTCACCTCAATTGAGTTATCAAGTTATGAGATATGCCTTGTGATTGAATAATCAGGGTATATGTGCAATATCCCTTTAAGTATGAACTTTATTATTAGATTGTTCTTCCTTGCCTTCTTTTCTATAACTTAAGATAAGGTTTGTCCTTAGAATAAAGAGGAAGGGACGAGCAAGTAATAAAGGAAGGACTTAGTTGGAATAAAGGGAAACTTATGAACTAATGTTGAAAATCCTACCCCATATATATAAGCTCTCCTTCCCTTAGTTGCAAGGGAACTTACCCTTCGTTCCCTTACTGTTTCATTTCACCAAAGACGACCAAGGACTTCCTTGGAGCTAAGGAGGACGACCAAGGGGTGCAAGGTAGGTTTAAACCCCTCTTCTTGCCTAATTCCATGGTTAGAATTCGAATTCAAGGTCAGCTTCATGGCTAATTCTCAAAACCCTATCTTTCTAGCCGTCTCTTTTCATCCTTCCTTGGAGTTTTCACCTTGGCCAACCTGTAAGAACTCAAGGACGCCATTAGAGCTTGGAGCTTGAAAGCTTGGAGCTCAAGAAGCAAGCTTTAGGCGGGTTTTATAACTCTAAACCTATGTTTTACTATGTGCATCTTTATATGCGTTTTAATGATAGCTCTTAGTGTTTCCCTACTTTTCCCTGCTATTTTGCAAGCAAACCCATGGGATATTCGTACTGTTCTTGAGCTAGGAGATGAAGGCGTGATTTCCAAGAAAAACCCACCGCTTTTCTTTTCCTTAAACGGTCCTAACAGTTTGCTCTCTCGGACTCAAGACCGCGAGGTGAGCAAACGGTCTCGAGACCGCGACAGGGCAAACGGTCTCAAGACCGTTTGGCCCCGTTGACCGAGCGTGGACCGTATAAGAAATCTGTTTATAATTATATAGGCTAATTACCCTCAAAATGTGGGAGACTAACTCCAAAGGAATCGGGAGATATGACCTTTTTAAGTCACAACTTTAAATGAATTAATTGCTGATTTTCAAACGGTCTGAAATTGCCTTTTTGGGCAAACGGTCTCAAGACCGTGTAAGGTCGTTGACAAAGCGTTGACCGTATGAGATTACTGTTCAAAATTATGTGAATTAACAACTCACCAAGTTTGATGGTCTAATTCCAAACGGGCTAAGAGTTGAAGGGTGAATACTAGGGCTAACCCTAGATAAAATTAGTACTGAAATTATGGTGACCTAATTAGGGTTTTTAGGGTTGATTGACCTAAACGGTCTCAAGACCGTTTGGGGGTCACCAAACGGTCTCAAGACCGTGAGGGCAATCAACCAAGACCGTTTGGAGGTCTGGGGTCAAGGATAGTTGACCAATTAAAGGTACAATTACACCGAATTACATTGCAATTAAATATTGACATGATCATCAACTCAATAGGTCAGATCTTGATGAATTTGCACTAGAATCCAAAATTGGATGGGAAAACGGTCTCAAGACCGTTTGGAACTCATCCAAACGGTCTCAAGACCGAGAGGACAATCACCAAGACCGTTTGAAGGTCTAGGGTTAAGTATTTTGACCAATTGAGGACCCAATTGCAAATAAGTTATCAATTTAATCAAAATTCTGTTTTGTGGTTCAATCATGGTTCAACCCCTATCAAATCACCTTAGACTTTGATGAAATCTTGGGCAAACGGTCTTAAGACCATGTGGGGTCCACCCACATGACCTCAAGACCGTTTGGGCCAAGTTTGGGCCCAATTGGAGCTCAATTGAAGGGTTCAACCTTGTGTTGATGCACATTGTTGAGTGTTGATGGGTGAACATTGATAGACCCTAATTGAATCGATTTCAATCCTACTTGGTCAACAATTGAGGGTCTATTGGTTGACCAATTGGTCAAGCATAATCTTGATTAACCCAATCCATAGGTGGTCAACATAGATTGGACCTTTTGAAGGCTTCCACATCGTTTGACATTATTGGTTGCACCTTTGAGCCTTGTTGAAGGACCAAGCGGCTGAGACCATGAGAGCCTCGCGGTCTCAAGACCGTGAGAGGGCTCGCGGTCTCAAGACCGTGAGGGCACTCACGGTCTCAAGACCGTGAGGGCACTCACGGTCTCAAGACCGAGAGGAGTCTCACGGTCTCAAGACCGTGAAGGGCCTCGCGGTCCTGAGGTCAAAGAAGGGCAAACGGTCTTCATGACCCTCGCGGTCTCAACTCAAATTGGTCTTCGCGGTCTCAACATTAACTTGAACCAATGGAAGGCTTCGCGGTCTTGAACCCTTGAAGAGGCTCGCGGTCTTGAAGCCTAAGGGGGCTCGCGGTCTTGAAGCCTAAGGGGGCTCGCGGTCTTGGAGCTAGAAAGAGGCTCGCGGTCTTGGAGGGTCAAAGTGGGCAAACGGTCAACACTTTCAACCAATCTCAACCCAATTGATGATTAATGATTGAAATCAATCAATGTGATTCAAGGTTGACCTCATTCAATCATTTGATGATGTAAATGGTTCAATGTTGCCCAAATCAAACCCTAGTGATAATCTAGGATAGTAAGGGGTTATTTGACTAAGGTTTTTGACCATGATGATGATCAATGGGGTGAATTACCAAAATACCCCTGAAGGGTCAATTAAGTTATACCTTGCTCAATTCAAACCCTAATTACATGAGAATGATGTTTTTAGTCATAATGACTCTATCCAACTTGATCTAATCTAATGTTACCATCAACCATTAGTATGATGAAAGAGAAAGAAAGTACCCTAGAGAGAGAAAGTAACTCTAATCACATAATGGTGATGCTTTTGGCTATGTTAGCCTATGATGACTCAATCTAACCTGTTTTAGAGTGATGTTGACATCACCTAACATTATGATGAGAGAGAAAGTACTTCTAGAGAGAGAAAGTACTTCTAGAAAGAGAAAGTACCCTTTTTAAAGTGCAAACTCAACTAAAGCATCTCCAATGCACATGAGTGAGTATAATTAGGGTATGATCCACCTGTGTGAGGTCATAGAAACCCTAATTATGATAAATGATGAACCTTTAACCAATCCAAGAGCATCAATGAAGATGTTACTCATACATGATGATGTTATGAGTTTAATTCACCTCGATGTGAATAGTAAACCCTAATTCAAGGGTGATGACATGTAATGTGAATAGTAAACCCTAATTCAAGGGTGATGACATATAATGTGAGTAGTAAACCCTAATTCAAAGGTAATGGCATGCTTTTGAGTATTAAACTCTATTTGATTTGAATTAGAAATTTAACTCTTATGACAAGAGTAGGAAGTACATTCCTTATTGTTGCATTACCTTTATCAGATGTATTAACCATGCAGGTTCTGATATGAAGGTAATCATATCCAGGTATGGATGTTGATGTTATATTCATTAAAGGCATGTTGTTAGCCTTATGAATAAGTAAAGTAATCTGATGCCTTGCCAGTGGCATCCTATGCTGATACTGGGCTATGAGAGCCATGAATACCGTCAAGGTCATGCCTTAGAGATGACTTGTGATGAGGATAATGAGAAATGATGATTGATATGAGTTAGGCCTGTTACATTTAGTATTCTTCTTTTATAGCTGCTATGCTATTGTTATTGTTTGCAGAACAATGTATGCTGTTAAAGAATACTGAATGTACCTAACTAATCAAGTATAATGTAGAGCCCTGATCATAGATCCATCATTGTCAGAAATTAAATGATGGTGAAACAGGTTTTCCTCAGGGAACTCCTGGAGCACATACTTCTGAGTATGTGGGGTACATGGATGTGTAGAACCTTACATCCTAGTGTAGGAAAGTGATGTAGATGTGGAATCCATCCATCCTTCACTATAGTTCCATACCGTATCAGTGGTAGGTAAACATGAAACCTCCTGATGATGAAGAAAGCTCAGATATCCGTATCAGTGGTAGGTAAATATGAAACCTCCTGATGACGAAGAGAGTACAGAACGCCACTGTGACTCTAGAATAGCGAAGGACCAGTTTACCCTGGTGAGCTATAGTAGTAGAGACACGAGATGTCCTACAAGTGATCCTCTTACTGACTGAGGAAGGTGAAGGTCATGAGAATCCGGCTCTCTTAATGACCTATGTATGATACTGATGCGGCTTCTCAGCGATCAGTTGGAGTATGAGTGGTAAGCCTCATCTCCACAGGGCATAATGTTGTTTGTAAAACATAATCAACCATATAGTATAACTTGTTAGAGATAACTCCAAGTTAGTTGATTGATGTTACATTGCAATAGTGTTTATATTCTCCATATCTCCTAAATGGTTGAGATCTTGTTATACCTGCAACTGTTACAGAATGCTTTGAAGGCTTTACTGTTTAAAATATTCTTTGATGTTATAATAAAGCTTCTGGTGAAGAGTTATAACTCTCGCTGGGACAATTATGTATAATTGTCTCACCCCGTAGGCTTCAACTTTTTAGGTGGACGTCGGAGACGAAGGAACCAGCCTACAGGTGATCAGTCTCAGCAGCAGCATCAGGGGCAGCAGTAATCTCAGGTGGAGATTGTCCTGCCCTATGGTGTAGTTAGAGTCAGTCCTATGTGTCCTCTGTACTCTCAGGTCTTGGAGTCTTTTTGTATAAGTGATCTTGAGATTTTGTATCCTGATGTATATAATTACTCAAGAAGTAATTATCCTGAGATGTAAACAGTTTACCTCACTTTATGAAAGAGGCTTCTATGGATTCAAGCTCTTATCTCGAAAAGTTTTAATTTCCCGTGATTTTTGTCTTCCGCTGATTACCGATTCGCTTCCGCTAAGTTTTAATCATGTTTATGTCATGGTTTGGAGATCAGAGCCCACAACTAGTGGTATCAGAGCTCCAGGTTCAGTTGAGTCTACAGAGGCATAGGACTTAGGATGTTGAGTCTACCTTTAGTACTCCTTCCTCATCTAATAGAATCTTCTGCTCCTCAGGAGAAGAAGATACATAAGAATGTCAGAACATCACGATGAGCACGTGGAAGAGAGTAGTGCTAGTGCACCTCGAGGTGGTGCAAGAGTTCCGAGAATAGAACAACTTGCACCTGAGTCGCCAAGAGAGCCACCCCAGTTCGACCCAGCTGACATGAGTGATCCAGCTGTACAGACGATGTTCGGGCAGTTTATGACTGCCATGACACATATAACCGATAGGATGCCCATCCCTGCACCTAGGGCACCTGTCCAGCCTGAAGCACAAGGTATCGGTAAGACGTTCGAACGACTTCGTCGTGTCGGAGCTACCGAGTACTTCGGAACTGCCGACCCTGCAGATGCTGACTTATGGTTGACAGAGTTGGAGAAGGCTTTCAGGATTCTTATGATTCCGGAAGCTGAGAAGGTTAGACATGCTGTCTATCTTCTCAAAGGTAGTGCTGGTCACTGGTGGAACATGGAAGAGCAGAAGAGACCTGGAGTAGAGTTCTCATGGGAAGAGTTTCGTCGGGAATTTATCAATAGATATTTTCCAAAGACCTTCCTAGATGAGAAGATCTCTTAGTTTGAGAAACTAAGGCAGGGTATGATGAACATTAGTGAATATGAAGCTAAGTTCATGGAGTTGTGCGGTTCTGTCCGCACATGGCCGCTACGGATGAGGAAAGAATCAGAAGATTCGAGAAGGGTTTGAATTCCGATATGTCAACCCCTGTGTCTACCTTAGAAAACAGAGAGAGATTCTCTACCTTTGTTGAGTCAGTCCGAAGGATAGAGAGATCTGTGGTTGAGAAAAGACAAACCCGTAAAAGATATCCACAGTTCCAGGGTTCTTCATCTAGGGATTCCAAGAAACCTAGATTCTCTGCACCTAACCCTCCACCACCCAGATCGAGTTTTCAAACTCAATGGACACCAAGCAGAGGTAGAGGACGGAGTCAACCGCTTCAAGGGACGCACAGTTCTGCATCAGTGTCAGTTACTGGACCACCCAGACCACAACAACAGGAGAAGAGTTGCTACAACTGTGGTAAGATGGGACACTTGATGAAGGATTGCCGTTCTAGGCCTGTCGGTGTGACACAACAACCCCCAAGACAGAATCAACAGGGATCTCAGAATAGACAACATCAAGGAGCAGCTCGAGGACGTGGACAAGCGTCTCAAGCTGGATCATCAGCACCACCTCAACACCAGGCGACTGCGAGGTTCTATGCTATGAACCCACCTGAGGCAGTGGTCAATCCACGGGTAGTGGCAGGTCAGATGAAACTTTTATATTCTGATATATCTATATCCTGTGTTGTATCTGTTCTGATTGATCTGGGTGCCACACACTCTTTCATCACTCGTGAAGTGATTCGTAACTGCAATATGACTGTTAGTCATAGGACGGATAGTTTGTTGTTAGAGACTCCGTTAAGAGGGTCTGCCGTTTTGCAGGAGGTATGTTCTCCCTGCATCCTTTTCTTTTCTGACCATCGCATTCAAGTGGATCTTATACCACTTGATATGCAGGGATTTGATATAATCCTCGGGATGGATACCTTAGAAAGGTATAGAGTTGTCTTGGATTGTGAGTCCAAGTTGGCTGTGTTTGCTGATGAAAGCAGCACATGGATCTTTCAAGGTGAAAGAAAGATTCTGCCTACCTGTCTTGTGTCAGCTATGGTTGCTGATAAGCTGTTGAGGCAAGGATGTTATGCATTCTTAGCCCATGTGGTAGATGTTACCAAGGAAAGGACCAATCCTGCTGAAGTTCCCATAGTCAGGGAATTCGAGGATGTGTTTCCTGAAGAACTTCCTGGTATACCACCACCTCGGGAGATTGATTTTGAAATTAATCTGATCCCAGATACGAAACCCATAGCTCAAACTCCGTATAGAATGGCTCCTGCCGAGATGGCAGAACTCAAGAAACAGCTTCAAGAGCTACTTGAGAGAGGTTTTATCCGACCGAGTACTTCACCTTGGGGTGCTCCGGTCTTGTTTGTTAAAAAGAAAGATGGGTCAATGTGGTTGTGCATCGACTATAGACAACTCAATAAAGTAACAATAAAGAATAAGTATCCTCTGCCGAGGATTGATGATCTCTTTGACCAGTTGCGTGGTGCAACAGTCTTTTCAAAGATAGACTTGAGGTCTGGATATCACCAACTCCGTATTAAGGATAGTGACATATCCAAGTCTGCCTTTAGGACAAGATATGGTCACTATGAGTTCACGGTTATGTCGTTTGGACTAACCAATGCACCAGCTGCATTTATGGAACTCATGAATAGAGTTTTTTGACCTTTCCTTGATCAGTGTGTTGTCGTCTTCATAGATGACATTCTGATCTATAGTAAGGATGCTCAGCAGCATGAGCAGCATCTTCGCCAAGCTTTGACCTTGCTAAGAGAACATAAGCTGTATGCTAAGTTTAGCAAGTGTGAGTTCTGGCTGCCGGAGGTATCTTTTCTTGGACATGTAATATCCACCTCGGGAATTCGTGTTGACCCTGCAAAGGTAGAATCTGTTCTACAATGGGAACAACCGAAGACACCGACGGAGATTCGAAGTTTCTTGGGGTTAGCTGGCTATTATCGAAGGTTCATTAAGAACTTTAGTTCTATAGCTTTACCTTTGACCAAGTTAACCTGGAAAGATGTTCCTTTTTCTTGGAGTGATAAGTGTCAACAATCTTTCCAGTTGCTGAAGGAGAGGTTGACAAGTGCACCTGTATTAGTGCTACCTGAACAAGGAAAAGGATATGTATTTTTCTATGATGCTTCCAAGAATGGACTTGGATGTGTGTTGATGCAGGATAAACAAGTGATTTCTTTTGCTTCCCGACAGCTTAAGAAACACGAGGAGAATTATCCAACACACGATCTGGAGTTAGCAGTTGTGGTTCATGCTTTGAAGATCTGGAGACATTATCTCTACGGAGAGACATTCCAGATTTTCACAGACCACAAAAACCTTAAGTATATCTTCTCTCAGCATGAGCTCAACATGAGGCAACGTCGCTGGATGGAGTTAATCAAGGACTACGACTGTACAATTGATTACCACCCAGGAAAGGCTAATGTTGTTGCAGATGCCTTGAGTAGGAAATCAGCAATATCAACCATGAATGGAGCACAACTAAACTCTTTAGTATGCTCTAGGAGAGATATGCTTATCTCTTTAAGGCAAGACAATGTACAGTTGAAAGTGTCATTGTTAACCGGTTTGTTAGCTGAAATGCATATTAAACCTACTCTAAGGGAACAGATTAAAGAAGCACAGCTAGGTGATGCTGCAGTTCAACATATAAGATCTGAGTATGGAAATGAGAAGCAAGATGGTTTTCATGACTCAAAAGATCAAGTAGCTTGTTATAATGGAAGAATGATAGTGCCGGATGTGGACAACTTGAGGAAGTTAGTCCTGGAAGAAGCCCATTCTTCCATGTATGCTATGCATCCAGGGAGCACCAAGATGTATCGGAATTTGAAGGATCTGTATTGGTGGCCTGGAATGAAGAAGGACGTTGCAGAGTTTGTTCTGAGGTGCCCTGTGTGTCAGCAAGTTAAAGCTGAACACCAGAAGCCTGCAGGAACAATGCAACCTTTACCCATATCACAGTGGAAATGGGACCATGTGACCATGGACTTTGTTGTTGGCCTACCCAGGACAAGCAAAGGACATGATTCCATTTGGGTAATTGTTGATAGGTTGACTAAGACAGCACATTTCTTATCTGTCAAAACAACCTATTCTGCTGAAAAGTTATCAGAGTTGTATGTTCAAGAGATAGTGCGTTTGCACGGAGTTCCTGTCACAATAGTTTCGGACAGAGGTCCTCAGTTTACAAGTCGTTTTTGGGAACAATTGCACAGTGCCTTAGGCACTAAGCTAAAGTTTAGTACGGCCTTTCATCCACAGACTGATGGACAGTCGGAAAGGACCATACAAACCTTAGAAGACCTGTTGCGAGCATGTGTTCTCCAGTTCACCGGAAGTTGGGATCTACACCTAAGCCTGATAGAGTTTGCCTATAACAATAGCTACCAGCATAGTATTGATATGGCACCTTATGAAGCCTTATATGGTAGACGTTGTAGATCACCCTTGTGTTGGTTTGAGACTGGTGAGCACCAGTTGTTAGGTCCTGACCTGGTGCAGCAAACCACAGAAAAGATTAAAGTTATACAACATAAGATTAAGACTGCTCAGGATAGGCAGAAATCTTATGCTGACAAACGTCGTAGACCCTTAGAGTTCCAGGTTGGAGACAGAGTGTATCTTAAAGTCTCACCTTGGAAAGGGGTCCTTCGTTTTGGAAGGAAGGGGAAGTTAGCTCCTAGATATATGGGGCCTTATCCAATCATTGAACGGATTGGAAAGGTAGCATATAAACTAGAGCTTCCCCCAGAATTACAGAGGTTACATCCTGTGTTTCACATTTCTATATTGAAGAAATGTCACCCAGACACCGAGTCAGTTCTACAACCTATGGAGGTAGAATTGAATGATGACATATCCTATGAGGAGGGACCAGTGTCAATCCTTGACAAACGAATTAAAAAGCTAAAGAAGAAAGATATAAGTCTTGTGAAAGTCCTCTGGAACCATCGTGGTATTGAAGAAGCCACTTGGGAGTTAGAGGATGAGATGAGAAGGAAGTATCCTGCCCTTTTCTCTTAGTATGTTTTATCGATTTCGGGGACGAAATCCTTGTAAGGGGTGGATAATTTGTAACATCCCTGACCTGGGTTATGAGTTAACCCTAGGTGTTTTGCCT
Organism: Alisma plantago-aquatica; assembly: GCA_963693085.1. Taxonomy (NCBI): domain Eukaryota; kingdom Viridiplantae; phylum Streptophyta; class Magnoliopsida; order Alismatales; family Alismataceae; genus Alisma; species Alisma plantago-aquatica. The sequence goes on along the minus strand of OY856413.1, from coordinate 764,481,932 downwards.
AAATATGTAATTAAATCCTTGTGATTAACTCTGAGCATGTAATTAAATTCCCAGAAACGTATATTTCAGTATTTGCTCCTTTTTATTTTAAAGTTGTAGCATTGTTTTGATATACAGGGACCTATGTGCAATTTACCCAGTTAAAAAGGGTTAGATTGCAATTTTCACATGATGAGATGTTCCTCTGATGTTGAGACATCATTAGAATCTGTTTAGCCAAGTTTGAGGGATTTCCCAAGCTAAGGCACCAAGGTGCAGCTGTGGAAGCAATCCCGGTGCTTGAAACCCTAGTTTGGGGTAAAATGCAATTTACCCAAATAAAGGGATGCAATTTGTAAAGAATGTCATCTAAAGTATATGTTTAGACTCTTGCCATCATTTAGAGAAGAAATGATGAGGAATTCACCTCAATTGAGTTATCAAGTTATGAGATATGCCTTGTGATTGAATAATCAGGGTATATGTGCAATATCCCTTTAAGTATGAACTTTATTATTAGATTGTTCTTCCTTGCCTTCTTTTCTATAACTTAAGATAAGGTTTGTCCTTAGAATAAAGAGGAAGGGACGAGCAAGTAATAAAGGAAGGACTTAGTTGGAATAAAGGGAAACTTATGAACTAATGTTGAAAATCCTACCCCATATATATAAGCTCTCCTTCCCTTAGTTGCAAGGGAACTTACCCTTCGTTCCCTTACTGTTTCATTTCACCAAAGACGACCAAGGACTGCCTTGGAGCTAAGGAGGACGACCAAGGGGTGCAAGGTAGGTTTACACCCCTCTTCTTGCCTAATTCCATGGTTAGAATTCGAATTCAAGGTCAGCTTCATGGCTAATTCTCAAAACCCTATCTTTCTAGCCGTCTCTTTTCATCCTTCCTTGGAGTTTTCACCTTGGCCAACCTATAAGAACTCAAGGACGCCATTATAGCTTGGAGCTGGAAAGCTTGGAGCTCAAGAAGCAAGCTTTAGGCGGGTTTTATAACTCTAAACCTATGCTTTACTATGTGCATCTTTATATGCGTTTTAATGATAGCGCTTAGTGTTTCCCTACTTTTCCCTGATATTTTGCAAGCAAACCCATGGGATATTCGTACTGTTCTTGAGCTAGGAGATGAAGGCGTGATTTCCAAGAAAAACTCACCGCTTTTCTTTTCCTTAAACGGTCCTAACAGTTTGCTCTCTCGGACTCAAGACCGCGAGGTGAGCAAACGGTCTCGAGACCGCGACAGGGCAAACGGTCTCAAGACCGTTTGGCCCCGTTGACCGAGCGTGGACCGTATAAGAAATCTGTTCCTAATTATATAGGCTAATTACCCTCAAAATTTGGGAGACTAACTCCAAAGGAATCGGGAGATATGACCTTTTTAAGTCACAACTTTAAATGAATTAATTGCTGATTTTCAAACGGTCTGAAATTGCCTTTTTGGGCAAACGGTCTCAAGACCGTGTAAGGTCGTTGACAAAGCGTTGACCGTATGAGATTACTGTTCAAAATTATGTGAATTAACAACTCACCAAGTTTGATGGTCTAATTCCAAACGGGCTAAGAGTTGAAGGGTGAATACTAGGGCTAACCCTAGATAAAATTAGTACTGAAATTATGGTGACCTAATTAGGGTTTTTAGGGTTGATTGACCTAAACGGTCTCAAGACCGTTTGGGGGTCACCAAACGGTCTCAAGACCGTGAGGGCAATCAACCAAGACCGTTTGGAGGTCTGGGGTCAAGGATAGTTGACCAATTAAAGGTACAATTACACCGAATTACATTGCAATTAAATATTGACATGATCATCAACTCAATAGGTCAGATCTTGATGAATTTGCACTAGAATCCAAAATTGGATGGGCAAACGGTCTCAAGACCGTTTGGAACTCATCCAAACGGTCTCAAGACCGAGAGGACAATCACCAAGACCGTTTGAAGGTCTAGGGTTAAGTATTTTGACCAATTGAGGACCCAATTGCAAATAAGTTATCAATTTAATCAAAATTCTGTTTTGTGGTTCAATCATGGTTCAACCCCTATCAAATCACCTTAGACTTTGATGAAATCTTGGGCAAACGGTCTTAAGACCATGTGGGGTCCACCCACATGACCTCAAGACCGTTTGGGCCAAGTTTGGGCCCAATTGGAGCTCAATTGAAGGGTTCAACCTTGTGTTGATGCACATTGTTGAGTGTTGATGGGTGAACATTGATAGACCCTAATTGAATCGATTTCAATCCTACTTGGTCAACAATTGAGGGTCTATTGGTTGACCAATTGGTCAAGCATAATCTTGATTAACCCAATCCATAGGTGGTCAACATAGATTGGACCTTTTGAAGGCTTCCACATCGTTTGACATTATTGGTTGCACCTTTGAGCCTTGTTGAAGGACCAAGCGGCTGAGACCATGAGAGCCTCGCGGTCTCAAGACCGTGAGAGGGCTCGCGGTCTCAAGACCGTGAGGGCGCTCGCGGTCTCAAGACCGAGAGGAGGCTCGTGGTCTCAAGACCGCGAAGGGCCTCGCGGTCCTGAGGTCAAAGAAGGGCAAACGGTCTTCATGACCCTCGCGGTCTCAACTCAAATTGGTCTTCGCGGTCTCAACATTAACTTGAACCAATGGAAGGCTTCGCGGTCTTGAACCCTTGAAGAGGCTCGCGGTCTTGAAGCCTAAGGGGGCTCACGGTCTTGAAGCCTAAGGGGGCTCGCGGTCTTGGAGCTAGAAAGAGGCTCGCGGTCTTGGAGGGTCAAAGTGGGCAAACGGTCAACACTTTCAACCAATCTCAACCCAATTGATGATTAATGATTGAAATCAATCAATGTGATTCAAGGTTGACCTCATTCAATCATTTGATGATGTAAATGGTTCAATGTTGCCCAAATCAAACCCTAGTGATAATCTAGGATAGTAAGGGGTTATTTGACTAAGGTTTTTGACCATGATGATGATCAATGGGGTGAATTACCAAAATACCCCTGAAGGGTCAATTAAGTTATACCTTGCTCAATTCAAACCCTAATTACATGAGAATGATGTTTTTAGTCATAATGACTCTATCCAACTTGATCTAATCTAATGTTACCATCAACCATTAGTATGATGAAAGAGAAAGAAAGTACCCTAGAGAGAGAAAGTAACTCTAATCACATAATGGTGATGCTTTTGGCTATGTTAGCCTATGATGACTCAATCTAACCTATTTTAGAGTGATGTTGACATCACCTAACATTATGATGAGAGAGAAAGTACTTCTAGAAAGAGAAAGTACCCTTTTTAAAGTGCAAACTCAACTAAAGCATCTCCAATGCACATGAGTGAGTATAATTAGGGTATGATCCACCTGTGTGAGGTCATAGAAACCCTAATTATGATAAATGATGAACCTTTAACCAATCCAAGAGCATCAATGAAGATGTTACTCATACATGATGATGTTATGAGTTTAATTCACCTCGATGTGAATAGTAAACCCTAATTCAAGGGTGATGACATGTAATGTGAATAGTAAACCCTAATTCAAGGGTGATGACATATAATGTGAATAGTAAACCCTAATTCAAAGGTAATGGCATGCTTTTGAGTATTAAACTCTATTTGATTTGAATTAGAAATTTAACTCTTATGACAAGAGTAGGAAGTACATTCCTTATTGTTGCATTACCTTTATCAGATGTATTAACCATGCAGGTTCTGATATGAAGGTAATCATATCCAGGTATGGATGTTGATGTTATATTCATTAAAGGCATGTTGTTAGCCTTATGAATAAGTAAAGTAATCTGATGCCTTGCCAGTGGCATCCTATGCTGATACTAGGCTATGAGAGCCATGAATACCGTCAAGGTCATGCCTTAGAGATGACTTGTGATGAGGATAATGAGAAATGATGATTGATATGAGTTAGGCCTGTTACATTTAGTATTCTTCTTTTATAGCTGCTATGCTATTGTTATTGTTTGCAGAACAATGTATGCTGTTAAAGAATACTGAATGTACCTAACTAATCAAGTATAATGTAGAGCCCTGATCATAGATCCATCATTGTCAGAAATTAAATGATGGTGAAACAGGTTTTCCTCAGGGAACTCCTGGAGCACATACTTCTGAGTATGTGGGGTACATGGATGTGTAGAACCTTACATCCTAGTGTAGGAAAGTGATGTAGATGTGAAATCCATCCATCCTTCACTATAGTTCCATACCGTATCAGTGGTAGGTAAACATGAAACCTCCTGATGATGAAGAAAGCACAGATATCCGTATCAGTGGTAGGTAAATATGAAACCTCCTGATGACGAAGAGAGTACAGAACGCCACTGTGACTCTAGAATAGCGAAGGACCAGTTTACCCTGGTGAGCTATAGTAGTAGAGACATGAGATGTCCTACAAGTGATCCTCTTACTGACTGAGGAAGGTGAAGGTCATGAGAATCCGGCTCTCTTAATGACCTATGTATGATACTGATGCGGCTTCTCAGCGATCAGTTGGAGTATGAGTGGTAAGCCTCATCTCCACAGGGCATAATGTTGTTTGTAAAACATAATCAACCATATAGTATAACTTGTTAGAGATAACTCCAAGTTAGTTGATTGATGTTACATTGCAATAGTGTTTATATTCTCCGTATCTCCTAAATGGTTGAGATCTTGTTATACCTGCAACTGTTACAGAATGCTTTGAAGGCTTTACTGTTTAAAATATTCTTTGATGTTATAATAAAGCTTCTGGCAAAGAGTTATAACTCTCGCTGGGACAATTATGTATAATTGTCTCACCCCGTAGGCTTCAACTTTTTAGGTGGACGTCGGAGACGAAGGAACCAGCCTACAGGTGATCAGTCTCAGCAGCAGCATCAGGGGCAGCAGTAATCTCAGGTGGAGATTGTCCTGCCCTATGGTGTAGTTAGAGTCAGTCCTATGTGTCCTCTGTACTCTCAGGTCTTGGAGTCTTTTTGTATAAGTGATCTTGAGATTTTGTATCCTGATGTATATAATTACTCAAGAAGTAATTATCCTGAGATGTAAACAGTTTACCTCACTTTATGAAAGAGGCTTCTATGGATTCAAGCTCTTATCTCGAAAAGTTTTAATTTCCTGTGATTTTTGTCTTCCGCTGATTACCGATTCGCTTCCGCTAAGTTTTAATCATGTTTATGTCATGGTTTGGAGATCAGAGCCCACAATAACATGGCTAGTATGATTGATGAGTGCATGGGTCACTAACATACATTGAAAACTAAACCTTACAGTCTCACATGCATACTTAAAGACATGACTTACTCATAGTTAACATAATTTCATGAGAATTGGGTTAATTAAAATGATTTCATAATAAGATGAATTGAATTTATATAGTCACTCTCCTGATTGCACCCACGATGCTCATAAGGCCGGTTAAGGCTTCACATAATGCTTCCACAGAGCTCATAAGGCCAATTAAGGCTCGCATAAGGCTGGTTAAGGCTCACATAATGCTCCCACAAAGCTCATAAGGCCAATTAAGGCTCACATAAGGTCGGTTATGGCTCACATAATGCTCCCACATAGCTCATAAGGCCAATTAAGGCTCACATAACATGATGGAGAGGAAAAATATCAACATAACATGATTTCTTATACTTAAACATGATTTTCATAATTTCATAATTTATAAGAATAATAGTAATATATGATGTTCAATTTGAACACATAATCATAAAATAGTAGATAACCTTGTCTAGTAGCATGTGCATGGTTTTTTCCCATGTCAAATTATCTACCCTTTATATGCATGCTTGGTCTTATTATGTAAATAATTAGGTTTAGGTGACTATATGTCTCAAACTTTAATGACAACTCTTGTGTTTCTATTTTCATGCTTATCTTGGCACCTCCCTCATGCACATACCCCATACCACATGCACTTGAAAGGACTAGACAAGTATGATTATGCACATAACATTCTCTCTACAAAATCCCATGAGTCTGCATCCCATACCACAAGCACATGGGAAGAAGAGAGATCATTCTATGTACAATTCTAGAGTTTACACAAAAATCTAAAACATCTAGGCATATAACCCTAACCCTTATCTAACTTATGTATTCAGACTAGACCTCTACTTTGGTTTCCCATATCTTGAACTTAATCATCTATACTTAGGACTTAGAACATGTGAATGTTTAGCTTAGTGGCCATCTGCTCATTGCTATGATACCATATTGTAACACCCCTCCAAGCACATATATACGTCAGTGGAAGCAAACCCTATGTTGTCCATAACATGGGTCACTTGGCTTGGAGGGACATTACAAAACATGATATTCATAGCAAAAAGAAAAATGAAATACCATGCATTAAAATTGAACTTGATTTATACATTGTTTACAATTGGTTTCTTGAATTTAAACTTACTAAGATATACATGATTAAACATTATTAATACATGAAGTTATCTATAACATCAAGATCTTCTATTGTAGATGGCACCCCACCATATTTATCTTTAGGAAACGTTGATCTATTCCTTAAGCTGATCTTCAAATAACCCTTTCTTGGAAGTTGTTTTGTACCTGCGGGCATCACGCTCCCAGCCATGCATGCAATAAAAACTACGTTAGAGTAAGCGACATTGAGCATTATTATAACAAAAATAATAATTTGGCAATAAGGAAAAGTAGAAACTAATTGAACAGTAGATTTGGATTCACATAACTTAATCTTGGTGGTTGATTAAAGTATCATCGATACTTATGCACCAATGGTGCTCATAAGGTCCATAGGCTCAACATTAACATGATGATGATGAAATAATACAACTGACTACATGATTCATCATTATCTTGGAATAATAATCTGATTGATTCCACATGGACATGACATGAATTCTTGAAATATCATTGAAGCATAAAATTAAACTAGTAACTTTGTGGGATCTTTTATTAAATTAATATTTAACTTGAAACACATAACTATGCCTATAATTCATCTTGATCATCATAATAATTAAAAGGCGATGAAAATCAATACTAAATACTCGAAGTGCATGAACCCACTTACCTCTCTCTTAGAGAATATCTTAGTTGTTCTTCTTAGTTTCATGAAATCCTATCACAATCATGGGGTTAAGAAACCCTAATTATCATGTTCAACCCAAAAAATCCATTAACAATAATCTTAGTTTCTAGGGTTTCATAGTTCTTTAAATCCTATTTATACTAAGTTTGTTGCTTCATTAAAACCAAAATAAAATAGGGCCTGAAACCTAGTCCATCATCTAGATCTCGAAAAACTAAACCAAATTCATATAAGGATCGACCTCATACTATCTACTAATTAAAAGATATGGATTTTTATGCATTTCCCAATCAAAAGCGAGGAAGAAATTATCCACGTGGGTATTTATAATCCAAAAACCACATACGCTTGGCTTAGTTGGACCAATTGCGCTCGTCCAGGTGTCCAGGGATAAAATCTGTGGCTATCCGTAATGGAAATCAAAATAGAGGCAGAAAGGACAACTTGGCCCATGGCTAAGCGTGACAATTAAAAATGATCTAAGGGTAAAATTGGGATACTACTGTCACCATTGTTCAGTACTCGAACAATGGTATCACAACAATACAGGGGGTCTGTGATCTCAGAATCATGATTCCAAACTGGGGTGAAGATCAAGCATTCTATCCTTGAACTAGCATCCTGAGATTAGTGCGGTCTCAATGACCCTTGACTTAGGTTCTACAGCGGCAAGGTGAATGAGAAACACCTCCCGCCGTGGGAGCAGGTGCCTGCGGAGAAGGGGAAGCACAAAACGATTGGATTGCTGGAAAAGTTAGCATTCTAAGCTGATCCGAGACACCTTGATGAATCTAGAGGAGATGAAAATAGAAGAGAAGATCATTTATTGTCCATGAATTGGTGAAGGATCTCAGATTAGGGAAAAAGAGGCGAATCTGGGATACCTGCAATCTTGGCAAAAATTCGGTAGCTGAAGCTCCCTTGGGTTCTGGTTGACTCGTCTGTTCTTCTTCTGAGGATGGCGGAGGTTAAAGAGGCTGTGTCGAAGTCGACTGTGTGGTGGAAAACTGGTGGAGAAGGGGAAGATGAGTGCAGGGTTCTCTGGGCAAAACGAAGATGATGATTCACTTTTCCGAGGATCCTAGACCTTTTTCTGTAGGTTTCTTATATAGTCCCAGCATTATGGAGTGTCTGGGGGTCGGAGGTGTCCGAGTTTCTGAGAAATAGGGATGCTCTCGGCGACTGAGAGCTCTAGGGCATCCAGCCCTATCATATCTGGTATGGTATAGATCGGACCGCTGTGAGGATTGTGGAGGAGAAGAAAATGAGATCAGCGGGACTCTATAAGGAGCGATCGGGGTAAAAGAAGATCGGTGCAAAGGTGAGTCCAAGAGGGACTGGACTCCGGGTGGGAGGGATGACTCCCGCGGACCCGAGGTCCGACCCGGATCATCCGCGTGACAGTCCTAATCATGGAACATGACTTCGTCTTCGAGTTGACTTCGACAGGTGTGGAAGTGGAAGTTTGTGGAAACATCGAGGAAACTTCGAGGATTTTTACAACCAAACTTCGACACATCTTTGACAAAAGTTAATCTCAAAGTAGTGATTGTATGATGAAATTTGATAGATTTCATCAAATCTATCTTAAAAACTAAATATATGTATATATATAGTCATCCATACATGTTTACATATAAAGAAAAACACAGTCATGTGCAAATGTAAAAGACGTCGTCTTAGTGTCAACTTCGACAGGCAAGAAAGTGGAAGTTTGTGGAACATGTAAGGAAACTTTGAGGAAGTTTTGGACTAACACTTTGACGCAAAATAAGCTAAAAATAGTGAGATTGTGAGGGAATTTGGCATAAAACATCATATTTTTGGTAAACACATACTCTGTCTATAATCTTCTATATGAAATGTTTAGAACTTAGATTTTTCTATATATGTGCTCTGTATGTACATATATCCCAATTGGATCACATTCTAGAATTAAAAAACATGAGCTTATTTTCAAATACATCAATTTGTCCAGAGGGGAAAAAATAACATAGGTGAAATTTTAATAGGTCTACACCAAATTTTGCAAAACTTGTGGAAATCCAGTATAGGAATAAACTTATCATTACTCTCTAGTTAGAAACCAAAGAAATAGTCATCTCAATGTGAAGAATGGTTTACTACAAGTTCTTTATGCCTTCACTATGTGTGCAACAATAATAACTACAAAGATCATCGAGAAGATGGGAGGCTTTGAGCTAGCTAAGTCAATTTCATCACCAAGTAGGCTGAATTCATTGACACATGTCAACAAGTACGCAACATCGATGTCGAGGAAGTTTACTAGGTTTCGACATCGACAAGCGTAGACATATGTAACATCGAGGATATATCGCCAGATGTCGAGGATGTTTAGTACCATGGTCCTAATAAAACCGGGACTTTAGGTTATGTTATCAAATCAACTTATATTTGCTTAAAACTATATAAAACTTTCTAAATTCATTAGGGGGGTCAAACTAGGTCCAATTGACCTCAAATTTTGACCATAGGTGGATTAAGGAGTCCATAATCCATATATCTAGTTATATCTAGGTTTTGGTAACCTTTTTCTCCCATCAATCTCATAAAGATCATTATCTCAATGTATACGAATTAAGAGGAATTATATTTCCTTAGTGAGTTCTATTTTGAATCAAAATTAGAGGTATGATGGAAAATCTCATTATATTTGGGCAACTTGCATCAATGATTGGGATTTTGAAAAGAAAAGTTGAAAATTTTCACTAAGGACCCTAACTTATTTTATTTACAAATTTGGGATGTTACAGTTCACAACTAACATTGATGACATCATCAATAATACTCCCAACAAAAATAGAGTGAGTCAAAGTGACAACCAGGGATGGGCTTTTCCACAAAATACAACAACATTGAGTAAGGTGACTGACACGACTCTTGTAAAATTGGGGTGGGCATCCTGTTAAAACAATACATATGCATTAGCTCAACAAGGTAACGGAGTCGTCATGATTAATGTTGGCCCTGGTTGTCATCGACGACTTGGTCATATACATGAGCATTATTAAAGCATAAGTGCCCTACTAGAATATGGCTCTTGTTTAAAGTCGAGATAGAGAAGGCTCTAGGAAGGCCTTTCTATTTGAGATTTGATGAGGCAATACCTACAAAGACAACATAACTAAGAGGGGAGGGTGGCATACATTTTCAAAATGATCTAGGTATGATGATAGGATATGTTCTTAAAGAATCTATAATTTCTCTCCAACCAAATGATGCAAAATAAACATGCAACAAGGAGCTTCGATTTCAATTGAGTTGTTGTTCAATAAAGCCTCATTGTTGAATAAAGATCAACTGGTGATAAGATGAGGAATTGTAGGACTTCTGACCTAACTTAACCCCTAGAGTATTTTAATTATGTACTAGGGTTCTTTCATTACATGCTCAGTTTAGATATGTAATTAGCTGGTTGATGTTATGTTCTTGTGGATCTCTTTGCAAAATTCTCCATGCTTGGAGGTCCTTTTTGTCATTATACATTGATGCTTTGTTCTTACCCTCTCTCTCTTTATCTTGCTTGAGTTTGGTTTAGTGGGCCTTGGATGATTTGGAAACTTTCCAGCCTCTGATGACAATTTCATGTATGCCAAATTGTTAAGTTTTTATAAGTGATTGATCCATCTACCAATGGAAAATGAGAATGGGCTAGATCGATAAGAATTGGAGCTCCTTGTATACCATTGAAATTCCATCGATGGTTGGATCTTATGCTTTTCATTGATAAGTGGATCTTTGTATGTCTACTGATGAGTAACCTAGCGGCTCTTGAACAATGAAAGCCTCTATGAAAAACCTATCTACCACCTACTGATGAGTTTTCCATGCTTATGAACGGATCTTGGTATGTAAATAGATGACGAGGATCAATGGGGATTTTGCCCATTTTCTACCAATGAGACTTCTGCAATTGTTTACCAATGAGAGTTTGGGGTCACTAACTGATGAATCCAGTGGTGCAAAGACTGATGGCTCAAAAACTTTGACCATTCCTTCTCTCTCCTCTTCTCTTTCCTTTGGGGCTATAAATACCCTCCTTCTTACCCCTCCTTCACCTTAGTTGGGTGATTTGCTTGTAAAGATCAAGAACAATTGTGAGTCATCATTGGTTGGCAACAACCAGTGATTTTTCTACTTCCATTGTCCATCGACGAAACCACTATTTACTATTTTTTCTTATTTTCTAAAGATAATCATCTATCCTACAACTTTTGGACCTAGATTCATGTAAGTGAATCTTCTTCCCTTCATCTTTGTACATGGGGGTTTTGTTATAGGGTTTTGGCCTTGGTGATCTTATACCATATTTCCTTCTTTTCTTTTACATAGTTTCTCATATATTGTGGAGTTAGGGTTGTTGTGAGTTTTGAGAAGGGAAATCTTGGATCTTGGGAGATAATATAGCTTGAGGTTCAGAGCTTGGAGCCTGAAGAGGAAAGCACAAGGCTTTCTGTCTCCATCAAGGAGTGGACTCATTTCCACTACTTGTAAGGACAAAGATACAACATAACACACATTTGGTACCTACATGATACATACAAACCTTAACCTTGTTTCTCTATCTAAATGCTCAAATATGGAATCTTTATGATGATATGAGAAACAAAAAGGGAATACAAATTCACATAGTCATCACAATCTCTTGAATACCTTCCTTAATGCTAAAGATATGCTTAGTTTGTCATGCATGTGCTCAGATTCAAACTATGATATAAAATGGACTTAAAAGTGGTATATTCATGGTATGCTGATACTCCATAATGTGAAATACAAATTATATGATATCCTATGATGTTGGATAACTATTTTAAAATGGTGTTAAGGCCTTTTCACTAGCCATTATGCTGTTGGAAATTTGTGGATATAGAACTGCCATGTAGATATAGCTCATCTATACTTGATAATATCATTACTCTTTCTTTCCAAGGAGTTATATTTCTGATAGTTGGGTGTTATCTTGTATGGCTTTGTGAAGTGATGTGGCAATTTTCAGATGACTATGATGTTCATGTGTGAACTTAGCCTTGCGATTGTATGATATGATATCATTGGGAGAATTAAACCTTAGTACGGTCATTGGGGAATACTAGGGCCTCATGTGAGTTGTTCTAAAACACGGTCTTCATGTAGTAAAATAGTGTTATAGTACACCATATTTCAAGTACATGCAATTGAGTGATGATACATTTTATGTCTAGTGAAGTTACAAAGATTTGACTAAATTTTTAGTTATTTTCTTGTTGATTGTATGTAACTTGATTGATGTAGTCATAAAATGAGTAGTTGATCTAATTAATCAAGTACATTCCTAATCATGTAGATCTTTAAGTCCATATATCTATTTCTGGGTTGTTGAAGGAAATTGTGAAATGGTTTAATCATGTACCAATATGAGAATTGTGAGAAGATTCTTGGAGTTACATGTTAGTGAATATATAAGGATGACCAGGGTTAGTATATCATTGATGTATTTAAACCTTTTTAGGACTTGGATATAAGATGGAGAATGAAGTGATTGTCTCTCAATGTTGTGGGTTCTATACCATTGTTTGGTGCCATGGCTTGTATACCCAAGAAGGACTTGTGAAATGTGGATCTAGTTTTCAGAAAATCCATAATTTTATCAACCTATGAGCAATATACCTTTTGATGCCCTCAATTTGACCCAAATGTGTATGGAAAGAACTAATGGAATATTGATATCTTTAGATATTGTGCAGATGGCTATAAAGGCTTCTCAATGGTTAGCTAGTAGTTTGAATGGTACACCTCATACTCCCATGGCGTGACAAAATGTATAACTCGTCAATGTAGTATATTTGCTTAGATTTATTTGGCGAATAACATGGATGAACATATGAATGTGTTGTTTCTTCCTATGTGATAAATACTATGCACATGCATCCATGGTGATACAAGTAAAATCATGGTAAGTTATGCTTCTTGATATACTACTTATTAATTTGAATATTGTCTACTCTTCTTAATTACTTAAAATATTGGTAGTAAGTAACTTATTGTTCTTTGCTATTATATAATATTGTTGGGACTATTGGTCTCACCCATATTTTTCCACATCCTTTTGGGTAACAATACAATCTTCCCAAGTTGCAGTGGTGAGGACCAGTCTTGTGGAGGATGTACATCACTTGGAGGTAGGTGATGTTTGTGTGTGTCATTGGAGATAGGTTATGTTTATGTGGGCGAGATAGATATTACTTGAGTCATCCATGCATGTACTCATGTTTGGGTGGGGAAGTTTTGTAAGGTTGTATCTATTATATTGAGATTTTGAAATGTGTTCCTTGTAATGCTTTATTAATTGTACATGTTGTCATATATGTCTAGGCATACTACCCCATTTATGAAAAGGCATGAGTAAGGTCACCAAATTAAGTGAATGTATCTATAACAATGAAGTATTAATATATTTACAAGAACCTTGCTATAATCACTCTATGGTGTCACCTTTGAAATTTTCATTTCATGATGTGATGTTGTAAGTTTCTAGTAGTGGTTGTGGTTTGGTTTTAGTCAAGGTTTTTCTGAGTAATCATGATCTTGTGGAAAGTAGGTCTCACAATTTTTTGGCATCAGAGCTTAGGTACGATGAGTCTATAGCGACATATGATTGGGTTGTTGTGTTTGTTCTTATGTGTCCATTGTATCTAATAATTGGTTATGATTATACAGATTTGGATGGACAACTCTACCAACATGTGAAAAGTATTTCTGTTCAAGTAGAGAGTACCTTAGAATAGGCTGGAGCAGGCCTTCATGATATCATTAGATCCAACAACACATGTCTATCTGGCTCTCTAGGCCATATTCAGACACATGATGTGGATGTTTGATGTTTTTGCTGATAAAGTACTAACTCCAACTGTCAAGGTGTTGTCCTAAACATTGAAACTTTGGGTTTAAACAAGATGTTTGAGAGGATAAAACGTGTTATAGTGACTGGCCTAAATTACACATCCAAAATGGAGAGGATCTAGAGTAGTCAGACTCTTAGATTTATAACCCGACACTCAGGCCCCCACAACTATTATACGGGGGTCTGATGCAGTAGACCGGGGTCAAGCACAAGGTCAAGGTTGGTAAGTGTTAATAACATAGAGCTTTTGACTTGAATACACCAAAGGAAGGGGTAGTTTAAGATGGTGTTCCTTATGGAATGATGTTACTCTAAACAAAATAAGAAAAGCAAAGTTAAGAAAACAAAACAAGAGGATAAGATCAAATCAGAAAAATGTAACCAAAGTATGGATGAGAACTTGGATTGGGTTTCACCTACTAAGATCTCTCACCAACATGTAATACTCACACCCCTTTGTATATCCCTAGCAAGATTACAAGAAATCATCATGTATGTCTATTCTCTCCTCTCTCAAGCTTAGGATAGATCTAGATTATAAGGTTATCTCTCTCTCGATATGGAAAATAAACAATCACAAAGCAAACCATATGATCTTTAGCTTTAGCATTCCAAAATTTTCATGTATTCATGCAACTCAATATCTCTTAGATAATATTAGTACTACTCTTTCAAGGCACTAACAGTCATACATCATAAGATGATATCTAAGCATACAAGTGAAGCATTAAGAACAAGAGTATGGGGATAACCATTTCCAAGAATATATATATATATATATATATATATATATATATATATTCAAAAGGATGTAAGTATATACATGTTGGGAGAGCCTTAGTGGCTACTCCCAACCCAAGCAAAGTGTTTAGGCACTCATGTTAATAGGCAACATAATGGGGGTACAAAAGTGTAGATACATCAAGATAAACGAAGAGGGTGAAGGTACAACATGAGGGAGATGATAGATATAAAGAATATAGGAGGTGATACACCCATGATACTTCTTTAGATCTAGATCTAGTATCAGTGTGGAAGATGACAACTCCTTCTCTTGAAGAAGTAGATGATAGATCTTCTCTCTCTCCTCTAACTTTCATTTTGGAGATCCAAGACTAAAGGATGTGAATGAGGATGGCTATAGAGTTGGGAAACAATTTGTCATCTTTGATCCTCCCCCCGTTGTACTATGGAGTCGGGGCCTATTTATAGGCACTGCCCAGTGACTTACTTTTGTGTAGCATTTGACACCCATGTCTCGAACGAAACCATTTTCACGGTCGTGACCTTCAGTAGTGGTCGCAGGCGTGTCTTAGTCGAGGTGATGTCCCGGTTGTGATGATGTATCGGCTAGGAGGTGTTGTTATGAATGAGACCTTAACAGTAGTCAAGACCACTATGCACAGCTGTGGTCATGATGAACATCCATTAATCATTGGAATCGTCTCGGTCGAGACAGCTATGGACCTTTGCGGCCAAGACGCTTGTCTGAGTGCATTTGTTTCAACTGCAACGAAGATGTATTAGTAGCGACCGACAATGAGTCTGAATGGAGTAGGAAGGGATATAAGTTAAATCCAAATGTTGTTCAAGATCATTGGATTAAACCGAAAAATCGACAAGAAGGGAAGCATTATAAGAAAAAAACATGTGCAAAAAGTTCACAAAATACATGTTATCAACTCCCCCAAACATAGAATATAGCCTACCCTAAGGCTAATAGATAGAATCCAATCATCGAGCAATGAGCTATAGATATTTTCTTTTTAATAAGCACACCATTATAAAATGATTCCATCCTTACAAAAAAGCCTTTGTGATTGGCTTGGTTCACTTCCTAAAGTTCTATCTTCCCCCTTTATTTCTAGAGTTGGGTGACTTTGTACCTTTGGCACTACCTTTTGTACTAAAATACTCTCCCTCACAATGACCTCCACACCCTTGGTTTCGGGCTATACTTGTAAATGGTTCCTGTAAGGGGTAGATTTCACACCCTATCTTTATTTTGGTTGTCTCTATGCTATCGTGTCAGGGTAGGTTAGGCTTTTTAGTGTTCTCCTACATTCCTCAGTCTGCCCCAACCATGATACTATCGTAAAGACAGTGTTGCCCAATTGGGCCCTCATGTAGAGCCAGGTGGTTGTGTGAGGTTTGCTTCAAAATGTAGTGGGTAAAAACTTGGCTTCCAGACACCACTTTTGGGCACAACATATCTGTATTCTTGAGTGCAACCATACACTGGCCGTGTGGAGTCCTTCGGAATCTTTTCAGGCACAACTCTCATGATTTTATCTCTTTTGGCTTTTCATTCTACTCGCAAGCTTGGGAAAGGGTTGGTAGGATTTTTGGGCAGCCAAGCCTCATTTCATCCCAAAGCTGAGATATTTAAAATTGGAAGGGTTAGATGTTTCCGTCTTGTAGGAGTTGTATATTTTCTAGCTAGTATTGTCAGTCTACTGTGATTGGACGGGAGTGTGGCTAGTAAAGTCCTCTTTATTTCCAAGGGTTCCATAGGTTCAGGGGCACCCTTCCACTTTACACAACATTTTGCTGCAAGAATGGAATAAGATCATATTGTTGTGTCCTTTAATTATATGTGAATTAATAGCTCATTTGTACCACTCTAGAAATGAGTATGCTAAAAGGTAGCAGAAGGATAGACAAGTCTAAGAATGGGGTTATCGAATACTTTTTGGAATTGTAGATATCAAAAAATTTTAAAATTTTACTAAATAGTAGGGATATAAGTAAATCTATACAATACTGTCAAAATTCGAATAAAAATTAAGTGGAAAAATTATACCTATCATGCTTGTTTATAACCCCCCCCACACTTATCATTCACTCCATCTTGGAGTGTCAAAGGTAAATGTTTAGGTATAAATGGGCTTGCTTTATTGTTGTTGATGTTCAACAAATGCCCATTTAGACTGTAGCAGCATGTCAGCATACCCTCCTTAGAGTGTGTGATAACGTTTGTGTTGCAAGGTTTCAACTTTTGCATCCTTTAGGGACAGGGTTGTCATCCATTCTAGGCAATAGAAACCATAGTCATTACATAGAGGCATCTGTTGTGGTATTTTGTGACAAAAATGTGTTTTGTTGAAGTCCTTTGTCTTTGAGAGCTTGTATCCCTTGCTATGGTTGAGGATCAATTTGATTGTCCCTTTTGTGCATGTTACTGCTTTTTCTCCGGTTGGTGTCTTTAGTGTAGTCATGTTGGTGTACTTGTTCAGTGCAAAGGTTGAATCTGAGTTGTTGTATAGAATAGCAGCCTTTGCCTTGATGTTGACTATAAGGAGGGTCCACTAATTGTCATGCAATATTAGTAAGAAGATGAAATCAGGGAGGGATTCTATCATACACAATCATAGACGTTCTTTGTCTCTTAACTTCTTGTCTTTTAATATATCATCAACGAGCAAGAAGTAGGCCATGTACACATGAGGCATATCATCGCCTAGCAGTGATTGGTATGCAGACATGACATTAATGGATATGTATCCTCCTGTCTTCAACGTATAATGGGGTTTGTCTTTAATCACACAAATTCTACCCCCTTCAAAAACCACTTCCCCCACAATATCATGATCCCTCATCCTATCATCAACATCTGTGAACCTTAAGATATATCTTCGCAGGCCCATCTGTCAAAATCATGGAAACTTGTTTCTGTGGCCCCTGTTGCCCCATCTGGTTAGATTTCTTGCAGATCATCTTCTAGGTTTGCATTAACTATTATCAAGTTTCTTTCCTTATCATCTAGGAATTCATACTGTAGACGTTCAGGCAGTAGTTTTAATTATGGCTTTAGTTTGGTTGCTTCTTTTTCTTTAGGAGATTGTTCTAAAGATGCATACTTTGCTTTTTTGAAGGTTATTTCGTCTTCATCACTGAACTCCTCTTCTGGTTGATTCAAATAACCTATAATATCCACCACTTTAGGGTCTTCAAGATAGGGGTTTGGATTGTTCAAAGCTCACATGAGCAGATCGACAATTGCCTTATCTTGTTGCACTTCTTCACAATATTGGTTATCGATGTCCATGAAGTAGACCGACTCAAATAGAAAAGGTCCTCTCATAGAATCCTGAACATGAAAGTCGATATGATTGTTTCTGACCCAAAGAGTGATGATCCCTTCCTCTACATCAATCATGGCTCAACTTGTGGCAAGGAAGGGTCTCCCAAGATCATTGGACAAGTCTGTTCTTCTTTGGTGTCGATCACTACTATGTCGCAAGGTATAAAGAATCGCCCAACATGAATTGGGAAGTCTTTCACTATCTCAACTAGCTTGGTAAAAGTGTGATCATCCAATTCAATTCTCATTCCAGTCCTTACCTTGTATGTTAGTCTTAGCCTTTGGGCTAAGGAGAGAGGCATTAGACTTATGCTTGCTCCTAGGTCAGGTAACCCCTTTCTCTCCACATTGTCCTCAACACAAAAGGGAATATTGAATGCTCCATGATCCTTCTTCTTAGTAGGTAACTCAGCTTGGACAAAAGCACTCGACATCTTGGCCAAGTGCACTATCTCGATATGGTTTCCTCTTCTTCTCTTAGGGATTAGATCCTTCTAGAACTTTGCATGAGTAGGCATCTCCTCAATAGCATAGAGGAATGGGATATCTAGGTGTAACTTCTTCACCGCCTACATAACCTTCTCATACCTCTTCTTTAGATGAGCCTTAATCAATTTGTAAGGGAATGGAACTCTTGGGGCATAGGGATTTCTTTATGTAAAGACTTCTTCAACAAGATTTGATTTCTTAATCTTTACACTTTTCTTCTTTTTGTCTTTTTATTCACTCTTATCCTCATTTGCGAGCTCTTCCTTTTGGATTCCTCCTCTAATATAGTGGGTTTAGTCTGTGGCTTGGAAACATTTTTCCTTCTTGGTGAGATTCTTTGTGTTGCCTCTCCACAACTTTTCATGATCGAAGAGTAGCCATCTTTGCCTACTCAATGTTGGAAGAAATATTCCCTTGTAGGCTGTTCATGAGCTCAAAAAGTTGTGCGAGTTGCTAGTCAATCTGTCTCTGATGCATCTGCATGCCCAACATCTGAGTCTACATAGTACTCAGAACACCACTGTATGTTATGGCACTTTCAATTAACTGTTCATTAAAAGTTGTCTGTCTTTTTGCAAATTCAAAAAGCTCTAACACCATGTCAGGTTTACTGTTACTACTACTCTTGCTTTGACTTTGGTCTTGGTTTTGTCTGTTTGTATTCTTGTTATGATACTGGCCTTGACCTTGTCCTTGTCCTTGGTAATTGTTTATATTCCGTTGGTAAGTTTTAGTTTTGGTATATTGGGTATGTCTGCCTCTTTTCTCGAATCTTGGTGGTGGCTTAGATGAACTTCCCAGTTGATGAGGATTCTTGACAAAATCCTTATTTCCATATTAGAAATCAGGGTGATCTAATATTTTAAAATTTTCATAAGAGATGTTCTTTGTGTCTTATTCCTTTCACTTTCTTCACTATCTTATGGTCGCATATAAATGCAGTTATCCATCATGTGACCTCCTTTGCCACATGTGACACATTTCATAACCTTCTCAATGGGTTACTTGCTTTTGCCTCTAGAGTCATACAATTGTTTGGCATTTGTAGCTTTCTTTTTAATTTGAGCCATGATAGTTTCTAGAGACTTGGTTTTAATGAAAGGTCATTCAAACTTAGCCTTCTTGGCAGAGCCCCTATCACTTTTCTCATATTCCATTCCTGCTCATAGTGTAGGCATGTTTTTAATGATCATCATAGTTCTGTTTGACTTATTTCTAAGAAAATCACTCCCAGTAGTAGCATTTAGTGAAGTCAGCTCCGTGGGAGTTATCCCATTGTAAAATGATGTCATAAGAAAACCCTTGAGGTAGTTGTGATGAGGAAATCCCTTTGATACTCATGGAATCATTTCCATGCTTTATGAAGATTCTCTCCAGGTTTTTACATGAAGCAAATGATCTTTTGCCTATTTCAAATAATCTTCTCAGTGGGATAGAAATTAGTGACAAAAGCATCACCACGAGGCATCCATCCATTAATAGATTGGTGAGGTAGGCTAAGATACCATGATAGACCCTTGTCTTCTAGAGAGAAGATGAATCCCTTGCAATATATAACTTCTTACGGTACTCCCCTCATCTTGATAGTGTCATAGATATTTTTGAAGGTGTCAAGATGATGATAAAGATTCTCATTCTTTGAGTTATCTCTGAAGGGTTTGTTTTGGATCAATGAAATGATTGTAGGTTTCGCCTCAAAATTAGTTGCGTCAAACTATGGGATATTTACTAGGCACCTTGGCTCATTAGATGTTGTTGCATCCAATTCTCTAAGTGATTTATCTTCTTTGTCATCTTCTTCCTCACTATTATGGTTGTCATGTTCACGATTACGATGATTCCTTTAGTGTCTTCTATTGCGATGGTGATGGTGGTCGTAATGATGTTTATCCTCTTCATCTCATTCCTTACAATCATCTTCATGTCACTCTTCACGTTCTTGGTCCTCACAATGATGACCATCCAAGTGACGTTCCTCATGTTCGTCTTTAGTTTCTGGAGGTACCCTTGCATTCCAATCTTCTCCACAATGCCCTCCTTCTCTACAAGATGACATTTTGATGCAAGAGGAAAGAAAGTTGAGGGTCACAATCTACCTCTCTTCAAGCTACCTAAATAGTTCACACAGTCAAGTTAGAAAACTAGACGTGTATAATGAAATTTTCTAAGTAATCAAGATATGATACATTTAGAATTTTGTGCAATCAAGCTTATTACTAAGATTGAGGCACATGTGTATGGTGTGTAGACTTATGTTATTAACAATACTGTTTTGCCTTGTCCCTGGCAACGACGCCAAAAATTTGGCCGACCTAAATCACACGTCCAAATAGAGCAGATATAGAGCAGTCAGACTCATAGCCCCTATTTGGAAATGGACCAAGATGGGATTTAGGCTTGTCTTATTAGGCCACGTCTGCACCACATCAGTAGATCCGGTCCAGATCTAGTCCGGTTTTGCACTTGCGCGTTTGGTTAGAAATCGTTAAACGACCCTATTTTGAGATTTTGTAATCCTAAAAACTGGACTATCTCAGTCCTGCTAGCATCAAGATTAGGATTCCCAGTCCGGATTTCGCTCTATCTTTTGTGTGTTTTGTTTTATATAGCAGGCTGAAAAATACAAGTTATGAGGCCAGTCGGATTGGTTTGCCAAACAGGGCCAAGTGGGGAACCCCAATCCGGATGACTGGACTAATCCCAGTCCGGATTTCATAATCTCAATAATCTCAGTCCATTGCCAAATAGGGACATAGATTTAAAACCCGACACTCAGGCCCCCGTAACTATTATACTGGGTCTGAGGTAGTACATTAAGGTTGAACCACATGGACAAGGTTGGTAAGTGTTAATAATGTAGAGCCTTTGACTTAAATACACCAAACGAAGGAGTAGATTAATATGGGGTTCCTTATGGAATGATGTTACTCTGAACAAATCAAGAACAACAAAATTAAGAAAATAATAAGAGAATAAGATCAAATAATAAAGATGTAACCAAAGTATGAATGAGAACTTGGATTGGGTTTCACCTACTAAGATATCTCACCAACATGCAATACTCACAACCCCTTTGTACATCGCTAACAATATGACAAGCAATCATCGTGTATGTCTATTCCCTCCTCTCTCAAGCTTAGGATACATCTAGATTATGAGATTGTCTCTCTCTCACTCGAGATAGAAAACAAACAATCACAAAGAAAATCATATGCTCTTTCGGTTTAGCATTCCAACATTTTCATGTATTCATGCAACTCCATAACTCTTACATAAGATTAGTATTACTCTTTCGAGGCACTAAATATCATACATCACAAGATGATAACTAAGCATACAAGTTAAGCATTAAGAACAAGAGTATGGGAATAATCATTGCCAAGAAATATATATATATATATATATATATATATATATATATATATATTCAAAAGGATGTAAGTATATACATGTTGGGAGACCCTTAGTGGCTACTTCCAACTCAGGCAAAGTGTTTAGGCACTCATGTTAACGGGAAACATAACGGGGATACAAAAGTGTAGATACATCAAGATAAATGAAGAGAGTAAAGGAACAGTGTGAGAGAGATGATAGATCTAAAGAAGGAAGGAGGCGATATACCAACGATACTTCTTCAAATATAGATCTTGTGTCATCATGGAAGATTACAACTCCTTCTCTTAAACAAGAGGATGGCAAATTTTCTCTCTCCTCCAACTTTTGTCTTCAGAGATCCAAGACCAATGGATGTGAGTGAGGATGGCTCTGGAGTTGGGCAACACTTTGTCATCTTTGATCCTTCCCCCTTTGTACTATGGAGTCAGGGCCTATTCATGGGCACTACCCACTGACTTACTTTTGTGTAGCAGTCGACACCCATGTCTGGACCGGAACCATTATTGCAGTCATGACCTTTAGTAGTGGTCGCAAGCGTGTCTTGGTCAAGGCGATGTCTCGTTTTTGATGATGTATCTACTTGGATGTGTTGTTACAACTAATACCTTAACAGTGGTCGAGACCACTATGAACAATTGTGGTCATGATGAACATCCATTGATCACTGGATCTGTCTCGATCGAGATAGCCATGGACCTTTGCAATCGAAACACTTGTGTTAGTGCATCTGTTTTGGTCACAACAAAGATGTATTAGTAGCAACTGACGAAGAGTATGTAAGGAGTAGGAAGGTATATTAAGTTAAATACAAATGTTGTTCAAGATCATTGGAATAGATAGAAAAATCAACAAAAAGGGATGTCATTATAGGAACAAAAGAGGTGGAAAAAGTTCACAAAATGACATGTTATCATATAGCCATAGAGTACTTGGGTACTAAAAATACAACCTATGTGGATATGTGATTGTTGGAGTTGGAGAAGGCATTTAGACTATTGAATATCCCATAGGAGTATAACATTAAGCATACAATTTACCTATTGAAGGATGATGTGTGACCATTGGTGGGTCATTGAAGAGAAGAAATATCCAAGTGAGATAATCACATGGGGGAAGTTTAGGAGGGAGTTTGAGAGTCTATATTCCCTCAATCTTATCTAGATGAGGAGATTACACAGTTCAAGAAATTGTGACAAACTATGGTGACAGTGAATGAGTACGAGGAACGCTTCATGGAGTTGATGATGTTTTGTCCTTACATGTAACCAACAAAAAAGGAGAAGATCAGAATATTTGAGAAAGGGCTATGTGTGGAGTTGTCCAATCTAGCATCAATTTGGAGTGACATGAGAAGTTTTCCATATTAGTGGATCCGATAAAGAGATTAGAAAGAATGTCGGGTGGCATTCATGATCATGGTGCCAATAGAAAGTCTGCGCAGTCATCTCGACAATACTTTAGGGGTTCAAGAGATATAATTTTGTTGGGTCACAAATAGAACAACGGTACCTGCATCACAGAAGAGCACCACTACTTTTGGATTATGGGTACATTCATAGTAAAAATGGTCTCCAAGTAAGGGCCAAGGTCAGGGACATCTTCCATCTTACGCCTATAGTTCAGGATCAATGTCACTGATATGGACGCAATCCTCCCCTCAGAAGAAGTGTTTCCACGTAACCAACTTGGATAAATAAGTTTGTTTTTCCTGTAGTTGCATCAAGAGGTGTCTCAAAAGAAGAGACATGGCCAATAGGACTCAACAATAGTACAATTGTTGTGGTGGTAGAGTATGTGGTAGGATATCACATGCATGATCATCAAGATCCACATGAGAAGCCAAGGGTGAGGAATATCATGGGAAACAACTAGGTTCTACACTATGATTCAGCCTGAGGGAGTCATCAGCCCAGGTGCCATGACAAGTTAGATGGAACTCTCCCATTTTGACTTATCAACTTCTACATATGTGTTTATTTAGATTGACCCAAGGGTAATGCACTCATTTACCATTAGAGAGGTGATTGTATGCTTTAATTTTCATGTTGGTAGTAGTGTTGATAACTTTTTGCTTGAAACTCCTTTGGTTGATTCTATAGTTTTCCAGTAGGTGTGTCCATCTTGGCTTCTCTTTTTCTCATTGTGAAACATTCAAATGGACCTCATGCCACTTGATATGCACATAATCTATGTGATTCTTGGGATGGATATCCTAGAGAAGTGTAAGGTGGCACTGTATGGTGGATCCAAGTTTGTAAAGTTTAGGAATGAGAGTATCTCTTAGACTTTCTAGGAGATTGTAAGATTCTCTCTACCTGTCTTTTGTTAGTGGCAATAGCTGAGAAGTTGTTGACATATGGTTTTGAAGCATTCTTGGGACATGTGGTATTTAATAAGGTGGTGAGTCCTGCTGGTATCCGAGATAGACAAGTGGTGTGTGAGTTTGAGGATGTTTTCATAATGAGTTTCTTGGTGTTCAACCCCCTACAAAGATTAAATTTGAGATGAATATAATCCTTGCCACTCAAACCATAGCATAATGACCTTATAGTATGGCTTGAAAAGATGAATGAGTTGAAGAACAAGCTATAAAATTGTTAGGCAAGGGCTTCATATAGCCAAGCATGTCCCCTTGGGGTGCTCCAGTGTTGTCCATCAAGAAGAGGTACAATCCTATTGGCTATGCATAGACCACCAACAGTTGAATAAGGTGGTTAGGTTAGATCAACTAAGGGTCAGGATAGAGGACATATTTAAGACAACCTTGGTATTAGGTACAATCACTATAAGTTTTTTGTTATGTCATTTGGGCTAACTAATGCACTGGTAGATATCATGGAAAGAATGGATAGAGTCTTCAAACAATACATAGATCAGTTGGTGGTGGTTTTTATAGATGATATATTGATCTACTCTAGAGATAGGGAGCAACATCTCCAGTTGGCATTAGTGTTGAGGTGAAATCAGTTGTATGCAAAGTTCAGTAAGTGTGAGCTTTGACTAACTGGGGTGTCTTTTATCGGTCATGTCATATCTCAGAGTGGTTGTCTTTTTAGATCCCTAGAAAGTTTGATCAGTGTTGATGTAGTGATGAATTCATATTCATCATGATTTGTAGTCGCCATCATGGGCCCAATTCAATTCATTACATTCACTTTTATCCCCTAAACATTACAAATTGCAATCTTGCTTCTTGACTAGCGTTTCTGTGATTTCATGAAAATTGAGCAAGCCATTATGGAGACAGATCTTTAACTGGGTCCACCATCTTGTTGCAGGCCCACCTTCACTCAATATGTCTCTCACAAATCATGAATCCTCGTATCATTGACACATCCCTGATCAACTTCACCTCCTCTATTGATCTCGAGCACATCTTAATCCACCTTCATCAACACCCTTCATCTCCTTCACCTTTTATCAATGGTCATCACCATCACTTACTTCACTTTCCACCTCCATCTTCATCAACATCATCCTTCTACCTTCACCATCCTCAAACACCATCATCACCACCGCCAAATGCCCTAGCGGTTTCATCCATTCAGTCTCTTGACCCATGCGGTCTTGGGCTAGTGGTCTTGGCCACCATATCTACCCTAGCGCTCTCCTCCATTCGATCTACCCCCCTCATACGATCTCCTCCTTACGGTCTCAATACTATGAGAGCCCTCACAGTTTCAAGACTGTGATAACTCTCATGATCCCAAGACCACAAGGAGCGGCAACACCCTGCACCACCCACGTCCTCCTCATCACCTCCGACTCACTCGTGATCTGCAAACCAGGCCGTGAAGACCTGCTCACTTGCTAACCAACAATGTCATCCTATCCTCCGCCACAGGCATCATGACCATGCCCTCTCCTTTTCTCTTTCTCTCCTTTTCCTCGCGACCACCTATCATTAATCCGATCACCTCCAACCCTAAAACCGTGACATCTCGCTCCACTTCTCACCACGAAGCCACCTTCACCCAAAAGGCAGCACATCCATGCATATCCACATAGCCGTGACCTTCTCTCCATCGCCACCACCAACATCCGCCTGCTACATCCACCTCCTTCCATCATCGGCAAGACCGCAAGGAAGGAACCACCGCCCAAACCACAAGGAGCCCTCACGGTCTTGAGACCGTGAGGCGGCACTCGGTCTTTAAACTGTGAGAGGCACGAGACCGTGCAATGATCAAGACCACAGGACTGAGAGGAGCAGCGATCCTCCAAACAGAGAAGGCAAGACTGAGAGAAACCTAGTGGTCTCTCAAACCATGAATGAAGACTGCGAAGAGGCCAAAGAGCCAAAACCAGTTGGACGCCTGAAG
The DNA here is from genome assembly GCA_963693085.1 of Alisma plantago-aquatica. Classification (NCBI taxonomy): domain Eukaryota; kingdom Viridiplantae; phylum Streptophyta; class Magnoliopsida; order Alismatales; family Alismataceae; genus Alisma; species Alisma plantago-aquatica. Next base: position 764,455,694 of record OY856413.1, on the reverse strand, counting down.
GCCAAAGACCGATTGGCGCCGAAGACCGAACGGAACCTCAAGACCACGAGAAGATGAGACCGTGTGAAGAAGAGAACGTTGATCTGAGATCGTACGGCTGCTAGATCTTCCAAGACCGTGAAGGTAGAGGTGCAAAACTAAATGCCCAAGATTGTGAAAGCAGCGAGACCAAGAGAAGCCTCTTGGTTTCCCAAACTGAGAAGGTGTAAACGGTTTCTAAACCGTGTAAAGCAGACCGATCCTCAAAACCGTGAAGAATTCTAAAGAGTCCAGACCAATGAAAACTCTACCAATGCCTATAAATAGGACCTAAAGGGTCCTCATTGGGCATCAGATCCAAAATGCCACCAGGCTACCTGAACATAGGCCTGACCCCTAGAAAGGGATTCTGATCCATCACTCCTCTATCTAGATCCATCTACGTGCATCCACGCCACATACACATCCAAAGCTTGCTCCTCTTGCTGCGAGCAAGAACGATGAGAAGAGAAGGAAGGAGGAGAGAGAAAGTGTGCCCCGTCTACTGTGGTGTCCCTCACTCCTCGTCTGGATATGCTCCGACGTGGCGTAGAAGACCGTATCTTCACCGAGCTGCGACCATCTTTTGCATCATACTCATGGCATAATCTTCCCTCTCTCTTGTTTTTCTTATTGCTCGCATCATGAGCAAGTAGTTCCTTTTTGATGGGGTGCGGGGACTAGCCCCGCTGCCCATGCTTACATGTTCTTTTGTTAAACATTCCATGGCATGTATATAACTCTTCATTTCATTGTTAATCATCGATGTTTGCTTGTAGAATGATCACCTGCTTGCTTTTATCTTGTTCTTTCCTATGTTGTGAGAACTTCAATATGTAGGATAGAATGTCGATTAGCGCGGTTGACTCCCTAACTAGAAATAGGATGGGATTCCCTGAGGTCGTAAGTGAATGATTTGTGAGGGGACAAGCCATCTAGCCCACGGTGATGCTTATGTGTGCCTAATGACTGTATAGGAGGCCCACAACTTTAGTTGGATATCTGTATCTTTGAAACCGTAAGTGCATGATCCAAATGGCGATGAGAAATATGATGCTTAAGGTGATGCTTACGCAAACCTAAACATCCCTCAGGGAGGGTTCGCAGTAGTTCTATTTGGATAGTTAGATCTCGCCTGGATGTTTGTGATTGGATATGTTTGCATGTGTAGTGGTGGTGAAACCCGGGAAAACCCCAGTGATCCCCATCATTAATCTAGATTCAACTTTAATTATTCTCTTTACTTTCTTGCAATTAGTTTATTTAAACTCAAATCAAGCCTTTGTTCTAAATATTAGCCTTACTTGAGCTAGACTAGACTAGCATCGATTCTTAAAAATGTTGTCCCTTGGGATTCGATCCTTAACTATACTACGATAAGACTCGCCCACCTATAGGTGGTATTATTGCATAGGGTTTTGGTAAAAACTCTGAGATTTCAACCCCGAGTGAATTTGTTAGTGCAATAATAGAGCACGTCAAATTCTGGCACCGTTGTCGGGGACAACGAAATCAGCTAGTCAAATATAGTTCTTTTAAAGCTAATTTAGGTTTTCACTTTTTCTTTTGATACTATTGATCATTCACTTGAATTCAGTTCTTCTCCGTAAATCTCACTTCTAAAAGATCTTTCCATCCCAGGTACCTCCAAAAACTAGTGTATACACCGCTTGAACAGTCCCAGACTCTCTACTGGCTTTGATCCTGAGATAGACATAACCTTTCATCATCAGAACAGAGAGAGCCAATAAAGGATGGCTCAAGAAGATAAAATAGCCCGAAGGGTAGCTCAAGCCCTTAATGCACAAAGACAAAAGCCTTATGCAAGAAGCCCGAGCTACAGTTCAAGAAGAAATCCAAGCAGCACAAGCAGCAGCGCAACAAGCAGAACTGTAGAAGGACCTTAGGGAGTTCTCAATCCCTAAAGCTGCTGACGTTCATCACCCAGTGCAACCTCCTCCCATCAACACTCCAAACTTTGAGATTTGATCACATTGGATCACCTTACTTCAAAACAGCCCATTCTATGGTAAGTAAGGAGAAGATAGTCAGGAACATCTTCTGAGATTTATTGATCTATGTGCTATGACAAAGTAAAATGGAGTATCCGATGATGCCATCTGACTCTGTCTCTTCAAGTATTCCCTTACTGATAGAGCTATGAGTTGGTACAACTCCTTACAATGCAAACCCATCACCACTTGGGAACAACTTCAAAATGTCTTCGTAAAGAAGATCTAGCCTCCTTCTCTCACCTATGAAATCAGGGGATGTATAACTCAATTCACTCAGGCCGCTGGAGAATCCCTAGAGGAAGCATGGGAAAGATACAAAGAGCTTCTATGCAAGTGTCCACACCATGGAATTCCTAAGAATCAGCTCATTGAGATCTTCTATAGGGGTGTAGATGATGACATCAAGAGGTTCTTAGACTCCTCATCTGGAGGAAACTTCATGCGTCAAAGTTATGACAACGCATGGAAGGTTGTTACCTTTGGAGTTGAAAATCAAGCTAATTAGGGTAGATTAGTAGGCAAAGGAGTGTTGAAGGTAGCTATGGCTGAAGCTATTCCTAAGTGCAAGTCTATCGCTGAATCCCTCAAGCTCCTAGTTGCCAAGAAAGACCATCTTGAATCGTCTCTTTCCTCCTATGAAAGAAGACACTCACTCCCACAATAATAAGAACAGATCAAGTCAACTTCATTGTTCTGTGAAGCATGTAAAGGCACTAATCATTCTACACTAGCATGCAATGTTCTCTATGATGTTGTTCTAAGCAATGTGTATGGCTAAGGAGATAATTGTTAAATGGAAAATCTTAATGTTGTCAACACATCCCTGGTCAAGGATATTCCAATCCGAATCAGAATAAGAACTATCCTGGTTTTCAATATGGAAATCCTTCAGGAGTGAAAAACTCCCAGCAACTTGGTTCAAACAACCAACAACGAGTTCCATCGGGATTCCAGTACAACCAACATAAAAACTTCAAAAATCAAGAAAACTTTAGAGGTAACTTCCCGAACAGGAACTACAACAATTATCAGAACAATTCTCAGTTCCATAATCCAAACCAAGTCTCTTATCAATAGCAAGGACAACAAGCCAGTCTCGTCTCTCCGGATGACAAGCTGATAGCCATTGAGAAGATGTTGCAGTCACAATAGACTATGATAGCTAACCAACAAGCCCATCAGAAGGTTATTGAATCTCAACTTGCAGCTAGCATGAAACCACCTATTGGAGCCTTTGCTGGTCAACCAGAGAACAATCCTAAGCACCCAAAGAAACTGAAGGCTGTTACCACCAGGTCTAGAAAAGACTATTCTGATCCTCCTATCAAGACACCTGTGGTTATTATAGACAAGGATGACTTTGTGATTGTCCAAGACTCTATGACACCCGAGTCTCAACCAAAAGGGCCAGTAACTGATGATAAGACAGACAAGGAAAGTTCTAAAAAACCTACTGTTGTAGAAACAAAAACACCAAAGCCAGACGTGCCAGTGTACAAGCCTCGTCCCCATTTCCCTGCTCGTTTGAGGCAGACAAAGCTTGATTCTCGGTTCAACAAGTTCAAAGAAGCTATGAAAAAACTTCATGTTGATATACCCTTTCTTGATGCGCTAGCTGAAATACCAGCATGGAAAAAGTACTTAAAGTCTCTCCTCACAAGGAAGTATATAACCAAAGAGTATGAGACAGTCAAGTGAGCAACAACCACTTCAGATATTATTCAGAGCAAGATGCCCAAGAAGCAAAAAGACCCAAACCCTTTTGGGATTTCATGCCATATCGGTGACTCTTCATGTAAGAAGGGATTGTCCGATCTTGGTGCTAGTATCTCCATCATTCCACTTAGCCTTTGCAAAAGGCTAGGATTTGCTGAGCTTCTCCCAACCGGCATGACCATACAGCTTGCAGATAACACTATAACTCTCCCCTTGGGAATTATTGAGGATGTACCTATCAAGGTAGGTAAAGATTCCTATGTTCCGTGTGACTTTGTCATCATGGACATAAAAGAAGATGCCAGATACCCTCTCATATTTGGCCATCCATTCTTTGCCACTACAAGAGCTCTGATTGATGTTGAAGTAGGAACCTTGCTTCTTAGACTAGGTAAAGAAACTCTTGAGTTCAAAGTTTTCAAAAGTATGTGAAGACCAATCATGCAAAAAGAAGTTTATCTAATTAATTGCATAGAGAAAATGTCACTACTTATACAAGAGGATTATGAACAAGACGATCCTTTAGAAGTGGCTCTGACGAACTCATCTGCTAATAATTCCATGACGAACAAGTGGAAAATTGTGTTCTCCACCTCGACACTGCTGATGAAGATCCTGAAGCCAAATTTGAAAAACTCAAGGCTGTGAATGTTACTGAAGAACTGTGCAACAAACTAGAAGCTCCCGAAATGAAACCCCTACCAGCGGGACTGAAGTACATCTTTCTAGATGATCTCAAGGTTTGCCTAGTCATCATAAATTCTGGTCAAATGATAGAACAAGAAGATAAACTCCTGACAGAATTAAAGGAAAGAAGAAAAGCCATTGGCTACAAGATGAGTGATCTCATCGGGGTCATTGAAGCGCTATGCATGCACAAAATCCCCATGATGGAAGACCACAAGAGGACTGTTGAACACCAAAGGAAAATTAATCTGAATATGAAAGAAGTAGTCCGTCGTGAAGTCATTAAACTGCTCACTACTAGAATCATCTATCCGATATCTGACTCCCCATGGGTAAGTCCCGTGCATGTTGTTCTGAAGAAGGGTGGGACTACAGTAAAATGAAATGAAGACAATGAACTCATCCCCACTCAAACAGTCACTGGGTGGAGGATGTGTATTGATTACAGGAAGTTGAACAAAGTGACACGTAAGGATAATTTCCCGATGCCTTTTCTTGATCAAATCTTAGAACGATTGGCTCATTAAGAATATTTATGCTATCTCGATGATTACTATGGATTCTATCAAATTCCTATACATCCAAATGACCAAGAGAAAACAACTTTTACTTGCCCGTTTGGAACGTATGCCTTTAAAAGGATGCCATCCGGCCTCTGCAATGCACCTGCAACTTTCCAGCATTGCATGGTGCCTATATTTACTGGTCTCACTGAAACTATCATGGAAGGTTTTATGGATGATTTTCCATTTATAGAGATTCTTATGACTTGTGCCTGAAGCATCTCTCCCTTGTCCTCAAACAGTGTGAAGAAGCACATCTTGTGTTAAACTGGGAGAAGTGTCACTTTATGGTAAAGGAAGGCATTGTACTTGGCCATAGCGTCATCAGTAGAGGGATCGAAGTAGACAGAGCGAAAATCAAAGCGATTTTCAAACTTACTATCCCGACAAATGTAAGAGAGGTTTGCACGTTCCTTGGTCATATAGGATTTTACATACGGTTTATAAAGGATTTCTCCAAGATAACCAAGCCGATGATGAATTTGTTGCTAAAGGATGTTGATTTCCATTTTGACGAAGAATGTGTCAAGAGTTTCAACAACCTGAAGCATGCCCTTATAACAACACCCATCATCAGAGCTCCTGGTTGGGATCACCCATTTGAAATTATGTGTGATTCCAGTGATTAGGCTGTGGGTGCTGTGTTAGGCCAAAATATAGAGAAGAAACATTATGTGATCTACTATGCATCAAAGACCCTCAACAAAGCTCAAAGGAATTATGCAACTACTAAGAAGGAACTCCTTGCATTCGTGTATGCCTTTGACAAATTCAGATCCTACCTCGTTGGTTCTAAAGTCATTGTCTACATAGATCATGCCTCTATCTGTTACCTCCTAGCAAAGAAAGATGCAAAGCCCAGGTTGATCAGATGGATTCTCCTCTTGAAAGAATTTGATTTATATATAAGAGATAATAAAGGTATAGAGAATTTTGTGGAAGAACACCTCAGTTGTGTCCACACTCTAGAAACCGAGAAGATCCTGATTAACGATTCTCTTCCAGACGACCAACTCATGTAAGTGTCAGAAGCTACCCCTTGGTACTCAGACTATGTGAACTACCTCGCCGCTGGTGTCATCCACCATGAATGCACTGGAAATGCACTGAAGAAATTCAAGCATGATGTGAAGCAGTATCATTGGGATAAACCGTACCTCTTCAAGCTTTGTGTTGATGGTCTCTACAGACATTGTATCGCTGAGGAGGAAGCCCAACTTATTTTAGAGCAATGGCATTCAGGCCTAGTTGGAGGCCATATGAGTTTTAATAAAACCACTTTGAAGGTTTTGCAATGTGGTTTCTTTTGGCCAACCATATCCAAAGATTCCTACAACTTTGTTCTAGCAAGTGACAAATGTCAGAGAACATGTAACATTACGAAGAGAGATGAGATGGCACTTAAACTATGGCAAGAAGTCAAGATTTTTGATGTTTGGGGTGTGGACTACATGGGTCCATTCCCATCTTTACATGGATTTTCCTACATCCTAGTCACGGTGGATTACGTCTCAAAATGGGTAGAGGCCATACCAACTGTAACTAGCGATTCCAAACCGATTATCAAGATATTCAAAGATATTATTTTTCCCCGTTTCAGAGTCCCACACACTCTGATATCCGACAGAGGCTCTCATTTTCTAGAAAGAATTTTGAGGCATTGATGAGGAAATACAGTGTAACACACAAAGTGGCCTCACCCTACCATCCCTAGACAAGTGGGCATGTAGAGGTTTCTAATCATCAACTCAAGGCTATCTTGGAAAAGACAGTAGGTCGCAACTGAAAAGATTGGTCAGTGAAAATCAATGACGCCTTGTGGGCCTACCGAAATGCTTTTAGGACTCCTCTTGGGACTATACCATTTCGATTAATCTATGGAAAGCCATGCCACCTGCGTGTAGAACTCAAACACAAAGCATGGTGGGCAATAAAATAGCTAAATTTTGACATGAAAAAAGCTGGCGAAGCTAGGATTCTACAATTTCAAGAGCTGGAAGAACTATGGATGACATCTTATGAGAATGCATGAATCTACAAAGAACGCACCAAACATTGGCACGATGTTCATCTAAAAAGAAAGGACATTCAAGTGGGAGACCAAGTTCTTCTATTCAACTCAAGACCGAGGTTATTCCTAGGAAAACTCTATTCTCACTGGTCTGGACCTTACTTTGTCAAGAGCATGTACCTGCATGGTGCTTTCGTTTTATGGAGTGAACAGTTAGGAGAATATGTGGATAATGGCCAACGCTTAATGAGATATTTCACTTCAGTTGACTTGACATAGGCACTGAAGCAATGTTGTATCTTACCAATCTAGCGTATCCACCAGAAAATTGAAGGATTCACGTCAAGCCATCGACGTAAAATAAAGGCGCTTGTCGGGAGGCAACCCGATCAATAATTTCATTTTTTTCTTTTAATTTTGAATTAGAAAATTTCCTTAATTTTGTTTTTACTTTTCAAGAAAATTTTGCACTGAATAAAAATCACATCGCGAAATGCTATCTTAAGTTCTGATTAGTCTTCATTTTTGAGATTTTTAGATAGAGGATGCGCGCTAATTGGAACGCAACCACATCTGGTGGACCAACCAACAAAATTTTTCCCCTCCATCTCAGATTTAGAGTTTTCTCAGGATGAGCAAATTTCTAAGTTCAGGGTGGAGGGTGTGTGGTACGTACTTTACCTTCCACTCACTCCTATCTGTTTCATACTTAAGATCTCATCGTTGCATTTTTTATCAAAATTTTCAAGTTTTCAAAGAATTGTATAGAATCTTGAAGAAGTTTTGATGCTTTTTGTTTCAATAAGAGCCATTGCCTAGATGGCTAGTTTCTCCTTCTAATACACCAGTGTCAGATCAGGTGCACACTTGTTGTTCTACGAGTATCTTTGGACTCTTACGAAACCCTTATAAATTCTTGTTGTTGGAAAAGGTGAGGAGGAAGTGATGTTGGAAAACAAACTCAGGAACAAAGATATAGTAAGATGTGTTCAGTAATCTCAGGAAGTTGAGATGCCTGGTCATACAAAGAGGAAAGGAAACAATCGTGATGTGAAGAAGAGGCAATCACATTAGTAGAAATCATTCATTTGGCGACTATTTTGGATTTTTTTATTACTCGAGGACGAGCAACGTTTAAGTTTGGGGTGTTTTGATGAATCCATATTCATCATGATTTTCAGTCACCATCATGGGCCCAATTCGACTCATTACATTCACTTTTATCCCCTAAATATTACAAATTGCAATCTTGCTTCTTGACTAGGGTTTCCGTGATTTCATGCAGACTGAGCAAGCCATTATGGAGACAGATCTCCAACTGGGTCCACCATCTTATTGTAGGCCCACCTTCACTCAAGATGTCTCTCACAAATCATGAATCCTCCTATCATCGCCACATCCCTGATGAAATTCACCTCTTCCATTGATCTCGAGCACATCTTAATCCACCTTCATCAACACCCTTGATCTCCTTCACCTATTATCAATGGTCATCACCATCACTTGCTTCACTTTCCACCTCCATCTTCATCAACATCATCCTTCTACCTTCACCATCATCACCACTGCCAAATGCCCTAGAGGTTTCATCCATTTGGTCTTTTGACCCATGCAGTCTTGGGCTAGCGGTCTTGGCCACAATATCTACCCTAGAGGTCTCCTCCATTCGGTATGCCCCCCTATATGATCTACTCCTTACAATCTCAAGACTGTGAGAGTGCTCACGGTTTCAAGACAGTGAGAACTCTCATGATCCCAAGACTGCAAGGAGTGGCAACGCCTTGCACCACCCACATTCTCCTCATCACCTCCGACTCACTCGTGATCTGCAAACCAGACCGTGAAGACCTGATCACCTACTAATCAACAACATCATCCTCTCCTCCGCCACAGGCATCATTACCCTACCCTCTCCCTTTCTCTTTCTCACCTTTTCCTTGCGACCACCTGCCATTACTCCGACCACCCGCAACCCTAAAACCGCGGCATCCCGCTCAACTTCTCACCACGACACCAGCTTCACCCAAATGGTAGTGCATCCATGCATATCTACATAGCCGTGACCTTCTCTCCATCGCCACCACCAACATCCTCCTACTACATCCACCTCCTGTCGTCATCAGCAAGACCGCAAGAAAGGAAAAAACCGCAAGGAGCCCTCACGGTCTTGAGACCGTGAGGTGGCACTTGGTCTTCAAACTGTGAGAGGCACGAGACCGTGCAATGATCAAGACCATAGGGCTGAGAGGAGCAGCAATCCTCCAAACTGAGAAGGTGAGAATGAGAGAAACCTAGCAGTCTCTCAAACCATGAATGAAGACTTTGAAGAGGCCAAAGAGCTGAAACCAGTTGGACGCCTGAAGGCCCAAGACCGATTGTCGTTGAAGACCGAAAAAAACCTCAAGACCGCGAGAAGGCGAGACCGCGTGAAGAAGAGAACGTTGATCTGAGATCATGTGACTGCTGGATCTTCCAAGACCATGAAGGCAGAGGCGCAAAACTGAATGCCCAAGATCGTGAAAGTAGCGAGACTAAGAGAAGCCTCTCAGTTTCCCAAAATGAGAAGATGTAAATGGTTTCCAAACCGTGTAAAGCAGACTGGTCCTCAAGACCGTGAAGAATTCTAAAGAGTCCAGACCAATCAAAACTCTACCAGTGCCTATAAATAGGACCTAAAGGGTCCTCATGGGGCAGCAGATCCAAGATGCCGCCAGGCTTGCTGAACACAGGCCCGACCCCTGGAAAGGGATCCTGATCCATCACTCCTCTATCCAGATCCATCTACGCGCATCCACACCACATATACATCCAAAGCCTGCTCGTCTTGCTGCAAGCAAGAACAACGAGAAGAGAAGGAAGGAGGAGAGAGAAAGTCTGCCCCGTCTGCCGTGGTGTCCCTCGGTCCTCATCCGGATCTACTCCGACGTGGCGTAGAAGACCGTATCTTCACCGAACTGTGACCATCTTCTGCATCATAGTCATGGTGGAATCTTTCCTCTCTCTTATTTTTCTTGTTCCTCGCATCATGAGTGAGTAGTTCCTTTTCACTGGGGTGTGGGGAGTAGCCCCGCTGCCCATGTTTACATGTTATTTTGTTAAACATTCCATGGAATGTATATAACTCTTCATTTCGTTGTTAATCGTCGATGTTTGCTTGTAGATTGATCAACTTCTTGCTTTTATCTTGTTCTTTCCTATGTTGTGAGAACTTCAATATGTACGATAGAATGTCGATTAGCACGATTGACTCCCTGAATAGAAATAGGATGGGATTCCTTGAGGTTGTAAGTGAATGATCTGTGAGGGGATGATCCATCTAGCCCATGATGATGCTTCTGTGTGCCTAATGCCTATATAGGGGGCCCACAACTTCAGTTGGATATCTATATCTTTGGAACTGTAAGTGCATGATCTGGATGGTGAAGTGAAATTTGATGCCTAAGGTGATGCTTAAGCGAACCTAAACATCCCTCTGGGAGGGTTCATAGTAGTTCTATTTGGATATTTAGATCTTTCCTGGATGTTTGTGATTAGATATGTTTGCATGTGTAGTGGTGGTGAAACTCGGGACCACCCCATTGATCCCCATCATTAATCTAGATTCAACTTTAATTCTGCTCTTTACTTTCTTGCAATTAGTTTAGTTAAACTCAAATCAAACCTTTATTCTAAATATTAGTCTTACTTGAGCTACACTAGACTAGAAGCAATTCTTAAAAATGTTTTCCCTTGGGATTTGATCCTTAACTATACTGCAATAAGACCCGTCCGCTTGCGGGTGGTATTATTGCACAAGGTTTTGATAAAAACTCTAGGATTTCAACCCCGAGTGAATTTGTTAGTGCGATAATAGACCACGTCATGTAGGAACATACCAAGACACCAAATGAAGCACCCATTTTTCTTGTTTTAGCTAGATAATCTAGATGGTTTATTAAGGACTTTAGTGCTATAGCCTTATCATTGACCAGAATAACCATGCAGGATGTAGCGTTTGTTTGGACAAAGGACATCAATGTAGTTTCCACTTGTTAAAGGAGAAGTTGAAATAGGCTCCAATGTTAGCTTCTTTAGAACCTAGGAAGGTTTACATAACTGTCTCTAATGCTTCAAAAAGTGTCCAAGGGTGTGAGTTAATGTAGGACAAGCATGTGATCTCTTGTTCTCCTTGTCAGATAAAGAAGAATGAAGAGAATTACTTGAAACACAACATAGAATTAACAAAAGTGGTCTTGGCGTTCAAAATTTAGAGGAACTATCTTTATGAGGAGAAGTGCCAGGTCTTCATAGATCACATGAATCTTCTGTATCTCTTTTCAATGCAAGAGTTGAACATGAGACAGAAGAGGTGCTTGAGATGGTAAAGGATTATGACTTTATGATAGAGTATTATCGTATGTAGGAAAATGTGGTGGATGACACATTGATTAAAAGGTCATCTTCAACTTCAACTGATCTAGCACTATTTCATTCTTTGTCTTGCGAGAAGAGAGATTTTTAGTGTCTCTATGTTAGATAAATCTACATATAAAAATTTCCTTTCTTGGTGGACTATTTAGCTCAATTATAGGTCAAAATAATGTTGATTCAATTAATCAATGATGATGCAGAACAAGTTGATATCATGATATAGAATATCAAGTTAGAGATCAACAATATGAAGCATGATGGATTTCATGAGTCATAGGGTGCGACAATGTATTGTCACAACATGATGATAGATCTTAATAGTAATAATTTAAGGAAAATGATGCTTGAGGAAGCACATTCTTTGATATATGAAATGCATCCTAAAATTAGAAAAATGTATCAAAATGTCAAGGATTTCTATTGTTGTCTAGAACTGTAGCATGATGTGGAAAAGTATAAAGCAAAGTGTCTAGTTTTCCAACAGGCCAAGGCAGAAAATCATAAGCATGCATGAATGTTGAAATTTTTTCTAATTCCATAATGAAAGTGGGATCTATTGGTTGGTATTCCTAGGACAACCAAGGGTTATGATTTCATCTAGGTAGTCATTGGTAGGATGACAAAAGTAGCCCACTATTTACCATCCAAGACTGCCTTAGCTAAAAAAATGGAAAAATCTACATAGACGTGGCGGTCCACACACATGGTGTTCCTACAACAGTAGTGTCTTATAGAGGACCATAGTTCAGGAGAAAGGTTTTGGGATCATTTTTTATATAGATTTGGGCACCAATTAAAGTTCTGTACAACATTTCATTCACAAATAGATGGTAAATCAGAAAGAAAAAAACATACACTAGAAGATTTTTTGAGATCTTGTGTACTCCAATTTAATTGAGAATTTCTATGTTCACTTTATTCTTATCAGGTTCTTCTACAACAACATCCATAACATGACTTTATACATTGCATTGCATGAGGCTTTATACATAAGGTAGTGTAGGTTTCCTCTATGTTGGTACATGACATGTGAGTATCATATATCAGGTCACGAGTTAGTTAAACAAACTACACATGGTGTTGATCTTGAAAAAGAATGTGTAGAAGTTGAGGAGGAAGAATAAAATGTTGGTTAAGGTGTCTTGGAATCACCATGGTGTGTAGGAAGCCATGTGGAGGCTAGAGGATGAGATGCATAGGAAGTAACTGGCTTTGTTCTCTTAGGATTTCAGAGGTAAAATATGTATTAAGGGTTTGTGATTGTAAGACTCCTGGCATAAGTTAACCCATAAAAACGTTTTCTGATATCTTCATTATGTGCTTGGTTTCTTTGTTTACATGCTTAGTATATGTGTGTAATTAGTTGTTTGATGTTATGTTCTTGTGGATCCATGTGGAAATTGTCCATTATTGGAGGTCCTTTTTAAAAGTTGCACATATCATGCATAGCCATTCTCCTCTCTCTCTCTCTTGATTGAGTTTGGTTTGGTTAGCCTTTGGTTCTTGGAAACTTTCCAATATTTTTGCTTGAGGATAGCTATTGGTCAACGACAATGTCCTTGTTACCCAACTACTGAGTTTTTATATCTATATGGAAAGTGGGGGTGGGAGTCAATAATGAGAACATGGGATCCTTGCTAACCACTAAAATTCATTAATAGTTGGATTTCAACACCTATTGATGAGGTGGATCCTCATTTACCAATGAGATACTCGTAGGCTCTTGACCGTCAGAAACCTTGTCAAATAACCTTCCTACCAGCTACTGATGATTTTTTTGTGTGTTATGAATTGGTGAAGATCTTGGTGTAAGAATTGATGGCAAGAACCAATGGAATCTCTACTTGTTCTCCATAGATGAGACCTCTAAAGTTGTTTATCAAAGAGAGTTTGACATCACCCATCGATGGTGTCGTTGTCCAATGAATAAATTAGTGGTAAGATCATGGCTTGTAACTTTGACTATTTGTTCTCTCTCATATTATCTTTCCTCTAGGGCTATAAATACCCATCCTCCACTTGATTCCCCTCCTTCACCTTAGTTTCATGAGTTTCTTATGAAGAGATGGAGTAGTTGTGATTTTTCATTAGTTGATGACTTACAATTAGCTTTTTGCTTCCATCAATCATTGAAAAAACTCTAATTCTCTTACTTCATTCTTATTTGAAGATCTATAGCTCTTCTTACATCTTCTGGACTTGAATCCACATAAGCAAAGCATTTTTCTTCTTGTCAATGTGATGATGCTTCATCGTATTCTCCCTTGAACTTTGTACATGGTAGTTTCCTTATAGGTTGTTGTCTTCAATGGTCTTACACCATGTTTCCTTCTTTTCTTTGCCCTAGTTTCTCTTAGATCATAGAGTTAGGGCTATTACAAGTCTTGAGAAGGGAAATCTCATATCTTGGGAAAGATTGTGGCTTAATCAAGGTTTAGAGCTTATTGGAGCTTGAAGTGTAAAACTCAACGCTTTCCATCTTCGTTGATGAGTGTACCTAGGAATGATTACAGTCGTGTCACAACATATTGGGTTGTATACCATTGTTTGGTATCATGGAATGTGTACCTAGGAAAAATCTATGAGATGTGGTTCCACTTGAGGCATTCCATGACAGAACAAATTGTGAGAAACCTACATTTTGATGCCCTAGATTTGACTTGAGGATGTCTATAGAGATCAAAATGAATTAAAAAATCCTTATATATCATATGGATAACTATAAATACTTCTTAATTTTTAGATAATAGTTTGAGTGGTAGGACTCAAACTTCATGACATAATAAAATGTGTTACTACATCATGTAATATATTTGTTTATATCCTTTTGGCAAATAACATGGATGCACTTAAGATATGCTACTTCTTCCAATGTGATATATATGTGATATTTATTGTACACATGCATCAATTGTGATACGTGTATAATTATGGTAAAGTCATGTTCTTTAAATGCCACTTGATTAGGAATTGGAATATTTCATTTTCTATTAAGTAACTTATAATGATGGCTGTAAGTAAGATATTTCTAATTTGTTATATCATATTGCTAGAACTTTGGTCTCAACCCATGGTTTTCTACATCCTTTTCATTGACTAGTCAATCTTCCCATGTTGTAACGGTGAGGACCAATCTTGTAGAGTATATACATCACTTGGAGGTAGGAGATGTTTGTGTGTGTCACCTACAAGTAGATGATGTATGTCTTTTTTGAGATAGCTAGTCTTGGTGTTGTCCCAGTACTCAGGTCTGAGGTATTTGTAAGATTGTGTCTATCAATTTGATATTTTTGCATGTGTGCCTTATAATGTTGTATTAACTGTAAATGGTGTAATGTATGTTTAAGCATACTAGCCTATTATAAAGATGCATTACTGTGATCACCAAAATCCATGGCATGTAACTGTAAGTATGGAATACTAATGTATTTACAAGGAAATTGCTAATATTATTCAGTTGTGTCATTTCAAATTTATTGCTCCATCTTGTGACATTGCAATTGTTGCTATTTGTAGTGTTTTGGTTTTAATTGAGGTTTATTTTGAGTAATCTTGATCTGATGGTAGTGGGGAATCACAAGAAAACCACATATATGGTTGTTAATGTTAAAAGGCACGTGTATGCATTAGATAATGGCCAATGGAAACAATTGTGGTCTATGCCATCTTTGGAGTAATGGAAAAATAGGGACATATAGGGACAAAACTAGCCTCTTCATGCCAAACATCACCTAAGAGAAGCGAATTGTACCAGTGAGTTATAAGAGGATATAAAATTTTGTAGGACTACAAAATCTGCCAAATGGATTTATCGTATCATGTATTATGTCCTAAATGTGTTACAAATTGGTATGCTTCATTGACAGTATAGATGTCTCCCAAATTCTAACAAAACTTTCCTATTTTTATGGTTGTATCATGTTATTTTGATGAAGGGTATTAGTACCATTATATCTGTGGAGCTACTTACTCCTTAAAGTATATTATCTCTATGAGAGACAATAATTGGAATGCAACAAGTGAAATGTGTGTAATATATGACGAAATTCACATTCCAAGAACATAATGTTGAAGGTGTCCTAATGTGGACCAAGGATCAAGAAAAAAGTTGATAAATAGCAACAATCTGAAGGTGTCTTGATGATCTCGCCAATCACATTTTGGCCTTTGAGGAGATTTCATCAGAAAAGAGAAGTGTTACTTGTCTTAAATTAGAGTCTCAAGAGGTTTGTCTTATTATAAATCTTGTTAACAAAATGGATCTAGATAGCAGAATGGCTTTCTATGATGAAGACTCTCACTTTATTAAATGTAAAACATGAGTGTAATTGAGGCTAATTATAACCTATTCTCCTAAATGATGAGGGTGACATAAAGACTTACACTTGACCAAATGTATTCACTTGGTGTCCATAATGTTACCCAAAATGAAGTTCATCCTCATTTTCTTCAACTGAGACATTGAGAGGTATACAACTAGTGAAATAAGATGGAATATATGTAAGGGATGCACTCATAAGGGTTAGTTGGCCAACACAATTGGAATTCTTCCAATAAAAGAGTCAACATATAGATATATTGAGATCAAATTTCTAGACATTAGTTGTCAGTCTCATGGGTGATACCGAAAGGCCCATGAAAATTAGTGGACATTTCATGATTTGTAGTTAACCAATTAGAGAATACATCTAGTTTTATGTTATCAAAGTGAATGCTTGATATAAAAGATTTATGGACATTAATAGTTATCTAGATATTTCTTGAGTGCCAAGAATTATCATGATTTAATAATATTTGTATTTTTTGGTTGGATAAATATAATCAAGTCATCAACAAATTGTATGTTGAGCATATCTTGTAAAGCATCTTTTTATGCAAAATATCATATGATACATAAATCTCACCATAGGATCCAAAATAGGTGGGATGATTACAAAATCATAAGGGCATATATGATCCCCTTGTCTAAGACAATTTGTACTTTTGAAACAAGCAAATGTGTTCCTTGATTAATATCTAATATTGACATTATATACTCCATAATTCCTAATTACTTCCAAGATTTATATCACCTAAACAGTAATTCCAATTCTGTTGGGATTTCAAAATTGAGTGTAATTTATATATGAGTGTAATTTATATTAACCTAAATTAAAAATAAACAATTATCCACATCAAGGCTTTAACCTAGTCTATTCAAATTTCTTTTGATAATCATTAAATTTAAATATATATTAACTTGAGTAGTATTTTTAAATGATTCCAAGAAAACTGTTAACTAGTTTATTGTTGGATTACAAGGTTTTATCTAAGTATTAGATAACCTCAATTTCAAATTGCATCAAATGTTGTGAAAGTGACTCGTAAAGATAAAGTAAGGGATTACTTTGTAAATATTACTCAAATAAGGAAAATGAACTCATTGTTACATAAGAAATTCAATTGGTGAGAAAATCATAATCGAAGAACATGAAAATTGATCAACATAACTAAATGAGAGTTAGAATAAAGGATCACTTTGTCAATGAACTCAAGTTTAAGGAAGATTATGAACTATGGCATAAAATAGATCTAATGCCCAAAATTCAATATGTTACATTAGTCCAACCCTTAAGTCATTTTCATCCTTGAAATCAGCACATCCATGGTCTGTCGTGTACCACTCTCCACCCCTTACAAGGAAGCAACTTGAAATATAAAGGTGAATCAACTAAAATGTAGTATCCTTCACTTTCTCATAACCATTACCCTAAACCAAACATTAGGTTCAAGGTTTTTATGTGACTCTACTCTAGACTTTTTCCCATTCCTCCTTGGTTGTGACTTACCACAAGAATTCCATGATAAAATTGCATACACTCATTTTTCTGTGTACATTTGATATTATAAAGAAAACAATTTCTCTATGTGAACACTTCATGGAGAAAAACTTAAACTAGACAAAATTAATGTGATAATCAAGTCCCAATCACCTCATGACAACATTCTACTTACTATTACTCCATCTTACTTAGTACTTGACTCATTTGGGAAATTAGGTCTCCATGGAGCCTAAAAAATCACATGAATACCTAGTGATGAATTTAGTCCATAAGAGACCTGTCATTTTTAGATGAGAGTTCACGTATTTAAATTTTATTTTTATACTACTATTATCAAAAGTTTTGAACTGCACTACAAAATTAGTGGGCAAACTATAGTTGTCAGTCAAGCTTTAGACTTCATAATTTTTTAAATTAGGCAAGGTTTCATTTGAATGTTATGTCTAGGTAATATTAGTTCTCAAAGGTTTTGTATGTATATGAAGGTCACCACTTCAAAATCTAAAATTCTTAATATTTATTATAATTCAACATGTTATCAATTTATCCCATTTGAATCCCAATTATATTTTATAGTGAAGCTGACCATATATACATCATTTCTTACATATACTAAACTAGGTTGGAGTCTTTTATCCAAATAGTAGGGCTGATACTTTCTCATACCACTCTCTCTCTCTCTCTCTATGATCTCTATTCCATCTTTAGAATGGGGTTCCTAGAGCTCCACTGCCATGGCAAGCAGCATGGATGCTAACTCTAGGTCTCCTGCTCTTCCTTCCACTTCCACTTTCATTCCCACCTCCAACTCTCCCCCTTCCTCCTCTATGGTCAGACCTTCCCACTCAACTCTAATGGCACCCCAGGAGGTTGGTTGAACCCTACCATTGATGTTACAGTGGGAAAGGTCAGGGTTGATACCTAGAGATGAGATTTGGTCATCCCTAGTAAGAAAAGACCCCTCAAGGTAGATGAAGACCCAAAGGTACCTTTCTTTAAGGATGAGGACCTACGATCATGGACCAACGTCTCTAAAATAGTGGTTCTTGATATGGATATCAAGATGGACAACAAGTTCTCCATTATTGTGTAGGTTCTAGGGATGAAATCTATCTCTTAGAAAATGTATGGTTCAATGATGTGCTTTTGGAGACCCTAGGTGAGATGAAACTCTTATTCATAAGGTATGTCCTCTTCCTTGTGAGATATGAAAACAAACAAGAATCGAGCCCTAGGTTCTTTGATAGTCAACTAGATCTGACCAAGAGATGGTCACTTGAAGTGGATGTCCAGTCAGCTGCCCTCAACACTTCTCTGATGTGTATCACACTACTATACCTCGGTAGGCACTGGTCCTACATGGTTCTCTCTATCATCATAAATTCCATTGGCATCCCCAAGGCAATTGAAAAAAGGCTATCTCACAGTTCACTTGGGTTTTGTGAGGATGTGCATTGAGATATCTATAGTGAAGCCTCAACCTCCAATAGTGATGGTGGAATTGCCGAATGGGGTGATATAGAGATTAGAGTGGTTTATGAAGCTTTAGTTGGTCGGTATGGAGTTTGTCATGTTGTTGGACACAAATATGGGTAATCAAAGGCTACAATAGGTGCATGGGGCTATCACCACATAATAAATTGATGGGACAATTCTGGGAGTCACATCAGCTACTACCTTGGTAGCCATTTTGTCACCCGCTCAGGACGTGACTATTCCTCTGATAGTTGTAACCACCCAATTAGGGGCAGGTGGAGACCAGGCAGTGGATGGGGTGACTGCTCCTCCATCTAGTGAAAAGGGTGAGCCTTCTAGGCCTGGGGGAACATTGGAGCTTTAAAACTCCTTTGTTCTTTTGGAGAACCTAAAGAACATTAAGGAGAACCCCCAGGATAACTAAAAGATTACCATGGGATCATCCATTAAAAGGAAGAGAGGAGGAGGTACCACCCTAGGCCTGGGTGGTTTCTAGCATCGATGAGCATGTGCATCCTCACATAGAATGTGTGGGGTGCATCAAGGACTAGTAAGCACTCGAAGATGAGGAAGATCATTGTAGAGAGTGGTGCCTAATTTATGATTTTCCAAAAAAAGAGGATCCACTAGGAGGTGGTGAAAAGGATCAATCACCTCTTCCCTATTGGATGGTAAGCAAGCACCAACCTATAATAGGGGGAAGGTGTATGCTTTTCTATTAGTTGGAATCCTAATGTTTGGGATGTCAAGGTGGTCCATGACATGGAAATAGATGAACATAGCAAAATGCATCAACCATGGTGTCTTGTGTTGTGTCATCTATTTCATTTTATGGACATAACTCGAAGTGTCGTAGAAGACGACTATAGGAGGTACTTTCTAATTCTAACCAAAGGGATCTACCTGAACTAGTCATTCACAACTTCAACCACCTCTGTGGATCTTATGAAAAGAAAGGGGGCAAGGCCATTCCGGATTCAGTGCTCAAAAGGTAAATGAAGCTATGGATGATGTGAAATTGATGGAGATTGGTATGGTTGGTGGATCAATGACATGAAATAACAAGAAATCGTGTTGGATTGCTAGAAACCTAGATCATGTCCTCATGAATGAATCATGTCTAGAGGTGTTCATGGACGCCCACATCACCCTAGGAAATCATCCAAACAATGACCATTCATGGATGAGAATCAACATCTCTAACGTTGAAAGAAGGGGTAAGCATTTAGGTTCCTAGAATCATCAGTTGGACTTGTAGAGTTGTGAGAATGTGGTCAAAAGGCCAGGAGCAGACATGTTAAAGGAAACCCCCTATTTGACATTGCGGTGAAAGTAAAGAGAGTCAAAGAGGCCCTAAATTCTTGGTCTAAGGAACATGTGGATCTGAGGAATTTTCTATCCAAATCTAGTAAATCTTTTAATGTGGTAAATGTGGACTTATGGTCTGATCCTTTATTACCAAGCTACATTGATCCTGAAGGTGTTGCTTCTAGAAAGATTCAAATGCTTGAGAAGGTTGAAGAAATGATGTACTAGAAAAGAAGTTGGTTGATATGGATCTAGGATGGAGACTACAACATGTCTACCTACCATGAGTCTATTAGAAGGAATGACATGAGGTGCCACATCCATGCTCTACTAAAACCTAATGGTTTTAACTACTAGGGGCACTTCAAAAGTCGGTGAAGAAGTGGATACTTTTTAGAATCTTTGTAACTAAGACTAGCTTTAGGGGGACAAGATGCAATTTCCTGGGAGGAGGGTTAAAGAATGCATGAATGTGTCTCTCTATCAGCCTACTATGGAGGAATAGATTAAGACTGTTAACCTGGTTCGTCAGGGCATCCAAAGCTCCAGGAACAAATGAGTTTAATGAATAGTTCTTTCACAAGCTATGGCATGTGGCTGGAGAGGATTCATGTCGGTATGTGGGATGGGTCATAAATCTTGGGAGGATGGTGAGAATTGTTAACTATGCATTAATTAGGCTTATTACTAAGAAGAAGATGGTGTAGAATATGAATCATCTTTGACCTATCGCATGTTGCTCAATCATCTACAAGATCTTGGCTAAACTATTGACAAGGAGGCTGAAGGAAGTGCTCCTAGCTATCATTTTTATGGCCCAATCAGTAATCATCAAGGGTATGAGTGCCACTGATAGAGCCCCCCTTGATGTAGAATTTATGAATGACTTCAATGTTAAGAGAGGGGGCAGGAGGGTCTATGTTAAGACAGACCTTTTGAAGGCATATGATATGGTCAGATGGTCTATGGAGAACCATGAAGGCTATGTGATTCTAAGCAAGTGGATTTCTCTGATGAAGAAGTGCATGGAAATTGCATCCTTCTTGTTCTGGTTAACAAGATTCCTTTTGTTATGTTTAGAGCTAAGAATGGACTAAGTCATGGGTATCTTCCATCTCCCTCTCTTCCCCATCATCACTGAAAACCTTTCTAAATTTGTGAAGGTTGCGTAAAACCTAAATATGATCATTGTCTTTAAAGTTGGAGGATCATGAGTACCCATTCACATGATCTTTGTCGATGATGTGATGTTCTTCCACAAACATAGCACTAGGGTCTTGTGGGAATTTTAGGAGGATGATGATGACTGTTAGGAAGCTGACTATACTCTTCATGGGTGACATCAAATCTAGAGTTTCTTATCTAGATCATGTGATGCATGAAGAGGCAGGTTGAGGGAGGCATTTAGGCTTCGAGAGGGATCCTTCCCTACTCATTATCTGGGGATTCCTCTATCTTGCAGAAAGAGCAAATTATTGGAGTTTGCTTCCTTTATTGATGAATTGAGAGAAGCAATTAATAAATGCACTAGAGTTAGACTCTCCATGGAGGGGAGGACCATGTTGGTGAAGGTAGTTCTAACTATAAAAATCTAGTTTTTGTTTTGGTTTTGGCAAGGTGACATGCAGGAGTTCATCCTTAGCAAAATAAGATCCATCGTGAGAGGTTTCATATGAACTGGAAGGAATCAGGTGATGGCCTATAATACCATTACTGAACCTTTCCATGAGGGGGCATCTGGAATTTGTTGGATTTGACTGACATTGGTAGTATAATGATGGGAAAGACAATTGATAGGTTCCTCATATGCCCCTCGTCTCATTGGTCTTGTTGGATGAGGTAGAGGTAGCGGGAGAAGTTGGCTTACTATGTGTTGAAGAAAGATTGCTCCAAAACTAGGAGGCGTATGGTAGAAATGTGGACAGATGTCAAGGAGGACTACACCTTGAACAATAGTCTTTGGGCTTTACACAAAGATAGGGTACATCCTTTGAGGATCTTCTTCCATACACCCCAAGTTCCATGGGCCCAACTGTTGTGGAACAAGTGATATTTTCCCATATGGAGCTTCTATGCATATATATGCATTATGGAGAGACTGTCTACAACCACCACAATGAGGAATTGGGGTAACCCTATCTGCTTTTTGTTTAAGGAGGAGGTAGATACCGAAGACCATGTCAACTTCTCCTATAGGTTCAACTACTAATCCTAGGCTAGACTGTCCCTTAAACTTGGGTCAGGTGGCAATCTTCCTCAACAAATTCATGAGAACTTCCAACATGTTCACAAATAAAACAAAGTCATTTTTGAGTACTTTGTGAGCCAACCCAATGATAAGTTGATAGTTTTTTACTACTTTTTACCTAAGAGATGCTCACTAAGGCCAAACCCAAGATGATTTGTGATGTGGATCCTTTGGTTCCAAGGCAATGGGATTTGTTGAGTATATCTAGCCTTGTTTTATTTTGGTGGGGATTTTTCCTAAGCCCCTTATGAATAGTATACTAAATTTTGTTTGTTCCCTATACTTGTTTGTACACTTTTCCATTAGAGTAATATTTTACCTTATCCAAAAAAAATTGCTTTGGCCATGTCGATATGTGAAGTAAGGAAACCCCGCCATCACCAAAGTGGATCAGTTGTAATTATACCAAAACCTTCACTAAACATCCTTCCTTATACACCTCAAATCATTCCACGAACATGGCGATGGTTATACTTCATTAATTAATACATTAGGCAATTTTGAGTAAAATTAATTCCATAGAAGTTTCTTCATATTAATTGGTTACAATAATCTATTTGAAACCTATCACATGTGTTGCAAGGTTATAATCCTATAATAAGTCTAGAAATTTAGGGTTTATGATAGTTCATTATTTTATATTCCTTGTAAGGATTTTTTCATGACTTATTCTTACTTTATGTG
Organism: Alisma plantago-aquatica; assembly: GCA_963693085.1. Classification (NCBI taxonomy): domain Eukaryota; kingdom Viridiplantae; phylum Streptophyta; class Magnoliopsida; order Alismatales; family Alismataceae; genus Alisma; species Alisma plantago-aquatica. The sequence goes on along the minus strand of OY856413.1, from coordinate 764,432,736 downwards.
TGGTCATGAAGTTTTTAGATAAGTCCAAAAGCTAGTTGATATAGTCTTGAAGCTACATGCCTTGCTACATTAGGGTACGTACATGATTACTATGTTTCTAGTATTTCTACTTGTATTATATGGTTGGGATAGGGTTTTTCATCAAATATGAGACTAAATTCCTCTATTCTAATTGTGATTTCTAAACTAACTCTATTTTTCCATGAGACATGTATGAATGCCAGCTATTTATGTCTCTAATACCATGTTGTAAATACTCAATCTTTATGATCAAATTTTACTAAATATATCAAAGTATATAAACAAATTTTCTTACATTCATGCTTCACACAAAGTTCACAGAATCCTCTACATAAGGACTATACAAAAAAAACATCAATCCTATATACACTTAAATCCATAGAGAAATCTTTGCATTTCACTTCTATGTCTTCTCTGTATCAACTATCCACGAATTACCATAGGAAATAAATCATAAATGAACCAAAAGAAAGTTTTGGTTCAAAATATCTAGTAATAGAACATTATTATTGAGCCAATTAAAAGAAATGCAACATCATTTGATTCAATAAATTTACAACCATGTAACAATTATTTGGCGGACTAAGGTCAACAAGCTAAATATTTCAAGTATGCAAATTTTCAAGATAGAATTCACAAGAGTATTCAACATACCAAACTTTCTAGATTGTTTGTGAAACAAGAAGTACTCAAGAGTGTCAATAATGACAAATATCTAGACATCAAGGTATTCAAAATTTGATGATTTATCCATTGGAACATTCTATTTAATATTATATCTTTGACAGGGCTAGGTGCCTAGCGTTCTCCCCTTAGGGGGTAACCAAACTAGGGGACCTCTATATCTATTATCCACCATGCCAGGTTGGGGTTCTTATCCACTGAATCAAGGAGCCATATGTCTAGCTAATATTTGAATTGGTGAAATTGTAAAAATCTATTTTCCTCAACATTCAACAATACTCAAGATTCAATTAGTTGTTGTGACCTATAATTAGGAAGTAAAAGGATAATATCACTAGAAATGATTCCATGGATGCAGTTCAAGAGGGGTAAAATAGCATAATTATTGAATTAGAAAATTCAATACCTCAAGGCTCAAGTTTTCATAAGACATATTTCGAGTTTCCACAAAAATTGATTAAGAGAGAGCTACATAGTAGGAAAAATTTGTTACTGAGTGGCTTGGATTCAAGTTTGTTCAATTTGACTTATTTAGGATTAGAATGCTTTCCATCTAGAAGTATTATCACATATTTTCCTCCATAAACGTTGCTTCTAGATTTCCAACTAGGTTATGTATAATTAAATGTTACAGACTCGATTGCGACATATCATGTTCTATATATTAGGACCTAAAATGTTATTCTCTTTTATATTTAATATAATTCTAGTCACTAGACTCAAAGATTTTCATTTATCAATACAAACTTACAATGAATATCTAGGGGATGTTCAACATACCTTAATATAAACTAGTCATATATGTAGATCTTATTTATGTTCCCAAATACAAGTAGAATGTAGATGAACTATAATATGGTAATTTCATACATTGTTCTACCAACATGTCATTTTAACTAATTTTTTCTTAGTATAAAATCTTCAATGTATATAAGACTAATATTCTTGTATATATGTATCTATATTCTTTCCATCATTTACCAATGTCTTTATATTACATTGATTAATATATTATTAATTTAAAAATTCTTTTTCCAGTCTTAATAAGTAATATGAATTTGTATCTATACATTAATTATAGGCTTGTGATTTATATGTAGCATACATTATTATGGCACATAATTAAGAATAATTTCATTCAAAATATTTTAATGTACTAGTAAACACACACGTACACATGTACGTGTTGAATAAAATTAGGGTTGTAAATGGATAGGATAATTACATGCCGTTTTAATAGGCCACGTCAGTTGCCCAGAAACAAATCTGTACGTGAGTTGTGGATTCTGTTTGCGTAACAATGGTGGTTTTAAATAAAAGATATTTGTGTTGGTTGTTTGAAAGGAGAGAATCAAGGAACCATTTCCGTCAGATGGAGAGAGAAATATAGAGTTAAAGATCATAAAAGTTAATAGGAGAATGTGAGAATAAATATTTGTAAGAGCAAAATTCCTTGAAAAAAGGAGAGAAGAGAGTGAATTAAGGAGAGCGCAACATCAAACTCACTCTTTTTATACTAGTATAGATATGTGTATATCTATGGTTGATATACAACAATGCTAAACTAGTTTCAAGAATACAATTCTTTATGATCACAAGATTACATATTTTATATTTAATAATCTTAATACACCAAATAGTACTAATGAATTCATGTATCATATCATCATATAGTATCAATATTAAGTGCGATAGAATCTATATTACAATGGATTACTAAAATGTCTAGTACTATTAATCTATTGATATATTAACCCATACATGTATACACTAAAATGATATGGTAGATAGATTTATTCATCATATTTAGTTATTCAAATTACTACTGAACAAAACAAGTAAGTGGATGCTAACTTACTATAGAATTGAGATGCTATCAATATTAAGTTGCTAATCCTCAAATTTGTTCTTATCACTCCAGATACATACTTACTAGTTCATTATGTTCACCAAGACCAGACCATGGGTAGTGTTTTGGTCCCAATGGTGTTGAAAGAAAGGATTCTTCTAGATGGCTGCAGACACACATGCTTCATGCTTCCCTTACCCAGATCACCTCATGCTCATCAAGTAGCCGGAGTTGTAACTCTGATTGGGAATCGAGCTTGATTGTCTAGATGTGTATCTATAGTTATAGGATCAATCAAGGTCTAATGTTGTCCTTTAGATCTAGTGGTTATGGAAAAGGAGACATTGATCTATTTCTCAAGTTCTCTTGGTTTTGAGATGTCTTCGACCCCATGTTGTTGTTTTCACATTTGATGCTTCATATCCAATATCAATGGTGAAGGATAAATGAAAGTTTATTTAAGATGTATGCTATTATAAGCCTCACTGGAGGTAGGTAGGATGGTGGTTGCTCTAGTAGTAGTTGTTTGCAGTGTTGTTTGTTAGGTGATGGAGCAGATGTCTTGCGATTCCTCATGGATGAGGCATCATGTAGCATCATCGTTAAGATGGGAGAATGCAACTAAGTTGGATGTGGTTGTGGTATGTTTCCATAGTGATAGGAAAAGGGTGAGAGAATTTTTTCTTCAAATTCAGAACATTGTAAGGTTCTAAGGTGGCTACTTAGACGTAGATGATTTTGCGGAGTTGTTGTTGTTTATATGCCTTTAGAGTCATCATGTGATGATTGTCAAAGGGATATTTTTTACTTGTTTTATTATTAATAAAAGGAAACTCCAACCTTAATATGTTTACCTCAGTATTGAACAAATGAATACCAATAACATCCCAAGAAGACTTAACTCAACGAAATATGGTTTGGGTTGAGGAGCTGAACATGAGGTCATATATAAAATAAGAGCTCCCATTTTTTATTATGTCCCTAGTTGGTTATTATCGTGGATAGCATAGGACAAAAATAATACACAAGACAAGCATGTATTGTGAGTGATGACTATGTCACTTTAGTCATGATATTAGATATCAACTCAGATGCATGGGTACTTGTTAGAGAACAAGTTTTACTGGACAAACCCACCTTGATATTAACAAATGGAAGTCATGTAATGACGTGTCAGAGTCATATCTTAATGTGATAGCAGTGACTGTGATCCTTAGACTTGAAGTCACTACGGTAACATGTTTTGTTTGAAGTAACTCAACACTATCTCAACATGCTTTGAAATATGAATTGCCAACAAGGTGGTGATTAGGTACACTATGACGCATGGGGCATGACGTGAGCAATGTAGATGGAAATGTTCCCTCCTTTGGAGTGATATCCCCAACCACTTGTTAAGCGAGACTGTGAAATGCATGTCAAGTGAGTCAATATATGATAGTGAGCTCACATTATCTTGAATAGTCTGCTCTAGTTCAAGGAACATAGATGGAATGATAAAGAGGATGACATTCCATGACTTGAGTTCAATATGAGTGACAAAGGGATTATACAGTCATAGTAACATTTCTCACTTTATAGGTTGTAGTTTTCCTCCAACTCATTCCTATAACTTGAGTAGCAATGATGTGTGGCTAGACACCTATATATTTTTGTGTTGTTTTGAACATCACTACCAGGACACACTCATAAGGATGCATGAGGAAACTGGAGTTTGCAATGAAACATATGATTACAATGGTTCGAATTCATTAATAGGTTATTTAACTCTAAGATCACGTGACTAGAATGTATTATTGGGCCATCACATGATTGGGTCAATAGATCAATTAACTGTCAATTGATCGACTGAGTTTTCCACTGGACTTCTGAGATCAGGAGATTTAATTCTAAGATAGGCCGCTCATAGTTCAATAGGAAAAGTCTCAAATTTCATATCTAGATCTAAACTGTAATGATTGCATAGTCTAATTTTAAGATTGGGCAATCATGGACTGAGATTGCACGATCTTCTTCTGATGTTGGATAATCCCAAATCCAGCTTAAGCTTCCAACATTAAACTATTTTTGAAATCCCAAATAGGAAAGGAATGGGAATTATGTTTTTTCCAATCCTGTGACTCTCCTATATAAAGTAGGAACATCCCAAAGGGCTAAAAAAACTCTTTCTGAAACAATTTGTGAGACAAGTTGGCTATCAAACTTCTCTCTCTTGAAAAGGAAGTCACCTAAGGACTGCTATCCAATATAGGAGAAGAAAGGGAGTTCAAGGATACCTACCACATCAAAAACTCATGTTATTCTTTGACTTAGTGACAAAAGTGTTGCACCACATTCTCCCTCATCATGTTCAAAGTAGAGGCCGAGTCATACATGTGGAGGCTTCGAGAACACATTCTACAAGAAGACAACAAGTTATTTCTTAGTGAACAATCCGAATCTGTTGGTGTTCGTCCGTATTTCTTGATGGTTGTTCTGGATCTAGATATATAGGATCAAGTTCTTCACTGACATAAGAAGCGTCAACTTGTTGGAAAACTAGTGTGTGCAAAGGTATCACATTTATCCCCTCCAATGTCCTTTATTCACTAACATTTCGTAGATACAATGGATCCAACACTTGGGTAAGGAGGGAAGATAATTTTTGTTTCTATTGCACCCCATTCTTTGAATCCCAATAATGGTATCATATCCTACATCATATGCTTCGAATGCCACTTTAGGTTTTGAACTGCAAATGATTTGTAGGATTAATAAATGTGCAATCTTGTATCCATAATCACCTAATATCATATATGCTATGATATGTATATGTATATCAAATATTATTATGCAACACCTTTAGAAATAGATTTTATTTAGTGGATGTGTATAAGTCAATTAGATCATCTTGGTACGATCTAAAATATGCAATATTATTGTTTTGATTTTGATGAAACATCATGTAACATGTATATGGCTTGCATCGAATGCCTCTCTCTATTCATTCTCTATTAAATTATAACTATGCAATTCGAATAGTTAGATTAGAAAGCATCATTGTGTGGACCATGGTGGATAGGAGGAGACGATCGGAAGCCCACACCAAAGAGGATGGTTCTTGAAGGGTTCATGATCAAGACATGATGATGGATATACAACAACACATGATCTACCAAACTAGGAAATTCTAATTGGGTGATTAGATTGTTAGATTGGATGATTAGAAACCTTGAGAAGTGCAACAATAGGATTATATATAGATGTTAATCTCTTAGTTTTTTTAGAAACACTTGTTGGCTCAAATTGTTGTACTAGTTATCATATCTAGTTTTATTCCATGTGGTGGTTGTTATAGTATATGATATGTATGATAATGTATATGTAGTGGCTATTGGATACACATGGATATATACATAAATCCCTCAATCTTTTATTAATGTTAAAGATACCTTCCAAGTTTGATACACATGAAAACCATGTTTGACTAATTGTGGGCACACTAAGAACAATGCATTGTCTACCTCGGGGAGGTGTGATAATAGGTAAGTGGGCCTACCAAACGGGGTGCATACTTGTCATATTGGCCTTGGGTTGGACTTGAATGGGTGACCCTAATGGTATTAAGAACCTAGTGGCATAAAGATTACATATAATTCATGTGATGAATTATAGACATGGAATTGTACAACCATCTATCCAAGAATTGCAAATGATATAATTGGTAATTGCAACCTACCTTAATAATTAAGTTATGGGTGTCAATGTTGGTTGAGCAATGACTTGATTATTTTAGATCTTGGCTCACTATAAGATTACTCATTGCAATCTTCCAAATTAATAGTGAGGGATATTAATTTGAACAAAATTAGTGGGAGAGTAATTAACTAAAGTCCAGATTAGTTCCTTTAGTCAAATAAATCTTAAAATCATTTGACTCATGCAAAATATCTTCCATGTATATCAATGACAAACACTACATTTTTTTACTGTGATTCATCCTCACAAAAGAGAAATTAATATAAATAAATTTAACTATCGGTCTAAGACATTGAGAATTGTTCTCACTTCTAATCATAATCTCTTTGTCATGGACACACCAATACCTAATGAACCAATTCTAGATGTTCCTAGGGTGGAAGGAATACTTACAAGAAGAATTTTTATGATTCTATGGACATGAAATTCCTAATTCTTTGCTCCATGAATCAAGAGATTTAGAAGCAACATGAGCATATGGAAGTTATTGAGATGATAACACATCTTTGGAACATGTATCAAGAACAATCAAGGAAAGAGAGGTATGATGTATCCAAGTACATATATATATTTGATGGTGGAAGGTGATCTAGTTAGACCCCATGTACTCAAATTAATTAGATATGTGGAAAATCTTGCAAGAATTAAATTTCCTTTAGGTCAAGAGTTGTCTACATATGTGATCTTTTAATCATTGACATATTCATACAAGTAATTGGTCATGAATTACAACATGAACATTTTGACAAGCCATTGACTTAGATGCTTGGCATGTTGTGGACTAATGAGGGGCAATTGAATGACATACTCCACTTCGTGTCGATGGTCAAGACAGGGAAAAGAAAGACAAAGGCAAAGCTATGAAAGGTTATAAATCTAGCCAAAAGTCTTTTGCATTTAAAGAATATGGAGGAGTATATAACAGAGACAATTGTCACCATTGTTACCAAGTTGGAAACTGGAAGAGAAATTGTCCTCTCTACCTTAAGGAACTAAAGAACAAGAAGGAGAGGATATAGTGTAATGACCCATTTTCATATTAGTCATATAATTAGGGTTTACTTGATTGATTGTATGCTTAACTAAGATGATCATTGTTTAAAGCTTGATTAATGGTGGCAGTTAAGTTTTGATGTTTTAAATATAATGAGAAGGTTTAATCATATTTTGATTCACATAATTAGGGTTAAGATTTGGAAACCCTAATCGGCCCAAATTAGGGTTTTGATGACATATGAATACAAATTTTGATAAGTATCGTGTCTCACTAAATGATTTTTAGTATTTTATGTGTAACTCGAATTTAATTAAATTTGGATATGTTTTGAATATATGAAATTTGAGAACTATTGAAAAGTATCAGAATTTTTGAAGAATATTATGATCTGTTTGTTGGTCGAGTTTCAAACTTGACCGACCATATTTTCATATTGATATAGCAGTGTGGTAATTGAATTTTATATTTTATTGGTATATCCAATTGATCTAAAATTTTAATTGTAGTTGGGAAACTCCATTATAGACATACTATTAAAATGGTGTACTTTTTGTATCATGTTTGATCTCTACAAAGAGGGGTGTCAATTGAGTTATATGAAGGACAAACTCGACCGACCATGCTGCAGATTGCAATATAGCAGTGTAGTATTTGATTTTTAGTTATTTATTGGTAACTGAAAATTATCTAAAATTTTTACTGTTGCTTACATGATACATTTTAGACTTTTTCTTAAATTTAATAATTTTTGGACGATTTTTTTGTTCTTAAAAGTGTGGTGTTGATCGAGTTTATAACTCAGCCGACCAACCAGTCTGAGCAAAATAAAAATAAAATGAAGGGCTTGTTTGCAATTGTTCTAAGCACCTCAATTCATCTATATGACTAACCTAGCACACAAGGAGATCTCATAACTCATCATTCCTGTCAAAGAAATGAAATTCTATAGAGAGAGGAGAGCTAGGGTTTTGAGAAGAGAAAGTGGTTGAGATGTTGACCTAGGGTTTCTCTATCCACGATATGATGAAATCCAGTAAGGTTAGCTTCTTTGCATAGCATTTCATGGTGAATCTTCTCTCACATATCAAGATTCTATCCCTCCTCTGATTTGATTTGAAATCACATCAAACCTCCCCATTTTCTTACTCTTTCTCTTCTAATTCCCATTTTTAGGGTTTTCGAGTTGAGAGGAGAAAGAATTGGATTCATTTGCTGAAGTTTGATTGGGTTTCCAAAACTTTAGAGATTGACCTACATTTTTAAGGTGCTTGGCATATGATGTGAGTGTTTTTATCCCTCCTAAGCTTTGTATTCATGTTGAAACCCTAATTCTATCCAGATAAAACAATCAAAAACCTTGCTTGTATATGTATGTGATTGGATTTGAGTTGGGAAAGATATTAGGGGATCAACTTCTACTGATTTTGATTAGTTCTCATTGATTAGAACTTGATTAGTTCTTGATATATTGATTGAGGATACATGGATAATCTCATGGGTAGATGACTATGCTATTTCATGTGAATTTTGCCTAAAACTTAGAGTAATGGCTGATATGCTTGGAATTGAAGTGACATGTATAAAATCATATTTGAATTGTACTAGATTGTATTATACAAGTGTATTGTTGAATCTTAATGAAATTGAATATAATATATGTATAAGGATCAGTATGAGGTGACCACATATCCTGATTAGGGTTTGTGTTGAGGAAGTGAATCAAATGAGTCAATTAATCAATGTATACTTATGATTGATGAATGGAATATGTGAAAATGGAAACTAGGGTTTCCATGTGTGTGAATAGCCCTAATGAACCTCTATGCATCATTATGAAATTACTTAGTGATATGGATCGTATGATGTGTTGAACTAAGGATGACTTCTTGAAAACCCTATATGTTTAGTATTAAGATGAGTATGAGTGATGAAGCTAGAACTTGTATATGATGTTGTAAATGTGATGAAATGTTGAATGTAAGTATTAATATTTCAATTAAAGATGACGAGTCTTACTAATATGATATAAGCCTAATGCATCTATTTTAGTACAATTTATGGAATAATGAGTAACCCTCATATGAATGTGGGTCCTTTTATACAAGTTACATAATAGTGATTTGTGAAGGATGATTAGAGATTATGATGTAAGAAGATGTAACCTAAACCATTCTTTTAAGCTAAAGTGATTAGTATAATAAAGAATGATCAAATTGATTATGAAAATGAAATTAGTAGTCAATGACATGGTACACTTATCTAAATATAAGAGACAATATGAACAAGATGTACTTAATGGTGATTGCAAGTTAAAGATGAAACTAATGAAGTTAGTATGATGAAATATTTTATCTTTTATTCTAATTACATGTGACTTAACCCAAACTAAATAAAATATACTAAAAAATAGACTTTGATAAATGTTAAGCAGAAGAGAAGCATTGATGTAAAGAGAATAAAAATAGATTGGTCCGAATAATGTAATGAACATGAAATGAAAGAAGTTGAAACTACTGAACATAAAATGAAGGAAAAAGATGGAAATTAGTAGATTATTCTAAGAATGTAACTCTTACCCTAAAATGATGAGTTTGATGATGCTAGTGTATGACAATCTCAAATGAGGAATTAAGGGATGCACATAACTGTAGTTGAATTCAAATAAAAGATGAAATTCAAGTATTTGAGTTGATATACAAGAATGTGTTCTTGAATTGTGAATTGTACTCTGAGAATGGACTAATAGTAAAAACTTCAATTGATAGTAAACATGCGTTGATTAGTAACCCCATATGAAGAATGTGAAATAAAAGAAGAGAACTAAGTCTGTTATGCATGTATATGCATGAAATTTATTGGCATCTATTCAAATTGGATGGAACATACATATGTTGTATGATAAATCTATTCAGAGTATGAGGAATGATACATGATATCTATATGCTTTTACTGTTTCTAGTTCTAATGCCTCTGCTAATATTTGTTCATAACTATGATATACAATGAACTGATAAGATTTATGTTGAAATTGAATTTAATATGCACTCCTTACATTTAAGAAACCCTGATAAGGGTAAATGTTGCATAATGAGATTATGTCTAGGGTTGAAAGCCCACTGATGATGATAAAACCCTGATGGGGTAAATGATAGACAATAATATTACATCTCGGGCTGAAGGCCCACTGTTCATGATTGCTATGAGATGATGTAGAAGATAGAAATAATCATATGTGTTGCAATATACAGATTTATTGTGCTTCTTGCTTTGATCATTGTCCTTATTGATAAACTTAATCTGTTTCATCTTATTCTAGTTACACAAGAATACATATATATGATATATGATGTTTTGAATTCTTTTAAGATGAGTAAAAAATATTAATAACAAGTAAAATGATGGAACATCTAGTTAGGTTCCCTGAACACAATGAGTTTCCCCCGAGGACCACACTGGGGAAACAAAATAGATCTCCTTGTAGTAATTGATGAATTATGAGAAGTATTTCCTGAGTTTGGATCGAGATCTTAAATGTTAGACCACCAAGATTTAGGAGTGAGACATCTGGAGTGGCTCTAGCCCTAAATCCTTGCTGTGAAAGTATATGTCCAAATAGAATATACTCTAATGAAATGAAATATGTGAAATGTGAAAATATGCAAAATATTGTGATATGTGATATACTATTTTGTTGGTTCCTATCTCGTGTACTCGAGATGAGGACGTGAGCCTCTTTAGGCAACCCTGAGGTCACCAGGGTCTGTTGTTGATATCTTAGGGTGGTTGGATTAACCCTAAGATAGTGACGGTGAGTCGTTGACATGAGAATCAGATGTGGAGACTTCTACTTGGTAAGGTACAAGGCAAGTAGCTTCAGGGCAAATGAATAAAAGATGATAAGCCATGTAGAACATGATTTGAATGGTTGTTACATTCTTTGTACTTTTCCTTGATGATTTGTCATTGTTGATTATGCTTGTTGTTGTGGAATGTAATCATGTTGCTATGGACATTTTCTATTTCATATTATGATATGTCATGCTGACAAGTTATAAATGATGGGATTTATATCCATTCTAAATATGAGTTGGATTGCTTGCTATTTGATAGTATTGTTTGGTAGATATGTATTATGTGTACTTCAACTTCAAGACTGCAGGATGTGTTCCTCGTCCGGATGGCGGGGTGTCACAAAGATAATGTTATTGTTATGTATTAATTCAAAATTCTTATAACTTGACTTATTTCTCATACAGTAGGCGTCTTCATCTAAACTAATGTGAGAACCTGTTACACTAAATGAGATTACTCAAAACATAAAACACAATCAATCACCATTTAACATCAACACCAACACCTGCTCAGAAACATTTACATAAGAGCCCAACATCTTTCTTTTATCCATACTATGACAAGAATTTGATACAAATTACTCTATCACCTTAGACACAACATATGTACACAGGATAACAATAATATTATATGCCACACAAACAAGCATTAACATGCTAACAAAATTCCAATTCATTTGAAACACCATATACAAACTTTTCCTGCCCGAACCTGAGAGTACAGGGACGACTCTAGGATACACTAGACACCTAATCAAATTTCTCATAGAATCATTACTATAGCTCCTCTTTGCTGCCATAGGTTTGTTTTCGTCACTTCAGATTACCTAAAAAGATGTGGCGAACCACAAGGGTGAGACCCATGGGCCATGCCCCAATAAGAGATATAACCTCCAACAACGATTATTGATTACAATATTTTTAAGTAATTAAATAGTTAAGCAGTTTAATCAGATATAACAAATAAGCTCAGCAACACTGATTGATTAACAAAATACATAAAGGAGTAGATAATAACTATCATCATTAGCCAGACTATCACCCTTTATCTTGTTGACAATATAAGCAATTCAGTAGCATATGCATATCTAGCATCATGAGCAAGTCTAGTAACATAGAATCTCTATCATTATGAATAAATCCAGCCATATAAGAAAAGCTAACAACATTAGCATGTCTAATAGGTTGAACATATCAACATCATAAAAAGAGCTAACAACATAAGAACAATTATCTAGATAAGCATGATTAGCACTATATGAATCTCTAGCTACAAAGGCATGGCTAGCATGCTAAACACAACTAACAACATGAGATAGATAGCATCATGATTATAATCCGTAGTAGAAGTATAGTTATCAACATAATCATGGCTACTATATGTACACATCTACAATCTTAAGCATATCCACAACATAAGTATATCTACTATCTCTTAATTACACTAAGCATCATCGTTATGTAAAGAGAACAAACAAGGGTTATCATCCAATGTGAAACATTGTGTATAACCCTAAACAAATATTCTATATGGTTGTATTACATCTTTTATTATGTCGTGGGGAATTTGAATCGTACCATTCAAAGTCCAATTGACCCCTGCGAAGGGCTATTCGGTTCCGTACAAGATCTAGGAGTGTCAATATCGTAATATCTCTTCCCCTTGGTCAGTACAAGTAATAGGAAGTGACATATTAGTCAAAGTTGCCACCACAATGACATATCGTCAAGTTATTAACCACTAGTCCGCCCTTGGTATAGGTCACGATACTAGAAACTAGGGTATTCAAACCCAATCACTAAGGTACAACTACAGTTGTCCTCTAATCACATCATGTTATAATCACCAAGATACGACCACAACCATTCTCAATTACATCAGATGTATGAGACATGACCATAGCCAACCTCCACAATCTACATTGTGGATGATAAGGATATATCCTCAACCTACTACCCCCACATACTCAATAGGTATGTGCTCTGAGATTCCCTTAGGAATACTCATTACACCATCCAGCAAGTTTTGACACTAAAGATGGCTCTACGGCACATGGTACTACATGATTAGAGTTGCACTTGATTAGTTATGCCAATTGGGTGAATTAAGGCTACATAAAACAAGTGGACATACAAACCCTAATTCACTTCTAGCAAGTATATAAATATCACAACTTTTAAAAGATATAAAATGTGTTAAACATAATTTCTCATCTCATCATCACAAGGTAGTATTCACTTTCCATTCATGAGACCACACTAGTCATACTATCACAAGATATAAATCCTTTTCACAATATCATAGGGTATCAACCCTTATCAACACAAGAGGATTACACCTCATTCATGTCTCAACCATACCCAAAGGTCATTAAGACCATCATACTATCAAAGGATATAAAATCCTTTTCACAATATTACAAGGTATCAACCCTTATCAACACAAGAGGTTTACACCTCATTTAGGTCTCAACCATCCCCAAAGGTCATTAAGGCCATCATACTATTCCCTACAAGATCATCATTATCTTTGCATACCTTATAACAAGGCTCAACAACATCACTTACATATAATACACCATATTAGCACAATATTACATTAATGAGATAGGAGATATTCATAAACAATCATAGCAAGGTTATATTAACATTAAGAACATTCCTTTATTACATCAACATGCATGGAATCTAGATATGATTAACACTCATCATATTCATAATGCACATGTTAAGGAGGTTATGATAACCACCAATTAACACATTAAGGTTATGATCATGTTAAGGAGGTTATTCCCCCATCTTTCCATAATATAAGAATATTAAACATGAATATTCATATTTATCTATTTGCATTATAATTAGGTTCAACATTATAAATTATATCAATGTTACTAGTAAGCACTTATACCCAAACCCTAACTCATGGCATCCCCATTGGATCGTGGGTGTATAAGGTGAAGCATCACCATCACATTCCATACTATTCTCAAGTATGAACACACACATAAATCAAGGTGTAACCATCTGGTGATAGCATACTAGGGTTTCAACAACAGTACCAGAGTACTCCATGATTGTATTAGTCATTCAAGGGCTATTCATACCCAATTACCCTAATTTAGTTATATTAAAACTAGGTATAACAAGCTATACCTAATTAGTGTTACATATAAATACAATATGGTTATCATCCATTCTATTCATATGAGTGAATAGGTAAGACTACCTCATTAATGGTAACCCTCCATTTGTTCCATCATCATTCAACCCATATCACCATACCACAATGTCACCCAGAACCATTGTATGTTAAAAAGGTAAGACCATTGGTTATTTACATAAGTAAACACCTTGGATAAACCACCTATGAAGTCCTTGATTTTTTCTCTAGAAAGAGTCACCATTTAACCATAGACATCCCTTGAAAAACAACACAAAACGTTCCATTGAGAGTAGGGTAAAACCCACAATCGACTGTTCATTTAAAATAAGCCATCCATTATCAACAAGTAAGCTCCTTAAGTTGATCATATAAATGAAACCATATAAATCACATTATTAGGGACAACCTATTACATTAGCCATCATTCCACTTTATTGGAGGAATAAACATTAGATCTTGACCACTGGGTCAAGTTCATATGTTAAAACCAATAATTACAGTATAGATCCGACCATTGCATCAAGTGACCCAAGAAACCATTCGACCAAGGCTTAATTGATGCTAAAAATACAATGCTTAACTCAACATAGGTTTTAGATACATGATACACGATCAACAGTGACCATTAAATCACCATAGGTTGTTAGATCAACACTATATTCATTAATCAACATCAAATATTAAGCTAATGTCATCATTGATTGATAACATCAGTAGGGTACGTAATCGTTGATCATTAAACTTCTAATTGATCCAAAACCTGACCTAAGGGGGTGACCATAGGTTGTAACCATAATATGACCCCTTTGATCACAAACACCAGTTGTCATTAAGACAACACCATAGGGTTGTTGCAATGGTACCATCATCGGGTCATGGGTTTATAGAAGAAATCAGCTTCAAACCCTAAAATTGACAATTGGTTGATAGGTTCTTGGCACCATAGGTTGTCAAACCAACCTGATGAAAGTCATATTTTACCTTAGGAATAAAGTAGACATGATCACAGGTTCATCTAAAACGAAAATCAGAACAAGGAACATTATAAAAATCGAAATCCAAGTTAAGCATAGCTTTTTAATGCATGGATCATCATTTTCAAGGAAGAACATCATCTAGAAAGCTTATGGTAAGCAATAAACGTGGAAAAAGTTATAAAATTGCCTCTAATGAGAATATGAAATCCCAAAAAGAAGAAAACTCGAGCATGTAGGGTAGGAAATCCAATCATAATCTATGAACTCGTCCATCTAGCACCTTTCTTCATCAAATGAGCAAATCCTAAGCATAAGGAGCAAGAAAGGTAGGGTTTTAGAGCTTTAGAGCAACTTCTACCATGGAACAGCAAGGTTCCGACCTGGAGAAAGCTATGAGGAAGGATAAAAAAGAAATAAATGGAGGAAAGAGGGGGATTCCTACTCTTTTAGGTCAAGATCACTAGAAGGAAGCTTTTTCAACCCTAAAAGGAAGTTAATTGCAACCCTAGATTCTTTTTCCAAGAAGGTCCCCTCTTTCTTTTTCCTTGGGCATGAATTTCACATAAGAACAAAGGGAAGATGAGGTTTGTAGAAGGAGGGAAGTTTTGGAGAGAAAATGGCTCGTTTTGGTGCTTAGGGATAAGTATATGAAACTTTAAGATAAAGAAAAAAAAAAGTTGAAGTTCTAGTATCTTTCCAAGTGTCCATGGCCTTAAACCATTAAGAATATACAAGCACACACACAATCGGCTCCCCCACCGTCCATATAGACATTCTTATCCCTCGTTTCTTGAATTTCCAAGCAAAACAGACAACTCATTTGTTGATAGCTACTAAAGGTAGCTCATCCATGAAGGGGTAAACCCTAAAATACCCTTGGAGAAAACACCTTCAAACCAAGGTTTAAATAGGTTCCCCATGGCTCAAAAAGCTAAAAAATGATGATATAATATCCAAGGAACATAGTACAAGTGATAAATTGCAAAGAAAACCTCTCAATTGGGTAAATTACAGAAAAGTCCAAAACATGCATAAAATTGCATATCATGCTCAAACAATGTCCAAATTGGACCAAATTTGAAACTTAAGCTTATCTTATGATTTCAAAGTATATCACAAGGTTATATTAGGGTTATAAGAATTATGTTATGGTAATTAAGTTTATTTAACTCATTAAGCAAGTTTAGGGGCCTTACAACTATAAAACCGTAACAGGGATTTCTCCCCTGAAATCCAAGGTAAACAAAGATGGGTACTTCCTTTGCACCTAATCCTATTAACTTCACATAGTTACTTGTATATCATGGTGATGTCACATCATTCATACATATCTCATCTTGGGTGAGTACAAAAACCCCCACATAAGAAAACGTTTGCAAATATGGAACATAGAAACTTGTTGTGCCACCTGTACAAATCTAATAGTAACTTTCAACTTTAAATTGTAGCTATCATCCTGAAATTATATCTATTGTATCAACACATTACTCAAAATTCATACTTGCTAGCTTTCTGACAATCATGGCATGTGTCTCATACCATTCCTTAAAGCATAAAAAAAGGTGACGTATCCATCCTTTTTTTTCTAGATACACTAACACTAGAACACTTGTCGGTTCTTTTTCAGCATCAATAGAAATGTTGATGCTAGAACCTATCATTCCATACAAGGAAACATCATTCCTAGTCAGCCTTGTTAGGGGTGAAACAACAACACTATCTTCACCTTACTAGGATTTACACAACCTACTTAGAAGACATATCATGATCCCATAAAGACATTTAATCAACCCCATCGCACTCTTGTTCAACTTGTCTCATAGATATTGTTTCTTCATAAACCCTAAGGTTTTTGAAGAAATATTGATCATATTTTTGACCATATTTGAAATACTTTGACATGTCATCATTCAAAGCTTGATATAACTTGTATGACATGACTGGAACACTCTATTCCTCCTATTCATAAATTCTATTTGTACATTGGTTAGTTTAAAGGACATAACTCTAAACTCATCATGGTCATGTGAATTATGTCATCCAATCTAACTCTTATGCATTGATATTTGATCATAGGTTTATCTTAAAGGAACACAATATCACATATCTATTGGCCAACAAACCATCTATCCTTGATAGTGGTTTTGCCGAGCTATCACTAAACCATACGCAACATTATAGAATCACTTTTGTTTTTCCTTCCAAACAACATTTAGAGGGCCATCATCAACTCTCTCTCCCTCTCTTTAAGGGGGAGGAATACTTGATATGTTCATTTAGTAAACCTCTCCAACCTTCACATACTTTGCATATTGTTGATACATCTTTGATACTAGGATTCATTACCTTGGTATCCACCTCATGTGCTATAAGGAACTCACATCCTTATCACATCTACTTTTACCAACATAATAAATTTCAAAACATATAAGAGGAGTCTTCCTAATTATTGGAAGGCTCAAAAGCAAAATCATCACAAACTTTATGATCTTGGAACCATAGTCCAAACAACGTTATGATATAATAAGCTATCCACCCTCATGTTTACAAAGAATCCACATATACTAAGTGGCAATGATCCACTTGAAAATTATTCCCTAGAAAGGAAAGACACAAAGGGAAACACACTTCCCACATCATAGCAACATTGTTCAAGGGTCACAAGAAAAAAGGTAACCAATTCTATTTTCATTATGCAAGTTACAACTTCTTATGTATCATTTTACCCTTTTCATTTTGGGTTCCTTGCCATTAGCATAGGAATCATCATGATTAAAATATCTCATTACTCCTTCCTTGATGACTATTTATCCCACTAATGTATGTTCTCTTATTTTATTATGTTTTTCAACCCACTTATCAACAGGTAAATCATCATATTCTTCAGGGGCCGTTTGGATGTGGTAGTTCCAGCCAGTATTATAATTGACTAAGGGATTCTAACTGTCGCATTTTTATTGAGATCGTTTGGGTACCAGTATAGATTTTATCAATTCTGGTAGTCCAACTACAGTAATCTCTGCATGTGCATTTAATAGCTCTTCCAAAAGATGTCAATATTGGTGTGCTTTTAAATCCCTGATCCGACTTGGCTCCCCCCAATCCATTTCTGATTCTCCACCCGTGGTGTCGTCTCCTGTCATGATTATCTCCTGTTGTGTTCCCATTCTTCCGTGATCAACCCTTCTCCACCACCTACATTTCTCCCAATTCCTCTCTTCTCCATGGCGACGACAACCTAGGAGGCTCTTCAACGTTGCAGATCTACCTTCCTTTTGAGCTCTGCGATGTAGGCAAGGAGCAACTCACACCAGGTTAGAGGACCACCGATAGTGCCTAGTAGCAGGGACCATGGCGGGAGGGACATCGCTAGTGCCAAGGAGGTGTATGCTGCCATGCTCTGGAATGACCTTGAGACCGCTCTCTTCAGCCTACAATAGCAACAGTTGTTGTGGGTCTCTTGGGTGTTGAAAGAAGAAGGTGGGGGGAACTACTTCGTCAACCAGGGATGGTGCTGATAGGGACGCCCAGGAATCCTGCTATGGCAACAACGAAGACCAAGATAGCAAGGAGGATAACGTCCAGGGTGGGTCTTGGCTTCCCCACTGATGTTGAGATTACGGAGAGCGCCATGCCATGGCTGTGCTACTGCCCTGCAAGTACTGGTGCCACTGCTCTACATGCACATCATGGGCAAAAACATGCCACTCTTTGCTCCTGTGCCAAGCCGCCAAATAATGTATTGTTGCCTCACTCTGCCCTCCTCTCCTTCATCCCCATCCAAAAAAACTATCCCAGTAATGAAGCAGTAGTAACAGTAGCATCACACGCCCAAACAATGTCATTAAAACATACACTCTTTCTTAATTTAGTAGTTTAACTCCTAGTTTTATTAACTACTGCAGTGATTTAAATTGAGGCACCCAAACGGCTCCTCATTTTCTTCGTTAAATAGGGATCATCTCCCTTAATTTATTTCACGTGCCATGCTGATTTTTCATTCACACTTTCTTACACACATAGGTTGGTCTGAGATTAACTCAGGTTCCATCGTATTTCTTTGTCATTGTTCCCATTCATCTTCTCATTTTGTACTTATTATAGGAGTTCTCTCTATCTTATGTGGATTTCATACCTTGATTCACTTTATAATAATAGACTTATCTGCCTTTTACTTTATTATCTTCTTGAATCACATCTTCAAGAACTCCTCTTTTCCTTATTTATATTCAAATTTAGATTTCATGTTTGTATATTTCCCTTATAGTTACCAAACATTCAATTTTTTATAGATTATGATGCAATTCTCATCTTCTTTACGGTAGGATTGAGATATTCACACCATGATTTCTTATTCATTGTGCTCTTTAGATTGTCTCAAAATGACTACTTGATTAGAGTAATCAGAAAGATAACAATCTAAGAGTTTCATACATACCTTTCTTCAATAATTGAATACCTGGCCAGGGCACCCAAATACTGAGATTAGACAGTATGCATCAAATTTTTATTTCATATTACTAATTTGGCATCATCCTAGTCCTAAGTTCTAGTGTCCCTATAGATTCAGTGAACCTAAAGCTATGATACCAACTTGTGAGAACCCATTACACTAAATAAGATTACTCAAAACATAAAACACAATCAATCACCATTAACCACATACCCAAAAATATGGGTAAATTAAAACCAATTTCAACATCAACACCTTCTCAGAAACATTTGCATAAGATCCCAACATATTTATTTTATCCATACTATGACAAGATTTTGATACAAATTGTTCTATCACCTTAGCCACAACATATATACATAGGATAACAATATTTGTATATGCCACACAAATAAGCATTAACATGCTAATGAAATTCCAATTCGTTTGAAACACCGTATACAAACTTTTCCTACCGGGACCTGAGAGTACAAGGATGACTCTTAGACACACTAGAAATCTAATCAACTTTCTCATATATTCATTACTATAGCTCCTCTTTGCTGCCACAAGTTTGTTTTCGTCACTTCAAATTACCTAAAAATATGTAGCAAACCACATGGGTGAGACCCATGTCCCAGTAAGAGATATAACCTCCAACTATGATTATTGATTACACCATTTTAAGTAATTAAATAGTTAAGAAGTTTAATCAGGTATAAAAAATAAGATCAGCAACACTTATGATTAACAAAATACATAAAGGAGCAGATAATAACTATCATCATTAGCCATACTATCATCCTTTATCTTGTTGACAATATAAGCAATTCAGTAGCATATGAATATCTAGCATCATGATCAAGTCTAGTAACATAGAATCTCTATCATTATGAATAAATCTAGCCACATAAGCATAGCTAACAACATTAGCATGTCTAATAGGTTGAACATATCAACATCACGAAAATAGCTAACAACATAAGCACAATTATCTAGATAAGCATGATTAGCAATATATGCATCTCTAGTTACAAAGGCATGGCTAGCATGCTAAATACAACTAACAACATGAGATAGCTAGCATCATGATTATAATCAGCAATAGCAGTATAGTTATCAAAATAATCATGGCTACTGTATGTACGCATCTACAATCTTAAGCATATCCACAACATAAGTATATCTACTATCTCTTAATTACACTAAGCATCATCTTTATGTAAAGAGAATAAACAAGGGTTATCATCTAATGTGAAATGTTGTGTATAACCCTAAACAAATATGCTATACGGTTTTATTACATCTTTTATTATGCCCTGGGGAATTTGAATGGTACCATTCAAAGTCCAACCGACCCCTGTGAAGGGCTATTCGATTCCATATAAGATCTAGGAGTGCTGGTATCCTAAGATCTCTTCCCATCGGTCAATACGAGTAACAAGTAGTGACATATCAGTCAAAGATGCCACCAGAATGACATATAGTCAAGTTGTTAACCACTAGTCTGCCCTTGGTATAGGTCACAACACAAGCAACCAGGGTATTCATACCCAATCACTGAGGTACAACCACAGTTGTCCTCTAATCCCATCATGTAATAATCACCGAGATACAACCACAACCATTTTCAATCACATCAGACGTATGAGGCATGACCATAGCCAACCTCCACAATCTACATTGTGGATGCCAAGGATATATCCTCAACCTTCCACCACCACATACTCAACAGTATGCGCTCCGATTTTCCCTTAGGGATACTCATTTCACCATCCAGTAAATTATGACACTAAAGATGGCTCTACGACAAAGGGTACTACATGATTAGAGTTGTGATTAATTAGTTATGCCAATTGGGTGAATCAAGGATGCATCAAACACGTGAACATATAAACCCTAACTCACTTCTAGAAAGCATATAAATATCACAAATTTTAAAAGATATAAAATGTGTGTAACATAATTTCTCATCTCATCATCACATGGTACTATTCACTTACCATTCATGAGTCCACACTAGTCATCATACTCTCACAAGATATGAATCCTTTTCACAATATCACAGGGTATCAACCCTTATCAACACAAGAGGATTACACCTCATTCAGGGCTCAACCATGCCCAAAGGTCATTAAGACCATCATACTATCACATGATATAAAATCCTTTTCACAATATCACAGGGTATCAACCCTTATCAACACAAGAGGATTACACCTTATTTAGGGCTCAACCATGCCAAAAGGTCATTAAGGCCATCATACTATTTCCTACAAGATCATCATTATCTTTGCATGCCTTATAACAAGGCTCAACAACATCACTTACATATAATACACTAGATTAGCACAATATTGAATTAATGAGCTAGGAGATATTCATAAATAATCATATTCATAAACAATCATAGTAGGGTTATATTAACATTAAGAACATTCCATTATTACATCAACATGCAAGGAGTCTAGATATGATTAACACTCATCATATTCATAATGCACATGTTTAGCATAAGAAAGTATCAACCATGTGGCTATGATAACCACCAATTAACACATTAAGGTTATGATCATGTTAAGGAGGTTATTCCACCATCATTACATCATATAACAATGTTAAACATGAATACTTATCTTTATCTATTTGCATTAGAGTTACGTTCAACATTATAAATTATATCAATGTTAGTAATCAGCACTTATACCCAAACCCTAACTCACGACATCCCCATTGGATCATGGATGCATAAGGTGAAGCATCACCATCACATTCCACACTATTCTCAAGTATGAACCCACACATAAATTAAGGTGTAACCATCATGTTATAACATAGTAGGGTTTCAACAATAGTAACAGAGTACTCCATGATTGTATTAGTCATTCAAGGACTATTCATACCCAATTACCATCATATAGTTATATCAAAGCTAGGTATAACAAACTATTCCTCATTAGGGTTACATATCAATACAATATGGTTGTCATCCATTCTATTCATATGAGTGAATAAGTAAGGCTACCTTATTAAGGGTAACCCTCCATTTGTTCCATCATCATTCAACCCATATCACCATACCACAATGTCACCCAGAACCATTGGATGTTTAAAAGGTAAGACCATTGGTTGTTTACATAAGTAAACACCTTAGATAAACCACCTATGAAGTCCTTGATTTGTGCTCTATAAAAATTCACCATTTAACCCTAGACATCCCTTAATTAACAACACAAAAAGTTCCATTGAGAGTAGGGTAAAACCCACAATCGGCTGTTCATTTAAAATAAGCCATCCATTGTCAACAAGTATGCTCCTTAAGTTGATCATATAAAGGAAACCATATAAATCATATTATTAGGACCAACCTATTACATTAGCCATCATTCCACTTTATTGGAGGAATAAACATTAGATCTTGACCATTGGGTCAGGTTCATATGTTAAAACCATCAATTACAGTATAGATCCGACCATTGCATCAAGTGACCCAAGAAACCATTGGTCCAAGGCTTAATTGATGCTACAACTACAATGCTTAACTCAAAATAGGTTGTAGAGACCAGATATACCATTATTAGTGACCATTAAATCATCATAGGTTGTTAGATCAATACTATATTCATTAATCAACATCAAATATTAAGCTAATGTCATCATTGATGGATAACATCAGTAGGGTACTTAATCGTTGATCATTAAACTTCTAATTGATCCAAAACATGACCTAAGGGGGTGACCATAGGTTGTCACCATCATAAGACACCTTTGATCACGACCATCAGTTGTCATGAAGACAACACCATAGGGTTGTTGCAATGGTACCATCATCGGGTCATGGGTTTATAGAAGAAATCAGCTTAAAACCCTAAAATTGACCATTGGTTGATAGGTGCTTAGCACCATAGGTTGTCAAACCAACCTGATACAAGTCATATTATACCTTAGGAATAGCATACACATGATCACATGTTCATGTAAAACTGAAATCAGAACAGGGAACATTATAAAAATCGAAATCCAAGTCATGCATAGCTTTTTACTGAATGGATCGTCATTTTCAAGCAAGAACATGATCTCGAAAGCTTATGGTAAGAAATAAACGTGGATCAAGTTATAAAAAAATCATCTAATGAGAAGATGAAATCCCAAACAGAAGAAAACTCAAGAAGGTAGGGTAGGAAATCCAATCATAAGCTATGAACTCGTCCATCTAGCACATTTCTTCATCAAATGAACAAACCCTAAGCATAAGGAGCAAAAAAGGTAGGGTTTTAGAGCTTTAGAGCAATTTATACCATGGAAAAGCAAGGTTACGACCTGGATGAATCTAGTAGGAAGGATAAAAAATAAATAAACGGAGGAAATAAGTGGATTCTTACTCTTTTAGGTCAAGATCACTAGAAGGAAGCTTTTTCAACCCTAAAAGGAAGTCCATTGCAACCCTAGATTCTTTTTCCAAGAAGGTCCCCTCTTTCTTCTTCCTTGGGCAGGAATTTTTCAGAATAAAAGAGGGAGGATGAGGTTTGTAGAAGGAGGGAAGTTGTGGAGAGAAAATGGCTCATTTTGGTGCTTAGGGATAAGTATACGAAACTTTAAGATAAAGAAAAAGAAAAAGAAAAAGTTGAAGTTCTAGTATCTTTCCAAGTGTCCATGGCCTTAAACCATTAAGAATATACAAGCACACACACAATAAGCTCCCACACCATCCATAGAGACATGATTATCCATCGTTTCTTGAATTTCCAAGCAAAACAAATAACTCATTAGTTGATAGCTACTAAAGGTAGCTCATCCATGAAGGGGTAAACACTAAAATACTCTTGGAGAAAACACCTTAAAACAAAGGTTTAAATAGGTTCACCATGGTACAACAAGCTCAATAATGATGATAGAATATCCAAAGAATATAATGCAAGTGGTAAATTGCAAAGAAAACCTCTCAATTGGGTAAATTGTAGAAAAGACCAAAATGTGCATAAAATTGCATAACATTCTCAAACAGTGTCCAAATTGGACCAAATTTGAAACTTAAGCTTATATTATGATTTAAAAGCATATCAAAAGGTTATATTAAGGTTATAAGAATTCAATTATGATAATTAAGATTATTCAACTCATTAAGCAAGTTTAGGGGCCTTACAACTATAAACCCCAAATAGGGATTTCACCCCCAAAATCCAAGGTAAACAAAGATTGGTACTTCCTTTGCACCTCATCCTATTACCTTCACATGGTTACTTCCATATCATGATGATGCCACATTATTCATACATATCTCATCTTGGGTCAGCACAAAAACCCCCACATAAGAAGACATTTACAAATATGGAACATAGAAACTTGTTGTGCCACCTATACAAATCTAATAGTAACTTTCAACTTTAAATTGTAGCTATCATCCTGAAATTATAACTATTGTATCAACACTGTACTCAAAATTCATACTTGCTAGATTTTTTCCAATCATGGCATCTGTCTCATACCATTCCTTGAAGCATAAAAAAAGGTGATGTATCCATTCTTTTTTTTTCTTCTAGATACACTAACACAGGAACACTTGTTGGTTCTTTTGTAGCATCAAAAGAAATGCTAACACTAGCACCTGTCATTCCATACAAGGAAACATCATTCCTAGTAAACCTTGTTAGGGGTGAAACAATAAGACTATCTTCACCTTACTAGGATTTACACAACCTACTTATAAGACATATCATGATCCCATAAAGACATTTAATCAACCCCATCTCACTCTTGTTCAACTTGTCTCATAGCTATTGCTGCTTCGACAACCCTAAGGTTTTTGAAGAAATATTGATCATATTTTTGACCATATTTGAAATACTTTGACATGTCATCATACAAAGCTTGATAGAACTTGTATGACATGACTGGAACACTTTGTTCCTCCTATTCATAAATTCTATTTGTACATTGGTTAGTCTAAAGGGAATAACTCAAAACTCATCATGTTCATGTGAATTATGTCATCCAATATAACTCTTATGCATTGATATTTTATCATAGGTTTATCTTAAAGGAACACAATATCACATATCTATTGACCAACAAACCATCTATCCATGATAGAGGTTTTGTCCAGCTATCACTAAACCATATACAACATTATAGAATCACTTTTGTTTTTCCTTCCAAACAACATTTAGACGGTCATCATCAACTCTCTCTCCCTCTCTTTAAGGTGGAGGCATACTTGATATGCTCATTTAGTAAACCTCTCCAACCTTCACATACTTTCCATATTGTTGATACATCTTGGATGCTAGGATTCATTACCTTGGTATCCACCTCATTGCTATAAGGAACTCACATCCTTATCTCATCTACTTTTACCAACATAATAAATTTCAAAACATATAAGAGGAGTCTTCCTAATTATTGGAAGGCTAAAAAAAATCATCACAAACTTTATGATCTTAGAACCTTAGTCCAAACAACCTTGTGCTATAATAAGCTATCCACCCTCATGTTTACAATGAATCCACACATACTAAGTGGCAATGATACACTTGAAAGTTGTACCCCAGAAAGGAAAGACACAAAGGGAAACACACTTCCCACATCATAGCAACATTGTTCAAGGGTCACTAGCAAAAAGGTAACCAATTCTATTTTTATTATGCAAGTTATAGCTTCTTATGTATCATTTTACCCTTTTCATTTTGGGTTCCTTTCCATTATCATAGGAATCATAATGATTAACATATCTCATTACTCCTTCCTTGATGACTATTTATCCCACTAGTGTATGTTCTCTTATTTTATTATGTTTTTCAACCCACTTATCAACAGGTAAATCATCATACTCTTTAGGGGCCATTTGGATGCGGTCATTCAAGGTAGTATTGTAATTGACTAAGGGATTCTAACTACCGCATTTCTATTGAGATCGTTTGGGTACTGGTGTAGATTTTATCAATTCCGACAGTCCAACTATGGTAATCTCTGCATGTGCATTTAACAACTCTTCCAAAAGACACCAATATTGGTGTGCTTTGAAATCCCAGATCCGGCTCGGCTCTCCCCCAAATCCATTTCTGATTCTCCACCCATAGTGTCGTCTCCTGTTGCGATTATCTCCTACTGTGTTCCCATTCTTCCGTGACCAACCCTTCTCCACCACCTACATTTCTCCTGCTTCCTCTCTTCTCCATGGTGGCGGTAGCCTAGGAGGCTCTTCAACGCTACAGATCTACCTTCCTTTTGAGCTGTGCAATGCAGGCAAGGAGCAGCCCACACCAGGTTAGAGGATGGCCGGCAGTGCCTAGTGGTAGAGACCATGGCGGGAGGGACATCACCAGTACCAAGGAGGTGTCCGTTTTCGTGCTCTACAATGAACTTGAGACCGCACTCTTCAGCCTACATCAGCAATAGTTGTTGCGGGTCTCTTGGGTGTCGAAAGAAGAAGGTGGGGGGAACTACTTCGTAAACCAGGGATGGCGCTGACGAGGATGTCAAGGAGTTCTACTATGGAAACAACAAAGACCAAGATAGAGAGGATGATAACGTCCAGGGTGGGTCTCGACTCCCTCGCTGATGTTGGGATTATAGAGAGGGCCATGCCATGGCTGTGTTGTTGCCCTGCAGGTACCAATGTTGCTGCTCTTCATGCACATCATGGGCACATGCATGCCCACTCTCTGACTTTGTGCCAAGATAC
Organism: Alisma plantago-aquatica; assembly: GCA_963693085.1. NCBI lineage: Eukaryota > Viridiplantae > Streptophyta > Magnoliopsida > Alismatales > Alismataceae > Alisma > Alisma plantago-aquatica. The sequence goes on along the minus strand of OY856413.1, from coordinate 764,405,343 downwards.
CAAATAATGTATTCTTGCCTCACTCTGCCCTCCTCTCCTTCATCCCCATCCAAAAAAACTATCCCAGCCGTGAAGCAGCAGTAACATCAGCTTCTCATGCCCAAATAATGCCATTAAAACATACACTTCTATTAATTCAACAGTTTAATTCCTAGTTTTATTAACTACTGCAGTGATTCAAATTGAGGTGGCCAAATGACCCCTCATTTTCTTCGTTAAATAGGGATCATCTCCCTTAATTTATTTCACATGCCATGCTGATTTTTCATTCACATTTTCTTACACACATAGGTTGGTTTGAGATTAACTCAGGTTCCACTATATTTCTTTGTCATTGTACCCATTCATCTTCTCATTTTGTACTTGTTATAGGAGTTCTCTCTATATTATGTGGATTTCATACATTGATTCACTTTATAAGCATAGCTTTATCTATTTTTTACTTTATTATCTTCTTGAATCACATCTTCAAGAACTCCTCTTTTCCTTATTTGTATTCAGATTTAGATTTCATGGTGTTGTATCTTTCTCTTATAGTTACCAAACATTCAAGTTTTGATAGATTATGATGCAATCTCATCTTCTTTACGGAAGTATTGAGATATTCACACCATGATTTCTTATTCATTATGCTCTTTAGATTGTCTCAAAATGACTACTTGATCAGGGTAATAAAAAAGATAACAATCTAAGAGTTCTATACCTTTCTACAATAATTGAATACCTGGCCAGGGCACCCAAATACTGAGAGTAGGCAGTATGCACCATATTTTTATGTCATATTCCTAATTTTGACATCATCCTAGTCCTAAGTCCTAGTGTCCCTATAGACTCAGTGAACCTAAAGCTCTGATACCAACTTGTGAGAATCCGTTAGACTAAATAAGATTACTCAAAACATAAACACAATCAATCACCATTTAACCACATACCCAAAAATATGGGTAAATTAAAACCGATTTCAACATCAACACCTGCTCAGAAATAATTGCATAAGAGCCCAACATCTTTCTTTTATCCATACTATGACAAGAATTTGATACAAATTGTTCTATCACCTTAGGCACAACATATATACACATGATAAAAATATTTGTATATGCCACACAAACAAGCATTAACATGCTAACAAAATTCCGATTCATTTGAAACACCATATACAAACATTTCCTGCCCGTACCTGAGAGTACAAGGATGACTCTAGGGCACACTAGACATCTAATCAACTTTCTCATAGATTCATTACTATAGCTCCTCTTTGTCACCACATGTTTTTTTTTCACTTCATATTACCTAAAAATATGTGGCAAACCATAAGGGTGACACCCATGTCCCAGTGAGAGATATAACCTCCAACAACGATTATTGATTACAACATTTTTAAGTAATTAAACAGTTAAGTAGTTTAATTAGATATAAAAAATAAGCTCAGTAGCATTGATGATTTACAAAATACATAAAGGAGAAGATAATAACTATCATCATTAGCCAGACTATCATCATTTATCTTGTTGACAATATAAGCAATTCAGTAGTGTATGCATATCTAGCATCATGAACAAGTCTAGTAACATAGAATCTCTATCATTATGAATAAATCTAGCCACATAATCATAGCTAACAACATTAGCTTGTCTAATAGGTTAAACATATCAACATCATAAAAAGAGCTAACAACATAAGCATAATAATCTAGATAAGCATGATTAGCAGTATATGCATCTCTAGTTACAAAGGCATGGCTAGCATGTTAATCACAACTAACAACATGAGATAGCTAGCATCATGATTATAATCAATAGTGGCAGTATAGTTATCAACATAATCATGGCTACTTTATGTACACATCTACAATCTTAAGAATATCCTCAACATAAGTATATCGATCTCTTAATTACACTAAGCATCATCTTTATGTAAAGAGAACAAACAAGGGTTATCATCTAATGTGAAATGTTGTGTATAACCCTAAACACATATGTTATACAGTTGTATTACATCTTTTATTATGCCCTGGGGAATTTGAATCGTATCATTCAAAGTCCAACCGACCCCTCCAAAGGGCTATTCGATTCCATACAAGATCTAGGAGTGTCGGTATCCTAAGATCTCTTCCCCTCAGTCAGCATGAGTAACAGGAAGTGACATATCAGTCAAAGCTGCCACCATAGTGACATATAATCAAGCTGTTAACCACTAGTCTTCCCTTGCTACAGGTCACGACACTAGAAATTAGGGTATTCAAACTCAATCACTGAGGTACAATCACAATTGTCCTCTAATCACATCATGTTATAATCATTGAGACACGACCATAGTCGTTCTCAATCACATCAGATGTATGAGGCATGACAATAGCTATAATGACCCCGCCTCCTGGTAACCCCCAATTAAGGGAGACCAAGAGGTCAGAGCCATTATCCTAATTAACAGGATCAAAGGTTCGACAAATAATCAATAACAATTATCAAATTCTACCAACAAAATTGAATGGTTGTAATAAAACAAACATTGCATACCTTTTTCAAAAACTTGGATATCAACTTCTATCTGGAGTCTATTCTAACTAATCCGCCTTTGTACTTTAACTCTTATTTAATTCCACATATGTCACTTTATTGTTTTTCCTTTTCAATCTTGTACCTAAAACGCCAACAAGCAAAATGTCAGTTAGCATATCGAAATATGCCAGTATGTGGGGACAACCAAAATTTTGCAAATATGTCTAACAATCTAAACATCACAATCAAGTTAATTAACAAGCCAAATTATGCTTTCAATGTGACATTCTCCTCCGCTTTTGCCCTAACCCTGGCATACCCACCTTAGGGTTTCTCTTTTACCATTGACTTAAGGCCACCTTCTCAATCTCGAGATTGGTGCATGGGGTCACCTCTCATGGTGCCAAATAGTCATGCAATATAGACCACCTTCTCATTCCCGAGCTTGGTGTCTGGGGTCACCTCTCATGGTGCCCATTGGTCTTCCCTCCTAGGCTTGACCTTTATTGTACCATCCATCAGGGTGGCATGTAGGTGTGAGAATACACATTTATTTATAATTGTGATAACCATAGTGACTTTATAATTGCAATTTGAACATCCAAACTGTTTAGTTGCAGTCAATGCGATTAACCATCTGGGAAACCTTTGGGAAACTAATGCGATTAATCATAATTAACTACATACCTGTTAAGCTGACTTGAGTGCAGAATCAAATTAACCAAGCAAGAAACCAAGCAAGCACTCACACAAGTTGATCCTGAAATAGGCATCCAATATTTCTATTATTAAATATGCCATCACGAACCATTAATCCTAGTTGATTCCTAGGGTTATTAGTCCTTTTTAGGGTTTTGATCACAATTAGGGTTCCACTTCATCTTTATTACTTTAAACCCTAATTTTATAAAATTACTTACAAATCCTAATTATTTCATCTTTATTTCATAAAATATCCTATAATCATCTTTTAGCAATATGAAACCCTAATTTCGAATTATAAGCACTTTTCTTTTATTTTTCTCTTACTTAGGGTTTCTAAGCATATTAACCATTTTATTAGGTTTAAAACCCTAAACTTTGCAATTTCATATCTTTATCATTAAACAAGTTAACCATGCTTAAATTAACCTAATTTCAATACTAAATCTATCCTTGATTAACAATTAGGGTTTCTAACCACAAATTAACACCTTTTTCATCAAAATACTACACTTTTGTTAAAAGAGACAGATTTAGGCTTTCAAACCATTTTTAAATTATTCCTCGTATTTTTCTGATCCATTTTCATGATAAACTTTTCTCATCCGAGTTTTCTAGCACAAGATATGATTTTTACAAAGAAAATCTTTTTTCTTATTTTACTTGCTAATTTTGGAAAAACAAGGATCACCCAATCCATGGTCTGTGGGTCCACTAAGGATCCAACGGCCACGGATGCGCGTGCCCTAACTTGAGATCAAAAGGACTAAAATATCGCTTTATCCTTACCTAAAAAGAAGGAACGAGGAGGGAAAAGGGGTCTTTTACCCCTTGGTCATCTTCTTCCTCTGGTTGGCTCGCTAGCAGCCCAATCGAGTCAACTCAAGGGTTGACTCCGGCCATCCGTGCATCTGTGAGTGATATGATCAGTCCAGGAGCTCCGTCTGTCCCATGCGGACTTGCCTGAGGAATCAATTCCTTCTTTTCACCGATCCTTCATCGTAGAGGAGTCTCTGCTACTCCGACGACAACAATATCTAGACGAGGGAGAAGGTCGAGGCTTAAGGCCAAATCGAATGCACTGGAGAACTCATCTCAGGGGTCCGAACACATGAGTATGATTTGTGGGAGCACTGGTACCACGGAGCACCTCCCCTATATATATAGGTCCGTCCATTGCTTCATGGGATTTGGGGTTTTCCTGGTTTCACTACGAAACCTATGGAAACCTAGGATGATCAGACTCGGAAAGACCTCCCGAGTTCAATGGAATAATTCCCATCTGCGCACATCCTTTCAAACTCAACCAAAGTGGGAAACAAAGTTTCCTTCCCCTGCTCCATAGCCCATTGTGACTGGGACCCATCCCTCTGATTCCTTATCAACGGTCCTCGTTCAATCTGAGAATCCAAATAATCCAATTTCATTGTGACATTTAATACGGTTCCAAGATTACCCATTTACTTTAGGAAAATTCTAAAAATTATAACTCATTATTCCTTTATCCTTTTTCCACAAAATTTTAGAGGAAGCCTTGGATCGACATCATCTACATGTGTACCAAATTGGAGACCCAAATTCCAAAGGAAAAGGGTGTTTTCTTCATAAGCAAACTATCTTTTAAATTAAGTCAATTTAATTTGGTGTTTCCTCTTTCTTTGCTATTAAATTATTATTTTGAATTCCTTGAACCTCAAGAAACCTTAATGGCTCGGAATCCCATCTTGGAAATATACCTTATCCTTTTACTTATCTTTTATCTATTATTTCTCGTATCTTGTTTATTTCTTATTAAAATATCTCTTTTTGAGGATTTCTCTTTATCTTTCTTTTTATTTTCCTCATTGGCATTCCATTTATCATTAGGAATCCTTTGGATATGAAAATCCATCAAGGGTAACTCAATTATACCTCGTTTTACTTATTTCCCATATTTTATCATTGTTTTCAATTTCTTTCTTAATAAAGAAATATTTAATTGATCTTTTCCTTGTTATTGGGCCCAATAGCCAATACATCCCACAAAACAACCAACAAGGCTATTGTACATGAAACCCATCTATTCAAAACAAATTATATCATTATTTGTTCCAATATCTTTAATATGAGAAATTACATTTCTCACCTAATGAACCCAAAAGTTGGGGTTGTAATAATAGCCAACCTCCACAATCTGCATTGTGGATGACAAGGATATATCCTCAACATTCCACCCCCACATACTCAAGAGTATGCGCTTTGAGTTTCCCTTAGGAATACTCATTTCACCATCCAGCACGTTCTGACATTGAAGATGGCTCTACGGCACAGGGAACTACATGATTAGAGTTGCACTTGATTAGTTATCCCAATTGGGTGAATTAAGGCTGCATCAAACAAGTAGACATACAAACCCTAATTCACTTCTAGCAAGCATATAAATATCACAACTTTTAAAAGATATAAAACGTGTGAAACATAATTTCTCATCTCATCGTCACATGGTACTATTCACTTGACATTCATGAGACCACACTAGTCATAATACTATCACAAGATATAAATCCTTTTCACAATATCACAGGGTATCAACCCTTATCGCCACAATAGGATTACACCACATTCAGGGCTCAAACATGCCCAAAGGTCATTAAGACCATCATACTATCACAAGATATAAAATCCTTTTTCTCAATATCATAGGGTATCAACCCTTATCAACACAAGAGGATTACACCTCATTTAGGGCTCAACCATGCACAAAGGTCATTAAGGCCATCATACTATTCCCTTCAAGATCATCATTATCTTTTTATGCCTTATAACAAGGCTCAATAACATCACTTACATATAATACACCAGATTAGCACAATATTGCATTAATGAGCTAGGAGTTATTCATAAACAATCATAGCAGGGTTATATTAACATTAAGAACATTCCATTATTACATCAACATGCAAGGAATCTAGATATGATTAACACTCATCATATTCATAATGCACATGTTTAGCATAGGAAAGTATCAACCATGTGTCTATGATAACCACCAATTAACAAATTAAAGTTATGATCATGTTAAGGAGGTTATTACACCATCATTCCATCATATAATAATGTTAAACATGAATACTCATCTTTATCTATTTGCATTAGAGTTAGGTTCAACATTATAAATTATATCAATGTTACTAATCAACACTTATACCCAAACCCTAACTCACGACATCCCCATTGGATCATGGATGCATAAGGTGAAGCATAACCATCACATTCCATACTATTCTCAAGTATGAACCCACACATAAATCAAGGTGTAATCATCAGGTTATAGCATACTAGGGTTTTAACAACAGTACTAGAGTACTCCATGATTGTATTAGTCATTCAAGGACTATTCATACCCAATTACCATCATTTAGTTATATTAATGCTAGGTATAAAAAGCTATACCTCATTAGGGTTACATATCAACACAATATGATTATCATCCATTCTATTCATATGAGTGAATAGGTAAGACTACCTTATTAAGGGTAACCCTCCATTTGTTCCTTCATCTTTCAACCCATATCACCATACCACAATGTCACCCAGAACCATTAGATGTTTAAAAGGTAAGACCATTGGTTGTTTACATGAGTAAAAACCTTGGATAAACCACCTATGAAGTCCTTGATTTGTGATCTAGAAAGAATCACCATTTAACCCTAGACATCTCTTGATTAACAACACAAAAAGTTCCATTGAGAGTAGGGCAAAACCCACAATTGACTATTCATTTAAAACATGCCATCCATTGTCAACAAGTAAGCTCCTTAAGTTGATCATATAAAGGAAACCATATAAATCACATTATTAGGGCTAACCTATTACATTAGCTATCATTCCACTTTATTGGAGGAATAAACATTAGATCTTGACCATTGGGTCAAGTTCATATGTTAAAATCATCAATTATAGTATAGATCCGACCATTGCATTAAGTGACTCAAGAAAATATTGGTCCACGGCTTAATTGATGCTACAAATACAATGCTTAAATCAAAATAGGTTGTAGAGACCTGATCCACCATCATTAGTGACCATTACATCACCATAGGTTGTTAGATCAACAATATATTCATTAATCAGCATCAAATATTAAGCAAATGTCATCTTTGCTTAATAACATCAGTAGGTAACTTAATCGTTGATCATTAAACTTCTAATTGATCCAAAACCTGACCTAAGGGGGTGACCATAGGTTGTCACCATCATATGACACATTTGATCATGACCATCAGTTGTCATGAACACAACACCACATGGTTGTTCCAATGGTACCATCATCGGGTCATGGATTTATAGAAGAAATCAGTTTAAAAATTGACCATTGGTTGATAGGTGGTTAGCACCATAGGTTGTCAAACCAACCTGATACAAGTCATATTATACCTTAGGAATAGCATATACATGATCACATGTTCATCTAAAACTGAAATCAGAACAGGGAACATTATAAAAATTAAAATCCAAGTCAAGCATAGCTTTTTAGTGCATGGATCATCATTTTCAAGCAAGAACATGATCTAGGAAGCTTATGGTAAGCCATAAACGTGGAGAAAGTTATAAAACTTGCCTCTAATGAGAAGAATAAATACCAAACAGAAGAAAACTCGAGCAGGTAGGGTAGGAAATCCAATCATAAGCTATGAACTCGTCCATCTAGCACCTTACTTCATCAAATAAGCAAACCCTAAGCATAAGGAGCAAGAAAGGTAGGGTTTTAGAGCTTTAGAGTAATTTCTACCATAGAACAGAAAGGTTCATACCTGGAGAAATCTAGGAGGAAGGATACAAAAGAAATAAATGGAGGAAATAAGGGGATTCTTACTCTTTTAGGTCTAGATCACTAGAAGGAAGCTTTTTCAACCCTAAAAGGAAGTCAATTGCAACCCTAGATTCTTTTTCCAAGAAGATCCCCTCTTTCTTCTTCCTTGGGCTGGAATTTCGCAGCAGAACAGAGTGAGGACGAGTTTTGTAGAAGGAGGGAAGTGGTTTATAGGAAATGGTTCGTTTTGGTGCTTAGGGATAAGTATATGAATCTTTAAGATATAGAAAAAGAAAAAGTTGAAGTTCTAGTATCTTTCCAAGTGTCCATGGCCTTAAACCATTAAGAATATGCAAGCACACACACAAGAAGCTCTCCCACCATCCATAGAGAGATGATTATCCCTCATTTCTTGAATTTCCAAGCGAAACAAATAATTCATTAGTTGATAGCTACTAAAGGTAGCTTATCCATGAAGGGGTAAACCCTAAAATACCCTTGGTGAAAACACCTTCAAATCAAGATTTAAATAGGTTACCCATAGATAAAAAAGCTCAATAATTATGATATAATATCCAAGGAAAATAATTCAAGTGATAAATTGCAAAGAAAATATCTCAATTGGGTAAATTGCAGAAAAGTCCTAAATGTGCATAAAATTGCATAACATGCTCAAACAGTGTCCAAATTGGACCAAATTTGAAAATTAAGCTTATATTATGATTTAAAAGCATATCACAAGGTTATATTAGGGTTATGAGAGTTCAATTATGATGATTAAGCTTATTCAACTCATTAAGCAAGTTTAGGGGCCTTACAACTAAGAAGTATCTGCTGATTTGTTTGTAGACATGCTCTAAAAGATGTTTAATAATGGTTTTAAGTGATTACCTTATCTGTTGGATTAGATTACCATAGAAAGATATATTTGACTTATGATAGAACTATCTTCTAGACTTTTCAATATCTACATGTTTTTGTTAAGTTTATTACACTTAATCAGATGTTGATGCATGCACCTAGCTTGAGTGGGAGGTATCCACTCATTGGGGCTCTATATGAGTCTCATGTGGTTGTTTCAAATGTTTTTGGGTATAATTCTATACAATAGAGAGGTCATGACAAAGAAGATATAAATAGTATAATCTAGATACATTAGAATGTCCTTGTACTCTCTCTTTCTCGGGATGGGTTGTAGACTAAGTTTGTTCATCAATGTACATGTATCTGATGTAAACTGAACCACATATGAGAACAAGATTTGATTCTAGTTTTAATGGAGTTGAATAAGATTTGTGATATATAAATGTGATGTCCTGGATTTGACATTGATTTATGAATTTGTGAACAAAGAAAAAGGAAAAATTTATCTGTGTTTTTCGTATATTGTTTTTTTTGGCAAAGTCAGGAGATCATCTATTCATCTTGCTCTACTCATGCAGGAAAATATTCAAAAAATTGGGTACACGAGGTGCTAACAGAATTAAATGTGGTAGTACTACTACCATTACATTTGTCTTTATTATACCAATCAAGAGTCACCTCTGGTGGTCTAGTATAAGAGAAGTGACCAGATTTGTTCCTAAGATGGAACTTAGCCATCCCATTAGTTGCTTTGTTACACTCTCTCTATGCAAACTGGATACGCCAATCAGCTCTCTTCTTCATGAGGTAGAGAATAGAATGACAAATTCTCATATACTTGGGATTCACATTCGGTTCTTGATTGATGATTTCTACTGCCTGCTTGCAATCCGTCTCGAACTCCGCCTGATCTATATCCAATTGATCTACTCTTTGTTTAATCACCTTTGTCGATAATTTATTGTTTTATTACATAATCCAGGTTTAGCTTTTGGGATTATCTATAATGGTTGGTATTTATATTCATCAAAAGAGTGGGTCCCGACATATAGATATACCCTTCATGTGTACATGTTGTTGAAATAAGCTTACCTACTTCTTCATCATAGGTGTTGTATACCATATGCGGATCTGACACATGTTCAAATATGTAGGATCTAAAAATAAATAGACCTCTAAACAAAGGGGAGGTGGATCTACATGATACAAATGGAGCAAGAGTTTCTGCCACTACAGTAGGCACCTATTGTCTATCTCTACCCAGGGCTTGTAACAGAGATAAAGAACTATTGTTATGTACCTACCATAAATAGAAACATTATATCTATATCTTGTTTGGACAAGAATAGTTTTGAGTTCCTGATAAAGAATTATTGTATATCCATTTAGAAATATGAGATCTTTTATGTCAGTGACCCTATGTCTTATGGTATTTTTTAATTAGATCTTGAGACAAATGTATATAACATAAATACCAAGAATTTAAAACCCAATGACTCAAACAAACATATCTTGGCACTATCATAGACTCCATTAAGATGGTTTTCTAGACACATTTTATTTTGAATCAATAAAGATATGTGAATCTTATTTATTGGGCAAGATGAAAAAAATACCTTTGACTTATAACAGTGAGAGAGCAACTGACATTTTAGGACTCATACAAATTGATGTTTGTGGGCCTTTTAGGACAAGTACTAGAGGTGGATATCAATACTTCATCACTTTTACTGGCGTATTCACTAGATTTTGATATGTGTATCTTATTAAACACAAATCATAATCCTTTGAAAAGTTCAAGGAATTCATTATGAAATACAAAACCAACTTGGCAAAAGAATACAAGCACTTTGATTAGATTGGGTTGGTGAATACTTAGCCAAGAGTTTGAGATCCTCATAAGAATTGTGGTATTTTATCACAATGGGCTCCACCTTGAACACCAAAAGATAATAGTGTATCTGAAAGAATAAGTCACACCTTGTTGGACGTGGTATGACCAATAAGAGTTTAGTCGATCCTCTACTTTCTATTTGGGAACATGTTCTTGAAACCACTATGTTTACACTTGATTGAGTATCTTCCAAATAAGTTGAAAAGACACCATTTGAGATATGGAATGGGAAATGTCCCAATATTTCTTTCATGAATGTTTATGTTAAGAAACAATTCTTTGAAAAGATTGGACCTAAATCAGATAAATGTATCTTTGTTGGATACCCTAAGGAAACTAAGGGTTACTATTTCTATACTGTATTTGAAAACAAAGTGTTTGTTGCCAGAGATCTTCTATACCTCGAATGAGAATTTATTATCAAAGGAAGCAATGGGAGGAAAATTTAACTTAAAGAAGTTCAAGATCAACAAGACAACATTGATCTTATGAAGGTAGACAAGGAACAAGAGGAACCACATACTATTTTGAAACCTCAAGTATCTATCATAGAACAAGAACCTTGAAGGTCTAATAGTACACGTCTTGAGCCAGAGAGATATAAATTTCTCATTACTATAGAAGATGATGTGTTGGTCATTAAACATGACAAACCAAGTACCTACAATGAGGCTATTGAGGGACCAGATTACAAGAAATGGTTTGAGGCCATGAGATCTGAGATGGACTCCATGAATACCAACAAAGTATGGACCTTGATGGATCCACCTAAATAGGTAAAACCCATGGGGTGCAAATGAATATTCAAGATGAAGGCCGACATGGATGGTAATGTACAAACCTATAATATATTTATTGCAAAAGGTTTCAAACAAGTTCATGGTGTTGACTATGTTGAAACTTTATACCATTTTCCATGGTTAAATCCATCAGGATCATGCTTGTCATTGCATCTTATCATTACTGTGAGATATGGAAAATGGACATTAAGACTACCTTCCTTACATGAATATTCTAGAGAATGTGTACATGACACAACCCAAAGGTTTTATCCCTCCAAATAAATCCAATAAGTATGTAAGCTAAAAAGGTCAATCTATGGATTGAAGTAAGCATCTAGGACTTGCAATCTTCATTTTGATGAGACAATCAAATATTTTGCCTACATATATAATGAAGATGAACCCTATCTTTGCAAGAAGCTTAGTGGGAGTATGATTGTAGTTCTCATATTGTATATGGATGACATACTATTAATGGGAAATGGCATCGATACTCTACAATTGGTTAAACATGGATGGGCAATACCTTCTCAATGAGGACTTAGGCAAAGCATCATGTATTCTAGGAATCAAGATCTATAGAGATAGATCTAGAAGGCTAAAGTACATACATTGACAAACTACTAAAGAGGTTTAGCATGCATAATTGTATGACTGGAAACTTACCCATATCTCATGGAACAAGTCTCTCTAGACATCAATGTCCTAACTCTTTAGAAAAGTGGGCATGTATGAGTAAGATTTTGTATGCCTCTATAATTGGTTGTATCATATATTCAATGATATGGATGCACTTATATGTATTGTATGCTTTGAGTAAGATGAGTAGGTACCAGTTGGATCTGGGTGATGGTCACTGGATAGTTGTAACGAACATCCTTAAGTACATGACAAGAAGTAAGGATCCATTCCTAATTTATGTTGGTGAGCAAGAGTTAGTGGTAAAAGGTTACACTAAAGCAGGCTTCCAAACCGACAAGGAAAATCACTACCCATAGTTAGAATTTGTGTTTTGCCTAAAAAATAGAGTTTTAAGCTAGAAAATTTCCAAGAAGTAGATAGTGAATGCTTTTACATACTCAGGCATTACCATCCCATACGTGATATCCTATATCAAGGAGATATAAAGCCTTGTAGAGTACCATCTAAAAGCAATGTTGTTGATCCTCTAACTAAAGAACGTTCACACAAGAAACATGATGGTCATGTTAGATAGATTGGACTTAGTTATCATGAGTGATTCGATCGAGTGAAAGTGGGAGACTATTGGTTATATTCCCTGAGAGCCATCATGTGATGATTGTAAAAGGGATATTTTGTACTTAAGTTGATTATTAATAAAAGGCAATTCCACATATTATGCTTACATAAGTATTGAGATAATGATGAACCTAATAACATCCTAAGAATTATTTTAATTCGATGATATATGGTTTGGGTTGAGGACCTGAACATGAGATAATATGTATAATAAGAGTTTTCATTCTCGTTAAGTGCCTAGTCAGTTATTATTGTGGATAGTATAGGACAACAATAATACAAAAGACTAGCATGGATGGTGAGTGGTGACTATGTCTCTTTAGTCATGATATTGGATATCAACTTAAATGTATGGGTACTTATTAGAGAATAAGTTGTGTTGGATAGACCCTCCTTAAGGTTGACACATGGAAGTCATGTAATGATAGTGGTGAATGTGATCACCAAATCTAAACTCATTGCAGTAATACATGTTGTTCTATGTACTTTAACACTAGTCCAACATGCTCTAAAATATGAGTTGCCAAAAAATTTGGTGATTGGGTATATTGTGACACATGGGGCATGTTGTAAGTGATGTATATGGAATTTTTCACTCCTATGTATTGATGTTCCTAACCACTTGATAAGTGATACTATGAAATGTATGATCATGCTCGAGTAGGACGATATATGATATTGAGCTCACATTATCTCGAATAGTATTCCCTACTTCAAGGAACATATATTGAATGATTAATAGGATCATTTCATGCTTTGAGTTCAAATATGGATATATATGATAAAGGAATTATATGGTCATGGTAACATTGTTCATTTTACAAGTTGTAGTTGTTTTCCAACTCATTCCTATTACTAGGGAGGAAATGATGTGGGCCTAAACACCAATCTTTGCTTGTGTTGTTTCAAAGATCACTACCAACATAACTAGGGGCCTACTAGGTCATTCACACAAAGATGCATAAGGGAAATGAAGTTCAAAATCAAATATATGATTCAAGATGGTTCTGAATCATAAACATGTTGATTAACTCTCAAATTGGGTGATCATAATTGATTGTCAACAATCGACTAAGTTTTCCACTAGACTGTTGAGATTGGGCAATCTGCTTCTAAGATCAGGATATCATAGTTCAAAAGGGAAAGTTTCAAATTTCAGATCTAGATCTGAACCTTTATGATTGGGCAATTTACTTTTGAGATTGAGAAATCCTGGACTAAGATCAAGCAATTTGCTTCTAAGATTGGACAATCTCTCCATTCTAAGTTTTTGGTATTAAGCTGATTTCGGAATTGCTAATAGGAAAGGGATTGGAATTAGGTTTTTTTTCAATCCCTGACTTTCCTATATAAGGGGGAACGTTCCAAAGGGTTAAAAAAATCTTTTTGATATTATTATAAAGACAAGTTGGTTATCTAATTTCTCTCTCTTAGAGAGGAAGTCACCCTAAAGTCTATTGTCCAAGTAGAAGAAGAAAGGGAATTTCAAGACGCCTAGCATGTCTACAACTCCTATTCCTCCTCAAATTGGTAACCAAGGTGGTGAACCATGTTCTCCATCATCCGTTTGGACAAAGTAGAGGACGATTCATACGTGTTGAGGCTTGGATACCATGTCCTACAAGATGGCAACAAGTTCTTCTCAAAGATAAGATGTGTCTACTTATTGGACATGTAGTATGCATAAAAATGCCACCTTTGTCCCCTATTATGTATTTTATTCACTAAAGTTTTATATCTATGATAGATCCAATAGCTTACATATGAATGTAAGAAATTTTTGTTATCTGTTGTACCCCCTTCCCTAAATACCAATAGTTGTAGGTCTTGAGTTTCTTCTAGAATGCATCAAATTGGAGCTTGTGTAGTTGAGGTCTCTAGGGTTTTAGGTTTTTGAGTAGAGAAAGAGGACCACTTTGGATTACCAATTGGTCGTGAAGAAGTGCAACAAAAAATTTGATGACACTACTACATTTGGATTACAGAGAGTGTGGTGGTTGTTTAGGGATGGAAGTAGTTGGTTGAGAGTTTTTTAGGGTAAAATGCTTCAAAGGGAAGGGCCTGGTTTGGTTTCATGACATGATATGGCCTGGTCATGAAGTACAACCTTAACATTTCTCTATGTAACCAATAGAGGTTAAGACTTGGGGAGGAAGAAACGGTCATCTCCCACATAGTATCTAATATTGATATTATACAGTCCATAATTCCTAATTATTTTTAAGATTTATATCTTCTAAATGGTAAAATTCCAATTCCATTGAGATTTCAACCATGGGTGTATTTTCAATAATGCTAAATTATAAAGATACTAACTCTCCACATTATAGCCTTGACCTAGTCTGCTAAAATTTCCTATCATCAATCTTTAAATATCAATACATATTAGTTTGACCAATATCTTTAAATTATTCCAATCCACTAGATAACAATGAGTACATTATTAGAGTACAAGTATTTATCCAAATTTAAGAGTGCCACGATTTCAAATTGCACCAAATGTTGTGAAAGTGATCCATAAAGATCAGGTAGGAATGAATTTGTAAATATTACTCAAGTAAGGAGAATGAACTCATTGTGATATAAGAAATCCAATGGGTGAGAAACTAATATCAAAGGACATGATATTTGATCAAGATAATTGATTGAGAGTTTGAATAAAGGGTCATTTGTAAATGAACTTAGGTTTAGGGAAATTTATGATTTACAACTCAAAATTGATTTAATACCCAAAAATTAGTATGTTACATGAACGGTGTTCCTAGCAGACTTTATTCTTTTAGACATGGATTTGGAGGATGAAAGTATTCCTATTATCACGGGAAGGTCATTCTTACCTACAACAAATGAGGAGATTAGGGTACATACTGGTACCTTGATGATCTCCTTTTTTAACAAGAGGATAAAGATTTATATGTTTGTTGTTGTAGAATGGAAAGACCTAGCTGATAACTAATGTTATTGTGGGATCCATATTGTGACAAAAAAGAGGGGGAAGATAGTGAAAACCATCTTGAGAGCTCACATATTCCTTGGGATGAGAACCATGTCTTGAGGGCCTTTGAGAGAACCATTTACTTCATGGGAGGAAATGCCACGCTTGAATTAGTGATGAAAAAACCCAACCCAGCTGAAGGCACCAATTCCAACACTTGTGGGAGATAAGCCACCGTGATTTGAGAATCCTTTTACTCAAAATCCATTCTTGTTATAGTTTTGTTTTCACACTACTAATAAACACACACCCCATACTAATAGTTATTCTATTCATGTTTCATTTAGAAAAGGAACATATATAAGAAAATGATATATGGAGTGGTCAATCCAAGAAGAAGAATACAAATGGTAAAAGAAGACGTGATAACAATTGAATAAGCTATAGGAAAGCAAGCACCATAGTCATTCCAGCCACCACGATCGTGGTACCAGCCATCCAAAATGGCATCCTCCACGGAATGGTCATGTTGGCCCTGCCTTGATAACTTGAATGCCACATGAATCTCCCACCACTTGAGGACTAGACACCACAACTCCATGATCATTACCCTATCATTCTAAGCTTCTATTTTCTGTTAGTGACAACATGGTTTAAAATCTTGGGGTGGTAGGATAATGACCCTTGTTTTGCTTCATGTTCCTTGTTCTAATATTTTCCTTGAGATGGATCAAATAGTTTGAGTAACCATTATACATGTCCAACTACTCTTGCTTGTTACACGCCACACATTTGCATGCCATGTAGTTTGTTTGTTTGAAATTTATTATAATATACAAAAATTTTGGACCTTTTGCGATGACACCCATCCATCTTGAATTGCATGTAGATTTTAACAAATTTATGTATGTGAATAGCTAAACTTTGATTTCATGTCATTTTTTCTTTATATATTTGATCTTGTTGCGAATAGAGGCACTTGGAACCATTTTTCAAACTTCCCAACCTCAAAATGTTTTGTTCGAAAAGCTTATGCCATATTGATCTCTACCTTGTTAATTTAGAAACTGAATTAAATGACTAATGATAATTGCACTCCTATTACACTTTATTTTGCCCAAATAATTTCAAATTTTGAATCTATACATGTTTTCCACCTCTCTTGTGAAGTACCAAAATGGTTATTTGAAATGTAATTGAGGCAAGCAATAAACATTTATAATTATTTAATAGTTGTGAAAAAATATTGTTTACCACAATTTCTCATTCATTATGGTTTTCATAATTGTATTTGAAATATATTTGGAATAGTTTGCATGCAATAAACCTTGTGTAAAAACACACCTCATGTGATCATTGTCTTAATATACCATTCTTTCATCATATCTTATCCCTCCACATTATTACAAGATTCTAATAGCACAAAAATAGTAAGCCTTTACCACCCTCTAACAACCTGGGGTGACCAACACTCTCCCTTTTTCTTCACTCCTACCACCATAAGACCTAGATACTCCAAGGGAAAAAAAAATAAAAAAAATAAAAAAATAAAGATTCTCTTATGTAGTAATATATAAACAAAAGAAAATAAGAGTGCGAGAAGAGTTCTCCTATATAATATTACTCTAATATCTTTCCACAATGCCCTTCTTGTGATTGCATACCCATTAAGCTAAGAAATATCAAGCTTAGCTCATTTTACACTTTTTATAGAGCCATGTGCATCATGTGAAGTAAATTTCCATATATTGGATGAATGCAAGTGAAACAACATCCCTAACTTCTATACCTAATTCCGTAGAGAAATGGTTTACCGACATTTTTGTGAATATTATATCACTTGTATATGTCTTAGAGCTCAATGTGGAAAGTCTGTGTGCTTTTTTCCTCAAATTCACTTACAATTGCTATTGCATGTTTTCACATGAACTTTTGTACTTAATGATGTATGGAATAGAAGAAGGAGGATCCTAGGACTTCATTAGTCATGGAGGAACCTACAAGAGCCCTAAATCTACCCTAACCTACCCCTAAGTGACTAGCCAATGAGTTGAAGCAAAGAGCACCATGGAAGTACACTTATAAGTTAAAAATGTGAGCTAGGCCCCACAAAATAGTTGTGGTACTTTTCCACGGCCATTCTATAATTGTGAATACCATAATTTTGATACAATGCAAGAGTTCTATTGGACACCTAGCCAACACAGCCATTCTCACCACCACATACTTGGTGCTCGATCACCACATTAGTTGTATTGTGCAAAACATTCATATTTATAGCGCTCCTTGAATCTCCTCCTACCTCCTCCACCATGCCCATGGAACCATCCATGATCGTTCTACCCTAAATCCATTGTGGCTAATGTACCCACCACATCAATGTTGATCCACCTCATTCCTACCAATTCTTATTTGACATGTTCATATTTTCACCACAACCATTCCCATCCACCACAACTATTTTTTACCTTCACCACCACAACATTTTGCACACCTTACCCTACTACTTCCCAACTATAATTTTACTATTTTACCCCCACTTAACCCTAGACTCCCTAGGCCACTATATAGACACTAGTGGTTTATGGGAGTCTAAGGTTATCTTATCCATGACTCCACAACTGCCAACCCTCATTCACCACTCATTTCACTTCACTCCCTTCCATCTTCCATCCCAAAAACCCAATTCTCTACGGTTTTGGGCATATTTCTTTCATTTCCATGCCATCCTAAACCCTTAGAGAAAGAGGATGACATTGGAGCTTCTGGAAGTGAAGAGTGGAGATTCTTCATCCTAACCTTATGGAGTTTCTACCTTATTTCCCTTTTCTTTGTTACTTCTTTGGCTATGAGTAGATAAATCCTTTGTGGGCTGTTTTGAGGCAAAAATATGTACCAATGATATCCTATTAGGAAATATTTGTGTACAAAACTCTCATTTCATTATTTAATTCTAATTTATTGCTTTGTCTCCTTCCCTACCTCTTCTTACCTTTGTTTGAGCTATGGAACCACCTAAGGAATAAGCAAAATGAATTATTTTCAGCTCTTTGATGGAGAATATCATAAGTCTCTAGTGGATCCTTAGCTAGTTTCTCCTCCTTCCCCCTTGTCTACCCATTCCCCCAGTCCTAGGAATGATATATAAGTAACTAGATGTGCCATGCCATATACACATAGTTAAATCACTTGCATATGATTAGATGGAGCTACTAGGAGGTGAAATATCCTCTCTTTACTCTTCACAACATTCCTTGCTCTTAAGTGTGTCGGGAAGACCATATCTAGAAACATAGACTTGGACAATCTATACCTATGCATACCTATTACTTAGTATGTGGAGACTTGCAAGGGTGAATGGTTAGTGATATGGACTAGTTCCACTACACACTACCATGCCATCCATGGACAATTAACAGAATAGGATGCATGATCTACGTTGGTGTTTGTTGTTTGGTTTGATATATATTCATTGGAAGTTTGTTCATGAATATGACCTTGTACATGGTAGATTACTACACACTACCCCTCCCACACACCAACATCACACTACTCCATCTACTTTCGTAAACCCTAGCTTGTTCCGTTGTTAGTTAAATGCGTGTTTGCTTAGCTAGCTTACCTTTTTCATGCGAATTAGTCTTTGTTAGAATAAATAGTGAATGGCTAGTTGATTGTTCTAGGTTTTGTTAGTTACTTAAGTAGTTTGGTTCTTTCTTACTTCCTTAGTGTAATTGTTAGCCTAAATTAGTTAATTTCTCTTTCTTTCTCTCTTTCTAGTTAGTGATTAGTCTAAAGTAGTTCACTTTCTCTCTTGACTAGTTTAGTTGAATAGCTTTGGTAGAATAGGGATAATTTAGGTTTGTCTCTTATTTCCCTTGCTTATTTTCTTGTTCACCCTATCTCTCTACTTGAGAAATTGAAAGAGCAATCCTAGATAGTTGTCCTACCCCACTCCTCGTGGATTGACCCTAACTTGCATGCTCTCTATGCTACAATCTAAACTTAATGAATTTGTGAGATAGTTTTGCATGTCTTAAGAGTGTCTCTAGTAGGGATTTTGTAAATATTTTGCTAGCCCAGTGTGCCATGGCCGCATCAGGAAGTTCCAATAAAATGGGAGTAGATTTTGCATTTCTAGATGCAAATCCCTATCATCGAGATGTTGGACCCTTGTCATATTCCATTGAGTGATTGGGTCCTTAAGAAAACACATAGAGATGTCGGGGTGCCATGTGGGGGCATGTCTATCTTGTCAACATGTGATACCATGTAGGATGTTATGAGATGATAAAATGTGAGTTTAATGTGATTAATATGTAATTATGAATGATGTTTAAAGTATGTATTGATGAGATTGATATGTTGCATTTTCCATGTGCCTATGATGTTATTTCAATACTTGTTTGATAATTGTGCCATGTTTACTTATTACTTATACTTAGGAACTCATGTAATGGTTAAATAATCACACCTTGACTATTCTTGTCTTCTGGGTTAGAAGTACTCACTCATTAAGGTGGAAGAAAACTCATTCAGTTATTTACCATTATTTTCAAGTGACTATAGGTGCACAACTAATGTGTGTTATTCATTGGATCCTTGATGGTGGCTAAGTGAGGTTCTCTTATATAGACAAAGTCCATGTAAATTGAGTCTAGGTTTCATATACACCATGTTGGTTGATTATTGTACGTTACTTTTATTACTTATTCTATTCGCTATTATTCCTTTGAGAACTTGACACAACAAGAAAGATGAAAATATGAAGCATCCTATTTATTCTTGGTTGTACCCCTTTTTTATCACTCAGTAGAAAATCATGTTTAAATGTTAATTCTCTAGATAATATAGATTTCATCACAATTTTTAATTTTACCCACTTTTCATCTTTCTCCACCTTTTTCAGCACATTTATCCACCCATTTTGCTCACTTTCACCAAGTTTGGGGCCTTCTGCAAAGAAACCTATTTTAGATTGGAAGTGTAGTTGTCCTTCAATTCTACTTTAAATAGGTTATTTTTCACAAATTTCCCAGTTGAATTGTCTGGAATTATATATTCCCTTTCCAGTTGCCTTTTACAAGAAAATTTGAGACATAACTCTGATTTATATTCCCACGCAAGTCTTTTTTGGTTTTTTCCAGAACATTCCTACAATCATTGAGAAATTCAGAGTATGATTTTACCACTTAGGGACACCAGACAGATCGTAGCCATCTGCCATGTGACATATAGCGAATTGTCTTGATCTACCTGACCTTTTGCAAGGTGCAATGTGGTGATCCTCTACCTCTTCCAGAAGATTCTATCTAGAATCCCAAACCCTAAAATCCACCTATGTGTAGGCCCCATGCCTAAGGTATTGCAGGCCCCTCTCATCTCTTGTAAAGATAGAGAAACGACTACCTCCCTCTTTTATTTTTTGCATGTGATAAGAGGATCCTTACTCTACTCTGCTAACTTCGATAGGCTGCATAACAATAACTGCTAATTATTTGCTATATCCATATCATTAACTACTTCTTTCTCTGATAAATATGCATGCTCTTTCTCAAATATATAATCTTGCTCTATTGAGTCTATATCTCTCACCTTTCTCTCTCTCTCCCTTCCTACACATTAGTCCTAACCGCCATGAAGGATCCCTATTGTGGGAGTTCCTGAGATGATTGAGACCAACAAAACACCTAAAAACTAGGTCCTCTAGGCCTATGATGTGGAAGTCATCATTGTCTTTATCTCAAAAGGTCATCCAACATAAAAATATTTTTTTATTGTTTTTATTACATTTTCTCTAACGACCACCTCCATCGCCATCATTTTTATCCTAGAGGACTAAAAAAATTGCAATATTGTGATTGGGGGAGATGGGGGTTCTAAAACTTTCCCCACTCATAATAATATTATCGGATATGATCTATGAATTAATGTATACCTTTTTTGTCCACCCTTTGGTGAAGTCAATATTGGGTTTTTATGTGTTTTCCCACAAACGTATACATTGAATGTGATTTTTCCTTGTTTTATGTATGAAACTAGGTGGCGAATATGAGATTTATAGATTTAACATTTTCTTTTTGCTTTTCTCATTGTTCCCATGACCGTAGAATTTAATAGATTTTTCAGGTCAGGTACAACAAATTGGCAACTTTGTCAGGGAGTTGTCAGACAATATGAGTTGTATTTTCCTTTTTGTCATCTCATGTCTTGCTGATTGATTGAGCTTTCTACTTTTCCATCTTTTTTTCTTCCATTCCTTTTGTTGTCATCAAAATTCAGAGTTCTTACAAAAAGAAAAAAATTGACTGCAAATCAGAGCAAACTACCAATAAAAAATCCAAAAAAGAATTTCATAAAAAATGTACCCTACTATAAAATCTGGTAGAACACTTTGTTCCACCAGAAAAAAGAAAGTATTTTGTTATCACCACATTTTTGTTTTTCTTAATCTTAATCAAGCTGGAGGAATCATCTATTCTGCCAGTGAAACATTTTTTGCTTTGATTTCTGCATCGCTTCGATTTTTGGCAGTACGACAACTACCCTGTTTTCTATCGATTACAAATTTTTGGGTTGACTTCCGCTTCCCTTTTAGGGTTAGTCTCCTCTTCCCTCCCATTTTTCTTTTTCTTTCTCGTTCCCTTTTTGTTTATTTTTTCAAGAAAAAAATAATAAGGAAAGAGAGAAAAGGATGAGAGAGGCCTTCAGGATAAGTAAGATCTTCTCTTTCTTAATAATTGCATGATTGTATTCTTATGTGGCTATCATTCATGTTACATGCTTTATTATTGTGGGATTGCATCAGGAGATATAAAATCTTACAATTGAATAGTGCACACTTACAATCCCATGCATCATGGAATGGGTGCCAACATTCAATTTGGATCCATGAAAGTGACGTAGGAGTGTCAATAAAGGTACCATCACATCATTATGTTGGACCTTCAAAGGCCTTGAGACACCTCACCTATCCTAGAACTCACAACTAATTATGATGAATGTTGTCATGAGGCGTAAAGAGAGCAGTGACCATGTCTGTAGAACCCGAGTTATCCCCACGATGAGCGTCATCACATCACAGAGAAGATAAGGACCAAATCCTCTTATACAAATTATACTAAGTGAGGATGTAATATCACACCTTTACTCATGGGTTAAAAATGGGGGCTTTATACTCTACATATGCATCTAGTGATTGATTTTTTTACAAATTTAAAGATTGTTGCATGCTTTGTTAATTCTAAGATTGTTGAAAGATTTATGCTTTTAGATTGTAGTTATCATTCTAGATAGTTTATTGTTTTCTAACATCCTTATGTTTAAAAAAAATTATAAAAACAACAATTTCAAATATACATTCTTATCAAAATAATAATATCCAATGATCTAAAATGAGCTGAATCATCAACAATCTTTGATCCATGATCTTTCCAAACTTGATTTTTTTTAATGATTTCCAACAATCTCAAATGATCTCTCTTATTCAAAAATCCTCATTGAACAATCTTTCCAAAGAAGGACTTATTTTCCCTTAAAAAAGGAATAACTTTCTAAAAAATCAACAATCTTTCCAAAACATAAAAATCTACATTTTTAAAACCCCAAAATGGAAAGAAAATTCTTTTTAAAATTCAAACTATTTTTCAAAACAAAAAAGAGTAAATCTTTTCAAAACACAAAAGGAAGTCCTTTAAGAAAATCAAAACATAATCTATCCAAAAGAAAATTCTTTTTAAAACTTTCCAAAAGAAAAAAATTTCGAAACAAAAAAGCAAAGATTTTTTTCATAAAAAGAGAATAATTCTTTTCCAAAAATAACACTCTTTCAAAAAGGAAAATCCCATTTAAAAAAAAGAATGATCTTCCCAAAAAGAAGAATAAATCATTTCCAAAAATAACAAACTTTTCAAGAAAAAGAGAAAAAACCTTTTCCAAAAATAACAATTATTTCAAATAAAAATCCTTTTAAAAGAATAATCTTTAAAAAAAGATCAATCTTAAAGGAAAATCAACAATGTGGATAATCTATCAAAACTCAACAATGTTGAAACATATTTTCAAAAAAAAATGTGAAACCTCTTTCAAAAAAGTTGGCTGATGTTCTAAGGAATCAAACAAGAGAAAGAAAAATCTTTCTGAACTTTGACATCCTCTTCAAAAATCTTCTGACTTTCTCCATGTCGAAAGGTTTCCCGATTGTGGTCTCCTCTCATGATCCACCACTCATGCTTGAAATCTTTGACATCCTCCTAAAGGCTGCTCAATATTAAAATCAAGGATATAACTTTCAAATCTTTATTAAAATATCAACTCAAGCCCCAAGCATGCCAACTCTGTTTGATCCAAAGGATTTTCCAACTTGACTTAGATGTCACCTAGTAGCACGTCATCTGCCCAACTTTTCTTACCCAAAACCACGGTCCTAGAATTGGGCCATCCCTACTCCTTCAATGACATATCTAGGTCATGGACCGTGACCTAAAATTGGGCCATCAATGCACCTTCACTTTTGCATCTTTTGAGGGACCCAAACCACAACCTAAAATTGGGCCATTACCCCATGCTCTAACTCTCACGTCTATATAGTCTTGGACTATGAGGTAAAACTAGGCCATAATCTTGGGTTTCACATTCAAATATTTGGATGGTCTTAGACTACAACCTAAAACGGGGCCATCACCCTAGCTTTCATGCTCATATCTATATATTCATGGACCACAACCTTAAACTGGGCCATCACTGTGTGTTCACCTTCATGTCTTTTGACTAACTTGGACCATGACCTAAAACTAGACCAACACACCCCTTTTTGTGAGTATTTCTCTCATGAGATCTCCCGCTAGGAGAGAGGAATCTCACCCACTCATATCTAGTCATAGTTCTTGGCAATGAGCGGGTCATCTTGTCCCTCAGTTCCCCTTTTCTTTGTGAGAAATTCACTCATAAAATATCCCCTAAGGAGAGAGGAATCTCACACACCTATATCCAGCCATAGTCTTTGGTTGTGAGTCGGTCACCTTATCCATGTATAGCCCCTTTTCCTTATGAGTATCTCTCTCATAAGATCTTTCCTATGGATAGAGGAATCTCACCCACCATTATCTAGCTAGATTTTCTAGCCTTAAGTGAGTCACCTTATCCCTGGATACCCCTTTTCTTTGTGAGTAATTCTCTCATAACATCACCCTTGAAGAGAGAGAAATCACAAACACATGTATCCAAACACAGTCTCTAGCACAGTAAGGGGTCACCTTATCCATGGATACCCCTTTTCCTTGTGAGCATTTCTCTAATAAAATCATCCCTACAAAGATAGAAACCTCAAAAATCAATCCACATCCACAATCTATGGACCCAAGTGGGTCACCTTATCCCTGGATACCATCCTAACTTCACCCCTTTTCAACCAACAACCATCATCCTCATGCGTTATCACAATTTTACAGGCATGCCTCGTGACAAGACTAGAAACATCCTTCCATATCACTCAATCTAGGGGCATTATCCTCTCCTCTTAGCTTTGAATTTGACAACCTATGTTGATACATGAAAAATCCATTTCTATGCAAAGGGTGAACTTCCCTATTTTTGACATGATCTTTGTCCCCTTCTCCATGGAATTTGTCTGTTGCAATTATTGGAACCCTCTTCTGTGTAATGGGCAGTTTGAACTTATTCCTACCGGGAATGTTGGGTATATAAAAAAACATGAATGCAACATGTCAAATTCTCTTGCCAAATGCAAGGGGCAGTTTGTTTATGACCATTTTTCTTTCCTTTTCAAGTCATTTCTACACAAGGGGTAGACTCCCAATTCATCTCATGATCCTAAGAACCAATTGTTCCACCTTCATCGTAGGGGAAGATATCAAAAAGTCTCAGGCAACAAATGCTTATAAAAAGTTTATAAAAGAGCTTCTTGAGATGACAAGCACCAAAAAATTGTCCAACACTGGTGAGGTGATGAAGACAATGATTGAAGACTCTCATAATGAACTGAAGACTCAGGTCGACACAGGATCCATCCAGCAGTCAAGATGGACTGATGAACCACAGGTCATAGAGATACATGAGTTTGGAAGCAAGAAAACATTCAAAGCTAACATGGATCAGCCAAAGCCAAAGAAGCAAGTGTTCTCCTTTGCAGGTCATGCACAACCATCATCACCGCCCAACTTGTAATGTGAACAACTACACCATCTTGTATGACTCCTGCCAAGGGTGAATTGACACAAGAATGTTACATCTAAGAATCAATAATAGGAGACATCTATGACACACACAATCACTCCATAGAACAACCAAGTAGATGATCAGACAGAAGAATCTAGTGACCAATCAGAACTCATTGTTTATCAAAGTAGAAAGGCAAAATATGCAAGAGGTCAAAATGCTACAACTCAGGCTCATCAGAAGAGTTCTTATGCAGTGAATCACACAACATACCCTCCATTTCCATCTTGGAACTATTCTCCAATTCGAGGACCATACAGGTACTCGCCTCATCCAGGTTTGGCCGTAGCATCGACAACCGCAATCTCTACTCACAGATTAGACAAGTTGTTGATTGAAGTATGATAGAAATTATGCAATAACTGGGATATCTAGAGGTCAAGATAGCATAAGTTGACACCTCCAAGGGTTACCACCAGAAGATCATAATGCTTGATTATCGATGCAGGATGAAAGGGGTACATTTTCAGAATTGACTATTGCGCCCACCATTGTCAAAGTGGAAATACTAACATGGAAGCCAAAAAAAGGTTCACACCCTTAGGGGCCTCTTGCAGTAGCAATCTTCCATTGATCATGCATATTCTAAAGTTTCCAGCCATAAGGAAGTCTCCCAACACCCTGCCAAAGAGCTACAAATCCAAAGCTTACTATGATTTTCATCACAACAAGGGCCACAAAACTCATGTATAGCACTCAAGAACAACATTTAAGACCTAATCAGTGTAGGTCTAGTCTAAATGGATGCCCTCACAAAATTCACTCTAGAGCCTTCTCCAAAGAGCCAGGTGTAGCTACAGAATTGAATGAATCCCTACTCGATCCAAATCACAGCAACATCACACTAGTCGGTGTAATCGCAAAGTCTATTGAGCATCCAATCAAGCTAGAGCTCTACCAAGGAGTACTAAGACACACACCTAACATGAGCCCCAGTCATCTGGGGATCATGATGGATCTATCTTAACCATTTTGCTTAAAAAAATCATCAATATGCAAAAATAGCAAAAGTTTTAAAAATCATCAAAAAGATTTCATTATGAAAAAACAAAATAAAAAAAAATAAAAAAATCATATTTTCAAAATCAAAATAAAGAATCCACTTAGTCTGTTTAACTTCCTAGATGTTTCCCCTCGTGCACCCTGAAGTGGAAAGGTCAAAGTAGAACCATAAGGCCTAAGAAAGAAGGAGCACAATGGTTATCTCAAGGTCCCAATGGTTTGCAAAGCTAATCTCACTCACAAAATCACTCAATTAATAAAATCATATAAAGCTACAATTACAGGATGACACCACACCTCAAAATCAACAAATTTCATCTTCTAGGTCTTCTTAAGCTGAGCACCCCAGAGGCGAGTTGGAAAAGACTCACCAAGTCAGTCCTGGAAAAAAAAAATTAGGGTCATTCCCTACATGAACTTTGATGTTTAAATATGACAACAACCCTACTCACAAACCTGATAAAGATAGTTGGACTAGATGACAAGGGGATTTGTATCCCTTGTGGCATTACCTGTGTATCACCCTTTTCCATGATGATCTAGCCTTGGGACCAAAAATGGTGATCCTTTACGAGGAGACTCCCATTTGTTCACAATTCAAGTTTGTAACACCCCTAACCTGGGTTTTGGGATAACCCTAGAAGATTTGCCTAGCAAGTTGCTTAGAATCTTGTCTTAATATTTTTTAAAA
This sequence comes from Alisma plantago-aquatica, assembly GCA_963693085.1. Classification (NCBI taxonomy): domain Eukaryota; kingdom Viridiplantae; phylum Streptophyta; class Magnoliopsida; order Alismatales; family Alismataceae; genus Alisma; species Alisma plantago-aquatica. The sequence goes on along the minus strand of OY856413.1, from coordinate 764,377,684 downwards.
GTAATTAAGACTTGAGAAGAGTTTATTTCTCAATTTTGAACTTATTTGCAAAGTGTTTGTGCTTTATATGATAACTTTGGTAAAGGTTGCAATTTACCCAAATGAGGGGTTGATGTGCAAATTATCACCTCTAGAATGTTTCTTCTTTCTCTAGGTATCAACTAGAGGAAATAGAAAGAAGGGGACACCTTTTTTGAATCTTGGTTGAATGATAACACTCTTTGTGGTGAAAGAACCAAAGAAGTGTTAAGTGTTTTGAACCCTAGATGAGGTTGTATCGAGTATTGAAGTGTATATGGGAGTGCCTATAAGATTGGAAGCCATAAAGGAGGTCCCATATTGGTTTGTTAACCTTTGAAAGGGTTCATGATGGGCAAAGCACCTCAAGTAGGTGAAGCCTATCGGTTTACATTTTTCCTTGCAAAAGTAATATCAATTTGCACATAAAGTAAGATTGGGTTGTGATATCTTGACAAGAAAGATACCCAAATGGCTGATATCATATCTATGGATTAAAGTAAGATTGGGTTGTGATATCTTGACAAGAAAGATACCCAAATGGCCAATATCTTATCTATGGATTAAAGTAAGATTGGGTTGTGATATCTTGACAAGCAAGATACCCAAATGGCCGATATCTAACGTATGGATTATCCTCAAGACTTTTGCATGGAAAGATATTTATGGTTGCATGAAACCACCATGCATGGACACGTGTCAGTTAAGTGTACATGGTGATGACACCTTATACATATTCTCTTTCATAAACCTCAACTATATATACCTCTCTTTTCACCTCCTAGTAAAACTTTAGACTCCTTTACCATCTCTTGATTGGAGTATGACCCTAGGAGCTCAAGGAACAAAGAGAAGGCCAAGCAACTTGCCTAAGATGAAGCCATGATCACCTTCAACCTTGGAAAGACCTTGCTTCTCGGGTCATGATTCTTTCCTTTTCTTCTTTCTTCACCAAGTTTCTAACTATGATATCTACTTTCATAGAGAAGTGTTGTGATCGAGTCTTTGATTTTGATAAGTCATCTTCAACCTTGTGAACATGGATCTTTGGAGCTTGAAGCTTTTGTGTTGAACTTGAGGTGGGTTATATAACTTGAACCCAATTTTATTATTATTCACATTCTATCATGAAATACTTGGTGATTCCTTTTCTACTTCAACTTTTCTTGTTTGATTTATGGTTCTATGAGTTCTATTGGATATATGGGCTATTTTCCATGAACTAGAATAGTTATAGATGAAGAGTTTGAGCTTGAAGATGATGAAACTGATATGCCCAAAATGATATTGGTTTGTGAAAAACCCTAACCTGATACAAGGGTATAGGTATTAAAACCGATATACATGAACTCCTATCCTTTTGGTTTGTAATATTAGTAGAACTACTATCCTCTTAATTGTTTAACATTACACCTAATACTAAGAATATGTCATTCTGATATATCTAGAAGATATCCAAGTCGACACATACATATTTGCACCATCACATGGATGGTCGATATGACTTGTGATGCTTTAAAGAAATATGTTGTTAGGTCGATATGTTAGATTCTCTCAAAATGATATACCTTAAAAGGCATTAGATTGTCATGACCAAGAGATGTCAAATGAAGATAGAATATCAAATTATAATACTTTGGCTGAATGTGGAGGTCAACATGGTCAATCCTAACCCTAATTCAATACACTCACAATCTGATATCCCTTTAGCCTAACCCATGTGTGATGGGAAACACCCTTACTCCGACATACTTATGTAAAGTATGGGAAATACATACCTTAAGGTCTTGGCTGATATACCAAGTAATGGTGGAGTCAAAAGTTGAAATAACTAAGTTGTTGAATGAGGGTTCATCTGATACAATACAAAACCCTAGAGGATGAAACCCCATAGTGAGCAATGGTCGATCCTCAACGGGTTATCTAGGCCGATACCCTAGTTGATGTTGAGTGGATGATACACCATTTGATTGAGGTGGTCGATACCCTAGTTGGTGGTGAGGTTGATACCCTAGTTAATGGTGTGGCCGATATGCAAAAGGATATGGTGGCCAATACACAAAGAGATATAGTGGCTGATACATAAGTTGATGGTATGGCTGACACACAAGTATATACTATGGTCGATATACCTCAAGAACCATACAAGTGATACTGCTATAAGAATATCTAAACTGATATCATTTCATATGCCTTGGCCAACACAAGAATATGTGTCTCAACTGATACAACTATATGTGTCTAGGCCGACAGAAGTGATTGTGTCTAGACCGATACAGAGATTGGAATGAAGGTTGATACACCTTAATGAGTGAAGGCCGATACACCTTGATGAGTGTAGGCCGATACACCTTGAATACAAACAATGAATACACCATGAATGTAATGAGATGGATACACTTTAATGAGTGTAGGTTGATAACCCTAAAGAAGGTTAAATCAATGCAACAAGTATGTTGAAGTCAATATCCTAGTAAGGATGAGAGAGAAACGTGTACTACTCACATGAGAAAGGCATTACCTCATGTTGATAATCAAATGAATGATACTTGATGATGTATGCTTGAAACACATATGGCAGTAATATAGCTCTTATGATGTGAATTAGGGTTGGTTGATAAGTATGAACTTGAAAACCCTAAATCAATTACAAGGGATACTTTTAACCCTAATTATGAGAAGGTTGCAATTTGAATGCTCCTCTTGATGCATGGACATGATAATGACTTGGTATTGCATTTGCTATGTAATCCAAACCATGCAGGTGTTATGAAATAATGATAATAGCCAGGTATGAGCTATGATGATTTAGCATAATACAAATTATATAAGGCCTTGTGAGCCATGTGATATACATGTACAACAAGTATGATTTTCATATGGGTCTGATGACCTAGAGTTGGTCATTGCCTCATGAGAAGTGATATTGTTCAATAATGAACTGAGGGTTTGATATCCAAAATAGATAATCGTGATAATGATATTGAACAGATGAGATTCCTAATAAAAGTGTTTAGGGGACTAAGATCCCAGGATAAGTGTAACAAGATATAACCGATATATATAAGATATCTTGAAATTATGTTACACCTTTCTATATACCATTTGTCTATAATGCATGCTTGTAACTTGATTGATGCTAAAAGATGATGTAATGCACTTAATCTATAAGTGAACTAAAAATGTAGTTGCCATGGACATAGAATCATTTAGTGTTAGGATTTGCTTAATGATGAAATGATTTTTACTCATAGTGCATATTTTTGAATATGTGAGGGTGCAAGATGAGTATTTCCTTACTTCCTTCAAACCTCAAGATTTGTCCTTGAGTCATTTTCCTAAAAAGAGTGTGGTTGTAGGCCGTAGCTCTATAGCAACATCAAGATTGGTGGTAAAGCCATACCCTAAGAAGAGTATGGCTGCAGGCCATGACTCAATATATACAAGCAGGATTGACTGTAGGTCATACCCTGAATAGAGAACATGATATGCATTGTATCTCTATAGTGAAGAGCCTCTATACGCCAGGCTAGCTAAAATACAGATTGACTGATAATGTCATTACCACTCTCGTACTAACCGAGGAAGGAGAAGTCATGGATTCCGGCTCATCCATAGACCTATATGGTACTGATGCTAACTTTGCATTAGTTAGTTGGAGATGGAAGGTATATTCCCATCTCCGTAAGGCATAATAATATGGAATGTTTAAAGATGTAATCAGTCATGTAGCATATTTGTTTAAGGATCAAATATGGAAACATTGGTTGAATCCTTGCTTTGATTTTTATATTTTTTAGTTCTTAACAGTTATACATGTTCTTCGTATTCCTTTTAAAATTGATTAAATGATCTATTTCTTAGTTGTAGATATAAGAACTAATAAGAAGATGAGATTGCTCTGCTCTGAAAATAATTAGTAGTTATACTTATTTAATCCAATATAGGTTACATCTATTCTCATTCATAAAAGTTTAACTATCATAATAATACTATTTGTGGAGAGTTATATCTCTCACTGGGACAAGTTGTCTCACCCTTTGGGTTTCAAAACTTTTTAGGTGGATGCACATGATGAGGTAGAGATCATGCAGTAGAGAGTGGGAAGTAACAACAAGAACAATAGTAACAGCTCAGGTTGAATGTGTTGCTATGTGTCTTGTAGATATAGAATCATATCTGTCGTCCCTATACTCTTAGGTGCTTTGGCAAATAGTGCGTAAATAGTTTTATAATTGATCTGAGGTTTTGGCTAGTATGCATCGATGCATGATGTCGCTTTTGTGTATATTTTGGTAAAGTAACTATTATCTCATATCCTTGTGAGGTGATGGAACAATGTATATACAAAGTGAACCATGATGTATATATGGTTTGGTTCTTTCTAAAAAGAGTTTCCTGGTAGTGAATCTCTTGGCAATAATGTTTTCATTTTTAGTGATTTTTGGTCATCCATTTCTAATGATTATTTATGCATAATTTTGTGTGATTATGTTGTCGGTGTGATAATGGTCGCCACAAAGTTCCCACCCTAAGACTCTGAGCATCAATGTACACAACGTCAAAGAATTAACCGAACATACATCAACTGTGAATCCCAAATGGAACCCAAACTTGGACATATGTCTGTGGTGAATTGCTTATTAAGCATGACATCCAGGACAAGTGGAGTCTAAAACTCCCATCGCCTAAGGTTTTAAGCATCAATGTCCATGGACTTACATATAAAATGATCAAATGCAAAAAATTAAGTCCAAAGTACACCCAAATATGTGGATACATGCTTATGACACATTACTTATACCAAGAAGTGTCAAGAATAGAGCCCACAGAGGTGTCTCTAACACCTGATACCTTAACTCAATTGGGTTGGGAGTTTCTTCTAGGATGCTCGCTACATGGAACAACTCGAGTTGTACAAGCATGAAATAAAGATCCAGTAAAGTTTCAAATCCACCCTAAATGAACCCCCCCCTATTGGTACATGTGGATATGATCATATTGAGGGAATAACCAACCAATTCATAGAAGACTTTGGGTAAGCCTAAATATGTTTAGGGTCTCAAATCACCATAAATTCCAGTAATGAAAATTGGAAAGTAAGGTAACCAATGTAGTTGTCACTTTCCATTATATGAGCTTAAACTATTACAAGACCACCCTTTGCATCTCATGATAGGTCTGCTAACTAACATGGGTTACCACTAGCTCATCAAAGGGGTGTCAATCTAGAAAGTCAAATGTTGGACAATAGCCTAATCCTAAAAGAAACAAATAATAAAAACCCTCCAAGGGTCAAATCCTAACATATTCTATGGCAAATAGCTAGATAAGAATCCACAAACCATGGTATGTTAAACCAAAAAATGAATAAAAACCAACCTCAAAAACAACTTCTTAGCGGCTGACATGATCATATTAATGTAAAAGAAAGAATTTGGAACTATTGCAATAGAACAATACAGAAAAATGCTACCACCATAATCCAAATCATGATGATCCCTTAGCTTGGAAAACACCAATGAAGAAGGGAAATCTCATATGATAGTGTGTATCTTCATCACAAATCACTCCAACATAAAGAAGGTGTAAGACCCCTGACCTAGCCTTTTGGCTAAGCTTGCTTGCTTAGCATAATTAGATGATTAAAACCTTAATTTAATCTCTTGAGATGCTTTAATAACATGTGACATGCTTATGTCTTGAGTTTGGTCCGGTTTTGATATGTTTGAGCTAGTAACGCTATATGTGTGCTTATTTTGGATCTAATTGCAATTTACCCATGTCTGGGGTTTATTTTGAAATTTGTCACATGTTGATATAAAGGTCAAGAAAACAACAAGGTGGGTCATGAAAACCAACTCAAATGGTCAACACTCAAGGAAGGTGAACCATCTACACAAGGCACCAAAGAAAACCCTAATCAATTAGATCCAAAATAAGCACAAATTGTTGTAGATGGTTCACCTTCCTTGAGTGATGTCACTGATCTACATTGCTTTTCATGATCCTGGTTTCATGTGAATGTTTGGTGTTTGCATGGATGTTTGATGGTGGACAAGTGGCATGTTTAGTTGGACTGAATTCAAGGTTTTCCATGGTAGTGTTCAAAGTTGAGTTGAGGAACTACTCTCTCTCTTTATTTTTTATCCTTGGGTTTTCCCATCTTCTTGGTGCATCTTTAACCTATGATTATGTTTTCACTTTGAGGTTATGCTAGCTTAGGTGTGGAGTTGAACAGGCTAGGGTTCTCTTTCTTCCTTGGAGCTTCTTTCTTGTGGAGTGCTCTTTCATCTTGAATCCAAGGCGGTTTATATAACTCTCTCCTCTTCTATTGTTTCACATAAACTTACATGCAAGTTTATCTTATTTCTAAACCTAATTATAAGATGAAGATGCTTAATGATGATACCTTGTTTTAGGGTTTATGATTCTATAGTAATCTTGCATAGATTAGCTCTTTCTCTTAAACCCTAATTCTTGTACCCGAGATTTAATAGATGATGGAGTTGTTGGTTCTTGCATGCACATCTTGAATGATGGTTTTTTCCATGATCATAATTAGGCTATCTTGTGGAACATGGAGGTTTTGATTGTCAAACTCATGTGTTTGATGTATGGTTTTGTCTCTCACATCATGGATTGGGCTTTCTATGTTTTGATGATCAGATTCTAGGGTTATGGATGGTGTTTTCCTTCATGAACCAATCTTCATGTTTGGGTTCAGTTTTAGGATGTTGATTATCTTGTTGATCTTGTATTTGAGATGTTTCTCTCTCCCTTCACAGTTTCTAGTAACCCTTGTGCATAGGTGCGGATCCAGGAATCACACATTTGGGGGGCCAATTAATAAGAGCAATAAAATCCAAACAATTATATAAAAATAAATAAAAATGTAATGGAACAATAACATTAAATTATTTGAGTTGTGCTTTGCGAGTCTTTAAATCATAGAACTCATCAATTATGTCATCGGTTGTGATCTTTCCAGCTAACTCCTTCTCAATATATATAATCATGCAATCTGTGAAGAAGTCATCCTCCATCTTACTACACAATCTTGTTTTCAAAAGCTTCATAGAATAAAATGTCCTTTTAGTAGTAGCAGTTGAAATTGGAAGTGTTAACATAGGCTGAATCACTTTATAAATCTACTTGTAATTTTTTGCCTTTCTGCTTTGAACTAATGCCTTGCATAAATCTGAAATGGTTTCAAGGTTTTGCATGTCAGGATCAAAAACCACTCCAATTTTGTAATGTTTCAATTCAAACATCAATGCATCTCTATCTTCCTAATTAAAACCCCATGGATAATATTTCTCAGTAATTTTGTATATGTCATCAGCATTAAAAGGCATGAAGCCATCTCTTGGGTCTAGTGATGATGTAAGATAAAGAAGCTCTATTGCAAGTTCATTGAACCTATGATTCAACTCAAGTAGTTGAGAATCCATCACATCTGTAAAAATATCAAATCAAAAGTGATGCTCCATTGTGATTTCATCATATGTTGAACACGTGCACGGGTAAGATAATGAGAATCCAAGTTAGGGATTTGTACTTTATGTTAAAAAAAGGTCTTAACAGTGTCCATAAATTTCACCCAACCATCTTCCCTCATCACCTGAATAAGGGACTTAGTACTTGTGACTAAACTCATGGCATTCACTATATCTTGTTCCTGACACTACAAAGCTTGACAAAGAGCATCACTTATACCTAACACATCTCTCACTAACAGTAATATAAAGATAAATTCAAATGATATGATGGTGGTATATGCCGCATATGCATCTCTACATTGAGAGTAAGTGGATCCATTTTTTATGATATTGCATAACACAACACATGTAGAATCGTACATGTGTATGAGGCTACACACAGAGGAATAGTGTGAACTCCATCGAGTATCACCAGGGCATTATAAGGTACACATCTGATTGAGTTTCCTTCCTATTTCAACATCCCCATTTGCTTTTTTTGTAGCAATATCATTAGATTTTTCACTGTGAAGTTCTTCATTGCGCTTGCAAGAGGCTCCAATGCTATTAACAATGGTTGTTAATTTTGTAAAAAAATGATGAATGGGAATAACATCTCTAGAAGCTGCAACCAAAGCCAACTGGAGCCTATATGGAAAATAGTGAATATAATAGGTTGATTCACACTCTTACATGATCAATGCCTGCAAACCATTCCATTCACCATGCATGTTACTTGCACCATCGTACCCTTGACCTCGCATGTGTTGCATACTCAAATTATGTTGAGACAATGCATAAGATATCTTATTTTTCAAAGAAAGGGCACTTGTATCTTCAACATGCAGTGTGTCAAGAAACCGTTCTTTAACAAATCCATGCTCATCAACAAATCTGACAACAATAGCTAGTTGCTCCCTTTTTTATTCATCTCGTGACTCATCCACTAGTATGCAATATGGTGTTGTTGATATATCTTCTCTAATAGCCTTTTGAACTTTTGATGAAATAATGTGCAATATCTCCTTTTGAATTATTGGTGGTGTACTTTGCATTTCCAGGAGCATTATCTAGAACTACCTCAGAATCATCAAGATTATACTCGGATAAAAGTTTAATCATCTTGATAAACTTACCCTGATTTGTGGAAGATGAAGATTCATCATGTCCTCTAAAAGTGCAAGCTTTGAAAGCAAGCCATCAAGCAATGTCAATAGATGCTCTTAGATGCAATCTATTCGATAAGATGTGTTGTGATGATTTTCATTCCATGACTTTGTCTATGTGGCCTTTTTGGTTCATCAATTCCTTACATGCCTTTTCAGCTATGTTATGAGGAGCACAATAATCGGTACCAACATGCATCAAAAAAACACAATTAACTCTTCCAACTTTTTTCCAATTTTGAAATCCATCAATTGTGTATGTAGATGAACCAGAATGAGCAGATGGAGGTTTGGCGAATACAAAGCATGGTAAGCACATCATCTTTACTTGGAGAGTATTCCAACCATGTTGGAAATTTATGAAACCAAGAGGATTGGAATCGACGTAGGTGCTTCTCAAGCCCTGATGCTGGATAATTTTGTACATGATGTTGGTATGGGTCAGAAATGATATAGGAACGTCACATTTCATCTTATTTTGAAAGAGGATATTCCCAAATTTGACGCCTCAAGGTAGGATCACAAACTGTAGATTGATCTTCTACATGTTCTTGTTCTATTCTTGAATGTTTATTTAGAGAATTAATCTATGTCACATCATTCAAGTTACATGAAGGAGGACCATCAATATGAATATGAGGTTCCAGAGGATGTGCATTAGTCCCAACATTTGAGATCGATAGAATTTCAACTTTAGTAGATTTCCTTGGAAAAAAAGATTAAATCATTCCCTTATTCACCATGACTCAAACCTAACTAAGAAGAATTTATTAATTTATCTAACAATAAAATGATTTTAGAAATATGGTAATATTTGAAAATTTAATGTAACAATATTATTTAGGCCACATGATATTTTCAACAATCAACACTGCTTTTTTTAACTAGAAGTGACATTTGTCTTCCTCAACAAACATGACAAAGATCTGATGAAGGCAAGAAAATTAAATTCCATAGAGCACTGGGAGGACAAGCATGCTCAACCACCCTCATAACACTCTCAGATTATGGTCAAGACAAGGTTGATAAAAATACTTGAGAGATAAGTAAATAAAGAAAGAATATACCACACTTGAATAAAATCGTGGCCAATGTATCACTTAGTAACTTTACATTCACAAATAAAAGGATATCTAAAAATGATATCGTATGATTTGATTTAAGATAATTTAAGTCAAATGATGATGTATGTTATGCCAAATTGTCAACAAAACCACCATAACAGAGCACGGATAAATACCTATAGATGTGAGGCTTACTAGATTATATTAAGTTGAATGATGAACACTGAAAAAGAATAACTCCTTGCCGCTGTCAGTGATGTTGTAAGAGATGGGTGTCTGTTGGTAGAAAAAGGCAAAACATAGATTAGTAAATCTTCGATATGATTGTATTGTCACTACTAAGTCGATATGTGATTCGAATACAAAATATGATTCATTACCGATCAGCTGATCATAGTGTGAGACAGTTGTAGACTTGCTATGCCAGAAAATGGCAACAAATAACACTAGTGGGACTACGCACCACCCCGACATCATTGTGAAAACCAAAATAGGAAGGCAAAAAGTCTTAAACTTGCAACATAGGAGATATAGGTAAGTTGTGGGCCTTGCCATTTGTAGTTTCCAGAGCATTGACTAAAATAAATGAGTGTTGGGAATTGGCACTAGTTGTTAAATAATATTATGCATCACCTATGCTTTGTCATCTTTATTTCCTTTCCATTTTATGTGAAGTTGATAGGACCATTTTGAGTGGAGTTGAAGGGCCACGAGGACCACACATCGTGAAAAAGGAAAGAAGAGTCCAAGTGTGATTAGGATTAGTGATTAATTAGGTAAGATATAGAGATAAGTCCAACCACACGACACCAAGAAAATAGCCAGTACATGGAGGAATTTATTAGAGAATGGAAATACATAGAAAAATCTAGGAATTTGGGGGGGGGCACCCGCCTCCCCCTGTTCCTCTGTTGTTGCTTGTGCGGTTGATGATGTTTGGATGCCTTTCGGTCGCTAAGTGTGGTTCTCTATGGGTGGTCGAAGAGATGACCACGTGTCTTCGGTCATTGAGATTTTTCTTTGTTTCCTTCAGACATCATGATTTGTTCCATGTGAATGTGATTGTGAACTCCCTCTTTGGTTGATGAAGCGATGAGGATTCCCCTCGGTCGTATGACCTAGTTCTCTCTTTGATCGAACATGTGATACGGTTTCCTTTGGTCGGAGATGTGAAGATGGTTTGCTTCGATCTCTAGGGTGGTGTTTTGTCTTCGACCATGTTGTTTTGGTTTATCTTCAGTCACATAGATATGTAAACTAGAATCCTCTTCAGTCGATGGAAATCCATGGACACATGGTTGCTTTGTAGTGATGATAATGGTTGACCTATTCTTTCTAATAATATGGGAGATGATGATAATTATGACTTAATATATCTTGATATAATTAGGTTAATTATGAGAAGCCCTGACCCTAATGTTTGAGTACATGGTGATTAATGCTTATTTGGTTGAGTGATAACATGCAATGAATTATTTTCTCTCTCCTACATGTTAACCCTAATATTGTAGGTGGAATGGACATCACAGTTTGTTATTTCTATGGTATCTCTTATACATCATAGATGTGGTGGTTATGCGCCTTGATGAGGCTTGATGAGATAATTATGTCATGCAGGAATTATATGACCTTAGAAGAAGCTTAGTGCCTAATTTGAGGTGATATCCTCTAGTGATATGATGAGGGATTTGTGATCCCACAGTAATGTGATGAGGGTATATCCTTGTGTATGGCAGTGAGATAGCATCATGTAGAGATGTGGTCAGCTTTATGCTTAATGAGTTTTATATCTTATGACGTTGCAATCTACCCTTATCTTTATAGAATCTATTTATGGTTTATACATTGTAACTTGATTGATGCATTAAAAGATACCCAATTGGAAATAAATAATCAAGAAAAACCTTAATCATGTAGTTTCCCTAAGCCATGGATCCATTGTCAGCGTAAGAACTTGTTGGATGGTGAAACCAGTAATTCCTAAGGGAAATTTAGAGCACATATTTTTGAATATGCAGGGGATCAAGTTGAGGGTATATCCTTGCATCCACTATAACAAGTTATGGAGGATGACTGTGGTCATGCCTTGGTAGGAGAATGATTGTGGTCATATCTCAATATATGATGTGGTAGAGGACAGTTGCGGTGGTACCTCAGATGATTGGGTTTGTATACCTTGTTTACTAGTTTCATGCCTATATACTAAGGCGGACTAGGCGGTTTGGTAATTGGACTCTATATGTCACTGGGGCGGACTCAAACTGACTGAGGGTGTGGGAGATCATAGGAGTATGGCCCTAGATCTTGTATGGCATTGATTTTGGCTTAGCAGTGGTCAATTGGAGTATGAGTGGTATACCTCATCTCCATGAGGCTTAATAAAAGACATAATGCAGCCGTGTAGTATATTTTTTTAGGGATAAACACACACTCACATTGGTTGATGGCTTGCCTTGTTTCTTATACTATTTAGTTGATAACGGTTATAAATGTTCTTCATATTCGTTCTAAAAGTATATGATGTACTGCTGATCAGTTGTAGCTGCTTAATCTGCATAATCCGTGTTATCAGTTTTTTTAGCTTTCATTTAACCAAATCTTCTCATAATTCTTAATCAATTATAATATGCTGTAGTTGTTTATGGAGAGTTATATCTCTTGCTGCAATGTGGGTCTCACCCTATGGGTTTCCACATCTTTTTAGGTGGTCTTCAGTGGTGTGGTAGAGATCGTGTGGTTGAAGAAGAGCAGCAAGGAGATCAGTGAGCGTACAAGGTTGGATATGATGCTAGTGTTTTGTAGTAGAGTCCTATGTGTTGTCCATGTACTCTTAGGTCCTAGAAGGGGTGTTGTGTAGATTTTATACATGTATGGCTTGTATATGTGAATAGGTTATTCTTTTATAACATGTTTTGGCATGATGGATATTGTACAATGATGTATATACATTCATGGTATGATATGTGATACATGTGACGACAGTTTATGGATCTTGATGTATATGTTTCCTCTTGAGATGGTTATATGAGATCGGTTTTAATTTACCCTGTTTTGTGGTAATGTGGTTGTTAGTTGATAATTCAACACTTAGTCTTGAGTAATTTTGCTTTGTGGTGAAGGGTCGTTAGAGAAGGCCTCCTTCAACAATTGTGACACATCCCCACCAGCAGAGTTCATCAGGGACCATTGGTAGAAGATTATAGACTATGAAGGCATGATGATTGTTTAGTATAGAGAAAGACTCCAATTCAAATCTAGCTCTATCCGTGCTTGCATACATATTTAGAGAAAGAGTCAGACAAGGCACATCATCTCCCAAGATACTAAAACCTTACCTGCTCTCCAAGATAGACCTACAACCCATGAACAAATGTGACAAAGTGAGTTTTTATAATATTTTTTTCTCTCTTAAAAGTTTATTATCAATTTTTTTTTTATTTGTTGACTAAAATACCCTCATATACTTCCCTCACCCAATTGAACAAATATGTGTCACAAATTGCAAAAATAAGCAAACCCTAATATGCTATGATGATAAAATACATGTGTTAATGTATTTAGTAAATGAACACATCAAACTTTAGAATTTGGATTTCAAATTTATATCATAGTAGCATAATGACCTTTTGAAGCTACACCTCAAATTTCATTAGAATTGGGTTTACCAATCAAGAGTTATGGCCAATTGAATAAATCAATTATATATATACATCCTAGATCTAAGTTTTCATTTTAATCAGGTGTGAATAGATGTCACACTGACCTTGATATCTCGACCCTCTCCTAGCTGTAGGATCGGGTGATCCATGCATCAGGCCCTGATCTAACAGAGGAGACCTCGTCTCCTACCTCCCACAAAGGGCGGGGAGGTAGCAGGACGAGAGGCTTGGCCAAACTCGCCACCTCTTGACTCTTTTCAAATTTCGAGCCAACAAATATCTTTGACGCTGCAAACTGAGATCAACAAGCCTTATCTTGACCCCCCTCTCTCTTGGAGTAGGGAGAACTGACCCCTGCTTCTCCACTCTTCTCACCCCGACAGTGGCTGAGTTTAGGGCTTCCTCACCTAGCCTCCCTCACGCCTACTTAAGGCCTCCACTAGCTCCGCCTTTTCCCCTTTAACCATCCTGCATCCTCAATTGCAAGCATCGACACCCTGAGAACTGCTTCCCCAATCCACCTTCACCTTGCCTGATCCCGACCCTCCTCCTTTCCTCCAGAGCCTCTACCTCTCAATCAATGGGGGCTACACGTTCCTGGGATCCCGACGAGTCGAGCAGCACCCCCGGCTGGAGTCGCAAAGGTCTAGAACCTCGGGTCGACTAGCCGCCGCAGCTGAGCTCAAAAGTGCCATCACCGGTGAGGCCCATGGCACATCGAGTAGTAAAGAGTGGACACGGAGTATCACGAACCTCACACGGAGCTTCGTGACCCCTCAATCCAGACGGAGGGCAGGTAAAACCATAGAACCCAAATTATGTTCACTGAGCCTCTTGTCATCGTAATCGGAGCTGTAGTTCACCTCTGGTGAGCTTCTTGGGCTCGTTGAACTCGGGGAGATCCCGCGAATGAGACCTACTCACGCTCACACACTCAGCACCCACCTAGGTACCCCAACCCTTCACCATTCTTCGCCACAACTAGCTGCTGCCATGGCGCGAGCAACAGACAAATCGAACTAGATGGAAACCCCACTCTGACCATACGTGGTCACGCACAATGGATTCAACCTCAAGGGCACTGACATCCTTTTCTCCCAACCCTAACCCTGTTGATCCATTCTTTATTTTTTTTCTTTATTCCTTTAAGTTTATCCTGATTGGTTAGTATTGTAAAAACCTTTAAAAATAGCTCCAGTGTCCGAAAAATACCCACAAAATATCCCTGTTCTCAGAAAAATGAGAAGAACATGTATAAATTATCATATGTGCCAAAATCCAACCCTAGACTGAGACATCTTCTATATGACCTTGTTTTATGTCATTTCTTTTGACTTTAATAGTGGAATATAAATATGAAAATAAAGGACAGTACTTGTAGTAAGCTCTTTAGCATTAGAACTGACCCTATTTTCCCCCTAAATCGAAACCCTAGGATAATGATCAATAATGGGTTCACATTAATGACACATGGATGACCCTTATTTTCTCTCTATATTTTGTGATTATGGAAATCTTCTAATTGATTAATTAAATATTATCTTTTAATCAAACTTTGTATGATGGATCAGATATGATAATATCTCAAAAACCCAATTAAAATTATGGGAAATCCCTGATCCGAATTAGATAGTATAAAAGAGGATAATAGCTAAGGACGTATCATAGCCTTGGTCACTTGGACCAATTGTAATGTTGTACCCTTACTTTCTGTGCAGGGTGACTTATTCTTGTTGATTCTAAATTCTTGGATATCTGATCTAAACAAGTAGGTACATGGTCTTATAAGTATAAGACTAGATTTTTGGTTGCCTATGCTATGTAATATCTTGAATGTTCATATTTGGATATGATTGCTTGGTTGAACTAGTATGAGTTATACTTCACCAAATTTAAGAGAAACATAAATGATTATGATGGGTTGTATCTACTAGAGCACATAGCCTGGTGTGGATGTATGTTGCCTAACATGGATGTATGATTCCTTGGACCATGTTAGATGTATGATGATATTCTATTGCCCACACTAGATGTAAGTCAAGTGCAATAGGTGTAGTACAACCACATCAAAATGAATGTAATAAAAAGGGTGTTTAGTTGATTTTCTCCTTAAGAAATGGTTTTATCTCTCTTTCCTTCTTTTTCAAACATTTTCCTTTATGCAACCTTATTAGTGTAACTTTTTACCACGTACCAACTTTGTTGATGTTTTTGTTTCTCGTATTTTCTAGGTGCAAGGAACAATTGACAACAAAGTGAAATGCATGCTCAAAGTACCTGAAGGCATAAAATAATAAACATGGAGGATATATTAGATAGATCTTTTCCTCTTATCTCATTTCTTACTAGGTGTTAGTGTATTTCTTTTTCTAGTTGATGTTGAGGATGAGTGAGATCCTATGTAATAAAGTTATCTTTCTCTAGAACAATATTTTCTCTCCATATGTAATGACTTTATTTTATTTATATGAATGAATGTTTGTGTGGCAATTTATGATGATGTGGACTAGATCTTGACTAAATCTCTGATTTTAGTTGATTACCTTAATCTCTTATATTTTCCCTTTTGACATCTATAGATATTGAGTGCACGCATATCTATGAATGTCACTATGCAAAGTATATAGAAATTGCGGTCTTCACAACAAAGGTCACCTCTTATCAGTTATTGTGGCTTCACATGGCATTCTCTCCTCACAATAGCTACCAAATTAGCAAACAACATTTGGTCCAAAGACCTTGTATAAGGATATCCTGACTATAATGAGCTAATGTTTGCTTAGAACACCTCTCTCACAGTAGATCCAAAAAGATACAACACCTATTGATGATATCCATACAACAATTTCAAGCCTCTACCTTCCAATAAAGATGCATTGATCAGCTTGTACAGGCCCACTAGTGACCTTTTAGAAATGCAGCATTAAGGTCACATCCCAAAAGAAAACTAAATGATAAGTTGGGTCTTGATTCCAGATTGTTAACATAATCAAATATTTTGCAATTATATTCCTTTCCTTCAAGATAGTTGAAACTTAGGGCTAACAACTTGCATCAAACTTTATAGGTAAAGCATGACCCAAAGTCATTAACCATGTAATTGGTAGAAGCATGCCATCTTGAGATTTTGTCTCAATTTAAAAGTCCTGCAATCTTCTAGGCATCCTCAATCATGACCATTTCTGTAGATGGTTGCTTTTAATCACTTTTGGGTATTGAACCATGACCTAAAATTAGATCAATCACAAACTTAAACTTCAAAATCTATTTTGGGTCTGAGAATAAGACTTTAAATTAGACCACAAGCCTTGTCCTATATAGACTCCTCTTTTTCTATGACAACCCTCGTTTGGGTCCCAAATGAAGGCCTTAAACTTTATTAACCCACATTAAGGCCCTAACTAGAGTAGGCAGTTCTCATTTTCAAAGCCCTATCCCGAATAGGCTCTCATAATTTCAATCCCTACCCAAGTAAGTACCCTCCCATTTCATATCACTACCCTGAGAAGACACCATGTATTTCAAATCCCTACCTTCGGTAGGCACCTTGCTTTCAAAAACCCAAACTTGAATAGACACTCATTTTTTCAAGCCCTACCCTAAGTAAGCAATCTTCTTTAAATCCCTATTAGGAATAGAAGGTCATCTTTCTAAGCCCTACCTTGAGTAGGCGATCTGCTAAATAGCCCTATCCTAAATAGTCACATCTTCTCATTTTAAGCCCTACACTTAGTAGGTACCTTGCCATGAAAATCCCTACCCTATGTAGGCACCTTACTTTCAAAGGACATTTTTGAATACACACTTTATGTAATGCCCAGGTCCACTGCCCAAGGCTCTAGTAGAGTTTCAGGAATGACGACTGTCCCCACAGACCACCACTAGCCTTAACTGCGCGCTTTGTCCTCACTCACGCGCATGCCAGGATCAACTTCCCGACAGGTCACCCATCCCAATACTACTCCAAGCTGAGCACGTTTAACTATGGAGTTCTTAGTGATGGGCTCCCAGAAAAGGAGGTGCACCTTGGTGATATGGGTAGTCCAATCATTCCTTTTAAGATCATGTTATCCGAGGCCTCAAATCCTGGGATGTTACAATCTCCCCCACTTAGACTCTTGACATCCTCGTCAAGGCTCAACTATAAGGCCTCATAATATCTTCCCCATTTCCGAGCAGACCCACAATGGCCCATGGACACCCAACTCCCGATCACAAAATACCAGCGTAAGAGTGGCTACGTCAACCATGGACAACCCTTTCCTACATGCCTGGACCGCACGGCTCAAGACTGGCATGTCATGCCCATGTGGGGCCCACCTACTAGAGGGGAATTGGCTTTGATACCATTTGTAACACCTGGTCCCATTGCCCCTAGGCTCTAGTAGAGTTTCAGGAATGACGACTGGCCCCACAGACCACCACTAGCCTTAACTGTGCACTTTATCCACACTCATGCGCAAGCCAGGGTCAACTTCCCGACTGGTCACCCATCATAGTACTACTCCAAGATGAGCACTCTTAACTATGGAGTTCTTTAGTGATGGGCTCCCAGAAAAGGAGGTGCACCTTGGTGATATGGGTAGTCCAATCATTCCTTTTAAGATCATGTTATCTAAGGCCTCAAATCCTGGGATGTTACACTTTACACTTTGAAAAGTCCTATCCTAGTATGTACCTTACCTTAAAAATCTGTACCCTGAGTAGGCACCTTGTATTCAAAAGTCCTGTCCTGAATAGGCATTTTCAAAATCCCTACTCTAAGTAGGCACCTTGCTTTCACAAGCCCAATCCTAATAGGCATTTTACACTTTCAAAAGCCCTATAGGTAGTGAGAGCTTGTTGATATCAAAAATCTACCTATAATAGGCACTTCTTGCTTCAAAGCTCTATCCTAAACAAAAAGACATGCTTTAAGGTAGGCACCTACACTAAAGCCCTATTATTAGTAGGTACCCCTACTCTCAATCCCTATTCAGGATAGGCATTTCATTTCTCAAAGACCTTTTTTGAGGTATGAATCTACATGATCAAAGATCTACACCATGTAGGCACTTAAAAATTAATCTCTTGATCACCCTTGAGGCCTACCTATCATCTAGATATTGAATCTTGTAATGTGGCTCATGCTACTAAAATTCAAAAGCTTATGATTCAGTCTAACCATGATACATCCATGCTTCCAAGCCCTATCCTAACTAGGCATGTCCTCTTCTGAAAGCTCCATTCTATATAGGAAAATCCCTTGGTTAAATCCCTACATTTAGGTAGGCATCATCTCAAGTCCTATTTTATATAGGTACTCCCAACAAAACCTTACATTCAAGTAGGCATATCCACAAACCCTATCATGAATAGGCATTTCCTCCAGTCTAAGCCCTACATCCAGTAGGCGCCCTTAACCAAGCCTATCCTGAATAAGCGTTGACTCTTTTTTAATCCCTACACTCTGGTAGGTCCCTGATTGTAATCCTTATCATAGATAGGAACCTCGATCAAAGCCTTACTTATAGTAGGCAAAACATCTTATATTCAGGAGATGCCCTAGGGAGCAGACATTTGTTAGATACAGTCATTGGTTGTAAAGGCCGCCTTAAAGGAAAAAAACTTGTGTTGTGCCCAAATGTATATGTCTTCAACATTTTTAAAAATAGAAAATTGATTTATACGATCACTAGTCACAAAGGGCACCTTAAATTAAGACACATTGTCTAGAGCTCAATCCTATCAATCTTATCAATATCAATCTTATTAATACAAGAATATGATGTAAGTATTAGACAAATGACTGATACATTCATCGGTTGTAAAGGTCACCTTGCATCTAGAAACTTGTTTGATACCCAAAATATCCATCTTGAGCATGTTTGAAGAACAAGAACAACAAATATAGTGCTCTCTAAGATCCTAACAAGCAATCTGGAACTTTTTGAATTGTTATGTGATGTTCTAAGCATTAGACAACTGATAGATACAATCATTAGTCGTAAAGGTCACCTTAGATCTAGAAGTTTGTGTAATGATCAATTTTATATATCTTGAGAATTTTTTAAAATTGGAAATTCTTTAAATCTAGATATATATATCTGATACTCCAATTTATGGTCATATCTCATGACCTAAAACTGAACTAATCAAGCCTTCATTTCTGAATCAATCTTTGGTACTAAATCATAAAATAAAACTGAATCAATCACACGTTCATATTTCCAAATCTTTTTAGGTCCTACTAAACTGATCATGCACTCATATATCTAAATCTTTAAAGATCTAAGATCATGACTCATATTACACCAATCATTTCCTGAACATATATCACTATTTCCAATCCCTACATCTAGTATGAGCTTTTAGATGATCACATATGCTATTATTGTCATTTCTGATGATCCTTTATTAGTAGTGATATATTTTAAAAGATGGTGAATCAAATCAAGAGAGAACTAAAGAGTTGGGGAATAGATGATGGACCAGTGGAGGAATACGTTGTGGACGCTACCTTAACACCGCAGGATCACCAGATGCCTGATCTCAACATTTTTAACACTCTTACTATGAACTATATCCTACGAGATCACACATGATCTAAGGAAAAGACAATTCACCAACCCAATCACTAGCCATAAATGTCACCTAATCTGGGAACTTGTTTGATGTGTAAATATATCGAGCAATCAAAGCCCAATTTTCACATAGGTGAACTCACCCAATTTTACTTTTTTAGGATACTGGTCGTCACCCTAATTTGATTCACTCACACATACTAAAAATGAAAAAGAAATAAAAAAAATAAAACTAAAATGTGTAAAAGTGAAGAGAGATGATGACTACTTCTCCAGATATTTTTACAACAAAGTAGTTGCCACTATTCCTCAATAATCATAGACTCTTGGTCTTGATATCTCTAACAAACCACAAATCACATATGCTTTTTCACATCCACCTTTTTCTCATTCATTTAGATTTATAAGGAAAACACATCACCTATGCTTTCCACCATTCATAAGGTTTGGCAAACATCCTTGATGAGTCAAACCTTTTTGCCCTTCCGTGACCAAAAATGAGGGTCATACTTGGCTCATCCTAATGTTCATACTCTTATCTCAAAACTTTCCTTGAGAGGGGCAAATTGTTGACCCCCCATTTTTTTCTTACTCAATAGAAAATCATGCTTAAATGTTAATTCTCTAGATTATGACAGAATTCAACACATTTTCCACATTCTATCTCTTTTCCATCTTTTCCACATTTTTTGACACATTTTGTCCACCCCTTTTTGCCCATTTTCACCCATTTTGAGACCTTCTACATAGAATCCTTCTTTCAGACTGAAAGTGCAATTGTCCTTCAATTTTGACTTAAATAGGCTATTTTTTTCTAAATTGCCCAGTTGAATTGTCTAAAATTAAATGTTCCCTTTCCAACTGCCTTCTTTGAGAAAATCCAAGAGATAACTTTGTCTTATCTTTCTGTGCACATCTTCTCTAATTTTTTTCCAAAACATTCCAACAATTACTAGGAAAAGTGAGGCTATATTTTTCCCCTGGGGACACCAGGCGGATTGTGATCATCCATTATGTGACACAAGGTGGGTCATATTGATCTGCATGCCCTTCCGTGGGATGAAACAGGGTGATATCATTTCTCTTCTAGAAGATTCAATCCAGAATCGTGAACCCTAAACTCCACCTATATATAGACCCCCATACCAACTTATTCCAAACCTCTCTCATCTCTCATGAAGCCTGAGAAATGACTACCTCCCTCTTTTATTTTCTACATGTGATCAGAGGATCCTTCCTCTAACACCAACTGCTTTGTTAATGCTGATAGGTTGCACAACAATAAATGTTGCTTTATCTACTATATACATACCATTAACTATGACTTTCTATGATCTCTATTCATAATTGTTCATATATGCACACTCTTTCTCAAAGATCTTATCTTTCTTAATTGAATCTAACTTTCTTTCCTCTCTCTTTCTTCCTATGCATCGGTTCTAACCACCAATATTGGATCATTATGGTGGAGGTCCTGAGGTGATTGGTATTACAACACACCTAAAAACTAGGACCTTTAGGGCTATGATGGGTCATCTCCAGACCCCAAAGGTCCACCAACATAAAAATCACGTTTTTATCATTTTCACCATTTTCTCTAACAAAAACCTTGATTATTACTATTTTTATCCTAGAGGACTAAAAAGGTTGCATACCATTATTGGGTGAGATTGGGGTGCTAACACATTCCCCACTCGTAATGGAATTGTCGGACTCTGATCTCTGATTTAATGCATACCTTACTGATCCACCCTTAGGTAGAGTCAAAAATAGGCTTTTATGTGTTTTCCCACTAACTTAAATGCTAACTTTGTTTTTTCCTTGTTTTACATATAAAATTGGGTGGCAATTTCGAGCTTTATATATTTATCATTTTCTTTTTGCTTTTTTGTTGTTTTCACAACCATAGGATCCATCAGGTGGGTACAATAATTTTACACAAGAATTATGTATGAGGAAATGTCTTATTTATGGGAGCTTTGATCTTATGTTCTAGTATCCTGCCCATATGTAGTACAGTTCAAGTTCCAATACTAGCATGATATAAGTTTACATAAGTTCCAGTTTTTTTGGCTTGAGCCCAACTATGACATGGTAAGTTATGTGTGTTTGCTTCTAGTATTTTTTTGTTTATCTCATACCTATTTTTTTGAGCCCTTGGTTTTGTGATACATTTTGTAGTTAATTACGTCCTTGACCCACCTTTGAGATTAATTTGGTTAACATGGGATGTGGGTGAAACAAGTTGGTATTAGATCTTAGGGTTAAAGAGTCTACAAATAAATTAAGGGCATAGGACTAAGTAAATGTCTTGTTGAGGATGGATATGTGAAATGTTGGGAATTGCGGTGGGTGTGTCATCTAGTTTCGTTGACTTTTGATTGTTACCATTTTGAATTGTCATGATCTATAGCTATTTGATGTTGATCCTTTCTTAATTTTAAACATGGATAATAGAAGGAAAAAAAATATAAGGGAGGAGGAATAGATGGAGCAACCCAACCATCTTATCTTATGAAGTTTCTCCCTACAAAAACAATGGATTCTTTTTTGGTAGTTGTAATTGCCAAGTTACCTACATTTGTGGAAAATGGATATGTTGGGAAGACTTATGAGCATAATCATCATTTGTGGGCCAAATATTTTGTGGTAAGTGTTTATTTAACATAGGTTGGTATGTGATTAGGGAGTTAGAGAAGTTCTCTTGTATCATGAACATTTTCTAGGAATACAAAATCATGCATGTTTTTTATCTTTTAAAAGAAAGTGCGACTCGCTAGTGGTCTATGAAAGAGACCAAGTCAGTCCTTAATGTGGAGATATTTCAAAAGAGAGTATGAAACTGTATTCTTTCGTGAGTCATTTTTCAAAGATAAGATTAGATAGTTCAATACCATGAAGCAACATAATATACCAATTATTGGTAATGAGGCACATTTCCTTGAGCTTTTCAAGTTTTCTTCTCACTTGATAGCAACATATGAAGATAATATCAAATGATTTTGATGGTCTGAAAATACATAAGAATGAATAGCCTTTATATAATATCATGGGAAGTCTATGACTTTTCTGGAGGCTTCTACAAGAGTTGAGAGAGATTATTTGTTGATTAATGCAGAGAATGTTGCTAAGAAAGTGGCTTTTAATGTTGATGTACCATGTTTTATGCCTCATGTAGTAACAAGAAGGTAGTTAAGGACGTTGCAACTATTGAGGAACAAGTTAGTGCGAGTGGTGGTAGTGTTTATCTAGCAATTATTGTTCATGTTGCTAGTGGTTATGTGTGTATTATTTCTCCTCTTACTTTGGTGTCCCACTTGTAGGCGTCACCATGATGGGAAATGTTTGGGGGCCTGACTATTGAGGTATTTCTCCTATGGAAATCCTAATCATTTGAGGATGTATTGTCTAAAGAAATTATTTATAAAACCAAGTCTGAGTCAAAACTTTTGATGTGATCCTCTTTCCACTTGTTAAATTTTAGGGATAAAATCCGCTAACGGGTTGCAATTATAACAACCATGCCATGATATACCTACGAAACATGTTTTTTATAGTGTTGAACTCTCATGTTATGCTTGAATCATATGTTTAATCAATATATATAATATCAAAATGAATCAAATATAATTGCATCTTGAATGTGTGATCAGATTTAGATTTTTAAACCTAATTCGAGCTAGGGTTTTGGGATTTGTGGGTGACAACTAAGTGATGATATGGTAAGCATGTTGTTAGTATATGATGAACCCTATATGATATAATGATATATTTATGTATTTTTTGATCTAGTATTTTGTACATAGACATGTTAGAGATTTAGTCGATTGTTGTACACATATGTAGCCAACTAGAGTTGGTGTGCATGTAAGACCAAAACCAGGTTTGTGCATAATCTTGAGTTTTGGTTTGATGAATGTTGTTGGTGGTTTCTCTAACCATGGAACTTGGCCAATCTAAGTTTTGACTAAGACATGCTGATTAGAAAATGATGATGAGATAAGATCAAAATATATCTTATATGAGTGTTGGCTAAATTGGATTTTTTGTTGGACCATAGACCCCTATACTTGACAAGTTCACTATAGTCATGATGATAGTATGATGGATGAATCAAACCTCACTTTTTTGGCATGAGCAAGTTGGACTTGAGACAAATTTATGAAATATGTTTAAGTATCTCACCCAAGATGATGATATGAGATGCATGGATCATTTTGATGAAGCAATCATGTTTCTTGAAGGGAATCTAGTCAGAACGAGGATCATTATCCAAGTTTATGATGGATAGTTAAAGAGAAGAGAGACACAATCTTGAGTTTTTACTTTTAGAATTTCGTGAGGGAAATCCAGTTGGTATTGGGATAAATTTGGGCCCTTATACCCGAGTTGGCAAGAGATAAAAATGAGGGGAGAGAAAGTTTGAGATGTTCAACCTATAGTTCACCGTGATGAATCCTAGTAGGATTTAGGGAATTCAAATGTATGCAGATGAATATGCCCAAGTTGAGGATCAAGAAGAACTTGATATTGAAGAAGTATAGAGCTTAAGCTAGTCTAATTAATCTAGGATGAGTTTGGCCAATTTAGGATAAATTGGTTGTACATTCCATGAATCAGTCATTGTTTGTGGTGTCCTTCTTGCATTGCCAAATGAACTAAATATGGAATTTCCTTAGTTTGGTTGGATTCATTTTAAAGTGTATTATTTAGTTGACATATGGGAGTGTTTGTATATTAGGGATATAAATAGACATGAACCCCCTTCAATATTGGTTTAACACCCTTTTCATCCCATGCAAGGTTTTAGAGCTCAGAGGAGAATTTGAGGAGGCAAAGCAAGGCCGGTCCAATCTCTCTTACTCAGAGAAGGCTTATTTATTGAGGATCTTGGTTTAGAGATTTTGTGTCTCCCATTTCCTTTCCCTTTTTAATCCTTTCTTCTTTAGCTGCACCCTGAATGTATTTTCTTCCTAGATCAAGGAGATCACAAGTTGTATTCTCCTTCTATGCATGTTTCTTGCTTCTTTGGCTAGGAGCAGGTAGGAGATGATGTTATGAAGGTTTAATGGTGTCGTGTGAGCTTGACTCATCCTGGAGAATGTCATGTTGTTACTTTCCTGAGGCTTGGACATGGAAGAGGAGGCATAACCTTCATAGTTGAAGTTCCAATATCGAGGATAAGACCTTGGGGAACATTTCTTAATTTTTTTTAGCTTTTTGGGTTTCTTGAGGTGATTAGATACTTATCCCTCACCAAATTCATGTATAAATGGGATTAAAGAGAAGTAAGATGCACCGTTTATGCTTGCATGCTCGTTCTTAATATTTTTATGGTGTTTTCTTAAGGTTTTGCTTCTATTTATGCATGAACACATTTTTTCATCTCTATATTGCTTAGAGATATGCTAATTTCTTACCTCCCTTGCATCCATAATGATTCAAAGATTATGGTATGAATTTCTAGGATTATCTTTGTATAAATGCTTAGATAAGGAGAAATGATAACCTTATCCATACTATGTGTGCTACTTTCATCAAAGGAATCCCTTTCTTTGATCTTCTTTTTCCTTGATGCATGCTTAGTTTACTTGTATAAAAAGGATTACAAAATTATTGAGATGAATCTAGGGTTCTTGAATGGCTATATTCCTAGATATTGCCTATGTGACATATTAGGATGTTTATACTTGCTAAATAGGACCTAATGGTATTAGTGGGCATTGATTAAAAAATATAGAAATTATGTACTCTAAATTGATAGCACTTTTCACATCCATTTTGGGGTATTTTTCCTTGCATTATCTTTTTCTAGCACGTTCCTTCCTTGGATATTGTACACTTTTCATTGGATATGCGTGAGGGTTAGAGATAACCCTAATGGTGTGTGGAATAGTCACTTTTAATAATGAATATAAATATGTAAGAAAGAAGATAATATATTATGATTATGGTCACTTCCAATGATGGCTTAGGGCATGAAATGAATGTGTACTAATACTTGTAAAGTATATACATAAATTAATGCACATTCATGGATTATGTAATGTGAACATGAAGCATGTATGATGATAATAATGATGATGTAAGCTATGATATAGCCTATTATGTGAATGACATATGATGTCTTTGTGAGGTTATGCTTGCGTTACAGGAATTTCAACAACTTTGGAAATGAGTTCCCAACCCTAATAATTAGGGTAAGTCCTAATGATATGGGAGTGTGGAACCAATCCTTGATAGGATTGGAGGAGAGTGTTGAGCCCTAGCTGCAAACTCATTTTAATTGGGATGTTTGACCATTTTCATATCCTATTAAGTAGGTTGACCCTTGAGCCATTACTCAGAGAGGTTGAGACATCACCTGGGGCCACATCCAACATGAAGCTAGGTGGTACTACATAAATGCCTAAAATTTAATAAGATGTGAGTTCAATAGGATTAAGTTGCAACTAAAAGATGCTTAAAAGATGTAATGATGATAAAGACAATCGTGATTTGGTGTATATGTGCATGTTCCTTGGATATTTATTTCAATATATTTTTAATACATACCACCATGTTTACATGTTACTACTTATTGGTAACTCATGTATGAAATAAATAAAAACCCACTGACTATGTTTGTTTTCTAGATGAGAAGTACTCACACAATGAGGCAGCAACAACTCAAACAAAATACCAATGCTTTTCAGGAGAGCACATGTTCACAATGGATGTGTGGTGTTTCATGGATCCTTGGTGGTGGTTTGGTTAGGTTTTCTTAGCTAGTTAGAGTCCCTTCACACTACTCTTGTTTTGGGAAACATTGTATTTCTTGTTTATTGTATTTTTCTTTTGCTTCTTAATTGTGTTGTTTTTTAAGCATTATGGACTTCTTGCTATAATGAAAAAAAATATGAGATGTCCTATAATGCATGAGAATTATGTATGAGTCAGTTTCATGTTTATACAAACTTTTATATTCTGTTATGAGAACATGCTCGTGTGAAACAGAGCTCCTATTTTAAGATAATCTTTTTATTATTTAAGATCGAGCACTTTTGGGTTAAACCCAATCATAACATGATGAATTATGTTTTTGTGCTCCCTCTAAGTTGATGATTATCACATCACACTTTGTTTGAACCTTGTTTGGATTTTGATGTGTTTTTGCATTGGTTACCTCCTTAGTCCTGCCTTCTAGATTATTTCATTAATTTGGGATGTGAGCACCACATGCGTATTACCAATATTAAGGTCCTAACTGGTAAACCAAGTTTGTGTGGTGATGCGATGATTTTGAGTCGCATTTATAGACCTGTTTGATATGTGTTTTATGCTTTTATTAGTCATTTTTATGGTTAATGTTGCATAATTCATCCATTTTGGTCTTTGCCACTATCTTATGTCAAATCCCTCTTATTTCATTGTTTTGAGCATTAATTGTCGAAATGTTATTATTTGCGTGAATTTATGTGATCTTGTGTTTAAATTTTAGGACAAACAAGTATTTGCTTCCGTCGATACCATCGAAGGAAGTCGATACCATCGACATGGTCACAGGTTGCCAGCCAAAAGGAGCAGCAAAGCGTCGATACTATCGACAGGGATGTCGATGGCATCGAGTCACCTTCAGGTTGCTGGCGAAGAAGCAGTTGATGGTATCGATGGAAGTCGATACCATCGACGCATGGAGGCTACAATGACGAAATACGACAAAACCGTAGCTACAGAGCTGTCGATACCATCGACCCGCGTCGATGGTATTGAGATGATGTCAGGGGTGACAAAGGAAGGGTTTGCAGCCGGTCGTTACTACAGCGGGTCGATACCATCGACTCGCATCGATGGTATCGACACCGTAGGATATGAGTTGGCTTTCTAATGATCTCAATCGGACGGCTACAGTTAATTAGCGACTTAATGACCGAGATATACCTAATGACGGCCGCCCAGACCAGGGGATCATCTCATTAGCCATTGCACGAGTACCGAGGAGCGGTAGAGAGGAGAACGAAGGCCATAAGTTCATACCAGTTGATTTGGACGCCGCAGAAGATGGATTTCACCACCGAAAGGTGGGAGAGCACGTGTTCTACGCAAAGGATCAACCGGTTCTTCTCCGTTCAGGGGTTTCACCTCTCAATTCACATTTTTCACATGATTTCCCCTATCTCTACCTTGTACTTGTGTGAGATGAACATGCAGGGCTAATCCCCTTCATCTTTAGGACCGGGAGTAGCTCGGGGATTCATTGTATGACAGTTTTATAATAGTAATTCATATTTTATCTCTTAAAATCCGTGGTATAGTTTCGTTTTCTCAATATATTATTATGCTTGATCACCATAATAATAACTTAATGTCCTTAATCACTTTGAAAGAAGGATTAACGGCTGAAAAGAGACGAAATCTACATTAATCAATAAATCCCTTGACCAAGGTGGTGTAAAATTAATGGTGGATACTGAGAGATCGTTCATAATGCACCTAGTTTAGGGTATAGGTTACTACGACGGTGGAACCGACCTAGACATAGGTAGTGAATTGTACCACGACAGTGGGAAATTCCGTTTTCAGGCCACTACCCGGATAGAGAGATAAGATTGAGGCATTATATAAAATCGAATACAATGAAAACCCACGGTGAAACCGCAATCCTAAAGATACCCTTTTGAATTGATTAAATTAACATTTAATCGATCGTTTGTTTTATTTTGTTTTTATTTTCTTTTAATTTTAACAACAACCCTCAATTTGTTATTCGGCTTAGCTGATCGCAAATAGTTAGTAGGAGTCTCCAACAATTCTGAGTATCCCTGTGTTCGACTCGGGCCTCACAAAGGCATGTACTACTCGACGTGTTCACTTGCGTTTTAGCGCATAGTAAAATTGCGTCAAGTTTTTGGCGTCGTTGCTGGGGATACGGGGAATTGTTGGCACTTTGAGTGCTACGAGCGGCCACTCTAGGCCACATTTTTTTATTTTGAAACAACTTCAAATATTTTCTTTTTATTGTTCGTTAATTTTTATACTCGTCAAAGCACTGTACTAAATTTGATTGTCTTATTTTTTTCAGGCGTTGTGTATGGTGCAGACGCGTAGTATCAACTACACGCAACACGCACTGGAGGTTCCACTGGCAGGGTCAAAAGATGAAGGTGACCACAGTCAGGACCATCAAGAGGAAGTACATTCTGAATCCGAACACGAAGAGATGGCCGAAGAACCGACGATTTGGGCGAAGATCAAAGATTCTTCCGCATCTGCCTCTAAAGGGCCGATAAAGAAGCAAGCAATCAATATACCGACGTATAAGATTGATCTGGCTCTAATTAATTTGGTGAAGTCTAACGCTTTCCATGGTTTGAAAAATGAGGATCCCGTCGTGCACTTGAGTCAATTCGTGGAGAACTGCGATATGGTGAAAATTGACAGATTTCCGCAGAATGCGCTCTACGTGAAGCTCTTCCTGAGTTCATTAGCGGGAATTGTGCGAGAATGGCTACACAACCTAGATGACGAATTTGTGGAGTCCTGAGACCATATGGTGGAGGTCTTCTTTGAGAGGTTCTTCCCTCCTGAGAAGACTAACGACATGATTAGGAAGATTCACAATTTCACTCAGCAGGCCGGTGAGACATATTCGGAGACCTGGGAGAGATTTCAGGTCATGCTGAGGAGGTGCCCACATCATGGACTGGATAAGGAAACACAGGTGAAAATCTTCTATTTCGCTCTCTCCGAGCACGATAGGAGCAGCCTTGATTCAGTTGGGTCAGCATTCTTTTTGAATAATACGGACACCAGATGTTGGGAGATATTAAAGAACATGGCTAGGAAACAGTCATGGGGTGACAGAGGTGTTGTGGAGTAGGTCAGAGTTGTCGGTGAATCCAAAGTAATTAAGGAGCTGAACGATAAGTTAGATCTTCTAGCCAAGAAGCTGCTATCTAAGGAAGAAGCATCTGAGGATGAGGAAGCCCAAGTGAAATTCATGCAACAACAGGGCTACAGAAACAATGACTACGCATGGAGGAAGGATAAAAAGTTCTCATGGAAAGATTCGAATAACTTTCTGCAAGATCCGGATGCCAAGCCACAGCCTAGAGCCGAAGATAAGAACACTGAATTACTCAGTCAGATGGTGCAGCAGAACCAAGAGATGATGGCTATGTTTGGTAAACAATTGCAATCTCAAGGTGATATTCTAACCAAACTTGGGCAGATGCTACAAAGCCATGGAGCACAGATGCAGGCATTAGAAACCACTGTGGCACATATTTCAAGTGAAGTGGCGGCCATCAAGCACACCAATCAGCATAAACCGGTCGAGAATGCAAATGTGGCCCAAGCACACCATCAGGTCAAATACATGTCTGTGGTAAGTAATGAGGAGGAATCCCAAGGGTCAGAAGTAAAAGATCAAAGCAAAATGAGGTTTGATACGGAAGCAACATCGGCAATACCGTATCCTCACACTTATTATGGGCTGCCGGGTGCAAATACTTTCTTCAGGAAATCACACCACGAGCCCATAATAGTTGCATCTCCAGCTAGGCAAGAAGAACAATTGAAGGCTGTCTGTGAACGTGCGGATACGTCTAATGTGAGAGAGGAACCACAACAAGTTATGAATGTTGATGATGTCTCACCAAAACCCACGCCAGAGGGAGTTATTGAAGTACGCTTAGAGGAGTTGGCCCCGAAAAGTTCATATGTGTCACCTCACAGGCGTGTTAATGCAGCAGATGTGTCGAGTCAGGACAACCCAAAGCCGAAAAAGGAGCACCTGCACTATAGGAAATTCTTGGAAATATTCCGAAAGTTGCATATCAATATTCCATTAGTAGAGATGATAGAGAAGATTCCCGCTTACGGGAGATTTATTAAAGAAATCATCAATAAGAAGAGGCAGATAAAAGACGATGATATTTGTGAGATGAATGAGACGGTGAGCTCCATTATTCACGGAAGTTCACCAAAGAAGAGAAAAGACCCAGGAGGCTTCTACATTCCATTCTCGATAGGTGGTCGACATTTTCCTAAAGTGCAATGTGATTCAAGCGCCAGCATAAATCTTATGCCTCTGGCGACATTTCAGAAACATGGGTTAAAGGAGATCAAGAAGTCGGCTGTGACAATTGAATTAGCGGATGGGTCTATAGTGAGACCATATGGAGTGTGCGAGGATGTTCTCGTCAAAGTGGATAGATTCATATTACCAGTGGATTTTGTTGTCATGGATATGCCACAGCTCCAAAGCTGTGAAATGTTACTAGGAAGACCGTTTCAAGCAACAGCGGATGTCGTTACTGCCTTAGGGAGAGGTACACTGTCCTTGGGAATTGGAGGAGATCGAGTTGAATTCAAACTACCGCAAGATCCTCTGAGCACATTCCCCAAAGTGAAAGGATGATGAGCTTCATGTCGTCTAGCCTAAGACGTTAAATAAGGGCACTTGTTGGGAGGCAACCCAACCATTGGTACATTAGGATAGTTCATGTACATTCGTAGGTTAATTTATTTTGACGTGATTTTTAGTGTAAAAAAGATACCGTGATCGGTTTGTTTGATGTGCAGGCTGAGGCAGAGTCGATACCATCGACACACTTGTCGATGGTATCGACCGGGTTATAGGTTGACGGCTACAGATTTCAATCTGGGTCGATACCATTGACGGCCTCGTCGATGGTATCGACATACCTACAGGTGGTCGCGAAAGTGAAGTCGATGGTATCGAGACACCAGTCGATACCATCGAGATCTCTGAAGATTTACAGACAAAATCGACTCAGGAAAGTCGATACCATTGACGGCCTCGTCGATGGTATCGACACGGCTACAGGTTGAGATGCAAAGCGGAGGTGTTGCAACAAAGACAAGTCGATACCATCGACCCTCGTCGATGGTATCGACCATCCACGTCACCGATCCGCGCAAACAAATCAACGGCAATCGCGGCTTCCACATCATCGATCCGGGTGCAGTGTCGATACCATCGACCCATGTCGATGGTATCGACACGTCAGCGATCTGGGTTTCAAGATCCAGCCATCGAC
This sequence comes from Alisma plantago-aquatica, assembly GCA_963693085.1. Taxonomy (NCBI): domain Eukaryota; kingdom Viridiplantae; phylum Streptophyta; class Magnoliopsida; order Alismatales; family Alismataceae; genus Alisma; species Alisma plantago-aquatica. Next base: position 764,345,689 of record OY856413.1, on the reverse strand, counting down.
GACCGTCGATACTCGCAATGGGGGCAGATAGCATCGACGGGTCAACAGTGGCACCGGCCAAGTCTATATAAGGAGATTCATTACGTCAGTTGACGTCACACCTTCAGAGTGATCTCCTCCCTTTGCGCCGAGCACTCCTCTGAGCCATCCAAGCCCGAAGAAGAGCAGCAACGAGTGAAGGTCTTCATCGAGCGGGGATTCACCTCTCCGATCGTCACCGAGCTCTCATTCTATTCCTCTTTCTTTCACAAAGATGGTGCGTATAGCGGGTGCAGCCTCGTCACATGCATTGACCATGGAGATTCCAGTGTTTGTTCCTCCTCGTCCTCACTCTATTACACGTCCGCGACTGATTCATCCATCCACAAAGGTGAAGAAGGTGTACGAGGAGCTACTAAAGCGCAAGATCGAGCCTACGCGATATGTCGAACGAAACCTGATGCGCGATTTGGGGTTCACAGACAATCTTGCCTATGTCTTGAAAGGGCAAGCGCAGGAGACTGACAGAGACGAAGAGGAGGTCCAGTATCATGCCAAGGGCCATCCATTCTTTGGGGAGTGGCCAACCTATAAGGAACTCGTGGCGGAGTTCATGGCGTCACTCGATATCAACGTGCTGCCAAATGATGTGATTGCTTCTGATAGAGAATGGAGAAAAGGGAGGGTGTCGTTCAGGATTTTCAACAATAATTACACCCTCACCCTTGACCAGTTTAATTCCATTTATAACTGGAATCATCACGACCATCAGCACCGGCGGCCGGACAACCGCACTAACTACAACGCCATCTTCGCCGAGCTGGTGACAGTGCCGCCGGGCAAAGCTGTAAGCTACCACAATGCGGCGGTAGCAGCCTTTGAGCACCCTTTCGTGTGGGTTCTTCACCGCATGCTCTGCACCACCCTATTCGGCCGTGGTGATCTAGCTCTCAACAAATTCCAAGAGGTGGATTTTTTCTTCTTGTACAAATTATTGAAGCGGGAGGAGTGCAACTGGGGTGCGTTCTTTTTGACGCGTGTGATGGCAGTGAAGCGGAGTACGAGAAAAGTGCCAATTCACTTTGGAGGGCTGATCACGCCATTGGCTATCTATCTTGGGCTGGATCTTTCTCAGCTTACTTCCCTGTCTACTAGGAGTAAGGTCAATCTCTAGCATCTTCACCGGTCCAATCTCCTACTTCTTTGAGATGGTTTGGTGTATGCGCACTGCCACGTAAACCGTTCATACCAAGAATGCTCGTTGCCTGATGAGGTCTTCAACATCGAAGGTGCACAGCACTTCCGATGGGCAATCATAGCCTTCGACTCCGAAGAAGAAGAAGGCGGCAACGACGGCGGTGATGACGGACAGGACGACGAGGCTGAGGAGGAAGAGGAGGCCTTCACTCCTCTTCGATCACGAGTGGCACCCCGGAAGCATCCTCGGATGCATCCGGGTGCATCTTCATCATCACAGCCTACGCCGCCTCCACCACAGCCCTCGCAGCCAAGCGAGGATGCCTATTCCATGCAAGGCATGTACACTATGCTGCAAGACATCCACCAGACACAGCAGCAGCATATGGCGATGTATGCTGGTATTCAAGACACGATGAACCGGATACTTGACAACCAAAGGGCGATGTTCGAGAATGAACGTCTTCTCCTCGACAACCAACAACAGATACATAATCGGTTGCAACGGATGGAGATGCAATAGGAGCCCTTCTATGACCACTATTGGAGCCAGAGTTACTTTGGAGGATATCCACAACCTCCACCTAGGGCCCAGTTTGATCCAAGCTTCTAGGGGGAGTATCCTTCTTGGGACCCTACGGCTCCGCAATACCCGCCTCCACCTAGGGCCCAGTTTGATCCAAGCTTCTAGGGGGAGTATCCTTCTTGGGACCCTACGGCTCCGCAATACCCGCCTCCACCACCACAAGAGTGATCCGGTATCACTGTTCCAATCTTTAAGTTTGTTTTTGACTATGAGGCCATAGTCGAATTCAAGCTTAGGGGGGTAGTTGGAATAGATTTATCTTTTATTGTTTTTGGTTTTTAGCATTATTGCTTTTGTTCTTGTTATTTGTTTCTTACAATTTTAGTTTTTGTAGGATCCACATGCTATCTAGTGTAATCGTGGATGTCATAAAGTTGTGTCATCTCATTAATAGTGCATGGGAAAATCAAGGGAAATTTAAAATTTTTGTGTGTTTGAAAAGCTTGTCTTGTTTAACCTTGGGCACATATCCTATGAAAATGATTGGTTTTGTCAACTTTAAAACAAAATTTCACAATTAGACTCCTAATGATTCATGAAAGTGGATGGAAATGGTTGTTTGAGCCTAAACTGACCAAATGGTAATGCGACTCTAATTGGATGTAAGAGAGAGAAACCTCTTAACTACTACACAGGTCAGTAAGGAGGGACACATAATATCTTTCTAAGGTTCAGTCGTCTAGTCTTGTGATCGTTCCACCTCATTGTTTCCATAATCCACCCAAGAATTGGAAGTAAAGTACAGTTTTAACTCTTTTTGATTGCATAGCATCTAGATAGGACTTGCATTGCAATTGTCCATATGTTCTACATAAAAAAAGAAGGAAAAAATTAGAATAGTGATACATGCACATTACCCTTAGGTGCATGCCATGTAGTTGCATTCATAATTTTCATGCATAAAGTATATCATGTATCTCAATTTTTCTCTAATGGTGAATTAAATTGTTCTATACCTTCTAAATAGTGTGAACTTCTGAGTATGAAGAAAATAAGCCCAATAAAATATTCTTTATCAATTATGGATATAAGGGCTGAAAAAAAAAGGAAAGAAAAGAAAAATCTGAAAAATCTGCATAATGAAAAAAAGAGTTATTTAGAAGAAAGTAGAATAAGAAGGAGAAAGGAACGTAATATCACCTGCATTTTAGGATAATTGAGTACATGATGTAACTTGATTAGATATCCATCTCATTTTGAGACGGATGGTTAGTGCATGCATCATTCCACCCAATTTTAGGCATTAGGGCATTTCTCATGTGCATTTGCATCATGTAGGACATTTTTTGTATTATGCACGTTGAAACAGTACAATACTTCCACTTTCTTCCATGAGCCACCTATCTTCATCCACCCGTTGCTCGGATTGGTAGGCCACTGTGAATTTCTCCTCACTAATTTATATCAGGAGAACTGCTTTCATGTAGATGGTAGTTAGGGCGAGCAACGTAGTATAGGCGATCACAAGATGCACCAAGTTTGAATCGGTGAGTTTTATTATGTTAACTGCCTTATGTGATAGTGTTCATCAGTTTTGAGGTCAATTTCTTTTATTGATGATTACTGTCGCCTTCAGAGATTACTGTTTTGTGGTCAGTAAGGGCCGGTATGTGCACATCTGGTGGGAGTCATATGGGATGTTGGTTGTGGTGTGTTGTTTTTCAGTTGACATTGGCAATTCTATTCTAAGGATTAGTTGCTCGAGGGCGAGCAACATTCAAGCTTAGGGGAGTTTGATGTGATGATTTTGAGTCACATTTATAGACCTGTTTGATATGTGTTTTATGCTTTTATTAGTCATTTTTATGGTTAATGTTGCATAATTCATCCATTTTGGTCTTTGCCACTATCTTGTGTCAAATCCCTCTTATTTCATTGTTTTGAGCATTAATTGTCGAAATGTTATTATTTGCGTGAATTTATGTGATCTTGTGTTTAAATTTCAGGACAAACAAGTATTTGCTTCCGTCGATACCATCGACGGAATTCGATACCATCGACATGGTCACAGGTTGTCATCCGAAAGGAGCAGCAAAGCGTCGATATTATCGACAGGGATGTCGATGGTATCAAGTCACCTTCAGGTTGCTGGCGAAGAAGAAGTCGATGGTATCGATGGAAGTTGATACCATCGATGCATGGAGACTACAACGACGCAATACGACAAAACCGTCGCTACAGAGCTATCGATACCATCGACCCGCGTCGATGGTATCGAGATGATGTCAGGCGCGATAAAGGAAGGGTTTGCATTCGGTCGTTACTACAGTGGGTCGATACCATCGACTCGCGTCGATGGTATCGACACCGTAGGATATGAGTTGGCTTTCTAATGATCTCAATCAAACGGCTACGGTTAATTAGTGACTTAATGACCGAGATATACCTAATGACGGCCACCCAGACTAGGGGATCATCTCATTAGCCATTGCACGAGTACTGAGGAGTGATAGAGAGGAGAACGGAGGCTAGAAGTTCATACCAGTTGATTCGGATGCCTCAGAAGACGGATTTCACCACCGAAAGGCGGGAGAGCACGTGTTCTACGCAAAGGATCAACCGGTTCTTCTCAGTTCAGTGGTTTCACCTCTCAATTCACATTTTTCACATGATTTCCCCTATCTCTACCTTCTACTTGTGTGAGATGAACATGCAGGGCTAATCCCCTTCATCTTTAGGACCGGGAGTAGCCCGGGGATTCATTGTATGACAGTTTTATAATAGTAATTCATATTTTATCTCTTAAAATCCGTGGTATAGTTTCGTTTTCTCAATATATTGTTATGCTTGATCACCATAATAATAACCTAATGCCCTTAATCACTTTGAAAGAAGGATTAACGGCTGAAAAGAGACGAAATCTACATTAATCGATAAATCCCTTGACCAAGGTGGTGTAAAATTAATGGTGGATACTGAGAGATCGTTCATAATGCACCTAGTTTAGGGTATAGGTTACTACGACGGTGGAACCGACCTAGACATAGGTAGTGAATTGTACCACGACAGTGGGCAATCTGTTTTCAGGCCACTACCCGGATAGAGAGATAAGATTGAGGCATTATATAAAATCGAATACAATGAAAACCCGCGGTGAAACCGCAATCCTAAAGATACCCTTTTGAATTGATTAAATTAACATTTAATCGATCGTTTGTTTTATTTTGTTTTTATTTTCTTTTAATTTTAACAACAACCCTCAATTTTTTATTCGGCTTAGCTGATCGCAAATAGTTAGTAGGAGTCTCCAACAATTCTGAGTATCCCTGTGTTCGACTCGGGCCTCACAAAGGCCTGTACTACTCGACGCGTTCACTTGCATTTTAGCGCATAGTAAAATTGCGTCATGTGGGGAGAGAGGCAATCTAAGAGATCTTATGGGGAATGTCTTCACATGGAATTTAAGGATATGGAAATATCATGTCAGGCCAATTTTTTTTGGTTTGAACATCACCAATGGATGAATTGTTATATTTAAAATTTTAACCCAGCAAGTGTTGGAAGATCCCCAGAATTTTGATTTCAATGACTGGACTAATGTTTACACTCCATTTTTGGTTTGTCTGGTTTGTTTTCTGAATGATTTAAGTTTGGAACAAATGTCAATTAAACACACTAATGAATCAAATCAATATATGTAGACAAAATTCAAAATCGGTAATATATGGCGATGAACTATGTGTGTAAACATATTTACCAATATATGGTTGTAACTCACTACAAGTCACATGGAAGTGTGAAAAAAACCAATATGGCCATCTTAGGTCCACAAGTAATGTCCTAATAGACATCATGATACATAAAGATGTTTCAATGAAATGCTCAATAAACCCAAAAAACTACGAATATTCTGATTAGACCCAAGATCAATTATTGATTTAAGAATTTAGAACCACTACGATTGGCAGTCACTAAATGAACTAATTGAAAATGATTCTAGTCATTCATGGTTAGAGGTCATAATCAGCAATTCTAACAATAAAATTTCATATTTGGAAGGCTACCAAGCATGATTGACACCCACTCAATGAAGATTTTACCTTGAAGTTTTTGCATGAATGTTGTCACTCGGACCCTAACCCAAGAGAATATGGTCCCAAACAAGATACCCATCTCAAAATGCTGACATTTACATCCAATGTAGTACACCCCAGACATGCAGCCAAATTTATCCCTCAATCATACCCAAGGCTTGTTTCCCACCGTAGATTGATTGAGATTTTATAGACTGAGGTTGGTTGGGGAGCATGACAAGTGAGTAACCAACTTTGGAGGGTCGGACCCCACCATTGAACAATCAACAAGCCACCATTAAACTGATCCTTGAATATCTGAAAGTAGGGCACACACCAGAACATGCCATGTCATTCCCCCTTTCCAATGTTCAATAATCTATCACTAAAATACTCTCAGAAGGCCCATGTAGTGGGGCATAGATCATGTTCACACCCCATATTTCCCAATTTTAAATGCTAAACATGTCATTATTGAAACACTCCCAAAAGACCCTATAAGAGAACACCAGGTGTGCATCCCATCATTTCTATTTTGAAATGGTCAACACCACATGAAAACTTCCACAGATGACCTAGAAAGTAGGGTTCCATCTAGGCATGCACGCCTCACCCCTTGAAATGGTTTACAAGTTGCAATAAAAAGATTCGTGTAAGATGTAGGAAGTGGGGTGTTGACCATAAATGTGCTATTCCTCTTTTCAAACCATTTTTGGCTTAATTGCACATTTCAATAAGCCCTAACCCTAAGAAACATCCTACCCCCTATATAAATAGCCTCATGGACATAGTTTCAAAGTGATATCCTACATGAACCCAAGTTGGCAATTAAAAATAGATTTTGACACTAGTTATGACCTGGATACCACCTTATAAATAGCTAGACACTCCATATCCAACCTCTAAAACCCTAGAAAGGAACAACTTTATGGATCCTAGTCCATTATCTTTGGTAAAGAAATAAGTAAAAATACATCACTATTTTTCTTTGATTTCCATTGGCCACATTCAAATGATACAGTACTACATACATATATAGAAAGAATTGTAGAGAAAGAACAATCTTTTTCATTTCCTACCACATCCAAGATATGTAGACTGGTCTAGCTACAACGTTGATCTCTTTCCCATACCCTTTGTAATCCCAAAGTAGTTTGATGATATGAGCACTCTAGATTGATTATCATGTATGTAATATAGTTTTGTAATCCTATTTCTTATATCATTATCATGTATGCATGCTTCTCTTCCTTTATTTTTATTTTGACCAATACGATCCTAATTCTTTAAAGCAAAATCTCATTTTTTACTAGGACCAATAATACAAATTTGGGGTGGGGGTTGGGAGTTCCGAACACCTTCCCCGTGTGTAAATTTAGTTCCATACCATGATAATTTGGTTGACCTTTTATGCCTTATTAGCCTTCTTTCTAAAGCAGCTCTATAGTTTTCCTTATTTCCCTCTCTACTGTGGTATAATCTCCATTTTCATCATACCTACTATCTGATCTCTGTGACACTCCGAAACCACTATTCACATCTAAGGGTTTGACAAAGATGAGTATGTTAGTAGGAATGTTGGAGAAGTTTGTGTGGCATGTGGTTTAGAAGAGTAAAGATTCTAGGGGATTTTAGGGCATGTGGTTTAGAACAGTAATAAATTTGTTGCATTCTCTAGTATTTACTACATGAAAATATGAAGAGTAAGTGATGGGACCTCAAAGTTCTGAAAGGGAAAATGAATGGTGTTAAAATTTCCAACAATAATCTCATAATCTTTGTATAGATAGGAAATGGAGATGAGTTTGTTAGTGATTTTTTTGGTTGTGTGAAGACTTTCCTTAGTTACAAGAGAATACTCGAACATTATTATATATTAGAAAATGATGGTAATTGAATATGTATGTGTAAGAAAGCAATCAGATTATGTGGATCTTAAATGATGATAGGACAATCAAAAAGCCCATTGATTTTATCCTCTAATAGAGTTTGCTTGTATAGTACATGTGGTTATTGTCTCATAATGTGTCATAGTTTGTTATAGACTAATATGATTAAGTTCATGGCTCAAATAAAATATCTAATAACATAGAAAGCATATGTTGATGTTCCCCACATATGTTCCAAAGTACAAAAATCATTGTAAGCATTTTAAGTAAACTAATTTAAGGTTAGAGTGAATGATGTATAATAATTTATTAGATATGAGGCTTCTAGGGCTGAAGGTTAAAAGTTTGAAAAAAGTTGGCCCACGTTTCGAAATGGGTATATTCTCTCTCATTAAAAAGTCAAACGTAAATCCTATTTTGGATATGAAATACATAAGTGTGGATCCCATTCCCATGATATGAATGTGTAAATAATTAAGGTCAATATGTATATGAAATACAAAAGAAGAGAATTTAGATCCAATTTTGTGTAGTTCTTATTGGTCGTTGATGGTAAAATATCATTCATTGTGGAAGTAACATGATATGATGGTTTCTTGTTACCTACAACTTCTTCTCTGCTAAAATTGTATCTTAAATTTCTTGGGGAGGAGATATTTATGTGTATGATAGCTTGACAGTTGTCATGAGAGGTTTTGACGGGGAAATGTGGCATGTTCTTTTTTGTATTTATTGGTGAAAATACTAAACTCTTTGATAGATATTCTCATTGCATTGTACCATTTTTCAAAATAATTTTCTTATGTATTGATTAGCCATTGGTGTATAGACTTTTGTTGTTGTTGTAAAGATGTGTGTGGAGAATTAATTTCTTATTGTGTAAGATCATTACATGATCATGATCTTCATCGTCTTATAATTGTTGATGTAAAACCCTACCTTTCAAATTTAGGGTCTTAGAGGACTTAAGGATTATTGTGATATAATTTATATGGGTAATATGAACACAACCTATTACGAGCTAATTTGATAGTTTAAATACTCATTTCTATATTATTAAATGTTTGAAAACAAAACCTAAGTTGTATCTGATATGTTAGGGCTTTTGAGTCAATCATATTTTCTTAAGGAGTGTTATAGTAAACCTTGATATGGTCTTTATCGATCCCACCTTATAGTTTAACACCCATCAGGCAAAGATATTCATAGGTAACTACTAGACCACACCAAACCTCACCTTAAAACAATATGGAAAAAAATAAATAATAACTGCTTATTAACAACCATAATTAACTTCTTCCTTTTTTCATTCTAGACTTGCAAATAAGCGTATATCATATCTAATACAAAGAATATATTCAACATGATATATAACTATAACAAAAGAATTTGATGCATGATAATGTGAAAAACTAGATAAACCTCATTGGCTTGTATAGATGGCACCCTACTGTCACACCCTTCACCACACAAAGCAAGATTACTCAAAACAAAGCGCAGAATTATCTCTAAAAACAATTTTACCACAAAATAGGGTAAATTGAAATCATTTTCAATGCAATAACTCAAGCAAAAGTATTTCATAAACAATCCTTCAACTCAGGCCATTTGTATTCTATATATGCCCAAAAGATGTTACAACTCATTTTCAAAGGCTATCAAGCCACAATTGTTACATATTACAACTTGTTTATATATATACATGTCATTTTTATGCACTCATTACACAAAGCCAAAATCTATGTGTCAATATACAAAACAATAAAATTTCCCAAAAGACTTGAGAGTACAGGGACGACATGTAGGTCTCTACTACAAAACTTTAGCAACATATCCAACCTCTAACAGTTACTGCTCTCCTTATTGCTCGACACCTGCACCACGACCTCTACCTCCTCATCCATGCCCACCTAAAAAGTTTTCGAACCCATGAGGTGAGACCAACATCCCAGCGAGAGATATAAATCTTTTTCAACGTCTATTTAAGCACAATAATATAATAGGATGGTTAAATAAAGCATGTATTACTATTTGAGTCATTTAAGAAGTTACAAGTGAGTAGTAGAACTTCTTATGCTTTTAGAAGGACAATGAAATAACTATTATAAACTAAATATTATGAGAAATAAGGCATGGGTTCATCCAATGTAATTCATGTTTGACCCTAAGAAAATATATTGCATGGTTGTATTATCACTTTTATTATTATTCCCCAACGATTTGAGGTATACCACTCAAATCCAACTGACCGCTATTAAGTCAAAATTAGTACCATACAAGATCTATCGAATAGACAAACTCCATGATCAACACCAGCACTACTCAGTCAGTTTGTCTGCAATGAAGTGACATAATAGTCAAAAAGATAAACAACAACTTATAGTCAAAGCTATAGTCCTATAGATAGCAAATCATAGTCAAAGCTATGGTCCTGCAAAGCAACTAGTCTTCCTTGGTACAAGGAAGAATGATAGATAACAGGCTTACTCATGTCTATTCCATAATAAAGCATCATACAATTATAACAACATTTAATAATATAGGGAGATATATCCACTGGTACCCCGCATATTCAATAATATTCACTCTGAGTTTCCCATAGGAGTTACTCATTCCACCATCCAGCTAGATACTGACACTGAAGATGGATCTATGGTACAAGGAAACTACATGATTAGGGTTTCACTTGATTAGATATTCCAATTAGGTATCTTTTAATTCATCAATCAAGTTACAATGTATGAACCCTAAACAATCTCTACAAAAATTAAGGGTAAGATACAACTTCAGAGGATATAAAACATACAAGGTGAGAACTTGTCTCATCATCACATGAAACTTGTATCACAACCATTACAAGGCCATCATTAACATTTCATCATTATGGGATATCAATCCCTCAATCACATCTCTAGAGTATTTCTCCTCAAACTATCCTCAAAGCACTTGTCAGGTCATTAGACCAAATCATATAACTCATGAACATTGAAGATTACAATATGCCTCAACATATACTCATAATCACCAACCTATATTACATAGAGATCAACATAGCATTCTCATAGCTATGAAATTCATCTCACCTTTAAGTTAGGGTTACATAAATAGGAGAGAGAAAATGTCATCATATAATAATGATATTCAAAAAATATGAGAAAATGTATTTTACATCTCAAGATTAGGGTTTCATATCATCCCTCAACCACTAAACCCTTATTCCATGACCACCCACATTTTTTGAGAGAAATAGGGTAAAGCACTACTTATTATGATTAGCCATTCATATTCACCTCATCATATATATATATTATTACACTATATAATGACTATGTACAAACATGTGAATAGGTGTCTCGACCACCCCCAACACATGGGTCTCAACCACTCTCTATACATGGGTCTCGACCTCTAATAACACATGGGTCTTGACCACTCTCAACACATGGGTCTCGACCTCTCATAACACAGGGGTCTCAACCACTCTCAACACATGGGTCTCGACCTCTCATAACATAGGGGTCTCGACCACTCCAAGACATGGGTCTTGGCCTCTCATAACATAGGGGTCTCGACCACTCTCAACACATGGGTATCGACCTCTCATAACACAGGGGTCCAACCACTCTCAACACATGGGTCTTGACCTCTCATAACACAGGGGTCACAACCACTCTATCCACATGGGTCTCGACCTCTCATAACATAGGGGTCTCGACCTCTCATAACACATGGGCCTCGACCTAGCTTACCATACAAGGGTGTTACGACCAAGACACGCCAACTACACCTTGTTACAACCATGTCACGACATGCGCATGTCCCTTTTGTTGGATGATTGTTTTGTTTAGCATCCGAACTCTAGCTTGTACACTTGGATCATGTTTCGACTAGCTACCGAATCGTGTTTCTCTTTGCAATAGCCTCGAGAGAGGTGTTGTGGCTATGGTGTTTGGTCTGATGCGGGAGTACAAGAGTGCTCTGGATCGGAGTTGCTTTAGTGACCTCTCCACTCTAACTTAAGACCAGCAACCTCGAGAGAGGTGTTGAGGCTTAGTTAGAGGTACCTGCTTCAAGAGAAGGGGTACAAGATGTTTCTGCTGCCGCTTGTTTTACCGAAACTTTCTCCTTCGTTCCTTACTAAAGCAATAGTATTATCCTCTTTGTTTCTGTTGCACGAAAACCCTAAAAACTGATAAACCTTTAAAACATTATTTTTCCTCGTAGCTCCAGTTGGAGATAGTTTTCTTTTATTTTATCGATCTTAGCCTGTTGTTCCCTTGGGGAACCTTATCATCTCCTTACCCATACTGGAGTGTAACGTGTCGATTCAGCATTCCCAACACTACCACCCTTGTCCCTGTGTTCGACCCCGTATATCTACTTCGACCCCGTAAATAAAGTTGCGAGGGACTAGAAGGTTTCGGGTTATAAATTTAAAAGTCTGACTACTTCAAATCAGCTCCCTTTTTCAGACGTGCGATTTAGGTCGGTCAACTTTTTGGCGCCGTTGCCGGGGACAAGGCAAAATGGTACTGCTGACGAACCCGAATCCACTAACTACACTCTAGTGCCTCAAGCTTAGAAATGAGCTTGACAACACTCTTTTTTTTCTTTTTTTATATATTTTAAACTGAAATGAGTGGTTCATATTATTAATATAGGTTTTCTAACTTTATTTTTATGTGCTATTTAGGTATTCAGAAGGAAGGTGTTCTTCTAAATTAAGCACCGACATCACCAGACATCCCGCCTCGCATTGAACAACCTCTTTCAGAAGGTGAGAGACATGTGAGAGCCAGACCTCACTCGCCTCCGCCTGAAGACAATGATCGGTATGACGACGATCATCAACCTGAAGATCCTGAAACATAGTAGTTTGAGGATGACCATCACCGGGAGAGACGTCATCATCACCGAAGGTGCAGAAGGAATCAAAATAATTAGGATCAGAACCAGGGAGACAGTGATAGTGATGATTCCAATGAAGAAGAAAAGACCCTAAGGGAGTTAGCTTCCACCAAGGCTAAGAATTCTAAATGTCCTGTTATCATCCCGACGTTGAACGCAACCAACTTCAAGCTAAAATCGTCAGTCATCTCCATGATCCAGAATAAGAGCTTTAGAGGGAGTTCAAAGAATGATAATCCCTATCACCATTTAGATGCTTTTAATAACATCTGTGACACCATCAAGATGTGGGGAGTCCCACAGGAGGTGATATTTTGCAAGGGTTTCATCTTTTCTTTGGAAGATAAGGCTCTATCATGGTATCTGGGGATGCCACACCAAGATCTTAACGGATGGAGTGCGCTGGAGGATGCATTTGTAAACAAGTTTTATCCTACCGAGAAAACCATCCGGAATAGATAGAGGATCACATATTTCATGCAAAAGCCGAACGAGAATCTACATGATGCCTGGTAACGATATCGAGAATATCAGAGGGACTGCCCTCATCACAACTATAAGAAAGGTTTCTTGATAACTACCTTCTACAACGGCATAACCCCTGAGGAAAGGGTTTCGCTGAATGCAGCAGCGAGAAGTGACTTTCTGGGGAAGAAGCCTAGCAGATCCGAGAAGATCATCAAGAACATATCCGAGTTGCAAGCCGGAACCGACTACGATAGATCAGACAGGGGACATGCTAAGAAGGCTAGTGAAGGACCTTCAATTGAATCCAAGGCTCTGGAAACTATCACCTCTCAGATTCAGAGGATAGCGACTGATGTCAAACAGCTGAAAGAATCAAGTGGAAAGAGGAAGAAACAATTCGAAAAGGTCATGAAATGTGTCACCTGTGGAGAAGGTGGACACGGGGTAGATAACTGTATCTACACCCGACCTGACGAGTCGAGCGAAAGTGAATCTAAGGCTGAGGAGACTGAGAATGTCTCTTTCGTTAATTTCAAGAGGCCATATCATCCTGGTTTTAGTTATGGAAACAAGGATGTGGCCGAAAACTCACATCAGCTGCATAACCCCACCAAGCAACCCCAAGTTTTTGAGAAAAGAGGTGGACAAAGTCAGTTCACCAGAACCACTTCTTTCCAGTCAAACAAGGAAAATTTCCAAGGACAAGGAAAGTACCAAGGTCACTAAGTGGCAAACGCCAGTCAAGGTCAAAGTCAAGCAAAGGAGCAAGGTCAAGACAAGGTTTCTAACCAACCAGACTTGGTTGGACCATTGTTCAATTTCATAAAAAAACAAGATACCATCAATAACCAGCTGGCGCAGAGTGCACTTTCAAATTCAAGAGTTTTGAACACAATGTAGATCCAGATGGTAGACATGCAGACGCACCAACGCCAAATTGATCAGCAGTTGGCCCAGATGGCCGAATCAATAAAGAATCCCTCGGGTAAGATACCCTCCAACACCGAAACGGCCAAAATGGCAAGGCTGTGATAAAAAAGGACAGAGATCAACTTGCAATATATGGACACTACTGGAGGAGAAAAGTAAAGGACCAGGACCTATCAAGCTAGCGACACAAACTACAACGCTCCTTGGGAGGCAGCCTGACCTTTTACTTTACCTAGAATAGGATGTTATTTACTTTCTTGCATGAAAAACATTTTGAACATTTGGATTGTAATAAGGCCTGAGTCAGTGCATGCGCCACGTGTGCTGACTCTTCTGTTTTATGGGCCACCGCTCTGTTTTATGAGCATTGATGAGTAATACTATTTGAGACCAAGAACTTAACCTTAGGCCAATGATGTTTTACCCATCAATCGCTTTTTCCTCCGCTTTGTTTTTTTTGTTTTTCATGTAGAATTTTATTCTAAAGACCTTGTATCGGGCAAGTATACCCATTTTCTTGATTGTATCGGACAGCAACTCAACCGGCACACAAAACGTGCTCGTCTCGGGAATGATTTGTCTCAACGGCCGACACGCGCCCTGGATTTACCTGTTTTGCCCCTGACTTGGATTGCTATAAATAGTACAAAGGGTTTACCGTGTCGGGCTACTGCTTTTACTTTTCACCTACTCCTGTATCGGGCAGTAATTTCCTTCATTTTCTCCCGTGTCGCGCAACCCTCTTCTGCTCTCGTGTCACGCAGAAAACTTCAGATAGCATAAGGTATATCCCGACAGCACTATCGTCCTTACTTTCCTGAGACGAACTTCATATCGCGCACAGCGTATCAGGCTGACGACTTTGGTTGGATTCCTTGTATCACCTGACACATGTGTCGCGTGACACGTCTTTAGCACGCGCTTGCCCGATACTCTATATCGGGCGATAACTGTATTGCCCATCCTTGTGTCACCTCGCTTGTTTCTATTTTCGGGTGACACGTTTTTCTATCCGGAAGACCCTAACGGGCGCTTTGTTTCACATAACCGGATCGCTCGACACTCGTATCGGGCAACGGGTATGACGTGCAACTTTTCTCCGTATCGTCCAGTTTTGTATCGCCTAGATGTTCTTTTGGAGGGTGACACCCAAACCTCGAATTGGGCATGAGCTTGAAACTTTCGTATCGCATGACATTGGTGTATCGGACAAGCTTCGTTTAGTTCAGTTTTGCAACCCGATATAGTGGTGTCGGGTAACTTTTGTATCGGTCAGATTTTTCCTATCGTAAATCAATTTTTTACCTACCTAATATCGAAACATTTAAACGATCGATAATTTTTTCTGATGATAACAGAAATATCCCGTACAAAGCAAATCGTCATTCGAGTTAACGAACACGGCAGAAGGATCGACACTGAGGCCGCAGCTGAAGCAACAACGGTCGGGCAAAAATGCTCGAACCCCGAGGCGGCTGGGCCATCCACAGCTGAGAGGAGGGTAAGAACGAAAGAAGTGACAGCTCCAACAACAGCTTCAACAGCAGCGACAGAACCCCTAGATCACACACCAGGCAGGTTCGTGCCTAGAGATAGTGTGCATGGACGCTGGTACTCAGAGTTGGCAACTAAAATTTACAGGACGAGCATATTCTACCACCAATCGTCCTTCCTTCAATTGGGTATTTTTGAAAGAATGGAGAATGTCCTCGCCGCAGCAGTACTGGGGAAGATCTGCCTCAGTCGCTCCACCTCCTAAACCGAACTCACAAGGGAGTTCATGTCGTCTCTCCGCCGAGTGAAGAATACAGCTGAGGACGTTGAAGAATATGGCAGAGCAGACACGCTGCAAGGGTGGTTGTATAACTCGGAGCACGTCATCTCCAAAAAGCTGCTCAAAGAGATCTTCTCTTCCAGCGAGGAGGAGAAGAAGTTGTTGAATAACGGTGAAAGGATCACCGAAGGAGACGGGTTCAACCCAGCGGAGCTCTGGAAAAGGCTGACCGGCGAGTCATCGTTCAAGTCGGGAAGCAAGGTGGCGGCAGTGCACTCATGTTTCTGGAGGATAGTGCATAAGCTGGTGGCATGCCTACTCTTCAGTAAGAACGAGTCCAGCAATATCTACACCAAAGAACTCCACATCATGTGGCACATGATGGAGGGCAGAGTGATCAACCTGGGGCGTTGTCTGCTGAACAGGCTACACCCAATAAAGGATGCCACCAAGGAATACTGCATGGGTGGCATCGTCAACCTAATCGCGGCTGGGCTAGGGTACCCATGGGAGCCACACAGTCTTTCGAGGACAAGTGGCAACGAGTTGATCGACTTCAAGTACCTCATGAGGGCCATCATTATAAAGAAGGAGGGGAGAAGCTACTTCTATAAGTTCGCAAGGACAAACACCCTCCTTCCACTCCCTCAATGCGCCACCTACGACGCAGAAAAGCTGGTCTTCACCTCAGTAGAAATCGAAGATGTGGCAGTAGAAGCAGCTTACGCCACCACCACCAGTACCCAAAAGAGGGCGGCTGCAACAGGAGAACCAATTCCTCTCAACCCGAGGCAGGACAACACATCAACAACCTCTGCCGAGCCAGCCGCCAGTCTATAGCCACCGATGATAGCAGTTGATAGAGCTGTCGTCGCTCCTACTATACCATCCATAATCACGACAATACCTGTCGTGGCTGAAGAGGAACCGGCAACCGTCGAGGTTGCCGAGACAACCAGGGTAGAAACAACAGTACAAGCCCCAGAGGAGCTGACGCAGAAGAGACAACCACAGCTCTCAAAGGTTCTGTGGTTCCTTTAGAGGCAGATGAAGAAGCACAGTCAGACGCCGATAATGGGGTGTTCGCCGAGATCCTCAAGATGGAGCTCGGAGCTGCACAGCTAACGCCGACACCGCCGTCGGTGTCCCCTATAGCAGCTGTTGAAGAGATCGCCGACAATGTAGAGGTGGAGTAGCATCCACCCACACTGCAGCCTTCTCCACCATGACAAGAAGGCGAGGCAGTAACGGTCGCAAGGGTGTCGACGCCTCGCCCAGCAACATCCACCTCGCGGGTGATCGAGATAGGTTCTACCTCATCGGGTAGACCCTCACGCGAGAGAAATATCGTGAGGACAAAGGGGAGATCTGCAGGAGCCCCTCCGTCGCTCGGAAAAATGTTGGGGCATGAACTCAACCACTTACGGGAGGTAACAGAAAGCCACTCGGCTACATTTACTTCTCTAACCCGCAAGTTTTCATTTTTCCAGCAGAGACTGAATAGCCAGGAATGGGAACTGCTAACTCTAGTTGGCCTCCCCGGCCAACTAGAGGCACTAAACGCCACGCTTCATCAGGCCCTCCAGTGCCTTGACGTGATCGAGGAGAGGCTGAACAAAGGAGATGACCACCCGCACCCAAGGTAGCCGAGAAGGTCTCTGTCGCCTCCTGGTTCAGGCTCTCAACCCTCCTTGTTAGCAGCCTCATCAGGATCATCATCCTCTTCCTCCTCCAGCGTCCCATCCCCAACGCTCGAGGAAGGGACGCCACCAAGGTTGACCAACAGAGCTGCAGTAAGACAGGCAAGCTCCCGCGGTCTAGAAAAAGTAGCTCCCTCAGTCCCCCTGGATGAAGCTGAAGATGATAATGAAGACATCAGCGTCGGGGAAGACTCTTCAGATGAATCTGAGGGAGAGGGGGGGACAACTGTGCCGCCAATGAAAGACATCCCCCCAGAGGAAGACGTTTGGTGGTAGATGCGTTCTCTGCACCGTCAGAGCTACCTTCCTTTGAGATGGTTGACTTCGACAAAAGGGTAATTGGCTACCTGTCGATCAAGGACCAGAAATGGTTGAACAAGGTCCTAAGGTCACAGGCAGATGAAGAAGACGTCGTCTGGAGCTACGGCTACTTCTCCGTACGATGGGGAGCACTCAGAAGCATATTCCGCTCACCAACCGTCATCGAAAAAAGGTTGTTCATGGTCCTAGAAGGTGCAATAATAGAGAACATCAGCATCGGGATAGGTCGGAGAACAATATACAACGCCACCCTGACCTTAGCAAAAGACTGATGATGGGAGTGCCAGATTCCATTGCGGTGGCCAACATGCTGCAACACATCAGAGAGCACAACACAAACATCGTGTTGGCCCCGTACAAGCACCACAATGTATGGTTCCTCTGTGTGGCAGACCTCAGGAACCACAACGTCCAGCTGCTTAGTTGCAGCAACAACGAGGTGCCACACTCCGGGCATATCTTCAGTCGCCCAGAAGACAAACATCTCAGGCTTCTACCACTGCGTCTTCTACGAGCCATCAAGCAAGGAGTCCAACGTCACAGTGGCATTTGGAACTTCTTCTCTATCGGAGACTTCCCCGTCCAAGCAAAAGAGGGAAGCGGAAATAGCGCCTTCATCGTCTTACGCGCCATGCAGTTGCTCAACATATTCGAATACATAAGGCATCTCCAGGGTCAAAACTTTTACCACCTTAGGAGCATATACGCCCTGCTTCTGATCAAAGACAGACGCTATTTCCAAGATGCAGGGGTACCAGAGAAGCTACTGGACAGTGACCTAGAAGGTGAATCTTCACAACCTAGCAGCACTCTAGAGAAAGAAGCTGAGATGGAAATAGACATCTACGGGGCGGGCAAGCAGTTAGAGATCCTGCGGGAAGTGCACAGATTAGAAGACCCTGCTTCGCTTGAAACATCAAAAGAATTGATCAACAATTTCGACCGCTTCTTGTGCTCTACACTCACGCAGGAGCAAGTTAATGAAATTCTTCTGAAACTATCCGACTCTACCCGGGAAAATGTAATCTATGAGGCAGGCAATGTCATAGTCCTGGTTGATGACTTAAGGGACATGGTAAAAGATGGAGGGTGCTTGGCGATATCTGTGGTGGCCGCCTACATCCAGACGCTACAGACAAAGTTTGAACATGCATACATTGCTCATCCAATGTTGTTCAACGACATCTGCCTCGCCGATGAGTCAGGAGCAAAGCAATCTTTTCTGGAAGAGTTGTAGTGCAAGGTTCCACGGACTATCTTCCTACCCATCCTGCACTACAACCACTGGACACTCCTGACGATGTACACTCGCCAATGAGCAGGAATCTTCTACAATAGCTCGGATAGCAACAAAGATCATCCAGTGTAGTGTACATCAACAGTGTTGACATCCCTCGAGCGCTTAGAATGAAAATACTACGACGATATGGCAACACTGATACAACCATTCCTAGAGACGACAGTAAGAAAATGGCACGAGCTCCCGTTCTACCACCGCAGTCCACAACAAATTCCTCTATCTGACGACTGCAGCATCTTCGTCCTGGAATGGATATCAAATGAAGCGACGCCTAACCAGCTCCACCACATCGACTACCACAGCAAACGAGGAGAATATGTGTGGGAGCTTCTATCTGGCACAGGAACGCTCACAAGCTAACCCTCACTAGGTTAACATTACCCTACCTTATCTACTTCACAACTCTGGGATAGAGTGTGGAGTAAGTTTGGGGGGGTACCATGTACTAGTGAGGGAGGTATAAAAATTTTCTTCAAACTCCACCCTTTTTGTTCTTTTGTTCTTCTCCTATATCATGTGTACATAGACATATACATGCCTAATACAAAACTTTTGCTAAAATTTTTGAAAACTTTTGCTTACCTTGTCTCCACATATATGTACAAAGACGCTATATAGTAAAAACCTGATACGACTTCTTGCTAGTTTGTTTTCTATGTGCCCAAGGAGATGCAGGTTTTGTTATGTCTTTATGATAATGCAGCCTCAAACAAAAAAAGACCACGATTTTCCATGCCAAAAATTTCGAAAAATAATCTCGCAACAGCTAAGAGACGTGTATGCAGAAGGAAAAAAGCTACCCAAACAACAAAATTCCTCTTGTTTTCCCTTACCCAAAAAAAATCCCAAAAAGAGATAATAGCCTTATGAGAGTGAATAAAAGCATGAGAGTTGTGCCAAATAAAAAGAAAAAGAAATATATATATACACTTGTTTTCCAAAAGTACCCATCTTTAGGCATGGTAGATCCAGGGCAGTGGTACGTAGGATGTGAAATCACTACTCTAAAGCCAACTGGCTTGGACTGCAGGGACCACTTGCCCGCTAACGGACCTGTACCTGGATGGACTGATGGGAAACAAGAAAAACCCAAAAAGCCTTAAGCCTACCCAAACACACAACTTTCTATTCCCAAAAGTTGTTTGGTATGAAAGCTAACTTTGAAATCATGCACCCAAGTCTCGTTGAAGCTGTGGAGAAAATTTTTGCTTAAATAAGGCAGGAGAAGTAAAGTCTATTGTTCGTGGTCGGGCCGTATTCTCAGAAAGACACCTCAATGCTCGCTCAAACCCATGGTCTGAAAACTATACCGATCAAGAAGAAGCGTCACAAAAAAAAGTTTAAAGATTGATTGAGGACAATCAAAATGCTAAGTTTGGGGGAGTTGATAACACCAAATTTTGTGATGTTTTTGGCCCTTATTTCATTATCAATTCTGCCCTTTTAAACTGTTTTCCTCTCCTTTTTGTCATGTTTTTGAATAAACAGGCCACGCTACGCTCTTAACTCAATTTTATCATCTTTTGCAGAGTTTTCCTCATTTTTCAACTCATTTATCAGTAAAAAGGCCCGTCCCGGCCCACGAACGTGTTCCACCTGCATAGGCCTCCTTACCAACCAGTCGGCTGATACGCTCACTACCCGACAGGGCAGCACGATACACTACCATGCGACATGAGGGTGCCATGCAAGAAGGAGCGGACGAGCGATACACCATTTACCCGAAAGGGAGCCAGACTCGCCACGACTGCTGAAGCGTGTCGCGTGATACAGGCCACCCATCGGTAGGCACCGCTCGTCACGATGTCCAACACACTCCCAACCCGACATCCTTGTGTCGGGCGACACGCATATCGGGCATCCCTGAGTCCGCGATGGTGGAGGACATGTGGCGTCCAGAGAATCACAATTTCCCCAACCGCTGCCTATAAATAGCAGCTACATGACTCTGATGGGACGGGTCAGAACCTCTTGAAAGCCAACTTGGGAAAGCATCTGGAGCTAGCGTGTCGTGCCTCAAGGGTGTACCGGGCGATACTAGGTGAGAACTTCCCCGACCCGAGAGGGAGGGAATGGTTCACTTAGGATCGGTCTCGGGCACCGCTGCAGACCGATATCGTCCAATAAGGACACCCGATATGAGTACCAGATACCCTTAGCAAAACTCTGACCCGACACGATACCAAGCCCGATACGCATCACCAGTCACGGCGTGTCACCCGAGAGGGTGCCGCCCGACACGACTGTATCGGGCATGAGCGCCCCGCACAATACGTCCGCCCGTCATGAGTGTGTCACCCGAAAGGGTGTGCCACCCGACACGGGTGTATCGGGTAAGGCTCCCACCTGGTATCGGGCTGGAGGGATATTGAGGAGCTGATATTTCCTGTCGCCTTTCTAAATCAAGAAGGCGACATTTATCTTTACTTATTTCAATCATTTACTTTCTTTACTTATGCAATGTAATCAGACCCTTTTAAGCTAATGGAATTAGAAGAGTTTTAATTATCTGCTGCTTTATGTTTGGTCCCTTTTGTTGGATGATTGTTTTGTTTAGCATCCGAACTCTAGCTTGTACGCTTGGATCATGTTTCGACTAGCTACCGAATCGTGTTTCCCATTGCAACAGCCTCGAGAGAGGTGTTGTGGCTCTGGTGTTTGGTCCGATGCGAGAGTACGAGAGTGCCCCAGATTGGAGTTGCTTTAGCAACCTCTCCACTCTAACTTAAGACCAGCAACCTCGAGAGAGGTGTTGAGGCTTAGTTAGAGGTACCCTCTTCGAGAGAAGGGGTACACGATGTTTCTGCTGTCGCTTGTTTTACCGAAGCTTCCTCCTTCATTCCTTACTAAAGAAATAGTATTATCCTCTTTGTTTCCATTGCACAAAAACCCTAAAAACGGATAAACCTTTAAAACATTATTTTTCCTCGTAGCTCCAGTTGGAGATAGTTTTCTTTAATTTTATCGATCTTAGCTTGTTGTTCCCTTGGGGAACCTTATCCTCTCCTTACCCATGTCAGAGTGTAATGTGTCGATTCCACATTCCCAACACTACCACCCTTGTCGCTGTGTTCGACCCTATATATCTACTTTGACCCCGTAAATAAAGTTGTGGGGGCCTAGAAGGTTTCAGGTTATAAATTTAAAAGTCTGACTACTTCAAATCCGCTCCCTTTTTCGAACGCGCGATTTAGGCCAGTCACCCACCCATCTCTAGGTCATCTCAGTTATTTCTACACTACCTTGAGCATGTGTTGAGGTCTCTACCCTCACCCAAAAGTGGGATAGTGGTCGCAACACTCAAACCCTAGCATAGTCGCCATATTAACAAGGCAAACTCTAGAATCCCTAGCATCACCATGAGATGTCACATCACCAACCATGATTCAACAAGGAACCTCATATAATAATATTCTCTCTCATGATACTAAAGAACAAGAAACATTCTCAACATGTGACAATTTGCAAGATAACCCTTACTCATGGGTAAATTACAACCTAGTCCAAAACAAGCACATATATAGCAAAGGTAGCTCAAAAAATAATCAAATTGGACCAAAATGAAAATACATACATGTCACATGTTATTAAGACATCTCACAAGATTAAGGTTTAATCATCTTATTATACAAGGTAAACACAATCAAGCATAAAGTTAGGTCAAGGGTCCTACAACCGTAAATCCCTAATAGGGATTTCGCCCCCAAAATCCTACTCAAAAAGAGATGCATACTTCTTTTGCATCTCATCCTCAAGCTCCCATGTGGCTTCCTCTACACCACAATGTTGCAACAAAACCTTGACTAACACAATGTCCTTCATCAACTTCCCTATCCTTTTATCCAGGATCAGAACATGACCTTTTACATAAGACATGTCATCATCTAGCTCCACCTCAATAGGATGAAGAGTCAACTCTGTATCAGGGTGACAATTCCTTAGCATAGAGACATGAAATACTAGATGTAACTTATGCAACTCAGGTGGCAATTCTATCTTATAGGCCACCTTACCAACACGTGCAACCGCAGGATAAGGTCCCATATCTCAGGGAGCTAGCTTACCCTTCTTCCTAAATCCTAGAGCACCTTTCCAAGGAGAAACTTTGAGGTACACCATGTCTCCTACTTGGAACTCTAAAGGCCTATGAAGGTTATCATCATAAGACTTTTGCCTATCATGTGCTACCCTCAGTTGTTGTTGAATCACTTTGATCTTCTCTCTCATATGTTGCACTAGCTCAGGACCCAAAAGTTGATATCCCCCATCTCAAACTAGCACAAAGGATATCTACAATGTCTCCCATAAAATGCTTCATATGGTTCCATGTAGATGCTCCTCTAATAGTTATTGTTATAGGCAACCTCTATCAAACTAAGGTGTATATTCCAAGTGCCCAAAAATTTCAACACACATGCTCTCAACATATCCTCTAAGGTTTGTATTGTTCTCTCAGACTGTCCATCTGTCTGTGGATGGAATGTAGTGTTGAACCTTAACTACATACCCACCACTCCATGTAGATGTTCCCAAAAGTGACTAGTGAATTGTGGACCTCTTCCTGATACTATAGTAGATGGGATACCATGTAGACGTACTATCTCATTGACTTACACATGTGCAAGCTTCTCAGCTTTATACATCATCTTTACAGGAAGAAAGTGTGTTGACTTAGTCAACCTGTCCACTATTACCCAAATGGAATCATGACCTTTGGTTGTCCTTGGAAGTCCAACCACAAATTCCAATGTGATATGATCCCACTTCTACTGTGATATAGGCAATGGTTGTAAAGTCCTTGCAGACTTATGATGCTCGACTTTGACCTATTGACACACTACGGACTCGGCCACAAATTCATCTACATCACTCTTTAATCCTGGCCACCAAGATAGATCTTTAATATTATGATACATCCTGGTGCTACCTGGATGAAGCGTACATAGAACAATGAGCCTCTTCTAGAACTAACGTTCTCATATTATTTGCATCTGGCACAACTTCCCTACCATGATAACATATTGTCCCATCCTTAGATTCATGGAAGCCATCATGCTTCTCACTACCCAACTCTGCTCAAATTTGTTGTATTGAAGTATCATTTTGTTGCACATCTCTGGCTTGCTGACTCAATTTCAGCTTTACTTGTAATTGTGCCAACAGACACGCTAACATGGAAACCTTTAACTGTACATTCATATGGCACTAGGAGACCAACATGTCTCTCTTATGACATACTAATGCATTCAATTGTGCCTTCTCAGTAGATGATGACGAAGAAGACTTCTTACTCAAAGCATATGTCACTACATTTGCCTTACTTGGATGGTAATATATGGTACAATTATAATCCTTGATTAATTCCATCCAAGGTCATTCTCGCATGTTCAACTCTTGCTTTGAAAAGATATATTACAGGTTCTTGTAGTCGGTGAAGATATGGCACTTCTCACCATACAAGTAGTGTCTCCATATCTTCAAGGCATGGACCACAGTGGCCAACTCTAAATCATGCATCAAGTAATTCTCCTTGTGTTTCTTAAACTATCGTGAAGAAAAAGAAATCGCATTCTTATCTTGCATTAGCACACAACCTACACCATTCTTGGATACATCATAGAAAACAATATAACCCTTTCTTTGTTCTGGAAACACTAACACTGGTGCACTGGTCAACCTCTCCTTCATGATCATAAAAGATCATTGACATATGTCTTCCCAAACAAACGACACATCCTTCCTTGTTAACTTTGTTAGGGGTAATGCCACCACACTGAAGTTCTTGATGAACCTCCTATAATATCCTGCCATACCTAGAAAGTTGCAAGCCTCCATAAGTGTCTTTAGATGATCCCACTCTAAGACTGACTCCACTTTCTTTGGGTCTACACAAACTCCTGTAGCAGATATTACACGCCCTAGGAAAGCCACTTCCTTTAACCAGATTTTGCATTTATTGAATTTTGCATACAACTGGTGTTTCCTCAACAAGGTCAATGCATGGCATAGGTGTTTCTTGTTTTGTTGGCTATCTCTAGAGTATATCAAGATATCATCTATAAACACTACCACAAACTAGTCTAGATAGGGCCTGAACACCCTATTCATCAGGTCCATAAACATTGTTGGTGCATTGGTTAGCCCAAACGGCATAACCACGAACTCATAATGACCATACCTTGTCCAAAAAGATGACATAGATATGTCATTTGCCTTAATCCACAACTGGTGGTAACCCAACCTCAAGTTTATCTTAGATAATACTATGGCACCTCATAGATGATCAAACAAATCATCTATTTGTGGCAACGAATACTTGTTCTTAATCATCATCTTATTTAACTATCGATAGTCAAAGCATAATCTCATTGATCCATCCTTCTTCTTTACAAATAGAATGGGAGCACCCCAAGGAGATGCACTTGGTCTAATAAAACCTTTTTCAAACAATTCCTACAGTTGCTTTTTCAGTTCCTACATCTCAGCTAGTGCCATCCTAAATGGTGTATGTGCTATAGGTTGAGTACCTGGAACAAGATTGATCTCAAAATCAATCTCTCTAGGAAGAGGTATACCTAGGAACTCATTGTGGAACACATCATCGAACTCATGTACAACTGGCACTTCTTGAATACTAGGACTCTTTGCCTTGGTACCCACCACATCTGCTAAGAATGCATCATAGCCCTATCTCATCCTCTTCTCAACTATCATAGTTGAAACTAGAAATGTCATAAGAATCTTGCTATCACCTTGGAAGACCCACAAAACATCACCATCGACAAATGTTGCCATCTTGTCACTATAGTCCAAGATCACCCGATACTTTTCCAAAGTATCCATCCCAAGGATATCATCGAATATTTGCATATACAGTGGTAGGATTTCCACTTGAATGTTGGTCCTGAGAAGGAAAGAACACAAGACATACACACATCCTACAACTTGACATAACCAAAAAAAGGAGTTTCTTGATCAATATTATCATGTCTATGACTAACAGGAAAGAAACAACTAGCAATCACTTCTCTAGTGATAAAAGAGTGCATCACACCTGGGTCAATCAAAATAGATATAAAGCATGCAGAAGACAAATTAGAATGAAATAATTCCATCTGACATGTCATGACCCAAGGGTTAACGACTCCTTCCAGATGACTCATCGCATAGAATCGAGTCATCGTCTATCGTCGCCCCTTTCCTCTACCAGTGTGTCCTGAAGAACCAGCTTGTCGTGTCCTCTGCCACTATGTTGTTGTCGCTATTGTGACCCTTGCTGGCTCTGCCTTGACGATTGAGTCACCTCTTCATCCTTCACAGGGCAGTACCACTTAGTATGCCCCACCTGTCCACACTTAAAATAGGTTTTGCTCTTGTATCATGGCTTAGACGGCCCTGACACAGACACTGACGTTGCATTGTGAGATCTCACAGGTGGAAATCTATGGCCTCTACCTATACTCTGTGTCCACTGTGAGTGAGCACTAACCTTTTCTAAGACTAAGCTGTTGAGGACCTAGGCTTCTTAAAGCCTCTTGAAAATTGCCCTTGGTATTATAAAGGCCTTTTATTATCCTTCATCTCATGCTTCTCTATCACATACCTCTCCACTCTCCTAACTTATTCCACAAAAGTGGTAAACCTCTCTATGTTCTCTAAAAATGACATTGGATTTATCATCTCAGTTCTCATACCCTTCTCAAAGCACAGGATCCTCTCTTTGTCCATTGCATCTATATGGGGATAAAATCTTAGAAGCTCCATAAACTTAGCTTCATAAGCATCGATTGACATAAATCCATGTCAGATATACTCAAACTATACAATCTTCTCATCTAAATAAGTCTCCAAAAATTAATGACTTACGAACTCCCATCGAAGTTCTTCCCAAGTAATCACTACACCCGACCTTTTCTCCTCCTTTATGGCCCACCAGTGGCTAACACTCCCTTTCAATAGATATATAGCTTGTTTCACCTTAACATCTTCGAGGATGTTGAGGATCTTGAAGGCCTTTTCTAGCTCAGTCAGTCACATATCTGCATCATTTGGATCAGGAATACCAACATACTCCAACACTCCTATAGGTCAAAGTCTTTCAAAAGTCTTCCCAGAACCATATGTTTCAACACCTGGGATAGTTTCCTAGGTTGAGTTGTGGGCATCCTATACACTATGTGTGTCATTGTAGCCATAAATTGTCTAAACATTGACTGGAATGCAGGGTTGGTTACATTGGCTGGCTCAACTTGAGGCATCTCAGGAACAACATCAGCCCTTTCTTGCCTCCTAGCACCACCTCCTGGTGCAACAAAATTGCTCTCTGCAACATGTTCCTCATGTTCTCTAGACATCTTTTTTATCTCTTCTTCTTCTTCTTCTTCTTCTACTACATAAGAAGAAATGACTATAAGATATATTACAGGATACTAGAATAGACTCAAACCCTAATCATATGTCCCTATAGACTCAACTAACCTACAACTCTAATACAACTAAATTGTGATGCCCTTCTCCATAAAAAGAAAGATCACTCAAAACAAAGCATGGAATTATCTCTAACAAATAATTTACCACAAAACATAGTAAATTAAAACCATTTGCAATGCAATATCTCAAGCAGAAGTATTTCTTAAACAAGCCTTCAACTCAGACCATATGTATTCTATATATGCCCAAAATATGTTACGTGTCATGTTCAAAGGCTATCAAGCAACAACTGTTACATATTACAACCTATTTATATATACATGTTATTTCAATACACTAATGGCACAAAGCCAAAATATGTGTCTCGATATACAAAACAACAAAATTTCCCCAAAGACCTGAGAGTATAGGGACAAAACACAGGATACAACTACAAAAACTTTAGAAGCATATCTGAACTCTAATAGTTATTGCTCTCCTTGTTGCTCAACACATGCACCATGACCTCTACCTCCTTGTCCACAACCACCTAAAAAGTTGTGGAACCCATGGGGTGAGACCAACGTCCTAGTGAGAGATACAACTCTTTGCCAATGTCTATAATAAGAACAATAATATAATAGGACAGTTAAATAGAGAAGGTATTACTATTTGAGAAGTTTATGAAGTTACAACTGAGTAATAGAACATTTTATGTCTTTAGAAGGAATATGAAGAACATGCATAATTGTTACAAATTAAACAATACAAGAAATAAGCCATGGGGTCATCCAATGTGATTCATGTTTGGCCCTAAGAAAATATACTACATTGTTGTATTATCACTTTTATTATTATGAGCATTTGAGGTGTACCACTCAAATACAACTGACCACTATTTAGTCGAAATCAGTACCATAGAATATCTATGGAAGAGCCGGACTCCATGATCAACACCAGCACTACTCCGTCAGTTCAAGCCAGTAATGCAATGGCATAATACTCAAACTTCTAAACAACAACTTATAGTCAAAGCTATAGTCATGTAGATAGCAACTCATAGTCAAAGCTATGGTCCTGTAAAGCAACTAGTATGCCTTGGTACATGGCACAACACTAGAGAACATGCTCACGCATGGTTGTTCCATAATAAAGCATCATACGGTTGACCTAAGTGTTGAACATTGTCCATATTTTTATAATGACTTAACCATTCCATTCATATGTATCTAATATGTTTGTTTAAGATTGATTTCAGGCATTAGGTACATGAAAGGGATCAAATCACTCGAGTTCTATCTTGGCTTAGTTCAAGCAAAAGCAATGCAATTGAACTTTTATGAAAAACACTCCAAACCACCTTATAATATTTTTTAATCATTTGTATTGATGAAATGACTTGTAACTAAGATGAGAAAAATCAGAGACACTTAATTCCAACATTTGATCACTTAAAATTCATTTTGTAAAATTCATGTCAGGCACTTCATAGATGGATTTTGGAAATGAATGTTGATCGGTTGAGTTTCAATCTCACAGAATTTGATAGATCCCTCTTCAGAGCAAACTCAATTTAAGTGGATCGGTCGAGTTACCCCCATACAAACTTGATCGATGGTTTAAATTGAATTTGTCGCATAGTGTGATCGGTCTAGTTATCTTTATAAGAACTCGGCCAAAATGCACTATACGGAGAACACAGAAAAAGTGATTCTAACCGTTGAAGGGATGTAAAACTAAAAATTGTATCTGTTGCAACCCTCCAAATGGCTAGTAAATGTGTACAAGTGTTCCCACACTCTAGTGGACACCCCAACTATAAATAGGATCGGTTGTGTATTAATGATATTCGAGGTCCTTGCTATAGTTGAGTGCTTTTAGTCCACTGAGCCCCTCTCTCTCTTGATTACACCTCATTTCATTCATTATGAGTGAGATAGGATTCTTATGAGACATCCACATCATTGTACACTTGTGAGGCTCTAAAGCTATAACTTTCTCTGATCCCCTTTCTTAAAGACTCCATTGGTGAAAGCTTCTCCAAGAGAAGGAGAAGGAGAAATATTTTCATCCGGAGAAGAAGGTGCTCAAGACTACTCCAAGTGAAGGAGAAGATCCATGCAGAAGATCCAAGGATCTGGTGGGTAAATCCTCAAGGACAAAGACTCATTGCATGAAGGGGATGACCTTGGTGAAGGCATCCAACTGATTACAAGTGTGGGTAAGACCATTTTGAGTTAGGAGACTAGCTCTTGGATAGGTAATCCCTTGATTGTAAGGTTGTTGGCTCCCTTGGCCTAAATGGGAAGTTGGGTATCCTTATCCCAAAAAAGGAAGGTCATATGTTGTAACTTTTATAAGTGAATATAAGGAGTAGATATCTTAGAAATCATAGATCTTGACCTCTCTAGGTAGTGGACTAAATCTATCCTGGTTTAGAGAGTGTAACCACTCTAAAATAGCTTGTTCTCTTGATTGCTCTAATCTCTCTCATCATTGCTTTGTATGTTTCAATTGCTATCAAAATCACTATTTGCAATTAAGCTTTTTAGAAGTACTTGAAGGTAAAACGTTTTGTGCAACTTTTGAAGCTCTATTCTCCCCCTCTAAAGCCCTTAGATCCAACACATACCACTATGTCAACAATTTAAGGATATAGGGAGATATCTCCACTAGTACCCCTCATATTCAATAATATGCGCTCTGAGTTTCCCGTTGGAGTTACTCATTTCACCATCCAGCTAGATACTGACGTTGAAGATGGATTTATGGTATAGGTAAACTACATGGTTAGGGTTTCACTTGATTAGATATTCCAATTGGGTATCTTTTAATGCATCAATCAAGTTAGAATGTATAAACCCTAAACAAACTCTACAAAATTTAAGGGTAAGATACAACTTCAGAGGATATAAAACGTACAAGGTGAGAACTTGTCTCATCATCACATGAAACATGTATCACATCCATTACAAGGACATCATTATCATCTCATCACTTTGGAATATCAATCCCTCAATCACATCTCTAGAGGATTTCTCCTCAAACTGTACTCAAGGCACTTGTCAGGTCATTAGACCAAATCATATAACTCTTGCACATTCAATATCACAATATGCCTCAACATATACTCATAATCGCCACCCTGTATTACATAGGGATTAGGATAGAATTCTCATAGCTATGAGATTCATCTCACCTACAAGTTAGGGTTACACAAGTAGGGGAGAGAAAATATCATCATATAATAATGACATTCAAACAATATGAGCAAATGTATTTTACATCTCAAGATTAGGGTTTCATATCATCCCTCAACCACTAAACCATAATTACATCACCTCCCACATTGTTGGAGAATACTAGGGTTAAACACTATTGAGTATGATTAGTGATTCATATTCACCTCATCATATATATATTACACTATATAATGACTATGTACATACATGTGTATATGTGTCTTGACCACCCTAAACACATGGGTCTCGACCACTCTTAACACATGAGTCTCAACCTCTCATAACACAGGGGTCTCGACCACTCTCAACACATGGGTCTCGACCTCTCATAACACAGGGGTCTTGACCACTCTCAACACATGGGTCTCGACCTCTCATAACATAGGGGTCTCGACCACTCTCAACACATGGGTCTTGACCTCTCATAACACAGGGGTCTCGACCTCTCATAACACATGGGTCTTGACCTCTCATAACACAGGGGTCTCAACCTCTCATAACACATGGGTCTGACCTTACTTACCATACAAGTATGTTACGACCAAGACACACCAACTAAACCTTATTATAACCATATCACAACCTATGCTTATGTTGCGACCATGACACTATGTAACACCTAAATGAGGATTCGTGACCGAGACTACTCCAAGGCATCTCGCAACTGAGACTACATCAAGGGGTGTCACGACTGAGACTACTCCAAGGCATCTCGCGACTAAGACTACATCAAGGGGTGTCACGACCGAGTCACATGCAACATGGTGTTACGACTGCTACCATACCAAGGCACGTTAACCATTTAACCATAATGTAACGACCTCACTTTCCACATCTCCCAATTAAGGAAAGACCTTCAAGTTGAGAGTCATTATCTATATTCCCAAGGATCTAGATTAACAAATAATAAATAATAGAAAACAATTTCAATAATTTATGAATATTGTTTACAAAATGCTTACATGAAATTTCATTACCAGAATTGTACATAGAAAAGAAGTGTCTATCTAAATCCTCCTTACTTAGATTAATGTCTTCACATGGTTTCAACTTTATCTTCATGTACCCTTATCATGTATATCATCATATACCTAAAATGTTGTGAAACAAAACACGGTCAGTGTAACAAGTTATACTGGTATGTGGGGCAAACAAAATGTTCGCATATATTTGTAACAATATAATCCATCCAATCACATTGTATAACAAATCAAATTTAACATTTTCATCATGATCACCCAATCTAGGTTTATCCACCCTCTGTCATAACCCCTCAGGACCTCATATTGCAGTATTCACCGTCTTCCACTATCCAGGCGGGTGACTTCATCATGTCTCCCCCTATTTAGGTGGGTGACTTCATCATGTCTCCCCTTATCCAGGTAGTTGACTTCTTATGTACCCCCTATTCAGGTTGGTACCAAAATATGCCTTCCCCTATTCAATTGAATGGCCTTTCCATAGATCCAGTGGTGGCCTAGATTTGGGCTAGTAATGTCCATATATAATGTGATAATCATTGTCACTTTAAAGTTTGCATGGAACAAAATAAACAAGCAAGCATATATATCTAAACCATGCGAAGAAATCTCTAAGAAACAACGTGAAACTATAATTGAATATTCTTAGGCATAGCCACATACCTTTGCCATGTAGATTATTCAATTATACTTCAAGCATATTCTCCAATCAAGCAAACAAATCAAGCAATCATCATATAATCTCCACTACATAAATTCTAATGTGTCACCAAACATATTAAATACATTATACCCTACTCGGTCCAGATCTAGGGTTTAGGTTCTGGATAAGGAATAAGGGTATTAACCCTATTTCCATCACATATTTAACATCAGGCAAAACCTAGTTACTAGACCCATCTTATCCTTTCATTAAGTTCACTTAGATCAAATATGTTCATTAACAATGTAGCAAGATATGATCTTTAGCCCTAATTCCACACATCAATGATTATCCACATTAGCGACCCTAATTACCTTATCATTATTACCATCATTACATTTATTATCGTTATGGTAAAAAAATTATATAATAGCATAAAAGAAAGGCTTTTAATGTTTTCAACATTATAATACTCAAAACTAGGGTTTCCATGTGCTAATCACCACTTCATCATATGTTACCCTATTTTTAGAAGAAAAAAAGTCTAATTAGATCACAATTATATTTTCTTTGTGTTCCTCTTATTCTCCTAATCAGTTTGATATATAAGTTTGATGCATTTGGACATTCCTAGCATTTTTTATGAATTTTACAAGAAAAACATATTGTACCTTAAAATTATGCTACGTGGCCATTTGTGATTGGTCCACGTTATGCGGACTCAAAGGCAAGTTGTTAACTTGGGATGCTGGTTCAGGCATGTGGTTCACCTTTGGACCGGCTATCACTTGAGTGAAATGTTTTGGGTTGTTAGACCATCGTGCCTTATCAGACCGCCACTCCTTCCTCGTGTGGTCTACAAACATCATTTCCATGGAGCGACTTACACTGCCGGAGGTGCCACTACCAGTGGCCAAGAGGCCGCCCTTCATTGGCTCCGCCCACCATGGGCACCACCTCAACAATCATCCAGAACCCACTGTATACCATGGATGAAGGGATACAACCCTTCTTCTTCCTCCAGCGTCACCAACAAGTGTATATTCATCTGAACCCCAGCCAGCCTCCTCCGTTCTCATGTCGATGTCCATTTGTGCATATATCGTCAGATCTAAGGTTATCGTCCTCATGCTCGATTTGCACCCTGATTCCATCCACGTTTGCCACCACCCTCAGAGCTTGAAGTGGTTCGTACGTCGCTAGGTCGGCAGTTCAGACGCTGACTATAGCTTTTTTTGCAGTGAGGCAAACCTACCACATCCTCCTCTAACCTACTTCCTCCACCCAGTGGTGCACTGGCACCATTCCAAAAAGGAGCCACCCCCTTTCCACAGGCAGGGAGGCGATGCACCCAACCCTCCACTTGCAGCCGTGGTGGAGGGAAATCCTTCTGTGCACCGACGTCACCAATCATCTACCCAACCCCACATTAGGTTGTGGAAGGGTGAGAAAGAGGAATCCCTCGTAGCCGATTAGGAACCAGAGCATGGTTGCATGCTTCTCAATGGGATACAAGGTGAGATCCCATGGTCACAACATACATATATAGGTCTCATGCGCATCTCTAAGGCTAGGAGGAAGACAATAGGGAGAGTCCCCCAAAATTTCAGTTCTGATGCTATATAACCACAGGTGGGAGACCATTAAGGATCGTAGTACACTGATATGGAAAGCATTATTATACTTATTACTACCAACAAAGTATATATGTACATATCTCTTCCCTTTTCGTTTCTATTTTCACCTCTCTTCCAAAAGTGGTGAGACATACACATATTGGAAAGAATTAATTAAAAGCCTTCCTATTTTCATATTTTGTCGTCTCTTAGACTTTAAATCTCTTTTCCATGTGAATGAAACCTCCATCTTCCATAAAACATAGAATTGACAACATTAGATATAAAAGGGGAGATAATTAATACATTTCCAACTTATCTTTGCTCTTTGAGATTTATCAAAAAACTCTTTCTTTGATATTCCTTTAAATCAAAATAGGAACTCATTAATATAATCACAACTTCCATGTAATATGTTAGGATTTATTGGGATGTCAACACTTGTTCTTTTTAATCATTATTTAAAATCATCTTACGTAATAATCCTTTCTATAATTTTCTTCCTTTCCATTATTATTTCCAAGTATGCAAAGGTTAAAACAAAATAAAACTAATTGTTGCCTCAAACATTGTGTCGGAAGTAAAGGTTAGATAATTATCCATTTTAATTATCTAAAACACCATATATTTTATTTTCTCTTGGAAACTTACATATTTCTCCATATTTTGATTATGTAATATTTCCACAAGCCATTATTATTAATTCATGGACAAACTCTTATCATTTATTTAACTTGGTCCGCGATCACCCATGCTACAAAGGTGATTAACATAATGTTCCTTAAATAATATTATTAGAGACAATTATTTGAACAAACTTGTTTTATATTTATGTATTTTAATTTTATTAAAATTGAGGATATAACATATAAAGTGTTACATCCAAAACCCACTCATCCCTTGCCTTTTATGACCATGACACATCCTAAACATGTGTCTCAACCATCATAATTTGTCATATTGACCACAACATCAACCAACATATTAAGTAGATAAGTGGCAACGCTGCGTTGCGATCAGTATTGGGTGGGTAGCGACCAACCCTTAGGGTTTTCGGTGTTGCGGTCGAAACTTCCACCTATAAGGGTATCAACCAAAATGGATGTCCAAATGGTGTATCAACCCTAAGTCAGCCAAGTACCCAACTTCAGAACAGATCCAAACATGGTCAAAACAGATGAATAACGTCAGGGAATACCAAATGTCACCTAAGTAGAATTTCCCATTAAAGGGTTTTCATCAAACCCATAGAACATGATCATAAAAAGTTATCAAAAGAGTTATGTTTAAAAAGAGTTATGTTTAGAGAGAGAAAACCAAGATTCTTATGCATATAGACATACTCCAAACTTATGGTTATTCATGGTAAATGAATCATATATCATGTATCATTGTCCCGGTAGATGATGATCCAAAGAAATACACCAATATTTCAATCACCACAAAATCAAGTATAAAAATTTAGGGTTTATAAGAAGAGTAATCCTTTCAAGAATACTACAAGATTAAACTCTAAAAATTTTCATTCTTCCTACCACAAAGAACACATTTTAATATCTGAAATAATAGCATATGATTGAGTTTAAGATGCACATAATAGATGTGGGAAAAGTTATATAACCCGCATGATTTGGAGAGAACCTATCTCTCAATATCACAAGATACAAGAACTCTAACCAAGCTTAAACACTTTGGTCAAAGGATCTCCTCAAAAGATGAGAAATCCTTGGTCACAAAAGAGCTCAAGAAAGAGGGAAAACAACCCTAGGACAAACCAAGGAAGAAAGGAGAAAGAGATGAAATCATCCTCTCACTCAGGTTTCACCATGTCAATACATAGTCTATGACCCCTTATGATGAGGAGTTCCTCTCAAACGACCACCATGGATGATCCACAGTCTATGATCAAGGAGGAAGAAGAAGATGGATATTTCAAAAGAGGGGAAATGTGATAAAGAGTTAAGACCACTTACTAAGAGAAGAGTCTCCAAAAATCACCACCAAAAGGTTGATTTAGCACAAATCCTTCCTCAAGCAAGGTTGATCGGCCACCAAGGCTTCAAGATCAGACCTCTTTTGCTCCTGAAGCTCCAAGAATGATATCAAGGAAGAAGGTAGAGAGTAGGACCAAAAAAGTTGCTTACAAGTGAAGAGAAGGGGTTATATACCAAAAGGAGGGAAGTAAAGTTTTATGAGGTGTCAACATAATAGACTATCAAAGGACACATGCCCCCCAAGCAAACAGCCTTATCTCCACTCACATGCATATTTCAAAATGTTTATGCTTATCCAGGAAAAGTGTAGTGACCTTCAAGGTCGACTACTACCTTGTCTCGGTCGAGACACTTCTTTGCACTTGGTATCGACCAAACCCTTATTCACCATATACATGGTCGAGACTCTTCACAAGAGGACAAAATGTCTTAACCCACCCATCTCTAGGTCATCTCAGTCGATACTACACTACCTTGAGCATGTGTTGCAGTTTCTACCCTCACCTAAAAGTGGGGTAGTGTTCGCAACACTCAAACCCTAGCATAGTCACCATATTAACAGGGCAAACCCTAGAAACCCTAGCATCACCATGAGATCACACATCACCAACCATGATTCAAACAAGGTGCCTTATATCATAATCTTCTCTCTCATGATACTAAAGCACAAGAAACATTCTCAACATGTGACAATTTGCAAGATAATCCTTACTCATGGGTAAATTGCAACTTGGTCCAAAACAAGCATATATATATATATATATATATATATATATATATGTATGTATATATATATATATATATATATATGTATGTATATATATACATATATATATATGTATATATATACATATATATGTATATATATATAGAGAGAGAGAGAGAGAGCAAAGGTAGCTCAAACATTAATCAAATTGGACCAAAATGAATATATATACATGTCACATCTTATTAAGACATCTCACAATATTAAATTAAGGCTTAAGCATCTCATTATACAAGGTAAACACAACCAAGCATAAAGTTAGATTAGGGATCTTACACCTACCATGTCTTAAACTTATACACACATTAACCTCTAGATAGATATTACATGCTTCATGCCACTTATGAGCATCCACACATAGTCACGCATTGAACAAGTCATTGTACACAGTTGGATTTTATAATAATAAGAACATAATACTTATCATTATGCTAAAAACCAAAATATTGAACACGATAATCATTCATAGCATTAAGGATGCATTCTTAACTTTATTTGACATACAATAAGGACACCTTCTCTATGAGAATGATATGATCTCAGTGAACAAATAGGAGGTGTGTATGAATCTCATTGAGCAAACATAAAGTGTGTAGGTTGGGGTTAAATAATCCAAAAACTGAATGAAGTAGCTCATGTGGCACCAAACTTCCATAATCATTCATGAGATACGGTCTTAGTTGTACATATTCTTATTGTTATTTTATATGACCTTAACTAAGGGTTTATACAATATTCCTTAATCGGTCTTAATCATCAAAAAGGTATAACTGATGTGATCCTAAACATCAAAACATCATGTAGCAAATCTTAATAAGATGTAGGATATTACTACCTCCTACATAATTTATATGTCAGATCATATCACATACATCAAATACTTTGAACACTATATACAAGGAAAACTCATGATGTAGTATTATAAAATCAAGGCATGAACCACTTAACTCCATTGCAGAATTCCAAAATCGGTTCTTAAATCCTTTCGTCAAAAGCCTAATACCTGAAAAGATCAGGGGTGTTTCATGAACATCCATTAAACTTAAGACTCGTACTTTGTAGGTCGTGTTTGGGCTTCTGTGCCACTTTTGTGTACTAGATCATTCATCCTAAACTTTCGAGCCAGACACTTTTTTTGGGGGGGGGGGGGGTCTCATAATGCATTTTGAGATGGGCTCACATCCTCTATGTCTAAGACAATGTGCCTGCCACATCCCCGCCATACACTTTGTCATGGGACCCACAAATCAAAGGATGAGATGTCGTGGGACAGAGGTTGGCACAAAGGGTGGGTATAGATGATTTGGACCCTCTTGAGATTGGACTCACCACTGTAGAGTAAACCTAAGAAATAGATGCATGTTGGCAAGTCAAGTGTGTGCCATGCCTAACAGGTTGAATTATTGTTGCAAGGCTAACCCTTGGATGGAACTTCACACTATTAGGTGTGGCACAAGAATGACTTGTCAGCAGACGTGTGGTTATGAAGTTTACTTTGTCGGGATGGGTCCAATGTGACCATGCTTAGGAGGGATTCCTCAACATAAAAAAAAACATTGAATAATAAAATGAACATTATACACGTTCTGGTTAAATACACATTATGTCTATATTTTGACTTTTGTGTCATTAGATGGTGCGGAGTAAGTGGGGTCATATACTCATGTGTCACCTGAAGCATTTACCGAGAGGATTTCTATAATCACTCAAAACCTTTTTTCAATCAAAAGAGCTATTGACTTTTATAGCTGATTGGCTTATCGAATGGTGAATAGTTTGCCATATAAACTTTGCAGGATCCTCTCTGCGTGTTTAGAGCGTAATTTACTCTATAGTCCACACTCTCCCAACCTAAAAGTGGCTTGTCTTGCTTAAATGCCTTAGTTAGTTAACTATATTGAGATCAATATATCTATAAAATTAAATAGATAGGTACTATCCTCATAGCTTGGAGCAATACTTCGAACGTTCAAAAGTTGTGATCTCTTATATTTCATATCTAATGTCATTTGTAAAACTTTAACATGCATGATATAATATTGTTATAGCTCAACTACACTAATATTCTTAGCATGTACTTGTAGCTTATATAAGCAAACTAGAACACAAAATGGAATAGGATAATAGGAAAGACAAATAGCTGGCCCCTTCGGTGCACTTGTTGATTTGTCGCTCTACGACCGTTCGACGCCGTTGGGGAATCATGGCTCTCTTTTTTTATGCTTGAAAAACCCTCTCCATGTCCAATGTTGATGGACACATACGGTATTGCTTATTCGGCGGTGTCGCATTCGCAACTTGAAAGAATCACATGGTGGCGGGGTCCGCATAGCGCTGGAGGAGCGAACCTGGCGGTAGTACCACATGCCTCCATGGACCATAATTGATATCCCATGTGATGCCCACTGCCACGGTGCCACCGTCTGCTCTCGTTCGCCATTGGAGAAACCTTCCCTTTCTACCTATCCACGTTTCGTTCGGGTAACTGGAGACTGAGAAGCTCTGCCTGCTTCATTAATGTTTTCCTATTGGCATCAGTAGCCTTGAGATCCCATTACCACGAGATGCACATGCTGCTGTTCTCATATTGAAAAGAAAAAAAGAAGGGGTGGGCATCATTACGGAATAAAACCATATTCAAAGTGAGTTTCATAGGATTTCACTACGGAAGAAAACAGCCTATAATGATGTTTTTGTGCCGTTGCGACAACATAGACCACTTCATTGATTGATAGGCTTTATTTTTTTACTTCCGTAGTGAAGGATTTAACTACTATCTTAACCCAAAACGACCTCAATCTCCAATTTTCCTTAAAGTACTAAATGATAAACTTGACTTGTACGAAGTTTAACTCAAAACCGAACATAAAATCCATGATCGTATATATTTATTCAAATTACTGAATAAACAATGAGCAAACCATGTATATGAAAACTTACATTATTATAATCTTAAAGCGCTGAGTCAATGTCAAAGTTAAGAACTATAAATAAAAACAACTCAAATGACACATTTTCAAAAATTACCCAATATAACACAAGCAAAATTATAGTTTTGGAACACTCTATGGTTAGGATCGCCACATTATTTGTTTTCTTTAAAGCTGCTACCTGAGTTAGTTTCTTCATAGCATGCATAACTATAATTTTTACATTTCTAAAATCAATAAGATGTAAGATTCTGACCAAAATTTAACTAAGCTTTCGAACATTCTTATGTTGGGATCCATAGTAAACATGTATGACACCTAAAAGTAAAACTAGCTATATACCTAATTTCAAATATCGTTTTCAAACAGTATTATGTTGGGACTCACCCAGCCATTTAACAAGTCAACTCATTCACATCAGAATATAGAAAAATCCTCTATAATAGGGCGAAGTGTAATGCGTTTCGAGCACAATGCATACTACAAATTTCCGGATATTCAGTTTTAAATGTTTTGAGTTTAAGACAAGGTTTTCATGACATAAAACATCAAACTTCCACCAAGAATACTTCCAGGTTACCGTACTACACCACCGAACCAAGATGATCAGACGGTTAGCATGGAACGCGAATTGTTGGTATTTCCATTCTGATGCAATCATGATTTAGAATAAGAAATGGCCTCCTGGGTGAGTTGGTGCTGTATTTTCCGTGTTTCGTGAGGCTTCACTCTTCTAACCCTTCGTGTTGCTTGCCAGTAGTGCAAATGGAAATTTCCTACGAGAGAGCTGCTGAATCCAATCATGACTCCAAGTGGTTTCGAAGCAGTGTTGCCTTCTGGCGTCTACGATATTGGTTGGACTCTTGTGATCTGATTTTGTTTCCGACATATTTCTGATCCTTCCAGTTATAAATTAACTCAGTATACAGCTCTATGTGTTGAAACTTTTTGGCCGTTCAGATGAGGTTTATTCTGCATCCTTATGATCGATCGTTATGTAGAACAAGGAATGGTCTCCTTGGTGAGTTGGTTCTGCATTTGCCGTGTTTCGTGAGGCTTCACTCTACTAACCCGTCGTGTTGCTTGCTGCCAGAGATCTGCTAAATCCGATGATGATTCCAGCGGTTACGAAGCTGTGTTGCCTTCAGGGGTCTACGATATTGGTTGGACTGTTGTGATCTGATTTTGTCTCTAACATGTTTCAGATCCTTCCACGTATAAAATAAGCTCAGTACACGGCTCTCTGTGTTGAATCTTTTTGGCTCGAGGCTCAAAATAATTAAATAGTTCTTAGCGGGGATTTGGTGTATCCCATCATTACTGAATAAACAATGAGCAAACCATGTATATGAAAACTTACATTATTATAATCTTAAAGCGCTGAGTCAATGTCAAAGTTAAGAACTATAAATAAAAACAACTCAAATGACACATTTTCAAAAATTACCCAATATAACACAAGCAAAATTATAGTTTTGGAACACTCTATGGTTAGGATCGCCACATCATTAATGTTTTATGTCCCACATTAAAAAAACCAAGGACACGTGACAGTGGAGATGCCTAGCCGTCGCTGCAGTATTTGCAACACTTAAAAAAGATCCGGGCTTGGGAAGGGTGGGCTGATTATTGGACTGGGCTGTGCCCAACCTGACCGATACATGAATTTAATGGGCCATGCTAAGGGCGACGTACACTCCTAACACTAGAGGACCCAACGCACCAAGCGTAGACATGCAATATCAACAAAATACATGTAGCTTTGGACTTTGATTTTCGAACTTTTGATTTTATTACATACTTGCATAGTTAGTTAACATACATTGTACTTCGAAGTATGTATGTTTATAGTCTTAACTCCAGATAAGTGTGCACTAACTCATAGTTAGTACAATTTGAGTGAGTTGTATTATCTTAAGATTTGTTTTGGTTAAAGAATATAACCACATGCTTGATTTTTACTTTAAGAAAATACAAACTTAGAAACGTCAAACCACTTCTTTTTCTACCACCGTAGCTTAATATATATTACTATGACATATTCCTCATTTCACATTTTCATTGCATTCAAATTGTAATGCCTCCTTATTATTCCTACCCCCCCCCCAAAAAAAAAAGGAAGAAGAATAATAACATCGGTGGGGCCCATACTCACAACTCTACATTGGGTTGGGTTGTGGGCCTTCAGTCCCAAATTTCTTGAATGGTTATTCTAGCTTCTCAAACTTTTGCTTAAGTTCAATAATCATTTTTTCTACGAAAGTGAAAGATGAATGCAAAATTAGAATAGAAGATCCTTTGAGATTTACTTATTCTAGATTTACTTGTAGAGGAATGGTGGGAGCCTTAGAGGAGGTTTGAATGGCGATCAGCCAGGTGATCCACTGGCAAGGAAACCTAGGGCTTTGTCGGTATCAGCCGCTACTGGAGCGAAGAGGATAGCATCTTCTTCACCATGGGTGGATCTCTTCAATCCAATGAAGCATGAAGAGACGGGAGGTAGCCATCTCGATACTATTCCATTAGAGTTCTCAGAGGGGAAGCTATTGTATCCACAAGCGGAAGCAGAGGAAAATGTGAAGAAGTGGTGGAATCTGGTCACTAGCTACGTCATATATCTGAAGGTCCATCTTCCTAGATTGGAAAAGCATTTGTCCTAGCTGTGGAAGGTAACTAGAAGGATTAAAATCTTGGCTCGACCTCATGGCTTCTTCATAATTAAATTTTCAAAACCTGCTGGTATGATGCGCGCTCTAAAGGATGGCCTGTGGTTCATTAAAGGTAAGTCCCTTGTTCTGAAGCAATGGCAAATTGGATATCATTTGGAGAAGTCTAGTCTTAAGGAGATCCATGTCTGGGTTCGTTTGCATAACATTCCTTTAGAGCTTTGGGGCAAAATGATGTTTTGCATACTTGTGAGTTTACTTAGTAGACATATTGATGTAGATAGAGATACAAAGTATGGATCTAGAATTAAATATGCTCACATATATGTGTTGATGTCTATCGATTTCCCTTTTCCTGAAACTATTGAACTGATTAGCGATCTTGGCATTGAACATATTACCAAAATTAAGTATGAATGGGTTCCAAGGAAGTGTGTTGCATGTGGTTATTTTGGTCATAGAAGATATGTGTCTGAATCAGGTTCATGCTCATGCTCAATCAAAAAAACCCTCTAAAGAATCCTTGTCTCAGAAGATATGGGTTTAGAAGACAAAATCTATGAACACCAATGGTGGAACTATCTTTCTGTGAATAGCATAAATAACTGTAATATTGATGCTACTTTGCCTATTCAGGATGATATTGGCCCCCGCGATGTGGATAAGGATCTAACGGCTATTAATTCTAGTAAGGTAAAGAATATGTTGGAAAGTCATATTTCTATTCAGTATAATCCAACAATGTATTACATATGCCCTTCATTCTCTAT
The DNA here is from genome assembly GCA_963693085.1 of Alisma plantago-aquatica. Classification (NCBI taxonomy): domain Eukaryota; kingdom Viridiplantae; phylum Streptophyta; class Magnoliopsida; order Alismatales; family Alismataceae; genus Alisma; species Alisma plantago-aquatica. The sequence goes on along the minus strand of OY856413.1, from coordinate 764,302,608 downwards.
TGGGAGAGTTTCTACATGCAATGAGGATTATGTAGAAGGAGTGTATATGAAGGAAAGGAAAGTCAGTGAGTTGTTGAGTATTCTTAATGAAACGATTGTTTCTCCTTTGGGGGTCTTGTTGGCTTCTACTCCCAATGATGATAAAGGGTTCCAACCTGTAAAATCAAAGTCAAGATCCCCACCAAAATGAATCATAAAAACAAAGGTAGATTTCCTTTGAGTCAAGGATAATTAACATCCCTATGAATAAGTTTCAAGAATTGGAATATCTTAATGGTGATGATGATTGTATTATTACTTGGGCTAGAAGGGCTCTAGCCAACCCTAGTGCTAATGAATGATATCATGTCAGTTACTTCCTAAAATTTTGGGGGGTTAAAAAAAGTTGACCACAAACATAGGATCCAGGAAGAGTGTACTAGGGTAAAGTTTCTTATTTACAGCATTCTCAAAACTAGGATTAGGAGGAAGATAATTGTGAAGGTCATGTAGAAGATGTGTCCAAAGATCAGTTGTAATTCTAATCATGACTCTCATCCATTGGGAAGAATCATCATTGTATGGGATCATAATGTCATTAATGTTTCTATTATAATGAAATAGACTATTCTATTCACTATCAACATTCACAAGTTGTTTTCTCCTTCCATTTTACTATTGTATATGGCCATTACGATGATAAAAGAAGAATTAATCTTTGGATTACTTTGAGAAATATTTCTATTAATATGAAGTATCCTCGATTCATATGTGAAGACTTTGATTGTGTGAGACTCTCTTCTGTTAGGTCTAGGAGGTCAAATATGTCTAGCCAATCTATGAGAGATTTTATTTTCTTTATGGATAATGTTGCTTTGTATGAGGCAAATATGAATTGTCCATTCTATACTAGGGACAATAGATAGAAAGAAAGAAACTCCGCCTCTTCTAAAATTTATAGAGTTATATTCAACAACTATTTTTTCTAGAATGGACTAACTATGTTGGTGAAATGATCTGCTATTTATAATGGCTACAGGATTTTACGTTTATCTCTTACTACAAAGGAAGGAGAATGAATATCCCTTTTAAGCTTATAAACTCATGGACAGAAGGGTCACACATCAATGTTAAGGGTTGTCCCATGTATAGGGCTACAAAAAATTGAAACATGTAAGACATGAACTGATTATCTAGAATAAGAACTTTGTTGGTAATATTAGCGAGGTTGCTACATGTCCCGAAAATCAAGCTCTGAAGGCTCAAGAAGATGTTGGTCTGAATCATTTTGACTCTAAGCTTCAGGATATTGTTGTTGGATCCAGAAGTAAAGTTTTTGATGCTATGAACACTGAGGAATCTCTTAACATGCAAAAGTCCAGATGACAATGGTTAAACATGCACAACTAAAATACGAAATTCTTCTATTCTTTTTTACATATTAGAAGACAAAGGAACTCGATTAATATCTAATCATTGATGGTGCACAATTAAATGATCAAGGGGTTATTAGAAAGCATGTACTGACTATTACTTGAATCTATTTACAAAAAAATTTGATATGAACATGAAATGGGATGCTAAATTGTCTTTACCCGCACTTTTAGATAATCAGTTTAAGTCCATCTCTAAGTTTGTGATAAGAGAATAAGTTGATAGAGTTGTAAAGGAATCAAATGGTGATAAGGCCTAGGGCCTAGATGGTTTTAACATAAAACTCTGTACGGAAACTTGGGACATTACTGGTGATGACACATCCAAGGATGTTTTGAATTTCTTTGTAAAAGCTCAAATGCTAAAGGAGATTAACAGGACCTTTGTCACTGTTATTATCAAAGTTAAGATGCCTCATATATTATGGATTAGAGACCTATCTCCCTTTGTAATAGATTAAGAGATGTTTTACCATCCTTAATTAATAAATGCCAAGCAGATTTTGTTAAAGATAGAAGGATATCAAATGTTATCATGTTATCTAATGAGCTTATTAATGACTTCAAAAATCCCAATGGTACTTCAAAGTTCTATCTTAAATCTGATATTACCAAGATGTGTGATTTTGTAAGATGGGACTACTTTCTTGATATTCTAAAATTTATGAATTTCCCCACCTTCTACACAATTGGATTTTTGTTATTCTTAAGACTACTAGCTAGAAGGTCTTGGTCAATAGTGAGCCTGCCAATGCTTTCAATCCTTTGAATGGCCTTAGGCAAGGTGACCCGCTTGCCCCCCTTGTTTTCATTCTATGCATGCAAGACTTGCGGCCATTGTGAATTTTAATTTCATACAAAGTTTTGTCAAACCATTACAGGCTTCCAAACACTTCCGTATTGTGCATACCATTTTTGCGGATGATCTAATGGTTTATGGGGTTGCTAATTATACGAATGCAAGATGTCTAAGACAAATTCTAAATGACTTAATCAAGGTCTCCGACCTTGCTATCAACTCGAATAATATTCTTTTTTACCTTAATAAGAATGCTAAGAGGGAAGATTTCTTGAGTGATATTTATATCCAGGAAGGTACTTTCCCTTCAAAGTACCATGTTGTACCCTTAGTCTGTGGCAAACTCACTAAAATCCTCTACAATTCACTTATTGATAAATTGAAGACTAAATTAGATAGTTGGGGAAGTAAGCTTCTGTCTCTTACAGGTCGTGTGGAACTTGTAAAATCCACTTTGTCTACCCATAGTATATATTGGATTGTTGTGTTTCCCCTATCAAACTTGGTTATTAATGAGGTGGATAGAATATGTAGGAAATTCATCTGGAGAGAAAAGGAGGATAAAAAAGCTATTCACCTTGCCAGTTGGGATAAGATTTGTAAAACCAAGAATGAAGAAGGATTGGGTAATCAAAGTACTGAATATTTAAACAAAGCTGGTCTTTTCTTTAACTTTTGGAGTGTTTCTACAAAAAAGATAACTTTTGGGTTAAGTGGGTACATGAAAAGTACATCAGGGAAGACTCTATTTGGAAGAATATTTATAAACCATAGTATTCATGGTTATGGAGCAATATTATGAGGGTTAAGATGAAGTTTCATTTCATACTGCTTTCAAAGTTGGAAACGGAGGAAAACATCTTCTCTAAAGATATTTATGGTTTTAGGGAATTCCTTGAAGATGTTGTGGATACTAGATTGTGTCTTATGTTGGGAAGAGGGGTGTTTATAAAAAATTAATTCTATCATTTCCAGTGGCAAATGGTCTTATCCCTAACTCCAGAAGGCTGGGTCTTTTTATGTCTTTTCTTAATTGTAATGTGATTATTACTAAGAAGATCGATTGCATTCTTCTTAATGGAAAAGATAGTATTAGAATCAGAGATACTTAGAGATATTGTAGAAAGAGATCTCCTATTTTGACTTGAGAGAGATGGTTGTGGAGGAACAAGGGACCTCAGAATTTCAAGTTCTTTGTTTGGAAGATAGCTATATATAAAATTTCAATTATGAATAACCTTAAAAAGGAGGGATATGTTTCACTTCAATTTCTTCGATGTGCAGAAGCTTGGATGAATCTAGTGATCATATTTTCTTTAAATGTCCTATGTCATATGATATCTAGCTTAGAGTTGTTGATAAAGGGTTCACTAATAAAGTCCATAGGTTCTTTGATTATTCTAAAGTTTGGGAGTAAACTTTCTTTCATTGTTACCATCTGCATCCTCTACATCATCTGGTGGTATAGGAACAAATTCTTTTGTGTGATTCCATTATTGAACTAAATGGACTTTGGTTCATTATTAATATTGAGATCATGGTGCTTACTCTCTAAGGTGTTTTTTCGGGCATGTATGGTTGTTTTTCCTTCTCTGAAGATTGAAGGTCTATGGAAGTGTAGTTCCTCAGTAGAGGTTTTTCCCGACCTGATGTAACAGTACCCTCAGTAATGCATGTTATGCTTTTCTTCTCTATTTATGGGACTTTCCCCTTCTTTGTATTGATATTGCATATCCTTCTTATCTCCTTCTATATATAGGTTGTATACGTCTCTTTACTTTCTTCCTTTCCTCCATATAGCCCATCCCCCTCCTTTTCTATACTTGTATATAACCTAGACTATGTTATGCTATTTTTTCTAGATGTGGTGTTGAAACACCAATAATTAATAAGGGGAGTGACACACTTGTTTGACCCAAAAAATACAAGTTTCAACTTCTTGATTAAATTAGAGCATGGTTATTCACTTGTGCATATGGAAATGTTGACAGAATTGAGAATCAACATAAATTCATGTTTTTGAAATTTATATAAACCTTATGTAGATTTTATAACAATTCGGGCATGACCTACTCATTTCTTTGTATTTAAGATTTAATAATCTTTTAGTTGGATCACATTGATGTGGTGTATATTGCAAACTTAAATTCATTGGGGATATGAAACTCCTAGATTTTTCCAAAACAACAGTATGACAATACCAGCCATAAGCGGGCGAGTCTTATCATAGTATTATTTAAGATCAAACCCAAAAGGACAATGTTTTTATAAATTGATTGATTGATTTAACTAAATTGGGAAGAGTATTTAACCCAAAAGGTGGTTGATTGATGATTTTGCTAAGTACAAGAGTAATAAGACTAAATTGAAGTGAAAATCCTTGATGGATGAGAACATTAGGATGAATGGGTTTCATAACCATTGCCTATGTTCACTCTCTAACTACATCACAAACAAGCATCAAAAAATAATATTAAGGTTGGGTGAATCCCTCTTTTGGTGTTAAGATTAAATTGAGATAGTTATCACTCTATGCTTGTTTTTGTGTTATCTAAATATCATATATCCATTGCCTCAGGAAACTCATATCTAAAGTTCTCTTCAAGGGTTATACAAAAAACAACATCCTAGATCCTGGGTTCAAAGTTCTCAACATCCAGTATCATGGTAAAAATGTAAACTTGTTGATCAGACAAGCATACAAGCATATAATGATGGATTTTTAAATGCAAAGGATTTATACAAACTTAGATGTAGTAAGATAATAAAATCAGGTAGTGGGGCTACTCCCCACAATGTAGTGTAAGAAACTACTCATCTCCTCATGGTGAGATTAGGAAAGACAAGGGAAAAGAGAGAAATAGTCGTCATCTTGGTTGGTAAGAACAATGCAACCTTGGTATGTGCAACAACATGCTCTATGACCATCAATACATTTAATCAAATGCACTCAAACTTTCCCATTTGTGTACTTTTAGTGGTCACCAATGGCTATTCTTATCACATTTTTTTACCCACTCTTTATTAAAGGTGTAAATGGTGAAGCCATGGTGTGGGTTTGGCCATACCCATAACCAAACCCATTTAACTTAGTGGGTCCAGTTCTAATTCTATATATACATAATAAAAATCTAGACCCACACGACACCCAAACCCATAATAATAGTAGGTATGGGGTGCAGGTATGTGACTAAGTGGTTCCATACATAACATCATATTCTTTATGTAAAAAGGTTGTGGTTATGTTCTATATATTTTAATACAATGATATATTTCTATTATATAGATATTAACATGCAAGCTATATTGAATTATGAAAAACTTTGCAGACTGAAGATTAGGTGAGTTAATTTTTACATATTTATATTCATCATTGTAATGTTTTAATTAGGTAGAATATCATGTAATTATTTTGATTTTCAATTTGCATTTGTTGCCCATGATTGTAATTAGAATAGTTAATTTAAAACTTGATGACTAGTCTCAGCCTTGTTACAATTAGAGTAGGATATAATTTTAAGTATTCTACTAATTAGACTAGTAAAGTATGATATAAATAATGCATCATTTAAGTAGTTATTTATGTATAGAGGGTGCACTGGTCTTGCGAGTTTGGGTCCAAGCATACTAATTAGTGGACCTTCTTATATGTGGGTCCAAGGATATTAGGGTCCATGGTATGCAAGTACAATAATCTAGACCCATGATAGGTTTTTAACAGGTCTGGATTTGAGGGTCTGTGATTCTACCCATGCCCATTTACATCCATATTATATATCACCATATAATATAGGAGGATGGAAATGAGGTCTTTGGTTTTAAGTTTGTTCTCGACCAAACATCCAAGAACTATGTTTTAGTCTATGTTATTTTCTCTTGATTTTGATGAAGTATATCATAAATTTCTAATGTCACCTCCCAGTAAACTGTGCTAACGCTAAAGGGAGATATTTTGATGCCTGCATTCTTAAAAATATCCTCTGATGGGTTGTGAAACACAAACTCATACATCATGTTTTCACATGCCTTGTGTGGTATCTAAACACCAAGTAGAGACATCCTCTTGTAATTTTTCTTATGCTTACTGGTAACTACATCCTTGTATTTGGCTGGCAAGGGCACTTTGCTTAACTTGAAATTGGTAGGCACAACAACGTTTGTCATTGTTTATCATATATAAGATGGTTTGATATGGTGGTTGTTGTACTCGGCCTGAAAAATCTCATTGGATCCTATGGTCGTCAAAAAATAGAGAAATAAAAAGAAAATATTAAATAGATAAATCTCAAGAGTCACCACACAGTTTTTTTTGTAAAATAAAGAAAAATAGATGTTACTTTTTAAATTAGTGAGAAAACACACAATAATTTGGACTCCATCCAAGGGTGGATAAGAACCGTGTGCATTAATTTAGAGATCAGACATGACAATCTATTTCAGAGTGGGGAAGGTTTTCATGTCCCCATCTCTCTCGATAATTGTATTTCAACATTCTTAGTCATCTCAGATGAAAGCAGTTGAGATTGAGGTAATTGTTGTCACTTTAAAGTGATTTTTGTGTTGAAGGACCTTCTGGGGTTGAGATTGTTGTCACTTTTTCATCATAGCCCTGAAGGTCCTAGTTTTTAGGCTTGTTGCGGTCCCAATCACCTTAGGACCTCCCACGTTGGATATCCATCATTGGCAGTCAGGAACGATGTGTAGGAAGAGAGAGTGATTGATTCAGTAGGGCAATATCTTAGATATTTGAAAATTATATGCAGATGTTAGCAGTTATGAATATGGCATATCAGATAAAGTAACAGTTATTGATATCGATATAGCAAAAAATGTAGCAGTTATTGAATAGCCTATGGGTGCTAACAGATTATTTGGTATTAGAGGATGGCACCGTTGATCACATGTAGAAAATAAAAGATGGAGGTAGTTTTCTCTCTAGCTTTAGTAGAGAAGAAATGGGGACGAAATTATAGAGGGTGTGGGAGTCTATTTATAGTAGGTTTTAGGATTTGGGGTTTCTGACTAGAAGGTTCTGGAAGAGGTGATGGATTGCGCCAATGCCCCGTAAGGCCTGGCCCATGTATCGTGTCCATCCACCATGTGGCATTAGTGCACCCGCTAAATAAAGTTGATTTTTTAATTTTTGGGACTCTTCATGAGAAAATCATTGATAAGGCTAATTTCAAATAAAATTCAAATAAAATAATGAAGGATAGAGAGAAAAGGCAATAATTTGGGATTATCATTCATTATTATCCAAAAGATATGTATTTTTTGTGTGGATAAAGGAAATTGAATTGTCTGTGGGGGGAATGGAAATATATTATTTGGGATATTTAACTAGGCAATTTATTAAAAAAGTCTTATCAAAGTGGTATTGATGAGAAAATTACACTTAAGTCCAGATAATAGATTTTCTTTGCAAAAAGCCTCAAACCAATTAAAAGTGGGTTATAAGGATGGATCAAATAGGCAAAAAATGTGGGGAAATATGGAAAAGGATTAAATGGAAAATGTGGAAAAATATAAAACATGGAAATTGGAATGAACTCCATCATTATCCAGAGAATTAATATGTATCATGATTTTTCACTGGGTCAGTAAAAATGGGGTGTCAATAATTATACCCTCTCAAGGAAAGGTTTGAGATAAGAGTGAGAATTGCATGCATGAAACAAGTCTGGCCCACATTTTTGGTCACAAAAGGCCGAAAAGTTTGGAGTTGTCAAGGATGTTCTGACAAACCTTATGGAGGGTGTAAAGCTTAAATGGTGTCTTTTCCTTTCTAAGGATGAATTAATGAGGACAAGATTGGGTGTAAATAATTTCTCCAAAGTGAGGATAGCCTTCATCTTAGGCAATTACATGTATCTGATCAATCATTCATTCCGCTAGATTTTTGGTGAGCCATAAAAGGTTTTTCAGTTGAAAAAGTGAATCTCAACATTGCTTGAGTTCTTAAACTAGTACATGTTTGGTTCTCCCACTAGCTCATGCCTTAGTGAGAAAAGGCAGATGTGAAAAAGAGGATAGGATTTGTGGTTTGTCAGAAATATTTAAAATTAAGAGTCTGTAATCATTGAGGATCATGGAAACTATTTGAATGTGAAGATCTTAAAAAGTAGTCATTGTCTCTCCTCTTTCTACGCATTTTATTTTTAGTTTAATTTTTTATTTTTGGTGAATGGACGACGATCGTAAAGGATAAAATTGGGTGATTTTTCATATCTGCAAAAGGGATTTGATTGCTCAAGATTGAAAATTGGGATGCTAGAGAAGTTCTTATATAAGGTGACCATTACAGATAGTGATTTTGTTGGTTAGTTTTCTGATCCCTAGAGGCAATCTCATAGGATAAGTTCATAGTAAGAGTGTTAAAAAAATTAAGATTGGGAACTATGAAATTATTCGATGATTAGGTGGTCTCCATGATGTATCCTCCCACTAATCCTCCATCTATCCCCTAAATTGTCGATGAGATAATATCATCAACTCTAGTTCTCACTTTATTTGATCAAACTTATTTAAACTACATCCTTACTTAGAAAGGATCATCACATATGGAAATTACAACATATGTGATCATCTAAAAGTTCCTACCAAATGTAGGGATCAGAAATCTTGATATATGTTTGGACATGATTGGAGCTCATGGTCTTTACTTCACAAAGATTTACAAATACAAGCACATGATTGGTTTATTAGGACCTAAAAAGATTTGGAAATATGAGCATAGTATTGGTTCAGTTTTATGTCATTCTAAGGGACCATAGATTGATTTTAAAATGAAGGAGAAAATAGTTCAGTTTTAGGTCATGAGCTAGGTCATATATGGGATAGCATACAAAGTTCTAGATTTAGAGTGTTTATAGTTTTCAAAAGTGCTCAAGATAGATAACGTTGGACACCATGCAACATTCTAGATATATTGTGGCCTGTAAGACCAGTGACTTCAGCGGTTAGTTATCTAGTCCTTAGAGCATCATCCAACCATTTGAAAAGTTCAAGGTTGCTTGTTAGGATCTTTGAAAGCCTCATCTTTGTTGTTCTAGTTATTTGAAAGGGATCAAGATGAATGATATTGGGAATCAAAAAAATATCATTGGTTTAAGGTGGTCTTTATGACCAGTGATTATAGCAGGTTAATCATGTGTTCTTGAGAGCATTTACAATTCATGTAGGATAAAATTCATGGGAAGAGTGCTAAAGGAGTTAAGATCAGGCATCAAGTGATTATCTAGAACTAGGGGAGGCTCAATGATGTGTTCCTTATTGGTCTATCATCCGTACCCTAGAGTGTTAATGAGAAAATATTTATGACTTTCTAGTTCTCACATGATTTGATCAACCCTCTCTGAACTACATTCCCACTAGGAATTATTCATTCTTGAAGTGATATTGAGTCTGATTATATATGAAAATATAAATCTCTCATCGAAGTCTCAGAAAAATGAATATGAAAATGCAAGCACATGATCATTTGAAAGTTCCTAGCGGGTGTAGGAATCAATATAGCATTAACATGTCATTTGAAGAGTTTTTGTTGACTTGTTGTATATAGCTCATGGCAATGTGATCTTTTGACCCATGAGTTTGAACGTCGGAATCGAAATCACATGTTCCTTGATGAGATCTTGAATAAAGACTTGTTGGACAGTTGGATAAGGTTCTGCAAATATCGAGATCAACAAGTTTGTGAGAAGTCTGACTCTTATGAGATGGGTGCTATAAAGGACACAAATCTACATGGTCTTGTTTGATTATTAAAGCTTATTATTTGATTTGCTGAGTAAAAGCATGGTTTTTGGTGGTGATTCCCCAGACCCCAGTACATTTATAATTTGATTAATTAGTTTTATTTCTACACTTTTTAATTCTCTTTTAGTTTTAATCAAACTCACACTCAATCAGAATTTTCTTTTTGTTCTTTGTAATTGGTTTGAATCAATGCTTAAAAATTGTCGTCTCTTGGGATTGATATCTTCTCTACTCATTCAATCCATTTGTTCGCAAATGTTTTGATAACTATATATGTAACATCCCTGACCTGGGTTATGAACTAACCCTAGGTGTTTTGCCTAATTATGTAATTAAATGCTTGTGATTATCTTTTGGTATGTAATTAAAACTCCTGAGGAACATATGTTTCCATTTATGTCCTTTTTAAACAATGTTGTAGTATTGTTTTGTAATACAGGGACCTATGTGCAAATTACCCAATTAGAGGGGTTAACTTGCAAATTTCACATATCTAGATGTTCCTCTAATAATGAGACATCATGAGAATGTACATGATGAAGTATGATGGATTCTCCAAGCTTGGGCACCAAGATGCAGCTTGTGGAGCAATCCTTGTGCTTAAAACCCTAATTTTGGTGTAAAGTGCAATTTACCCAAAATATGGGGTGCAACTTGTAAAATACACCTTCTAGAATATATTTTATGACTCTTGGCATCATTTAGAGTAAAAATGATGAAGAGGGCACTTTAATTGAATAATTAAATAAGAAAGGCAACCCTTGTAATTAAATCACCAAGTTGTAAGCATAATAACCCTTTTATATGTGCAACTTAGTAAGAAGTTAGTTTTCTTTACCTTTAGACCTTGGATTTAAAATGAGTTTTTACCTAATTATGGGAGAAGGGACGTGCCTAAAGGAAGGGGAGGACCTAGATGAGAAATGGAGAAACTAGTTGTCCTTATGTTGAAGTTTTACCCAAAGTACATATACACCTTTCTTTGCAAACCAAGGAACCGTTTCCTTCACTTCCTCACTTATCCCCTTGCTTGGACCGACTAATGCAGAGCTCTGGAATAGAGGATAACGGCTAAGGAGTTCTAGGTAAGATTTGATCCTCATCTTTCTCAGATTCATGGAGGAATTCATGTTGCAAGGTTGGTTCTATGGTCTTTCTTACTTGGTTCCTCTTTCTAGCCGACCTTTCCCAACCAATTCTTGGAGAAACGACCTTTGCCAGCCTGTGGAGCTCAAGATGCCATTAAAGGCTTGGAAGCTTGAAATCTTGGAGCTCTAGGAACGACCTTAAGGCAGGTTTTATAACTCTAAACCCTTTTTCTTTGTTATGCATCTTTTTTCTATGTGTTACTTGCTAGTTCTTCCTTTCCCCTACCTTCTCTTGCATTCTTGCAAGAAAAACTGTGAAGAACAGGCCTTAATCTTGAGGTAGAAGATGATGGGTGTTAATTCCAAAGTTAGTCCTTATCTTACTTTACCAAACGATCTTCCACCTTTGGTCTAAACGGTTTGCAAGTCCGTTTGAAACCAAACGGTTTCAAAACTGTTTGGATTCATGCGGTTTGCAAGACCGTTTAGATTCAAACGGTCTCCAAGACCATTTGGGAGGTTTGACCATGCATTTACCATTTAGAGGTCTTCTGAACACATTATGAATTAATCATCTACAAATAATCATCATCTAATTGCAAGTAAATCCCAAGTTGAAGGCACTTTAATCACCTAAACCCTAATCGGATCCAATTGCTGATTTTATGGACCAATTATGTTGAAGTTTGGGTTGAGTGGCCCAAACGGTTTCAAAACCGTTTGGGGATCAACCAAACAGTCTCAAGACCGTTTGGTGACCACCCAAGACCGTTTGGAGGTCTAGGGTTAAGGTAATTTTATCAATTGAAGGTCCAATCACAATAGGTTGTTGAAATAATTAAAAGTGCTGATTTGTGATTTAATTAGGGTTCAACCTTTAACAAATTGACTTAGTTTTTGGTGTGACTTTGGGCAAACGGTCTCAAGACCGTTTGTAGGATGTCCAAATGATCCCAAGACCATTTGGGCCAAGTCATGTCCCAATTGGGTGATAGTTGATGGGATCAACTTCAATTAGACTCATGTTGATGGATGTTGATGGTTGATCGTTTATAAACCCTAATTCAATTGGTTCCAACCCTAATTGGCTATCAATTGAGTGTCAATTGAGTGTCAAATTGGTTAAGGATAAACCTAATTGGCTCAATTGATAAGTGGTTAACATGTATGAGACCAATTGAGGGGTTCAACATTGAAAACCCTAATCGATTACAAGTGTTGATGCACTTTTTAGGTCCATGTGGTTTTGAGCCATTTGGACCAAACGGTCTCAAGACCGTTTGAGTCCAAACGGTCTCAAGACCGTTTGGGACCAAACAGTCTCAAGACCATTTGGGGGTAGACGGTCTCAAGACCATTTGGGACCAAACGGTTTCAAAACCGTTTAGACTCATGCGGTTTCAAGGTTGATTTGATCAAACGGTTTCAAAGTCAATTATGTCCAAACGGTCAACATGATCAAACGGTTTCAAGACCATTTAGGGGAAAATGGTCTTGAGTGTGACCTAGTCCATGCGGTCTTAAAAGTCAAAATTACCAAACGGTCAACCCTTCCAAATGGTTTCAAAACCGTTTGGAGGTTGAAGTGTGAAACTGGGACTTTTAGGGTTAAGATTGTTTAATGCCTTGAAGGCTTAGATGGTTCAATGGTTGTTTAACTCAAACCCTAATGACACCTAAATACATTAAGGGGTTAAGTAATTAGTAGATTGACCCATGTTATGGTTAATGGTGAACAGTACCAATGTACCCTTGAAGGGTTCAAGTAGGAAACACCCCCTTGATCAAGCAAACCCTAATGACTATAATGGTGATGACTTTACTTATGTTAATCAAAGATGACTTGACCTAACCTAATCTAGAGTGATGTAATCACCATCTATTAGTGAGAGGAGAGAGAAGACTCCTAATGTGAATAAAATTCAAGTAAAATACCTTCAATATGCATGGATGCACATGATTAGGGTATGATCCACCAAAGTGAGATCATGGAAACCCTAATTATGGTGATTAATGAATCTTAACCAAATTTGAAGACATCAATTGAGGATAATTTCATACATGATGATGCTATGAGCTCAATTCACCATGAAGTGAATAGTAAACCCTAATTCTAGGGTAAATAGATGTAATGAGAATAATAAACCCTAATTGAGGATGAGGTGATGAAATGTACAATAAACCCTAATTCTAGGTTATGCTTTTAAGCATGAATCTTTATAATTAAAGTATGAGATGAGGAATCATTATTCCTAATCATAATGAAAGAGATTGAATAACCCTAACTGATGTTAATAAGGGAACCTAGCCTTAAGTGAAGGTATGAAGGTACAACCCTTGATTTGAAAAGGTTATTCCTGCTTTATAAATTGCTAATCTGGAAATGAATTGTTTATTATTATCAGTTGAATTGATCATGCAGGTTCTTATAAGAGAATAATCATAACCAAGTAAGGGTTATGATATTATATTCATGGAAAGCATGTTGTGGGCTTTATGAATAGTGATATATGCTATGTTGCCTAAGTTAAGTGACATCATATGAGATTAATGGGTTGTAAGAGCCATGAGTAACATCAGGGTCATGCTGATTAGATGACTCGTGATGATCTAAGGGCATGAACACCCCTAATCTTGAATTATAGTAATGGAATGATTAAGAATTGATATCCATTTGATAACTGATGTGAGTTAAACTTAATACATTTAGTATTCTTCTATTATAGCATTGTTTAATAATTAAATGCTTGGAAACATGCTTGATGTTAAAAGAATGTTGAAATGTACCTAATTAATCAAGTATAATCATACCATGTAGAGCCATGATCATAGATCCATCATTGTCAGAAGCTAAATGATGGTGAAACAGGTTTTCCTAAGGGAACTCTTGGATCACATACTTTTGAGTATGTGGGGGAATATGGACGCAAATATCCTTACTTCCTAGTGTAGGAATTGATGTAGATGTACCTTAATCTATCAATCCTTCACTACATGTTTATGTCGGGATGATGTATCACTAATCACCTGAGGAAATCTTTAATGCTGCATCGATGAGAGATAAACAAGAGATCTTTCGATAGCGAAGAGAGTACAGAATGCCACTGTGACTCTAATAGTGAAGTGCCAGAATACCCTGGTAAGCTATAGTAGCAGAGACACGAGATGTCCTGCATGTTGATCCTCACACTGACTGAGGAAGCTGAGGTCATAAGAATCCAGCTCTTTTGATGACCTATGTATGATACCGATGTGACTTAGTAGTGATCGGTTGGAGTATGAGCGGTATACCTCATCTCCGCAGGGCATAATAATAATGCTTGTAAAACATATTCAGCCGCGTTGTATATCTGTTAGGATTGAACTATGAGAAACAATGATTGATGTTACATTGCTTATATTAATATCCTGTTCAAGTATCTAGCATACATGTTCTTCATATTTCTTAATGAAGTTGCTTTACTTAAATATCAAAACTGCTGTTGAATGATTTAAATTACCTTGCTTATGTTATTCATTCATTGCTATAACAAAGCTTCTGGCGGAGAGTTATAACTCTCGCTGGGACAATTATTTAAAATTATCTCACCCCATAGAATTCAACTTTTTAGGTGGTCACCAAGGACGAAGGAACCAATCTGCGGGTGAGCAGTATCAACAACAGCAACACCAAGTGCAGCAGTGAATCTCAGGTGGAGATACTGACTGTCCAGTCCTGTAGTTAGTTTTTCTTATGTCATCTCTATACTCTCAGGTCCTAGGAGTCAGTAGGTCTGAGATTTTGGCTTCAAGCCTCGAGATTTTGTATGTGCATGTATATAATCACTCAAGAGGTGATTTAATAGAGATGTGATGTTTAAAAACATGATGTAAACTGTTTATCTTGTTTCTTATAAAAGTAGTTTTATGACTTCAAGATCTTTTCCCAAAAAGTTTTAATTTCCAATGATTTTTCATAATTCCGCTGCTAATCGAACGCTTCCGCTGAGTTTATGCCGTTTTGGCGATCGAGTCGCCACAATTTAGCGGTATCATAGCTCTAGGTTCGTTGAGTCTACAGAGACATAGGACTTAGGATGTCGAGTCTATTCTTAGTGTTTTCTAGTATATCTAATAGAGTCTTCTGCTCCTCAGAAGAAGAAGATAAGTAAGGATGTTTGGACCACACGAGGAGTATGTGGTAGAAAGTAGTGTCGCTGCACCCCGAAAAGGTGCGAGGAACCCGGAGATAGAACAACCTATGCCTGAGCCACCTCAGTTTAACCCAGATGACATGGGGAACCCAGCTGTTCAGACTATGTTCGAGCAGTTTATGACTGCCATGACACACATTACAGACAGGATGCCCATGCCTGCACCTAGGGCACCTGCCCAGCCTGAAGGACAAGGTATCGGTAAAACATTCGAACGACTTCGCCGAGTCAGAGCAACCGAATACTTTGGAACGGCTGATCCTACAGATGTCGATTTGTGGTTAACTGAGTTGGAGAAGGCCTTTAGAATCCTGAACATCCCAGAATCTGAGAAGGTTAGACACGCTGTCTATCTTCTTAAGGGAAGTGATGGTCACTGGTGGACCATGGAAGAGCAGAAGAGGCCAGGTGTGGAGGCTACATGGGAAGTCTTTCGATGGGAATTTATCAATAGATATTTTCCTAAGACATTCCTGGATGAGAAAATCTCTCAGTTCGAGAGGTTAAGACAAGGTCTGATGAACATTAGCGAGTACGAGGCTAAGTTCATGGAGTTGTTGTGGTTCTGTCCGCACATGGCTGCTACAGATGAAGAAAGGATCAGGCGGTTTGAGAAAGGGTTGAACGCTGAGTTGACTACGCCCGTGTCTGCCCTAGAGAATCGGGAAAGGTTTGCTACCTTCGTTGAGTCAGTCTGAAGGATAGAGAGGTCCGTAGCCGAGAAGAGGCAAACCCATAAGAGATATCCCCAGTTCCAAGGGTCTTCATCTAGAGACTTTAAGAAGCCTAGATTTTCTGCACCTACACCACCACCACCTAGACCTAGTGCTCAGACACAGTGGACATCGAGTAGAGGTAGAGGACGAAGCCTACCACTAAAAGGGGCTCACAGTTCAGCATCTATGTCAGTCACAGGACCGCCAAGACCATAACAACTGGAAAGAAGCTGTTACATTTGTGGGAAGGTGGGACACCTGATGAAGGACTGCAGAGCTAGACCTGCAAGTGTGACACAGCCACAGAGGCAGAGTCAACAAGGATCCCAGAGGAGGCAGTTTCAAGGAGCAGCTAGAGGATGTGGGCAAGTGTCCCAAGCTGGATCGTCAACACCGAATCAATCTCAGGTGACATCAAGGTTCTATGCAATGAACCCACCTGATGCAGTGATCAACCCTCGGGTTGTGGCAGGTCAGATGGAGTTGCTATATTCTGATATGTCTATATCTTATGTTGTATCTGTTTTGATTGACCCGGGTACTACACACTCCTTTATCACTCGAAGAGTGATTCATAATTGCAATATGACAGTCAGTCATAGGGTAGACAACATGTTGCTTGAGACTCCATTGAGAGGGTCTGATGTGTTGAAGGAGGTATGTTCTCCCTGCATCCTTTTCTTCTCTAATCATTGCATTCAAGTGGACCTTATACAACTTAAGATGCAAGGATTTGATATAATCCTTGGGATGGATACCTTGGAAAGGTATAGGGTTGTTTTGGATTGTGAATCCAAGCAAGCTGTGTTTGCTGATGAAAGCGACACATGGATCTTTCAAGGAGAGAGAAAGATTCTACCTACCTGTCTGGTGTCAGCTATGGTTGCTGAGAAGCTGATGAGGCAAGGATGTTATGCATTCTTGGCCCATGTGGTAGATACTACCATGGAGAGTCCTAACCCTGTTGAAGTTCCTGTAGTCAGGGAATTTGAATATGTATTTCCTGGAGAACTTCCAGGTGTACCACTACCTCAGGAAATTGATTTTGAAATCAATTTGATCCCAGATACACAACCTATAGCACAAACACCGTATAGGATGGCGCCTGCTGAGATGGCAGAACTCAAGAAGCAGCTTCAAGAGTTTCTTGAGAAGGGTTTCATCCGACCGAGCACTTCATCCTGGGGTGCTCCGGTTCTTTTTGTTAAAAAGAAAGATGGATCAATGTGGTTGTGCATTGATTACAGACAACTAAACAAAGTAACACTAAAGAATAAGTACCCTCTGCCGAGGATTGATGATCTCTTTGACCAGTTGTGTGGTACAACCGTCTTCTCAAAGATAGACTTGAGGTCAGGATATCATCAACTTTATATTAAGGATAGTGACATATCCAAGTCTGCCTTTAGGATAAGGTATAGTCACTATGAGTTCACAGTTATGTCGTTTGGACTAACTAATGCACCAGTTGCATTTATGGAACTCATGAATAGAATCTTTTGACCCTTCCTTGATCAATGTGTTGTTGTCTTCATAGATGACATTTTGATCTATAGTAGAGATGCTCAGCAACATGAACAGCATCTTCGTCAGGCTCTAACTTTTCTAGGAGAACACAAGCTATATGCTAAGTTTAGCAAGTGTGAGTCTTGGTTGACGAAAGTATCTTTCCTTGGACATGTGATATCTGCTTCGGGTATTCGTGTTGACCCTAAAAAGGTAGAATCTTTTGTACAGTGGGAACAGCTGAAGACACCGACAGAGATCCGTAGTTTCTTAGGGTTGGCTAGCTATTACCGAAGGTTCATTAAGAACTTCAGTTCTATAGCCTTACCCTTAACTAAGTTGACCCGGAAGGATGTTCCATTTGTTTGGAGTGATAAGTGTCATCAATCTTTCCAGCTATTGAAGGAAAGGTTGACAAGTGCACCCATACTTGTGTTACATGAGCAAGGCAAGGGATATGTGGTTTTCTTTGATGCCTCCAAGAATGGACTCGGATGTGTGTTGATGCAGGATAAACAAGTGATTTCTTTTGCTTCTCGACAGCTTAAGAAACACGAGGACAATTACCCAACACACAATCTAGAGTTAGCTGTCGTGGTTCATGCCTTGAAGATCTGGAGACATTATCTCTACGGACAGACATTCCAGATTTTCACTGATCACAAGAACCTTAAGTACATCTTCTCTCAGCACGAGCTTAACATGAGGCAATTTCACTGGATGGAGTTAATCAAGGACTACGATTGTACAATTGATTGCCATCCAGGGAAAGCCAATGTGGTTGCAGATGCTCTAAGTAGGAAATCAGCAACACCGTCCTCTAATAGGACACAACTAAACTCTTTAGTATGCTCTAGGAGAGATATGTTTATCTCCTTAAGGCAAGACAATGTACAGTTGAAGGTGTCATTATTAGCCGGGTTGTTGGCTGAGATGCATATAAAACCTACCCTAAAAGAGCAGATCAGAGAGGCACAACAAGTTGATGATGCGGTTCAGCAGATCAGATCGGAGTATGGAGATGAGAAGTGAGATGGTTTCCATGACTCAGATGACCAGGTGGAATGTTATCATGGGAGGATGATAGTGCCGGATGTGGATAATTTGAGAAAGTTAGTCCTGGAAGAAGCTCATTCTTCAATGTATGCCATGCATCCAGGAAGCACCAAGATGTATCGAAACTTAAAAGATATGTATTGGTGGCCTGGGATGAAGAAGGATGTTGCAGAGTTTGTTCTGAGGTGTCCTGTGTGTCAACAAGTTAAAGCTGAACACCAGAAGCCTGTGGGAACAATGCAACCTTTATCCATACCACAATGGAAGTGGGACCATGTAACCATGGACTTTGTTTTTGGCTTACCCAGGACAAGCAAGGGACATGATTCCATCTGGGTAATAGTTGATAGGTTGACAAAGAAAGCACATTTCTTACCTATCAAAACAACTTATTCCGCTGAGAGGCTAGCACAGTTGTATGTTCAAGAGATAGTGCGACTGCACGGAGTTCCAGTCACTATAGTTTCAGACAGAGGTCCCTAGTTTACGAGTCATTTTTTGGAATGACTGCACAAAGCTTTAGGCACCCAGTTAAGGTTTAGTACATCCTTTCATCCACAGACTGATGGACCGTCAGAAAGGACTATACAGACCTTGGAAGACTTGCTCAGAGCATGAGTTCTTCAGTTTACAGGGAGTTGGGATCTGCACCTAAGCTTGATAGAGTTTGCCTATAATAATAGCTATCAACATAGCATTGATATGGCACCTTATGAAGCTTTGTATGGTAGACATTGTAGATCACCCCTATGTTGGTATGAAACCGGTGAATATCAGCGGTTAGGTCCTGATCTTGTGCAGCAGACCACAGAGAAGATCAAAGTGATACAACAACAAATTAAGACTGCACAGGATAGGTAGAAATCTTATGCTGATAGACATCATAGACCCTTATAGTTCCAGGTTGGAGACAGAGTATACCTCAAGGTCTCGCCTTGGAAGGGAGTTCTGAGATTTGGAAGGAAAGGAAAGTTAGCTCCTAGATTTATGGGGCCTTATCCAATCATTGAACGGGTTGGAAAGGTAGCATATAGACTAGAGTTACCACCAGAGTTACAGTGGTTACACCCTGTGTTTCACATTTCTATGCGGAGGAAATGTCACCCTGATACAGAGTCAGTTCTACAACCTATGGAGGTAGAATTGAATGATGATATAACTTATGAGGAAGGACCAGTGTCAATCCTTGATAATAGAATTAAAAAGTTGAAAAAGAAAGATATAAGTCTTGTGAAAGTCCTTTGGAATAACCGTGGTGTTGAAGAAGCCACATGGGAACTAGAGGAAGAAATGAGAAGGAAATACCCTGCTCTTTTCTCTTAATATGTTTTGTTGATTTTGGGGACGAAATCCTTGTAAGGGTGGATAATTTGTAACATCCCTGACCTGGGTTATGGACTAACCCTAGGTGTTTTGCCTAATTATGTAATTAAATGCTTGTGATTATATTTTGGTATGTAATTAAAACTCCTGAGGAACATATGTTTCCATTTCTGTCCTTTTTAAACAATGTTGTAGTATTGTTTTGTAATACAGGGACCTATGTGCAAATTACCCAATTAGAGGGGTTAGCTTGAAAATTTCACATATCTAGATGTTCCTCTAATAATGAGACATCATGAGAATGTACATGATGAAGTATGATGGATTCTCCAAGCTTGGGCACCAAGATGCAGCTTGTGGAGCAATCCTTGTGCTTAAAACCCTAATTTTGGTGTAAAGTGCAATTTACCCAAAATATGGGGTGAAACTTGTAAAATACACCTTCTAGAATATCTTTTATGACTCTTGGCATCATTTAGAGTAAAAATGATGAAGAGGGCGCTTTAATTGAATAATTAAATAAGAAAGGCAACCCTTGTAATTAAATCACCAAGTTGTAACCATAATAACCCTTTTATATGTGCAACTTAGTAAGAAGTTAGTTTTCTTTACCTTTAGACCATGGGTTTAAAATGAGTTTTTACCTAAGTATGGGAGAAGGGACGTGCCTAAAGGAAGGGGAGGACCTAGATGAGAAATGGAGAAACTAGTTGTCCTTATGTTGAAGTTTTACCCAAAGTACATATACACCTTTCTTTTCAAACCAAGGAATCGTTTCCTTCACTTCCTCACTTATCCCCTTGCTTGGACCGAATAAGGTAGAGTTCTGGAACAGAGGAGAACGTCTAAGGAGTTCTAGGTAAGCTTTCATCCTCATCTTTCTCGGATTCATGGAGGAAATCATGTTGCAAGGTTGGTTCTATGGTCTTTCTTACTTGGTTCCTCTTTCTAGCCGACCTTTCCCAACCAATTCTTGGAGAAACAACCTTGGCCAACCTGTGGAGCTCAAGATGCCATTAAAGTCTTGGAATCTTGAAAGCTTGGAGCTCTAGGAATGACCTAAAGGTGGGTTTTATAACTCTAAACCCTTTTGCTTTGTTATGCATCTTTTTTTTATGTGTTAGTTGCTAGTTCTTCCTTTCCCCTACCTTCTCTTGCATTCTTGCAAGCAAAATCGTGAAGAATAGGCCTTAATATTGAGGTAGAAGATGATGGGCGTTAA
Organism: Alisma plantago-aquatica; assembly: GCA_963693085.1. NCBI lineage: Eukaryota > Viridiplantae > Streptophyta > Magnoliopsida > Alismatales > Alismataceae > Alisma > Alisma plantago-aquatica. The sequence goes on along the minus strand of OY856413.1, from coordinate 764,281,535 downwards.
TTCCAAAGTTAGTCCTTATCTTACTTTACCAAACGATCTTCCACCTATGGTCTAAACGGTTTGTAAGACCGTTTGAAACCAAACGGTTTCAAAACCGTTTGGATTCATGCGGTTTGCAAGACCGTTTAGATTCAAACAGTCTCCAAGACCGTTTGGGAGGTTTGACCATGAGTTGACCATTTAGAGGCCTTCTGAACACATTATGAATTAATCATCTACAAAGAATCATCATCTAATTGCAAGTAAATCCCAAGTTGAAGGCACTTTAATCACCTAAACCCTAATCGAGTTCAATTGCTGATTTTATGGACCAATTATGTTGAAGTTTGGGTTGAGTGGCCCAAACGGTTTCAAAACCATTTGGGGATCAACCAAACGGTCTCAAGACCGTTTGGTGACTACCCAAGACCATTTGGAGGTCTAGGGTTAAGGTAATTTGATCAATTGAAGGTCCAATCACAATAGGTTGTTGAAATAATCAAAAGTGTTGATTTGTGATTTAATTAGGGTTCAACCTTTAACAAATTGACTTAGTTTTTGGTGTGACTTTGGGAAAACGGTCTCAATACCGTTTGTAGGATGTCCAAATGATCCCAAGACCGTTTGGGCCAAGTCATGGCCCAATTGGGTGATAGTTGATGGGATCAACTTCAATTAGACTCATGTTGATGGATGTTGATGATTGATCATTTATAAGCCCTAATTCAATTGTATCAACCCTAATTGGCTATCAATTGAGGGTCAATTGAGTGTCAAATTTGTTAAGGATAAACCTAATTGGCTCAATTGATAAGTGGTTAACATGTATGAGACCAATTGAGGGGTTCAACATTGAAAACCCTAACCGATTACAAGTGTTGATGCACTTTTTAGGTCCAGGCGGTTTTGAGCCATTTGGACCAAACGGTCTCAAGACCGTTTGAGTCCAAATGGTCTCAAGACCGTTTGGGACCAAACGGTTTCAAAACTGTTTAGACTCATGTGGTTTCAAGGTTGATTTGATCAAACGGTTTCAAAGTCAACTATGTCCAAACGGTCAACATGATCAAACGGTTTCAAGACCGTTTAGGGGCAAACGGTCTTGAGTGTGACCTAGTCCATGCGGTATTAAAAGTCAAAATTACCAAACGGTCAACCCTTCCAAATGGTTTCAAAACCATTTGGAGGTTGAAGTGTGAAACCGTTTGGGGACTTTTAGGGTTAAGATTGTTTAATGCCTTGAAGGCTTAGATGGTTCAATGGTTGTTTAACTCAAACCCTAATGACACCTAAAGACATTAAGGGGTTAAGTAATTAGTAGATTGACCCATGTTATGGTTAATGGTGAACAGTACCAATGTACCCTTGAAGGGTTCAAGTAGGCAACACCCCCTTGATCAAGCAAACCCTAATGACTATAATGGTGATGACTTGACTTATGTTAATCAAAGATGACTAGACCTAACCTAATCTAGAGTGATGTAATCACCATCTATTAGTGAGAGGAGAGAGAAGACTCCTAATGTGAATAAAATTCAAGTAAAATACCTTCAATATGCATGGATGCACATGATTGGGGTATGATCCACCAAAGTGAGATCATGGAAACCCTAATTATGGTGATTAATGAATCTTAACCAAATTTGAAGGCATCAATTGAGGATAATTTCATACATGATGATGTTATGAGATCAATTCACCATGAAGTGAATAGTAAACCCTAATTCTAGGGTAAATACATGTAATGAGAATAATAAACCCTAATTGAGGATGAGGTGATGAAATGTACAATAAACCCTAATTCCAGGTTATGCTTTTAATCATGAATCTTTATAATTAAAGTATGAGATGAGGAATCATTATTCCTAATCATAATGAAAGAGATTGAATAACCCTAACTGATGTTAATAAGGGAACCTTGCCTTAAGTGAAGGTATGAAGGTACAACCCTTGATTTGAAAAGGTTATTCCTGCTTTATAAATTGCTAATCTAGCAATGAATTGTTTATTATTATCAGTTGAATTGATCATGCAGGTTCTTATAAGAGAATAATCATAACCAAGTAAGGGTTATGATATTATATTCATGGAAAGCATGTTCTGGGCTTTATGAATAGTGATGTATGCTATGTTTCCTAAGTTAAGTGACATCATATGAGATTAATGGGCTGTAAGAGCCATGAGTAACATCAGGGTCATGTTGATTAGATGACTCGTGATGATCTAAGGGCTTGAACACCCCTAATCTTGAATTATAGTAATGGAATGATTAAGAATTGATATCCATTTGAAAACTGATGTGAGTTAAACTTAATACATTTAGTATTCTTCTGTTATAGCATTGTTTAATAATTAAATGCTTGGAAACGTGCTTGATGTTAAAAGAATGCTGAAATGTACCTAATTAATCAAGTATAATCATACCATGTAAAGCCCTGATCATAGATCCATCATTGTCAGAAGCTAAATGATGGTGAAACAGGTTTTCCTAAGGGAACTCCTGGATCACATACTTTTGAGTATGTGGGGGAATATGGACGTGAATATCCTTACGTCCTAGTGTAGGAATTGATGTAGATGTACCTTAATCTATCAATCCTTCACTATATGTTTATGCCAGGATGATGTATCACTAATCACCCGAGGAAATCTTTAATGCCGCATCGATGAGAGATAAATAATATATCTTTCAATAGTGAAGAGAGTACAGAATTCCACTGTGACTCTAATAGAAAAGTGCCAGAATACCCTGGTAAGCTATAGTAGTAGAGACACGAGATGTCCTACATGTTGATCCTCACACTAACTGAGGAAGCTGAGGTCATAAGAATCCGGCTCTTTTGATGACCTATGTATGACACCGATGCGACTTAGTAGTGATCGGTTGGAGCATGAGCTGTATACCTCATCTCCGTAGGGCATAATAATAATGCTTCTAAAACATATCCAGCCACGTAGTATATCTGTTAGGATTGAACTACGAGAAACAATGATTGATGTTACATTGCTTATATTAATATCCTGTTCAAGTATCTAGCATACATGTTCTTCATATTTCTTAATGAAGTTGCTTTACTTAAATATCAAAACTATTGTTGAATGATTTAAATTACCTTGCTTATGTTATTCATTCATTGTTATAACAAAGCTTCTGGCGGAGAGTTATAACTCTCGCTAGGACAATTATTTAAAATTGTCTCACCCCGTAGAATTCAACTTTTTAGGTGGTCGCCGAGGACGAAGGAACCAATCTGTGGGTGAGCAGTATCAGCAACAGCAACACCAAGGGCAGCAGTGAATCTCAGGTGGAGATATTGACTGTCCAGTCTTATAGTTAGTTTGTCTTATGTCGTCTCTGTACTCTCAGGTCCTAGGAGTCAGTAGGTCTGAGATTTTGGCTTCAAGCCTCGAGATTTTGTATCTGCATGTATATAATCACTCAAGAGGTGATTTAATAGAGATGTGATGTTTAAAAACATGATGTAAACTGTTTATCTTGTTTCTTATAAAAGTAGTTTTATGACTTCAAGATCTTTTCCCAAAAAGTTTTAATTTCCAATGATTTTTCATTATTCCGCTGCTAATCGAACGCTTCCGCTGAGTTTATCCCGTTTTGGCGATCGAGTCACCACAATAGAGGTTAAACTCTAGGACTTCCCCTCCTAGTGATTTGGTGTGTAAACAACACTCATCAAATTTGGCGCTATTGTGGGGGACAAAAGCGTCAGTTTTAAACTGATTTGCCTTTTTTGCCTTTTCTTTTTTCTCCTATTGAGCTCCATTTTTGTGGTGATTCTCCTCTCTCTACTGAGTTTCCATTCTGGTAGTACTATTTTCTATTTTGTTTTGTAATTTAAGTTTTTTTGTAGTTCTTATTTTGTTCATAATTTTTTACTAATCGAGTCTCCACAATAGAGGTTAAACTCTAGGACTTCCCCTCCTAGTGATTTGGTGTGTAAACAACACTCATCAAATTTGGCACTATTGTGCGGGACAAAAGCATCGGTTTTAAACTGATTTGCCTTTTTTGACTTTTCTTTTTTCTCCTATTAAGCTCCATTTTTGTGGTGATTCTCCTCTCTCTACTGTGTTTCCATTCTGGTAGTACTATTTTCTATTTTGTTTTCTATTTGAAGTCTGTTTTGTAGTTCATATTTTGTTCATAATTTCTTGCTAATCTTTGTAATTTTTCTTTAGTTTACTTTCATAATTTTTAGTCTTGTTCCATAATTTCTTTTATCTTAGATTTTATTCCTTAGATTTTTGTATTTTATTTTTCTACGCATACCCATTCTAGTAGTGCTACTCCTCCTTCTATGAAGTTTCTATTTTGGTACTACTATTTTCTTTAGTTTGTTTTGTAATTTTAGTTTGGTTTTGAAATTTTTAGTCTTGTTCCATAATCTCCTAGTTTATCTTCTAAGTTTTGGTTTCTATAAATCCTTAGTTCTTTTTGAAAGTTTTTTTGTTAAACTCCTTATCTTGTTCTAGTAATTTATTTTCATAATTTTTACTTCACTTCTATAATTTCTTTGGAAAATATACACTTTTCAAATGGATTGGTCAATACATTATTGTTCACAATGTCAATTGTGTGCTTATTACAACCATACATCACTAAACTATCAAAATGTGTCCCCTCACGTTATGGAAGCACCTTGTAGTATCGAGTCTTCCTACCATAGTGGATATAATGTAAATTGTAATCTATAATTTTCTAAAGGCCATTATGAGGAACAAAAATACAAATTCAATATGAGGGGTGCTATGACCAAGAATGTTATGGGGGTGTGGGGAGGATGACCAACAAAATTTTTTAGAGGTATTGATAACACCGAATTTCGTGATGTTTTTGGCCTTTATTCTGTTATCAAAACTGCCCTTTTCTGCTATTTTCCTCTCTTTTATATGCATTTTCGCAATAATTAGCCAAGCAATGCTCTCAATCCAATATTTCCTTCTTTTGCAGAGTTTTCCTCCTATTTTGGCCCATTCAGCACTAATAAGGCCGTTCTGGCCCGCAAATAAGTCCAAGTCTGGTTCGGCCCCCTAACGCCCGTTACGCACGCTGACCAGCACGGCTGTGTGATACGACGACGTGCGACGCAAGGATGCCGCACGAGAGGGTACTGATGGATGACACGCCTCTTTACCTGATAAGGAACTGAGCGCGCCGCAACTACTCCATGTGCCACGTGATATCGACCACCCACCGGCAGGCACCTCTCGCCACGACGCCCGACAGCCGACCTCCTTGTGTCGGGCGATACCGGGCGATACCCGCGTCAGCCGACCACCAACTGAACGGCGGAAAGGAGGACACATGGCGTTTCAAGCACCATATCTTCTCCCGACCAGCTGCCTATAAATAGCAGCTACAGGGAGCCGAAAAGATAGTTTAGACGGATTGTACAAGCTTTGGTCACTTCAGGTTTTGGATAGTCGAGTGATCTTCGGAGGAGACTGCGAGAGCAGGCGTATCGTGCTCCAGTGTTCGTACTGGGTGACACTAGGTGAGCTCTTCCTCATCCCAAGAGGGAGGGGACTGGTTCACCTAGGACTGTACTGGGCGACACCGAGAGCCGATATCGGTCGATGTAGATACGTGACACGAGTGCCCGACACCAGAGCTCGACAGTAGGATACGCAGCTCCATGCCCGACACGATATCGAACCCGATACACTCCGCCCATCATGTGTGCCGCCCGAGAGGGTGTGCCGCCCGACTTGAGTGTATCGGCCAGGTCCTTGAGCGATATAGTCGCCCGCCGCAGTGTGCCGCTTGAGAGAGTGTGCCGCCCGACACGGCTGTATCGGGCTAGGCCACTGTCCGATATCGAGCGGGATGGTTACTGTAGCCTGTCGTCCTTCTACATCAAGAAGGCGACACATATATTTAATTCTGTTATTTAAATTTCTTTACTTATGCATTGTAATTAAGACCTTTAATGCTTATAGAAATAGAAAAGCTTATTTACTTGTTGCTCTATGCTTGGTGCAAAATGTTGGATGACTGCTATGTTTGATATCTGAACTCTAGCTTGCATGTTTTCGATCGCGCTTCGCTTAGCTACCGAATCGTGTTTTCCCGTCGCAACAGCTTCGAGAGTTGTGTTGTGGCTCTAGTGTTTGGTCCGATTCTGGAGTACGAGAGTGCCCGGAACGGAGTTGCTTTAATAACCCTTCCACTCTAATTTGAGTCTGGTGACCCCAAGAGTGGAGTCGATGCCTTGTTAGAGGTACCCGCTTCGAGAGGAGGGGTACAGGATTGGTTCTACCGCTGCTTGTTCTACCACAGTTCTATCCTTCGTACCTCGCTTTAGCTCGAGCAATATCCTTCTGTTTCTGTTGCATGAAAACCCCTAAAAATTGCTAAATGACTAAAACCTTAAATCTTTCTGGTAACTCCACTTGGAGATAGTTTTCTTGTTTTGTTCGTGACATCTTTATGTTTCCCTCATGGGGAATTTATCATCTCTTTATATCTGACGGAGTGTAGCGTGTCGATTCTGGGTTCTCAACACTACCCCCCTTGTCCCTGTGTTCGACCCCGTATATCTACTTCAACCCCGTAAACAAAGTTGTGGGGGCCTAGAAGGATTCGGGTTTATAAATGTAAAAGCTCGACTACCTCAAATCCGCCTCCAATTTTAGGACGCGCGATTTAGGCCGGTCAACTTTTTGGCACCGTTGCCGGGGACAAGGCAATACGGCACTGTTGACGAATCTGAATCCACTAATTACACTCATGTGCCTAAAGATTAGAAATGAGTTTGACAGCACCCTTTTTCTTTTTCTTTTTCCTTGCTATCATTCTTAGCCTAGACTAAATAATTCAATTTTCTGACTTGATCTTATATGCTCTTGCAGGAACCCTGAAAGCTAACCTGCTCCACCGAGTTTTGATACCATGTCTCGTTGTGAGAAGTCTCTTCCTGAAGGTGAATGTCAGGGCCGAGGCGAGAGGGCAAGCCAGCCCAGCTTGGTTGGTCAGCTTTCCGCCTACATAAAAAGACAGGACACCATCATCAGCAAACTAGTACAGGATGCGCTTCCCAGCCCTGGGGCTCAGAATTCCATGCAACACCAGATGGCGAGTCTGCAGATGCGCCAATGGGAAGTCAATCAACGATTGGCCCAAATGGCAGCACTGATGAAGAACCCTGTGGGGAAGACACTCTCCTACCTGGAAACTGCCAGAATGGCGGTACTAAGGTCTGGGAAGAAGGTGGAGCGCACAGCTGAAGCCGAACCAGAACTTGAACCAAGGTCTGAGAGCACCATTCCAGCAGAGGGCGAAGGTGGACAAGCATAAGCTCAAGAGCCTGCAAAGAAGCCTTCTGATGAGCTACCTGGTGGGAGGAATCCTTACGCTCCAAGGTTGTCGTTCCCGTATAAGCTGATAAAGGCAAATCAGAAGAAGCGTCATGAGAGGTTCATGGACTCGATCAAGAAACTGCATCTTGAAGTCCCCTTCCTCGATGCATTGGAATAGATGCCTATGTATGCCAAGTTCCTCAAGGACCTTATCACAAAGAAGAGAAGGGGAGGAAGGATAGAGACAGTGTATCTAGCTTCAGCCTCCTCCACCTTCTTGAAGCGCGACACGCCAAATAAGAGAAGGGATCCCAGAGCTTTCACAATCCCGTTCTCCATCGGAGACAACGTCGAGCGCATGGGTCTAGCAGACTTGGGGACTAGCATAAGCCTCATGCCCCTAAGTTTCGCACAAAGAGTGGGTTTGACCGACATGGTTCGAACCAACATGCGGATCCAACTGGCAGACCACACCTTTAAGAGACTTGTCGGCATTGTCGAAGATGTGCCGATCCGGGTGGGCGACTTCTTCATCCCTTGTGATATAGTCGTCATCGACACAGCTGAAGATCCCCGTTGCCCGATCATCTTTGGTCGCCCCTTCTTGGCGACAGGGAGAGCGCTAATTGATGTTTCTGAGGGGATGATCACGTTAAGGGTCGGAAACGACCATATCGACTTCAAGCTGAATGAGATCATGAAGAGCCCGTCCTTCTCTGAATCAGCATGTTTCACAGATAGCTACAATCAATTCTGCGAGGAAGTAGAGGAAGATATCCAAACAGTAGACCCCCTTTTGAGGGCAATAAACTGTCAAGATCCCGACCTCGAAGATCTGGAGGTCGCGAAGCATCTCAACCTTTTCAACCTTTCTGACGAAGACTTGCAAGAAGAAGATGAGGTGGTGGAGTCTGTAAGGTATGTCTCTCTCGAGGGGGAGCCTCAAGAGAAGGCGCCTAGACCGATGCCCGAGTTTAAAGCGTTTCCTGAAGGCCTGAAGTATGAATTCTTGGATGAAGAGCAGAGAAACTGTTACGACCCATATCAGGGTTAGTCAACAAATACCTCGAATTACGTGAAACACCTCAATTAGTGTTGAATATAAAATTAAATATCATGGTTAATCAAATAAGTTAATATGTGAATCAATAGTTGAGTTTGAATCACCTGAGGCAAGTAATGATATCAATGTTGATTATTTAGTTCATTAAGTTGAATCAAGTAATCACAGTCGCATTTAGAGCTTTGATCTAGTGAAACAGTCTAATCTATATGTTTTCATACTTTCAGTTGGTAGAGGAGTTTGCGCTTGAGTGGATGCAAAAGAAATCATCCAAATTGGACCTCCGAGGCAATACTTATGCCATTTTTAGTTTTCTTGGACTTAGGTGCAATTTTTCCAATTTGATTTGCATTAAGTGGGTCGGCTACCCTCTTCTCCACTATCTCTTCCCGATAGAACAATAGGCTACCACAAAGCGGCGCTCTGTGCTACGGAAGAGTGACCGGTCAAGGAGGATTAAGGGGCGGGCGACCAAGGGCTTGAGAGAGCGAGAGAGCTCCGTCCATCTTCGACCTCCATCCTCCGCCCTTCATCCTCCTCTTCTTCACCTAGTCCGTGCCCCAACAGGTTGGGCGGCGCCCCAAGCTTGACCTACAGCTGCATTCGTTTGGTAGCAACAATGGAAGCTTGGGCGGGGCTTTTGCGGCCCAAGGCTCCTTGGAGCAGGTCGCCCACTTCCTCTACCCTTCTTCTTCGCCTACCTTCGCCCTAGCGGCGCTTCCAACCGCAGCTCGCCCTAGCCATGGCGGCCGGCCAAGCAGCAGCTGCTGCTGCGCAGGGCAATGACCAGTGGTCATTTTGGGCACATGGAGCAGCAACTAGCAGCCCTCGACTTCGGCCGTGAATCCAGAGTTCATTTCCGTAGCTCCTAGCCACGACTAGCACCCAACCAAGCTTCCCTTTCACCTGGGCATGAAGGAGCTGCTGCTTGCAGCAGCATGCTTGATTAGAGTCAACCTGGGCGTAAAAGGTATTAAAAGAGGTAGTTCTGACTTCGGCATATGGTCTTGATTAGGAATTCGTAGACTTAGCTTTTAATCGAGCCATCCTTAGACTTTCTTTTGGGTTAAGATGCTAGTTACTGTTTTATTGCAGGATCAGTGTTTTGGTCGGCCGAATTAGGTATGATTCGGCCGAGTTTCCTTTATAGGAAATCGAGCAGGGTTTTGATCGGCCGAGATTGCAGGCTGATCGGCCGAGTTTCCAGCCAATCGGCCGAGTTCCCAGATTGTTCGGCCGAGTTTCAGTATTGTGAGTAGTAGTTCATTTAGAAATCATTATTTAACTCAATTTAAATGCTTAATTACTTCTGTATCAGTTAGTATAACTTTTAAACAATATAGTACATACAATAGAGCATGTTAGATTCATTGGAACTTGAAATACTTGATATGCTTAATGAAAATGATGAAATTTCCTGTATTATAGTTGCAATGTATTTGCTGATTTAAAAGTAGATGTTTAGCATTGAAACTGGATAAATGATACTGAATCATGTTTAAGGATGACAAAGGATATACATGTGTTTCAAGTGAATATTCAGAATGTGCAATATGCATGAAATGTGATATTCCTGTTTATATGGTTATATGTTAATCAGTTAATAGACTTAGGTGCCCTAACACCGTAGAACCCCTTTGACAGATCTGCTTCTTAGGGGTGAAACTCGTGTCCAACATCAACCGGTTGAGTAATTCTGGTGGCACGAGGGTTGATAGACAGTGTCCAACACCAACCGATTGAGTAATTTCGATGGCACTGGGGTAAATAATAAATAAAGTAAAGGGTTATCCAACAACAACCGGTTGAGTAATTCTGGTGGTAACCCAGTGTTGACTCCCTGCGCCTATGTACTCAGGTTAGAGGAGGAGTCTAGAGCACTCAGAGTAGTGCATTGAGGCCGTAGAGCCTATGAGTCAGGCCGGAGAGCCTGGGGTCCTATGGCAGAGCAGGGCTGGCGTCAGACTTAGCATTTCCCGGGTGTGTCGCTAAGTCTTGTACGGTGGGATCGTAGTTCGCTACGGATCTTTATATGCAGGGTACACTGCATATGATTAGGGCATAATAATAATATAAATTGGTACTCATATAGGATCATAGTAAATTAAAGTATTCGAAATTTTGTGCTATTTCTTTACATCTGTTTATCTGTTCAAATTATCTGTTATTGCATGGAAATGTAATTATATTCTGCAAATCTGTTATGTTATTAGAACTGCCCTGCTTAATACTGTACTTATATTTTATTTCAATTTATAAACCTGATGAGTTGTTTAGTGATAGCTAAGTGAAATGTTATTCACTGAGCGAGTAGGCTCATACCTCTACTCAAAACATTTTCAGGTCATCAACATCACAGGAATCTGGAGGATCCTTTCATCCTAATGCTCAGTCTGTAGAAGGTTTATGTAGTTAGTAGTTAGAGGTCTCTTAGTCCTTTCCCCTCGATCTTTGGGACATGGTGTGGGTGAGAGAGAATGTGTATAAAGATGTAAAATAACTTTCATGCTTTATTTTTATGTTGATCAATGTAATATGCTGTAGACTCTATTTATATTGCTAGTCAGTTTAATAAAAATGCTTCCGCAGTTTGTTTAGATTTAGTTTACAACATAAATCAGATTATCTTTTTAATGTATTGAAAATGTTTTAAAATCTCAAAGTGGGTTGGCTTGTGTGTAATCCCTCCGTCGCGCCCTAATCTCGTGATTAGTGGGTCATGCGAGATCGGGGTGTGACATCTTGGTATCAGAGCTTAGGTTGAGTACATAGTTACTGAGAGTCCAAGTCAGGGGACGATAAGAGACCAATAGGATTAAGGTTTAGGTGTCTTTCTTCTATCTGTAATTTTCTAACAGGAAGTGTTATGTTATACTATTGCAGATGGAAGGAAGAGAATGTGGTCACGAGAACCAAATAAAGAGCTTAAGTTGAGTCGTTAAGAATCATTAAGGTCAAAAGATAAAGGTATAAGTGAGACGAATAATAAATGATGAGTTTTAGCTCTGGAAGGTATGAGTGTTTAGATACCCTGGCTAGGTGTCTGAATACTTAGATTGACCAGTATCAAGCTACTCTGTCTGTTCTTCTCTGGATGCCCTGGCCAGGTATGCAGAGGAAGGATAGGCTAGAGAGAAAACCCTAGAAATCTTAGGGTTAAGAGATCAGAAATTAATGTAGAAATAAGAGATTACATATAAGATGTGATTCAACTCTTGTCTATTATTGCTTATTTGATTTAAAGATCACTAGAAATGCTTTTATATGCATGAAATTAAATTTTTCAGTTTGTAAAGTAAATATGGTTCTTTTATATTGTTGTGTCATGAAGTGAAAAGTTTAATGTTTGTTTTCTTTGTATTACAGTAGACTCAAAATTATGTTTAAATGAGTTTGCCCTAAGTGGATATTCTTTCCACATGTTTAAGATTAATAGGGGTTGATTAATCTCGAGTAGCTCTTGGCTTCAGGACTACAGGTTCGGCCTGGTCCGGCTGGCAGGATGCGTTACTGGGATTTAATGACTCCTATTAACAGTAAAATAAGAATAGACTCTGGTTGAATTAGACCCGTAACATAGTGAGAATGTATATACACTAGGATGTTTTAACTATGATAAGAAGTCTAAATGTTCTTTTGTCTTGAGAATTAGGGTTTGAGAAGCATAGACCCTAATCGGCCCAAAATAGGGTTTTGATGATACATAAACACAAAATTTGATAAGTAAAGTGTCTCAGTAAATGGTTTTTAGTATTTTATGTGTAACTCTGATTTATCTCAAATTTGGATATGATTTGTATATATAAAATGTAAACAAATTGGAAAATATCAGAATTTTTGAAGAATGTTCTGACTTGTTTATCGGCCGAGTTTCAAACTCGACCGATCACATTTTCAGAATGATATAGCAGTGTGGTAATTGAATTTTATCTTTTTATTTGTATATCCAATTGATCTCAAATTTTAACTGTTCTTGAAAAACACAATTTTAGACACTCTGTTTAATTGGCGTAATTTTTGGATGACTTTTGATCTCTACAGTGAGGGTGTCGGCCGAGTTTACAACTCGACTGAATCTGCTGCAGACTGCAATGTAGCAGTGCACTTTTTGATTTTTAATTATTTATTGGTAATTATAAATAATCTCAAATTTTTACTGGAGGTCTGAAACTTTATTAGGTATAACATATAAAATTTCCAGAATTTTTGGAGCTTCTGTTAGCTATTTAATAAACGAATTACAGAAACTATTGTGAAAACTGAATTTTCAGCCAATATAATTAAAGTTGAGTGTTAGATTAATATGCTATTGACCCAAGCAACTCAAATTTATTTATATAATCGATCACACACATACACAATAATTCTATGTTACTGATAAGGACCAAACCCTAGAATGATTAGAGTTGTATTATTTCAAGGGATATCACTAGTGATTTAACCTTGAATACTAGTATCTATGTAAAATAAGACCTTGAGATTTGTTCTATGTAAAGTAAGCTGGCTTTGATAGTAATCTAAGGTTATAAGGTAGCTAAGCTGATCGGTACATGAACAACGTGAAATGACTTAGAGAAAAGAGTAAAACATAAACTTGAAATGTAACAATAAGAAAGTAGCATAGAATGCGGAGTATTATCCGATATATGATCTGAAGATAGTTGATGAAGTTCATGTTTTTAAGACATGGTGTCATTATCTTTATGATGTGACAATAGATTATCACCACTGGTAAGGAGAATGTGGTGAATGATGCTTTCAGCAGAAAGTCAAGTTCAACAGCTAATGCATTCTCTATGACAGGTTTCAATAGAGACCTGTTAGTAGAAATGTGGGAGTTGAACTTAGACTTAGGGGTGACAACACAGAGTGATTTGATTGTACAGATGTAAGTTAAGCCTACTTCTTATGATCAGATCAAGGAACTACAATAGGGTGATAGTGAGTTAAACCAAATCATGCATGACATGATAGTAGGAAAAGAGACCAGAGTTTAAGTTTTTAAGATGATAATGTGTTGTATTAGCATGACATGTTGTGTGTACCTCGAGATAGTGAGTTGAAAGAAAAGATTCTTATGGAAGTGTATGTATTGATGTATGATATGCTTTCAGGAAACACTAAGATGTATATGAATCTCAAGAAGTTGAAATGGATGGTCAGATATGCAGAAGGATGTAGCTGAGTACGTGGTTAGAAGTAGTGCGTGCCAGTAGGTTAAGGCTAAACCCTAGAAATCTACAGCTGCCTTGTAATCTTTTTTTCTATGCCTGAATGGGAATGGGAACGTATCACAATGGATTTTGTGATAGGGTTGCCCAAAACACCAAGAGGTTATGACTCGATATGAATGATTGTGGATAGACTAATTTAGTCTGCTCGCTTTCTTCATATTAAGTCAACCTTTGATGTCTCGAAACTTGACTAAGATATACATGGATGAAATAATTAGGTTGCCTGGTAATTCAGTTTCAATCATATCATATTGAGATCCTAAGTTCACATCTAGGTTGTGGAAACAGTTGCATCGTGCTTCGGGCATAAAGTTAAGATTCAGTACAACCTTTTCATCCGCAGACGGATGGTCAGTCTGAGAGGATCATTCAGACTCTTAAGGACATGCTGAGAGCATGTGTTATGCATCTCAGTGGAAGTTGGGAAGAACAGTTAAGTCTTATAGAGTTTGCTTAGTGTGAATGTTGAGTTTAGAAATACACAACTGATAATGGTAAGGTTTCGGTATGAACCCAGACAATACAGAATTGGTAAACCATTAGGTGCATGATTTCAAGAAAGTACGATAGCATTAAAATATACAAATAAATCTAGTTGCGTGCTTCCTGTTATGTTAATGTGTGTGACTTAACATTTACATGAATTGGCACATTTCTCTAAGATATCATTAGAAATTCTCAAGTACTATTAAATATTTGTGTATGATACGTAAATAACTCTTAATTGAGTTACGTGATGCATAAACTAGGATTTGGGTTAATATGCACGTTCTTCGAGAAATTTTAGATAATTGGAAAATATTACAGATGGTTTCTTATAGGTGAAGTAAATTACTCTTATTAATGTAATAAGATGTTCAATTACATGAATTCAGTATGTATGTGCCAAAATTGATTTGAGTTTGGAATATTTATGAATTTTTAAATCTGCATGCATGCATGATATAAAAATTACTCAATAATTACAATGATTTTGAATATATTGCTCTGCCAGTTCTATAATGATATCGTATTGTGATTTGAACTGCAATCAAACAGATGAGATAACTGAAACCATAAAGAGTAGGGTGTTGGCATGTGATGAATGAATAAGGCAAATGAAACCCTAAGGATAGGGTGTTCAATGAATCATGTTATGGTGATATGAAAGGTCTCGATATGAGATGTAGTGATGTTTAATAGTTAAATTGCATGATTTTATTTTAGTACCAGATTGACATGCATTCTGTTTATTTAAGAATTTTAGTTTGTCTGCATGTATAGTATGATAATTTCTCAGTAACTACCATAAATTGAGATACTGTTATAACAGTTCTACAAAGACAATGTATTGTGGTTTGATCTGGAATCGGATCAGATGTGACCTAGGTTGAAAGACCAATACAGATGGTTGATCAGAGGATCAAGAAACTCACGAATCGTGAGAAACCTTTAGAGAAGGTTTTGTGGAAAAACACAACCTAGAGGGAGCCACATGGGAAGTTTTGGGTTAGATATGCGTAACAAGTTTCCTTTTCTCTTTTAGGAATTTCGGGACGAAATTCTTATAAGGGAGGGAGATTGTTACGACCCATATCAGGGTTAGTCAACAAATACCTCGAATTACGTGAAACACCTCAATTAGTTTTGAATATCAAATTAAATAGCATGGTTAATCAAATAAGTTAATATGTGAATCAATAGTTGAGTTTGAATCACCCGAGGCAATTAATGATATCAATGTTGATTATTTAGTTCATTAAGTTGAATCAAGTAATCACAGTCGCATTTAGAGCTTTGATCTAGTGAAACAGTCTAATCTGTATGTTTTCATACTTTGAGTTGGTAGAGGAGTTTGTGCTGGAGTGGATGCAAAAGAAATCATCCAAATTGGACCTCCGAGGCAATACTTATGCCATTTTTAGTTTTCTTGGACTTAGGTGCAATTTTTCCAATTTGATTTGCATTAAGTGGGTCGGCTACCCTCTTCTCCTCTATCTCTTCCCGATAGAACAGTAGGCTACCGCAAAGCGGCGCTCTGTGCTACGGAAGAGCGACCGGTCAAGGAGGATTAAGGGGCGGGCGACCAAGGGCTTGAGAGAGCGAGAGAGCTCCGTCCATCTTCGACCTCCATCCTCCGCCCTTCATCCTCCTCTTCTTCACCTAGTCCGTGCCCCAACAGGTTGGGTGGCACCCCAAGCTTGACCTACAGCTGCGTTCGTTTGGCAGCAACAATGGAAGCTTGGACGGGGCTTTTGCGGCCCAAGGCTCCTTGGAGTAGGTCGCCCACTTCCTCTACCCTTCTTCTTCGCCTACCTTCGTCCTAGCGGCGCTTCCAACCGCAGCTTGCCCTAGCCATGGCGGCCGGCCAAGCAGCAGCTGCTGCTGCGCAGGGCAATGACCAGTGGTCATTTTGGGCACGTGGAGCAGCAACTAGCAGCCCTCGACTTCAGCCGTGAATCCAGAGTTCATTTCCGCAGCTCCTAGCCATGACTAGCACCCAACCAAGCTTCCCTTTCACCTGGGCATGAAGGAGCTGCTGCTTGCAGCAGCATGCTTGATTAGAGTCAACCTGGGCGTAAAAGGTATTAAAAGAGGTAGTTCTGACTTCGGCATATGGTCTTGATTAGGAATTCGTAGACTTAGCTTTTAATCGAGCCATCCTTAGACTTTCTTTTGGGTTAAGATGCTAGTTACTATTTTATTGCAGGATCAGTGTTTTGGTCGGCCGAATTAGGTATGATTCGGCTGAGTTTCCTTTATAGGAAATCGAGCAGGGTTTTGATCGGCCGAGATTGCAGGCTGATCGGCCGAGTTTCCAGCCAATCGGCCGAGTTCCCAGATTGGTCGGCCGAGTTTCAGTACTGTGAGTAGTAGTTCATTTAGAAATCATTATTTAACTCAATTTAAATGCTTAATTACTTCTGTATCAGTTAGTATAACTTTTAAACAGTGTAGTACATACAATAGAGCATGTTAGATTCATTGGAACTTGAAATACTTGATATGCTTAATGAAAATGATGAAATTTCATGTATTATAGTTGCAATGTATTTGCTGATTTAAAAGTAGATGTTTAGCATTGAAACTGGATAAATGATACTGAATCATGTTTAAGGATGACAAAGGATATACATGTGTTTCAAGTGAATATTCAGAATGTGCAATATGCATGAAATGTGATATTCCTGTTTATATGGTTATATGTTAATCAGTTAATAGACTTAGGTGCCCTAACACCGTAGAACCCCTTTGACAGATCTGCTTCTTAGGGGTGAAACTCGTGTCCAACATCAACCGGTTGAGTAATTCTGGTGGCATGAGGGTTGATAGACAGTGTCCAACACCAACCGATTGAGTAATTTCGGTGGCACTGGGGTAAATAATAAATAAAGTAAAGGGTTATCCAACACCAACCGGTTGAGTAATTCTGGTGGTAACCCAGTGTTGACTCCCTGCGTCTGTGTACTCAGGTTAGAGGAGGAGTCTAGAGCACTCAGAGTAGTGCATTGAGGCCGTAGAGCCTATGAGTCAGGCCGGAGAGCCTGGGGTCCTGTGGCAGAGCAGGGCTGGCGTCAAACTTAGCATTTCCCGGGTGTGTCGCTAAGTCTTGTACGGTGGGATCGTAGTTCGCTACGGATCTTTATATGCAGGGTACACTGCATATGATTAGGGCATAATAATAATATAAATTGGTACTCATATAGGATCACAGTAAATTAAAGTATTCAAAATTTTGTGCTATTTCTTTACATCTGTTTATCTGTTCAAATTATCTGTTATTGCATGGAAATGTGATTATATTCTGCAAATCTGTTATGTTATTAGAACTGCCATGCTTAGTACTGTACTTATGTTTTATTTCAATTTATAAACCTGATGAGTTGTTTAGTGATAGCTAAGTGAAATGTTATTCACTGAGCGAGTAGGCTCATACCTCTACTCAAAACATTTTCAGGTCATCAACATCACAGGAATCTGGAGGATCCTTTCATCCTAACGCTCAGTCTGTAGAAGGTTTATGTAGTTAGTAGTTAGAGGTCTCTTAGTCCTTTCCCCTCGATCTTTGGGACATGATGTGGGTGAGAGAGAATGTGTATAAAGATGTAAAATAACTTTCATGCTTTATTTTATGTTTATCAATGTAATATGATGTAGACTCTATTTATATTGCTAGTCAGTTTAATAAAAATGCTTCCGCAGTTTGTTTAGATTTAGTTTACAGCATAAATCAGATTATCTTTTTAATGTCTTGAAAATGTTTTAAAATCTCAAAGTGGGTTGGCTTGTGTGTAATCCCTCCGTCGCGCCCTAATCTCGTGATTAGTGGGTAATGCGAGATCGAGGTGTGACAGAAACCATGTCATCGTAAACGCCAATCTGTCAAGCAATCAGCTAGACCGACTCCTTGAGGAGCTAAGGCTCCACAGGGGGGCTATAGGATATTCAGTGGATGATATCAAAGGCCTTAGCCCCGCCCTGTGCATGCATCACATCAGCTTAGATGAATCCGCCAAGCCTCTGGCTCAACCCCAGAGGAAGCTGAACCAGATGCTTAAGGAGGTCGTCAAGAAAGAGG
Organism: Alisma plantago-aquatica; assembly: GCA_963693085.1. Taxonomy (NCBI): domain Eukaryota; kingdom Viridiplantae; phylum Streptophyta; class Magnoliopsida; order Alismatales; family Alismataceae; genus Alisma; species Alisma plantago-aquatica. The sequence goes on along the minus strand of OY856413.1, from coordinate 764,263,384 downwards.
TAATAAGGCTTAGGGATGCGGGGATTATTTACCCAATTAGCGATAGAAATTGGGTAAGTCCAATCCACGTAGTACCCAAGAAAGGCGGGATGACATTGGTTAGGGGTGAGAAGGGAAACGAGGTGGTGGTGAGAACCGTCACCGGATGGTGGATGTGTATTGACTACCGAAAGCTAAATCAGGCTACAAAGAAGGATCATTTTCCGCTACCTTTTATTGATAAAGTTCTCAAAAGGTTAGCACATCACGATTTCTTTTATTTTCTTGATGGCTTTTCAGGTTTTTACCAGGTCCCTGTCTTTCTCGACGATCAAGAGAAAACAACATTCACCTGCCTTTACGGGACTTATGCCTTCCGAAGGATGCCATTCGGGCTCTGCAACGCCCCCGCCACCTTTCAAAGATGCATGATATCGATGTTCTCAGATTTTCTAGAAGACATCGTAGAAGTCTTCATGGACGACTTCTCAGTCTATGGGAAAGACTTCGATAGCTGTCTGAAGAATTTGTCATCAGTCCTTCAAAGGTGCGAGGAGAACAGCCTAGTCCTGAACTGGGAAAAATGTCACTTCATGGTGCGGGAGGGCATCGTTCTAGGGCATAAGGTCTCAAGACGTGGGATCGAGGTGGACGTAAGCAAGGTCGAGGTGATATCTAAACTTCCCCCACCAAAATCCGTGACGGGAGTGAGAAGCTTCCTCGGGCACGTCAGATATTACCGAAGATTCATCAAGGACTTCTCGAAGATTTCCAAACCACTGTCCAGTCTTCTGGTAAAAGATGCTGAATTTGTTTTCTCTAACGATTGTCTCAGTGCTTTTCAGGCCCTGAAAAATGCTTTAATATCACCACCTATCCTTCAAGCGCCAGAATGGGGTTTACCTTTTGAGTTGATGTGCGACGCAAGCGACTACGCGGTTGGAGTAGTCCTGGGGCAAAAGAAAGACAAAAGGCACCATGTGATTTGCTACGCTAGTCGCACGTTGGACGAGGCTCAAGTAAACTACACAACAACTGAGAAGGAGATGCTCGCGATCATCTTCGCGTTTGATAAATTCAAGTCGTATCTCGTTGGAGCTAAGGTCAAGGTATATATAGATCATGGGGTAGTAAAATACTTGATGCAAAAGAAAGATGTGAAGCCCAGACTGTTGAGGTGGGCCTTATTGTTACAAGAGTTCGACCACAAAATTATCGACAAGAAGGGCGCAGAGAATGTGGTCACAGACCATCTGTCAAGGATCGTGATTTAGAAAGAGAGAGGGCCTCCTATCAATGACGACTACGCCGACGAAGCTCTTATGTTGGCCGAAGCCCAAGAAGAAAGCCTACCCTGGTTCATAGACATCTGCAATTATCTTGCTTGCGGAGAACTGCCCCCTGACATAACGTACAATCAGAAGAAGAAGCTTTTCGCGGAGATTAAAATCTACTACTGGGATGATCCTCTCCTATTCAGAAGATGCGCCGACAACTTATACAGGAGGTGCATACCAGAAGAAGAAGCCACGGACATCCTGAAACAATGCCACGCCTCCCCCTACGGTGGTCACCTGGGTAGCGAAAGAACAGCAGCAAAGGTGCTACAGTCAGGTTTCTACTGGCCTTCCTTATTTAAAGATGTCGCACAATTCGTGAAGGTTTGCAAGGAATGCCAATTTACGGGGAACATAGGGCGGAGGAATGAAATGCCAATGGCAAGCTGGATCGAAGTAGAAATATTTGACGTATGGGGGATCGACTACATGGGACCGTTCCCTCCATCCCGGGGGTATCAGTACATACTCGTGGTTGTGGATTATGTATCGAAGTGAGTGGAAGCGGTAGCCACCCAAACCTGCGACGCCAAGTCGGTTATCAAGCTCTTTGAGAAGACCATCTTCCCTCGTTTCGGCGTCCCGCGCATAGTTATTAGCGACGGAGGATCGCACTTTGGAGAAAGATAGTTTGAAGCACTCCTGCGCAAGTACGGAGTGAAGCACAAGATCGCTACACCCTACCATCCCCAGACGTCAGGGCAGGTAGAGGTTTCCAACAGACAAATCAAGCAGATCTTGGAGAAAACTGTCAGCCGGATGAGAAAAGACTGGTCCATGAAGCTTGACGACGCGCTTTGGGCCTACCGGACCGCCTACAAAACACCCATCGGAACCACCCCCTACTTTCTCATCTACGGAAAGTCCTGCCACCTACCTTTGGAGTTGGAACACAAGGCCCTCTGGGCAATCAAATTCCTAAACATGGACCTTGACAAAGCAGGAGAAAAGAGGTTTTTGCAGCTTCAAGAACTCGAAGAGCTGAGGATGAATGCCTATGAAAATGCAAAAATCTACCAGCAGAGGACAAAATTGTGGCATGATGCCCATCTCAGGAGAAAAGATGTAAGCGAAGGGGATAAGGTCTTATTATTTAAGTCTTCTATTCGTCTTTTCCCTGGTAAGTTGCAAACGAGGTGGTCTGGGCCGTTCACAGTGTCCAAAATATATCCATCAGGGATGATGGAACTCTACGACAAAGACGATCCGACCAAAGTATTTCAAGTGAATGGGCACAGGGTGAAAAGATTCTATGAGGATGAAGCTTTTGTCAGGAGAGTAGAGATCGACCTACAAGATACGGGTGGATAACCAAGATGATCTTGCACCGGTCGAGCTGGCGACGCAAACTTCAGCGCTTTTCGGGAGGCAGCCCGATTCTTTCTTTCTTTTCTAGGATAGGACTCCTTATTTCTTGTTAAACAAACATTACGGACTGTAATAAGGCCCGAGTCAGTGCATGCGCCACATGTGCTTACTCTGTTTTATGGGCCACCGCTGTAATAATTTCTGAGGTGGAGGGCTTAACCCTAAACCAATGATGTTTTTCCTTCATCTAGCATCGGGTTTTCGGCCGCCTGTTTTAATCGCGTCGGGCAGCGGCTCGGCCGTGATGGTTGGCATTCCTGGACAACGTGCACCCTATCGTGCATGTGAATAACTACCCTTAATGGAGCGATGGGACTGTCGTCTCGAGAATTGCCCGACTCGTCGGCCGGCATGAAGCCCTGATCTGCCTGTTTTACCCCCAGTTGCGCTTGCTATATATATGGTGGAGGGACCATCATGTCAGCCACAACACTTTCTCTTTTCAGCCACCTGTAACACATGCAGTAGCCCACTTTTGCTCGCGTGTCGGCCTTTCTTTTGCCTTCACCCTTGTATCGGGCGATGGCTCCAATGAGCAAAGGTATAGTCCAACACTCTTATCGCCCGACATGCTTATCGCTCGGAAATCTATCCCCCGACAGGCTTATCGCCCGACACGAGCTTTTCCTATCGTGCGCTGCCTATCAGGATTACGGGCCTTGTCGAATCTTGTATCGCCCGATGTGGTTTTGCACGACATAATGACCGATGGTGTTTTCCCGATACGCCATATCGTGCGAGACATTTTTCTTTTGTGACGTCCTGTCGGGCAGTTGCTCTTTGGCGACCTTATCGCCCGATATACCCGTATCGGGAGGTATGTGTGTCGTGCAGCCCTCCCTCGTATCGCCCGATTTCATATCGACTCGACTTTTTGTTTTGATGGACGATACCCGGAGATTGTAATAAGTTTATCGAGTTTCTTTTTCCTATCTAACATTTTAAATGATTAATGAACTTGATAATAGGCAGAATGGCGGCAGGAGCCGAAGCAGCAACTGTCGGACAGAAACGTCACAACGGGCCACCAACCACCAAAAAACGAGCACGGGGAATTTTCCTTGATTAGGTAGCCTCGAAAGAGGCTCGTTTCCTTATCATAGTCTGTCTTCTGTAGTAGCCTCGGGCCAACTACAGAGACAGCACGAGTACAGCCCCGGTGACTGTCGGGACGGCACAAGAGCTCTCTGTCTACCGAGAGCCATTATGCGTGTTCCGGCTGAGCTGGAAAATAAAGCAGAGGTTGAGCTTGGAAAGCGCTTTGCCGACGACCTCCAGAGGGAACCTGGGCATCCCGGTTCCAGCTACTTAATAAAGAGGAAGCAGCCACAAGTGCCCGCACTTGTCGAAGTTGTTTCCAAATGAGAAAGAAGGAGGCGGCAGCAAAGAAGCATATTGCAGCTTCTACAAGGCACAAGCGAGCCTGCTAAATAACCTTCACTGGACTAACATGAACTCACCCTCTTATTCACTACTCTGGGACAGAGTATTGGATAAGTTTGGGGGGGTACCCATGTACCAGTGAAGGAGGTATAAAAATTCTCTTGTGCCATTTTGCTTTTCCCTTATATAATGTACTTGCACCCTTGCTCATATAAAAATTTCGAAAATTTTGTTTATTTTGTTCCCATGCATATGTACAAAGTCGCTATATTAGTAAAAACCCTGATGCAACTGCTTGCCAAGTTTATTTTCTTTGTGCTAAATGTGACGCAAGTTCTGTTATATCTTTTTGGTAATGTTGTTTCAAACGAACAAAAGAATATGTTTCGTCTTGCCAAATATTTCAAAAATACAATAATCTCGCAAATAGTAAAGAGACGAGTATGGAGAAGGAAAAAGCTGCCCAAACAGCAAGAATCTCTTTGTTTCTCCTTACCCGACAAAAATCCTAAAAAGAGAGAGAAACCTTATGAGTGTGAATAAAAGCATGAGAGTTGTGCCCAATAAAAGAAAAAGAGAAAAATATACACACGCTTGTTTTCCAAAAGTACCCATCTTTAGGCATGGTAGATCCGGGGCAGTGGTACGTAGGATGTGAAATCACTGCTCTAAAGCCAACTGGCTTGGACTGCAGGGACCACTTGCCCATTAACGGACCCTTACCTGGATGGACCGATGGGAAACAAGAAAAAACGCAAAAAGCCTTAGCCTACCCTATACACAACTTTCTGCCCCGAAAATAAAGCTGTTTGGTGTGTAAGCTAACTTCAGAATCATACAACAAAGTCTCGCCGAAGCTGTAGAGAAGAATCTTACTTAAACAATAAGGCAGGAAAAACAAAGTATTTTGTTCGTAATGTGACAGCATTATCTCTAAAGGCATTACGATACTTGTTTTACATCCTGGCCTGAGAATTATGCTGCGCAAGAAGAAACATCACTAAATAAAGTTTAAATATTAATTGAGGACAATCAAAATGCTAAGTTTGGGGGAGTTGATAACACCAAATTTTGTGATGTTTTTGGCATTTATTCTGTTATCAAAACTGCCCTTTTCTGCTATTTTCCTCTCTTTTATATGCATTTTCGCAATAATTAGCCAAGCAATGCTCTCAATCCAATATTTCCTTCTTTTGCAGAGTTTTCCTCCTGTTTTGGCCCATTCAGCACCAATAAGGCCGTTCTGGCCCGCAAATAAGTCCAAGTCTGGTTCGGCCCCCTAACGCCCGTTACGCACGCTGACCAGCAGGGTTGCGTGATACGACGACGCGCGACGCAAGGATGCCGCGCGAGAGGGTATCGATGGACGACACGCCTCTTTACCCGACAGGGAACCGAGCGCGCCGCAACTACTCCATGTGCCACGCGATATCGACCACCCACCGGCAGGTGCCTCTCGCCACGACGCCCGATAGCCGACCTCCTTGTGTCGGGCGATACCCGCTTCAGCCGACCACCAACTGAACGGCGGAAAGGAGGACATGTGGCGCTTCGAGCACCATATCTTCTCCCGACCAGCTGCCTATAAATAGCAGCTACAGGGAGCTGAAAAGACAGTTTAGATGGATCAGACAAGCTTTGGTCACTTCAAGTTTTGGATAGTCGAGTGATCTTCGGAGGAGACTGTGAGAGCAGGCGTATCGTGCTCCAGTGTTTGTACCGGGCGACACTAGGTGAGCTCTTCCTCATCCTGAGAGGGAGGGGACTGGTTCACCTAGGACTGTATCGGGCGACACCGAGAGCCAATATCGGCCGATGTAGATACGCGACATGAGTGCCCGACACCAGAGCCCGATAGTAGGATACGCAGCTCCATGCCCGACATGATATCGAACCCGATACGCTCCGCCCATCATGCGTGCCGCCTGAGAGGGTGTGCCGCCCGACTTGAGCGTATCGGCCAGGTCCTTGAGCGATACAGTCGCCCTCCGCAGTGTGCCGCTTGAGAGAGTGTGCCGCCCGACACGGCCGTATCGGGCTAGGCCCCTTCCGATATCGTGCGGGATGGTTACTGTAGCCTGTCGTCCTTCTACATCAAGAAGGCGACACATATCTTTAATTCTGTTATTTAAATTTCTTTACTTATGCATTGTAATTAAGACCTTTAATGCTTATAGAAATAGAAAAGCTTAATTACTTGCTGCTCTATGCTTGGTGCAATATGTTGGATGATTGCTATGTTTGATATCTGAACTCTAGCTTGCATGTTTTGGATTGTGCTTCGCTTAGCTACTGAATCGTGTTTTCCCGTCGCAACAGCTTCGAGAGTTGTGTTGTGGCTCTAGTGTTTGGTCCGATTCTGGAGTACGAGAGTGCCCAGAACGGAGTTGCTTTAATAACCCTTCCACTCTAATTTGAGTCTGGTGACCCCGAGAGTGGAGCCAATGCCTTGTTAGAGGTACCTGCTTTGAGAGGAGGGGTACAGGATTGGTTCTACCGCTGCTTGTTCTACCACAGTTCTATCCTTCGTACCTCGCTTTAGCTCGAGCAATATCTTTCTGTTTCTGTTGCATGAAAACCCCTAAAAATTGTTGAATGACTAAAACCTTAAATCTTTCTGGTAACTCCACTTGGAGATAGTTTTCTTGTTTTGTTCGTGACATCTTTATGTTTCCCTCCTGGGGAATTTATCATCTCTTTATATCTGACGGAGTGTAGCATGTCGATTCCGAGTTCTCAACACTACCCCCCTTGTCCCTGTGTTCGACCCCGTAAACAAAGTTGTGGGGGCCTAGAAGGATTCGGGTTTATAAATGTAAAAGCTCGACTACCTCAAATCCGCCTCCAATTTTAGGACGCGCGATTTAGGCCGGTCAGGTATGAAACTTATTGTGAGAACCAATGTACACCTCAATAAGAGGAATGACTTAGGGCCCTAGAAAAGATGGTAGAAGAGCAACAGGAAATACTAGAAAATTAACAAGCCTTGATAGATGCTTTACTACATGCCCAATCAAAAAGCTCCCCTGGGAAGTTAGAGCAACCTAGGATTATTTTTGTTGACGATGATGATGATGATACCATCCTTATGTGATTTATGTCATATCTAATTGAAATAGTACAGACTACATAGTTACAGCCATCATGTGATGGCATACTGGTATTCCAACCCTTTTGTTAGAGGCTTTATTAATAGAGTATGGAAATTTTAGTAGGAAAGTCATCCTTGTTTACCTATAGATCATGAAGCTCCAGCAACCCCTCCTATCATTGACATAGATTCCAACATTATAAATGACCAATCAGCTTTGGTTGAATCCAATTTGGATAACGAACCCCAACCCCATGATGCATTGATGAATGTTTTTGGAGAAAGACTTCCTAATTAAGAACATTACACTCTAGCACAATCAGTTTCTATTTCACATACTACCATTATAGATGGGCAGCTGCAACCACTAGAAGGAATTCACATGCCCCCACTCTTCAATGGCTATAATGATATTCCTCCTGAACCCACATGTCACTTAGGTACATCTTGCATGGAGGAACTCGAACCACATGATGTATCAACAATGGAACCCACTAATCCCATCAATAACAATGTTGATTGCATGATTTTTCAAGAGAATAAAACCAATTACAATGTTGATTTAACTGCAGTTATTCCTTAAATATCATCAACACTTCTCCTATATTCTGATCCACATGATAGGGGAAACTATAATCGAATCCTCCGTATGATCCTACACTACCAAAATTGCATGTGCTACTAGTCTGGCACCTGCAAATCTCCCCCAATCCACATACATCGAGAACACTTCCTCCATTGTTGAAGGAAGATCTGTGGATCCTACTAGAGGGATTGCAAGGCAAAAGACAATATGAAAGCCCTTCCAAGCTTCCATGACCACCCAACCATTGGGTGCTCCATGAAGCTCCATTGATCAAGGTTCTAGCCTTCATCAACATTCCATTCAGTTGGACGTTCTTTGAGATACCAGGACCGCCTAGTGATCTCATCATTTTCCTTCCTCCATTTTAGATTTGTGTTTTGCTTGGGCAAAATTTTAATTTTAGAGTGGAGATGGGTGGTACGTACCCATTCCACCCAGTCTATATTAAATTCCTTTCAATTTTAAATATATTATATAGTGTAACTTTAAATTTTTCAAAAAAAAACTTTTATTTTTGGCCTTTATCTAGTAGCCCATTTATGCATGTTAATTAAGAAACTCCCTTGAATTCGTAAATCTTCTTACAACATTTTCAAAAAAAAAATCCCTTGCTAAAAATCATATGGTCTCCTATGACCTCTAATAGAACTAATCTTAGGTCATTTGGCAAGATATAATGGATAGATAGGAATCAAACATAATGTGTCCACGTTAAAATTTTGTAAATAATTTGTAAAATTTCCTAATTATGCATATTATAGAGAATACTTGAATTGATGTCGAGCTACTCCCAATGTGTTGAATTCTATAACACAAGTTGCACAAGTCTAGTCTTTTTCTACACTTCTTCCACCACCCTTTAATATCTCCATCTGCCAAAAGAAAAAGAAATCAAAATTTTAAAAAAAAAAGTGTGACAAACTCCAACTTCAGGATGGCACCCCTTTCTCCCTCTACCACTTTTTCCATACTCTTCGCAAATTTAATAGAGGTGTACCACCAAGAAAATATGCCAAATTGCACATCAAAACATGCAATCAATGTAATTGGAAACAAAAACTAAAAAGGTCTCAAGTCAAATAGAGGAGAGATCACATTCTTCCATACCCCCTTCACTTTGCTTTTATACCCAAGGAAATCTATATAACCCCAACCATCATACCCATCAACCTTGTCCTTCTATAGAACTTGTGTGAATTTGTGAGAGTATAAGAGACGGAAAGGATAGGAAATCTATTACTTTGCGCATCTTCAAATGGAAGCAATTCATGAGCAGTTTCAAGTAGGGAATTAGAAAATTGTATTTTGTGATATATCGGGGTTTCTTGGCCATGCAAGGTAGTAAGGATTCAAGTAGTGCTAGGTAAGTGATGAGGATTGGATGAGAGTATTATTGAGCACTATTTTTTTATTTAATTTTGCTCAAGGAGGAGCAAATTTTAAGTTTGGGGTATTTTGATAAGTGCATATTTATCCAACTGGTTTGGATTTTTTAGATCTCTCTATAGGATCATTTCATTATTATTCTCTATTTTTAGAGTTAATCTATCTTCGTTTAGCTTTTATCCCTTTAGTTGGAGTTTTTACTTGATTTGCTTGGGTTTTTGTAGGATAAATGACCAATCTCTTCAAAGCCCAAAAAAATCAAGAATGAGAAGCTTCGATCCACATCCTAAGCCTCCCATTCAATCAACTCATGCCCTAGACTTAGTAAAACCGCTGCCAACAACAACCATTCCAGGGTTTCATCGAACCAACACATACATTAAAGCCAATCAACTGACTTAGATCACATTCAATCAATCTGCAGTGAGATCTAGTCAAAATTTTAAATAAAAAGGTCATTATTGCACTCAAACTTTGGTCAAAGAAGCAATCAAGGGGAGTAGTACCAAGATGAAAAGTAAGGGAAAAGTCAGGGCCATATTGGAACAAAGAAGAAGAAGTCCTTGGTGATAGGTCAAGGAAACACCCACCAAAATAGTAGAGATTTTACCTGAGTACACACTTCTAGAAGGATATGAGGAGCGATATGTTGAGGAAACTCAAGTAGAATACCAATATCACTATAAGGATTCAATGGATGATCACACAAATTAATCAAACCATGATACCAATTTGTCCATTGATTAAGCATCTGAAGAACTACAGTCTACTAGAGATGATTTTAGAGAGGATCTCGCTGGATCATGTTGCCTACCAGGTCTTTGAAGTCCTGATGAATATTCACCCAAAAAAACAGTTTTGTTCTCGATTATATAAGAGGCCAGGGGATGTGTATTCCATCATTAGGTTGGTGGAGACCAGTTGTAATGGTAGATAATACCATGTTTATTAATATTTGAATTGGGTTATACTCTATAAGTTTCATTGAAGATTGAGTATAATGGTAATGAGGTTTCATAAAGAAAGAAATAATTAAGCCAATCGACTGATTGGAATCTAAGTCAATCGACTCGTGCGTCGAGTCTAGTGAATCAATAGTTTCCTCCAAGAATTTTTGCCCCTACTTACTTCCCTATAAAAGGATGAGGGGCTCTAAAGTCAAGGAGCATATGATTTATCTTGGATCCTAGATCCCATCATGTATTGCATCTTCTACTTTGCTTCCATTTTCTTTATGTTTGAGTTTTTTTCATTACTTGGGCATGAGGACTAGCCCCATAGCCTGTTCTTATTCAATGTTATTAACTCCCATGTTTAGCAAAAGAATGTTTTGCATTCATTTCACTTTGATTGTTGGTTATATTAATATATTCTTGTGGGTTGATGAGATCTCGGATCCCCATAAGAATGAACCCATAATCCCCTAATTGTGATTATCATTGTTTACCCATATGATCTCACACTAATTTTTTGGTAGAATGATTATATTCTTGTGGGGGTGCCTAGATCTCAGATCCTAACAAGAATGAGCCCATGATCTCTTGACGGTTTCTGCTAATGGAGCTTATGATCCTTCTATGTGGTTGACTTGTTTGTTATAGCTTATGAAAATGTGACCTTATGACCCTTGAGTTCAAATGTAGAAATGGAAATCACGTGTTACTCAATGAGATCTCAGGAAAGAACTTGTTGGATGATTGGAAGAGGATCCACAAACACTAGGATCAATGGGTTTGCAAGAAGTATGACTCTTGAGAGATAGGTGCTATGAAAGGACACAAATCGACATGGTCATGTTCGATTAGTAAAACTTAGGAGTTGATTCGTTCAGTAAAAGCATGGTTTTTGGAAATGATTCCCTAGACCCTGGTACTTTATTCCTTTGATTGATTAGTTCGATTTCTTCACTTTTCAATTCCCATTTTAGGTTTAATCAAACTCACTCTCAATTAGAATTTACTTTTTGTTCTTCACAATTGGTTTAAATCGACACTTAAAAATTTCCATCTCTTGCGGTTATTACCTTCTATACTCTTCAATTCATTTATTTGCAAATGTTTGATAATCGTAGAGGTTAAACTCTAGGATTTCCCCTCCTATTAATTTGGTGTGTAAACGACACACATCAATATGACTCCTCAGATCGTCGGAGTGGGTGTATGTATGCCCACTAGGAATAGGGGTTTAACATAGATGTCTATCTGAATATAGGGCTTTGGTTTAAATGCATAGCTAAATGCAGAACTTTATGATTGGATGGACAGTCACCTTTTTAGGATAGGGCCTTCGGTCTAGTTTACGGTCGTGTTCTAGGACTCGAAAGAGATTGGTAGATGAAGCACATGATTGTTCCTCTTTTATGTCATGGTCTAGGACCCAAAAGATATTTGGAAATGTTAATATGGGTTTGCTTCAGTTTTATGTCATGATTTAGGACCATAAAAGGATTTTGAAATATCATTGTGGTTTTGATTTAGTTTTAGGTCATGATCAAGACCATAAAAAGATTGGAAGTGACCATTTGTAAAAGTGTTCACGATTGAGGATTCCTATAAGAATGTTAGGATTTTAAAGTCGAGAAAAAATCTCAAGCAGGTGTGCTTCACCAATCATATAGTTGATGAATTCAAGGACATTGGAATGAAAGGTACCTTTTCAAGATAGGGCATATGGTCTAGTTTATGGCCTTTGTCTAAGACACAAAAGAGATTGGCATATAAAGAATATGATTTGTACAGTTTTAGGTCATGATCTAAGACCCAAAGAGATTAGGAAATGTGATAGTGGGTTTGGTTCAGTTTTAGGTCATGATCCAGGACCGTGATAGGATTTTGAAATATCATTGTGTGTTTGTTTCAGTGTTAGTTCATGCTCCAGGTCAACAAAAATATTAGCAGAGACCATCTACAGAAGTGGTCATGATTGAGAATGCCTAGAACAATGTTACAGCTTTTATATCAATGCAAAAGCTCAAGCATGTGTGCTTCCACCAAGTGTATAGTTGATGAATTTTAGGTCATTGGAAGGAAAAGTGCCTTTTTGCGATAGTGTCTATGGTCTAGTTTATAGTCCTTGTTCAGGACCCAAAAAAGATTTTTAGATAAAGCACATGATTGGTCCAATTTTAGGTCATGGTCCAGGACCCAAAAGAGATTTGGACATGTGATTGTGGGTTTGGTTTAGTTTTAGATAATGATCTAGGACCATATAAGGATTTTGAAATACATTGTGGGTTTTTTCATCTTTAGGTCATGATCCAAAACCATAAATAGATTGTAAGTTACCATCCATATAAGTGATCATGGTTGAGGATTCCTAGAAGAATGTATGACTTTTGAATTGAGGAAAAAGCTCAAGCAGGTGTGCTTCCACCACTCACATGGTTGATGAACTCTAGGTTAGGATCTGTCTATGAAGTATGATGCAAGTTGTACAGACTTTTAAAATCCTTAGCTTTAGTTGTTTTGAAGGGAAGGAATGTCGTTGTGAAGAGTCCATTCTGATGAAATATGATGTAATTGCATCAAGGTCCAACATATCATTTAGTATGCTTTTTTGATGTGGCATTGATATCAACTACCTTGTGGCTTTATGGAAGTCGATCTGTGCATCTTACTTGGAAGGTAGAGCCCTTGAAGATGCTCTTTTTTCATCATCATTAGATGGTGTATCATGTTGGATCTATTGCAAGAGAAGTGTTATGAGGTGACATGAGCTAACCATAGTTGGGTTGTCCTTCTATAGAGTCATTGGACTAGATGTCCTTTGTTGATTTAGTATCTATTGAGTGGAGAACATGACATGTGAGGCCTTATTAACTGATAATAGGTAACCCTCATTCATGTGTTACAAATCTATCTTGGAATGTAGGTAAGGTTTTTAGTATCTAGAAAGATGAAGTGTCATGTAGGATTATTTCTCCGAAGATGTATCTAGGTGTTTCTAGAGCAAGATTTGAGTTAGACTATGTTTCTATACTAAATAGTTCATCCTATCTTTGCTTTCTATCACCTTTTGTCAATGGTTCCCTAACGGGCTCTGTTGGTGGATATATGTCATTATTGATGAAGGGGGCCTTCTTGATGTTGAAATGATCCATGATGCTTACGTAGAGTGGGCCACAATCATCCAAGATTTCCCTAATTTACTTGTCTTTGTCAAGGCAAGGGATAATCATGATTTGAATTTGGTGATAACATTTTGCCCCTATTGTTTTGTTTCAAAAGTTTTAAATTCATCTATTGACATTAATGTGATCATGTTAGTTGACAAGAAGTTGTTTTGAAGTTGATTTCTATTTAATTTTTGTTTTGAGATTCCACAGTTTGTGTCTTCTCATGTTGCTATAACCAGGAAGATGTTAGAATATGACTCTTAGAGGGGTTTCTTCTGTTGGGCTTAGGTTGTTGGTCAACATTTAGGTTTTCTGGACTGAGACCCCATTGGCGGCTTGGTGGCAGGCCATGTCAGTTAGGAGGCTTGTCATTACATGTGAGGAATGGTCATTAAATCATTATTTTTTCTCTGATGGTAAATGACAACTACCGTGCTCTACCTACTTTCAAATTTTTAATATTGGAGTTACAAGTGATTTCAGACCCCAAGCATGTTTATCTTACCTAAAATATTATATGAATTGATTGGTTCTTCCCTGAGGATGATCATAGCTAGATGTACCACTAGGGGAAGATTTGTTCAGGGTGGATATGATGCTCCATTGGATCTTGATCCCATGCTTGTACGGAACATTTTATGCCATGTAGCAAGTATTTGAGTGGCAATTCCCTACCCAATTGAGTTAAGATGCAAGGCATCAGACACACCCCTATGGGATCAATTCTCACCACTTATTCATGTATGCAATTTTTCACAAGCATGTATCCTCATTGTTGGGTATCATTTGGACTAATCATTCATACTTTAGGTTGTTTTGCATTTAAGTCCATGACCATTGATGCTCAAAACCTTATGTTGGGGGTTTTTGACTCTTAAAAGAGAGTATTTATGTTCCACTGGTCCCAAATGTCATGTTATATAAGCAATTCACCACAAACATATATCAAAGTTTGGGTTCCCTTTGGAATTCACATTCAATATATATTCAATTAATCCTTTGATGTTGGGGACATTGATTATTGGAACCTTAGGATGGGAACTAGAATTGATGATTAATGGTAGCTTCTTAGAGAAGATTCCCCATGTGTGATCCCCAAGTTAGATCCTCATGGACGATGGTGAGACATGAATAATGTCATAAGGGATCAAAATCTCCCTATCCTCCAATCCACATGTCTTTGTCCGGCCCTGTGAGTAGGGTTGTTGACATGTTTAAACATTAAAGTTCATGTATGAAGTGACCACTAAATTTGTTTCAGGAAGTCTTGACTTGGTGGATCAATTTCAACTTGCATCTGGGGATCTCATTTAAAGAAGACCTAGAAGAGAACACTTATTAATTTTGAGATGTAATGTCAATCTGCAATGTTAGTTGTAGATGATTTCATTGATTGACTGATTTTTATCAGTGAGATTAGGTTTGCAAATCATTGGGCCCCAATATAATAGTTGTGTTCCTTCCGTCCTAGGCCCTATGGTTCTACTTTGACCCTTCCATTTCAAGGTGCATGGGGGAATGCGTTCAGTAACTTAAGTAGATAGAGTGGTTTTTTTTCTATGATTTGATGATTTTTTTCATTTTGACTTTATGTTTCTTCCATTTTGACATTTTTTATTATTTACATCATTTTGGTTTTAATTTTCTATTTTGAATATTTTTATTTTTTATTCTTATTTTAATTTTCTCAATTTTGAAATTTTTGATTTGTTTATTTTGATGAATTTTTTAAAGAAAAAGTAATTAGATAGATCCTTCATGGTCCTCGAATGCTTTGGGGCTTGTGAAGACTATGTGTCCTGATGGTCTCGAGAAGATCTCGAGCTTGAGTGGATGCTTAACCAACTTTATGACAACATCTATTGGTATGTTCTTGTCGGGCTCTGCTCAAGCAGAGATACAACCCATTCTATGACTCCACCTAGATCTTCTATGATAGACTCTAGAGTGACTTCTATAAGGGCAACCACTCGACCAAATTGACGTCGATTAGGTCTTGAATATTGTGCTTGAGGACTATATATGCATCTACATTGTGTCCTAGGATGTGGTGGTAATCATAGTGAACGTTGGGATTGCATTTCTTTGGTAAAGGATTAGGTTGATGCAATTATAATCATAGTGAACATTGGGATTGTATTTCATTGGCAATTGATTAGGATGCTCCTTTATGGGTGGAAATTTCACAAGATAATTGACCAATGGGAGAGACTTAATTAGAGAGACCCCTAATGGTTTTCACTTTCTCTCTAGCTTTTGTGTTGGTATTTCCTCTTTGACCACTATAAGAGAAATAGTCACTTCTGGAAATGTATGTCATTTTGTCATTCTTTGGAAATCATTCTTTGTGATCTTCTGGTGGTGACCTATGAAGGTGTTAATTTATACTATCCTAACCACTAGATCTCCCAATTTTTGTAGGATTTCACTCATTCTTTGATCATCAGTGTGTCAGAAGTTTGAGTGAATTGAGGTTGTCAATGTTGTGACCAAACCTGGGTGAGGTGGGTACCCATTGTGGCATACAAATCATAAAAACATGATTTACTTAAGCGGAAGCGTTCGTTAGCAGTGGATTAACAAAAATCACTAAAAATTTAAACCTTTTGTAAAGAGATCCATTTCCAGAAAAACTCTTATAACAAGAACCAAAGTATTACATATACATTCTGGTTCACAAGTACATTCCATGTACCATACTTTCTCGAGGATTACAAGCATCAACTGCCCTGTTAAAACTATACAGGCAGTACAAGAACTCGGGGCATCAAGCCAAAATCTCAGATTGATTCATTAAAAGCACTATCTACTAACTCTGAGGACCTGAGAGTATAGAGACAACACATAGGACTTTCTATATAAGACATGATAGCCAGTGCCTCCACCTGAGGTATCACTGTTGTCCATGATGTTGCCGCTGCTGACCTTTCCCTGCAATAGGTTTTCTGCTTCTTCTTCTACGTACACCTAAAAAGTTGGATCCCACGGGGGTGAGACAATTGAAAATTTGTCCCGGCGAGAGATATAACTCTCTGCCAGAAACATTATTATTGTAGGTTGATAGAATATAGTTGAGCAGGAGTTCTTTTATATTAACAGCAGTATTAATCATTGTATGAACAGAATAAGATAATTTTCTTCCTTAAGAAGAACATTGCATCTACCCATGGTAGATTATAAATCATCTATCTGCCTTGCAAGGAATGTAAGGAAACGTAAATATATCATCTATCAGCTAAAGATGCATAAAAGAAATGTAACATCAGCCAATTATTTTTGTATTCAAACCTTAAGCAAACATGCTATACGGCTGATTACATTTTACATTCACACTTATGCTCTGAGGAGATGAGGTATACCGCTCATACTCCAACCGACCACTGTGAAGTCAAAGTCGATGCCATACAAGGTCAATGGAAGAGCCAGACTCCAAGACCTCAACCTTCTCGGCTAGTACAAGATTATATGAAGGACATCTTGTGTCTCTGCTAAATATCTTTCCAGGGTATACTGGCAACTTCTCTATAGAGTTATAACATGTAGCATATACTCTTTTTAGGATATGGCCCGTAGCCAATGCCTGGTATTATGGAGTTATGGCCCGTAGCCATACTCTTATTGGGATATGGTCTGTAACCATTCATGTGCCTAGGATATGGCCCGTAGTCATTCCTATGAGGTGTAAGGATATATTCATCCATTACCCCCACATATTCAAAAATATGGGGCTTCCGGGTTATGTCGCGGACCAACCCATTTCACCATTCAGCAAATTCTGACGCTGATGGATCTATGGCGAGGGCACTACATGATGAGATTTCACTTGACTAATTATGTGTATTACCATTATTCTTTTAGCATCAGTCAAGTTTCAAACAAGAATCATTATAACAGATGCTACACAGAAAGGTATAATGCATCTATCAAGTACTTTTCAAAACTTTATTAAACATTGGGATCTCAAACCCTTGTCACATCATGGGCATTCTCATCCCTTAACATCTCATCATCATGATTATGGAATATGGGTATTCAAACCCTCAGTTCATCAAAGAACACTTGTTCCCACTTATCAGGTAACTAACACCTTCATATCATCTGACCAAGGTAAACAGGATACTTGCTGCACAAGCATCTCACATGGCTCTCAAAGCCCATTTAGTCTCTTGTTACCTCTTACTAGGAAACAAATCATATAATGGCTCTCAAGGCCCTTAAAGCATTTAAATAATTAACACATCATAGCTCATACCTGGCTATGCTCATCATTTCATGATTACCTACATAATCATTACATGATAACAGTTATATCAATTATATATCAGCACTATGCAATGTAAGAGTAGCATCACTATTCCCTTATTTAGGGTTAGGATTTCTCTTACATATCCTCACCCTTAATTAGGGTTAGGGTTTTCCATTATTAACCATTTAGGTTCTCAAGATCATATTATTAATGATCAAGTCCTAATTCATTGCTCCACATAGCTAGGAGCCAACATTGATAACATAAGTATTCAATCATGCTTCTTTATTCTCATCACTTATCATTAAATGGATTATAAACACAAGGTATACGTTCCTCTCTCAACTTTACCAGAATATGATTACATCATACTTTATTAATCTGGCTCAACCTTTTCATAAGGTATGTTAGCCTACACTTGTCAAAGTGTATTACATCTCAATTTAACAATTGACATGACACACTTCATGTTTTACTCATTCAAGTATATTGAATTTAGAATACATCAAGGTGTATCAATCTTGAGGTGTTGAACTTGATATCTATCATGTCTTGTATCACTTCCCTCATCACCTTTATTTTAAGTTCACCAACTTATCTTGTATTAGGGTATCTCCCATCCTAATACTCCATGCACCAGTTCATCACATTTATCATGTAATGCATTGGTCATAAGTCACTTATTTGAGATATGCAACCATTGTCAATGATATGGACTCATCTCGAGTTAAAGCATTATTGATATAAGGTCATCCATTAACAACCACTTTAGGTGTTTCACTTATCAATATATTAATCACTATTCCATTATTAGGAATAAGGTTTTCCATCTTTATAAATTAGGTTTCACATAACATCTCCTCATATATGGGTTTCACATTACCTGAAATTAGGGCTTCTCAATTCAACCCAAAGTTAGGGTTATGGTTTATCATCATATTGCCCAAGATTAGGGCTTCATGCTTTATAACCCAAAATTAGGGCTTCACATACCTTTACCCTATATCAGGGTTAGGATTTCATATTAGGGTTTCATATAGCATTATATAGCATCACCCTGGGATTAGAGTTCACATCATATCTCTATATTAGGGTTTCACTTGACATCACCCTTGATTAGGGTTTCAAATGACTTCACCCTTAATTAGGGTTTCACATGTCATCATCCTTAATTAGGGTTTCACATAACATTACCCTTAATTAGGGTTACATCATTACCCTAGATTAGGGTTTCATGTAGCATTTCCCTAAATTAGGGTTAGGGTACATCAACCTCCTCAAGGGTTTCATGATCTCTTTATCAAGGATCATACCCTAACTACATATTGTATTCATGTTGAGAGTGTTGAGGTTTAACCATTACAAGATTATCATTCATATGTGGATTTTCCTCTCTCTCTCCTCCTTTCTAGGATGTTGATTATTTCAAACTTGATCAGATTAGGTCAACCCTTCATTCAAGTGCATACGTTTAGGGTTAGCATAATGTATTGAGGCATTGCTTCTATAAGCATCAAAGGTTAACCCCTCTAAGGATACTAATTACCCTAGTACCCTAAAGGTCCAACCATTGTAATTACCTTTGATAAACATCATTAACAATCATAGGGTTAATTGATCTTTCATAGCTTTGAGACTATTAGGTTTCCAAATGGTTTAGTTAATTTTGAACCTTCAAATGGTCTTGAGGTACTTGACCTCCATTCGGTCTTGAGGTGCTTGACCTCCATTCGGTCTTGAGGTGCTTGACCTTCATTTGGTCTTGAGGTGCTTGACCTCCATTCGGTCAACTCTCCCAAACGGTCAGCATGACCAAATGGTTTGGAAGATCAAATTACCCATTTGATCTTGATCAACTTTACCCATTTGATCTCGATTGATTTTATCCATTCGGTCTTAATCACTTTTACCCATTCAGTCTTGATTGATTTACCCATTCGGTCTTAATCAATTTTACCCATTCGGTCTTAATAGGTTTTACCCATTCGGTCTTGATCAATTCCATCAATTAAGGCTTCAATCAACTCAATCGATTGGGGTTTGAAATTAGTGGATCATCCATACATGGAACCTTTAAAATCAAATCAATTGGTATCATTGGATAATCATCCATACACATCAGAATTTATCCTCCAAACGGTTTGAGATTGTTTGATCTCAAATGGTCTTGAGACCGTTTACTCCCAAACGGTCTTGAGACCGTTTGGTTTCAATCGATCTTGAAACCGATTGGTTCCAATGTTGAAACTATTTGCCCATGTACTTTGTTGAGGTGTGTGCTTAAGATGACACCATCATATTCAAGCTTCAAATCTTAGAAATCAGCTATGATTCTTATGGTGATTTCAACAATTAATCAAAAGGAAATCGAGAAAGAAGAAAGGTTCAACACATAGTGAATAAATTGCAAGCAATAATGACATTTAAGGGTTCAAGTTATATAACCCACCTTAAAAATTGAATCCAAGCTTCAACCTTCACGTCCTCAATGGTGAATGAAGCTTCCTCAACTGTCCAAGGTCCGTTCTCAAGTCTTTGAGTGAAATTAATGGCTAAGGTTGAAGATTGAATGAAGAAAAGAAGGAATTAAGCATTGAATTTCGATTTCCACCATGAAATCAAGGTTGAAGATGACTATGGAGATTACCTACAGGTTGGAGCACGTTATCCTGTTGCTGCTAAGCTCCCTTGTGCATGGACAAAGCAAGTAAAGAAATAAGGATTGAAAAAGCCTTTCATTTGAGTTGAAAATGAGATGTTTATAAGAGAATTTCAATGTGAGAGAAAGTGATATAATAATCCTTCAACTCCCAAATTATATTCCACGTGCTCCCCTCAATCCCTTGCATACGAAGCTATCATACCCACCTTCTAATTACTCTTCTTTATCCATGAATTAAAAGAAAACAAATTAAGCACCTTAGCCATTCTAATAATAATATCCAAAATAGAGTGGATATTACTTTTCCTTTTACTAATGTGAGTGGGCTCTCCACTCACTTTAGATATTTCGTGGCCTTTGCAAGGCACAAGGACGTTAACACATATTAAAATTCAACCATCTCATTTTTGGTTGAAGTGCACTTCCATTAATATATTTATTTTTGCATTAAATTGAATTAGGGTTTCAATTATGCTTAAATCTTGATTATTTTAATATCAAGATTCTCTCTCCTCAAACGTGATTCAAATGAGATGCCCCTCTCATTTTATTTTCTCTACATGATTCCAAGAAACATTAGGGACTCTCTAGGAGTGACATTTTGCATATTGAACCCTAGTTTTTGGGTAAACTGCACATTACACCAAAACTAGGTTTTAATGCACAATCATTGCTTGATAGGCTCTTTCTTGGTACTCAAGCTTCTCCAAGCCATACCTCTGCATCATTTTCATTCTTATGATGCTTCAACACCTGAGGAACATTTTATCTTGTACAATTTGCAAGTTAACCCCTCAACTTGGGTAATTTGCACTTTAGTCCAAAACAGACAAAACATTATTTTAACATTATTCAAAAAGGACTAAAATTGAAACATAAGTTCCTCTTGAGCCTTAATTACTTTTCAAGAGATAAGAGAAAGCATATAATTAACTTTATTAACAAAACATCTAGGGTTAAGGCATAACCTAGGTCAGGGATGTTACACCCATATGGTCTTGGAACTAGAGGATAGTTTCAAGGTGGTGATGGAGTGTACATTATGGAATTGACTACATAAGATCTCTTCTTCTACACTGGAATCATAGTCTTCTAACCTTTGGTAGGTTTTAGCCTTTTGTCTTGATAAATAATGACTTCTGATTGTTCAGTGGATTACTTTGTCGAATCATCCACTTGGCTGTTTTGTGGAGTGATTGTGCATGTCGTAGATGTTTCCTATGGTATGTGCTCATTTGTAACATGCATGTGCTAGTTTACCCTTTACAGAATTCATATAAGATAGTGTATTTGTTCACACATATGGTTGTATAGTGATGATAGTTGTGCATGACCTGTAAAGGAGAACACCTATGTCTTTGGATTTGGATGACCCTTTCTAGTTGTGACTGTCTGCTTGCCACTGAACTCAAGTACATGTGTGACATGTGGTTCATCATCCCATCGTGACCGCTCAATGGATATTATGTTACCTGAGCCTTTCAACGTGAGAGTCTTCAACCAATTTGTAAAGGGGAACACCTATGTCTTTGGATTTGGATGACCCTTTCTAGCTTTGACTGTCTGCTTGCCACTGAACTCAAGTGCATGTGTGACATGTGGTTCATCATCCCATCATGACCACTCAATGGATCTTATGTTACCTAAGCCTTTCAACGTGAGAGCCTTCAACTAATGCTTCATCACCCTGTCAGTGTTGGATTGTTCGTTAGCACCCGTCATCTCAAGAAGCTCTTTCCAAAACTATGCACTTTTCTATCTAAGACTTTTTTTATTTCCTCCTCTCTATTCAAGGTAGAATGATTGGTTTTTAGGATCAGGAGACCAATGGGAAATTGTATCCTTGTCTCCCAAGGAGTTGAAAAGGTAAAAGCATGGTTGTAAAAGAACTTCCCCTTGTGTTAGGAAAGAGGCTTCTCGTATAAAATTCATGTTTTTTTCTTTCTATGTTCACAACATTCCAGACAAGGTTCAACGTAAATTACCCATTGCATGGAGAAGGGTTTTAAAAATCGTGATAGAAAGCAGGTAAGTTTCCCCTTACATGGAAAAGGGGGCAAAGATCATGTTTAAATATGAAATTTCACCCTTTTCACAAAAAGGAATTGTTCATGTATTAACACATATTGATAGATCCCATGATATGAGGAGAGGGGTGTTCCCCAACATTGAGTGATATGGAAGGGTTTTTTAGTCTTTTCCAGAGATGTGTTCACTATCATCGTGATAAAGCATGCAATTTGTGGTTTTTGGTTATATAGGTAAGTTAGGATGGTATATAGTGACAAGGTGTCCACTCATGAACAAAGACTATCATTAGGGATTGATGTATGAGGTTTCTCTCTCCTTATAGAAGATTTTAAATTGAGAGAAATGTTCATAAGGAGAAGGGGATACAAGGATAAGGTAACCCTCTTAGGGCCAGATATTGTGGCTAGATATAGGTGTATGGGATTCCTCTCTCCTCTTGGTAGATTTTATGAGAGAAATACTCACTAAAAAAAGGATAGACAGTGATAAGGTGAACCTTTTGGGGCCAAAGATTGTGGTTGGATATTGATGGCATGTGAGATTCCTCTTTGAATCAAGGGAGATGTTATGAGAGAAATTCTCACAAGTAAAGGGGTATCTAGGGACAAGGTGAACCTTTCAGTCTGGATATGGGGGTGTGAGATTCCTCTCCTCAGGGAAGATCTTCTGAGAGAAATATTCATAGGAAAAAAGATATCCATGGACAAGCTGACCCTTTCAGGACTAAAGACTATGGTTAGATATTATTGTATGGGGTTCCTCTCTCTGTGCGAGAGATCTTACGAAAGAAATATTTGTAGGCAAAAGGATGTCCAATCATAAGGTGACTCTTTCAGTGCTAGAGACTATGGTTGGATACATGTGTGTGGAATTCCTCTCCCCTCAGGGGAGATTTTATGAGAGAAATACTCACAACAAAAATGGTATCTAGGGACAAGGTGATCCATTTGGGTCTAGAGACTATGGCTGGACAAAGGTGTGTGATATTCCTCTCTCCTCGTGGGAGATTTTATGAGATAAATACTCACTAAAATGTATACCCAGGTACATGGTGATCCTTTTAGGGGCCAGAGATTGTGGTCGGATATGGGTGTGTGAGATTTCTCTCTCCTCAAGGGACATTTCATTAGAGAAATACTCACAAGGTAAAGGGATATCTAGGGCCAACATGACCCACTTAGGCTAGATACTCTAAATGGATAAAGGTGTGTGAGATTCCCCTTTCCTCAAAGGGAATCTTATGAGAGAAATGCTCACAAGGTAAAGGGATGTCTAGGACAAGGTGACCCTATTGGGACCGAAGACTGTGGCTAGATATGGTGTGCGATATCCCCTCTCTCCTCAAGGAAAATCTTATGAGAGAAAAACTCACAAAAAAGGATATCTAGGGTAAAGGTGACCCTTCTAAGGCTACATATTGTGGTTGGACATAGATGTGTGAGATTCCTCTCTCCTCAGGGATGATTTTATGAGAGAAATACTCACAAGGTAAAGGGAGATTTTTGGTCCAATTTCAGTTCATGGTGTGGGCTTGTATAGATATGAGCGTGAAAGTAGGGTAATGGCCTGGTTTTAGGTCATGGTCCAAGATCATGGGTAGATATGGAGGTGAAGTTAGGGTAATGGTCCAATTTCAGGTCATGGTCTGGGATGTGGTGTTGGGTAGGAAAATATGGTTGACCACATGCTACTTGGTGACATATCAATTAAGTTGAAAGTTCCTTAGGAACAAATGCATTTGCTATGATTGGGCCATGATATGATATTCCATCCATGATTTGGAAGTTGTATCTAATATCAAAGATTGAGTGGCATATTGGTGCAATGATAAAGTTTGTTTGAAAGCATCAAGCTGAATTAGAGATCCTTCAGGGAAGTATGTTTTGAGTAAACATGCGCATGTGTATCTCAAGGCTAGAGCTAATGATTCAAATCTAGTTGTAATTTGATCATAAAAGTGCATAGCTAGCACTAGTACAGATATCATCTTTAGCGTCGGTTAAATATGACTTTAGAAGTTGGTTTCCAAGTGACACCCAAGTGGGTGACACTAAATGTAGACGCCTTGAGCGTCGGTTTCATAACTGACACCATAAAGCCATCCCCCAATTGCAAACCCAAAAAATGTGCCAGTAGGGGGCAATATGTGTCAGTTATCAAGTCATAACCGATGCCACGTCCCATCCTGAAAAAAAAATTGGCCCCAGGTTAGACCATAGGTGTCGGTTAGCAACATAAAACTGACTATGTTGACCTAAAATTATTGATGGTACCAAACAGTAACCGACACCATTAGGGGATAAAGATGTTAGTTAACTATTAATCACCAATGAGTTAAGTTTTTGTTGTCATGTTCTTTTTTAACCGATGACTATGTTTTGATTTTTTTTTTCTTATCAGCTTATAGGTCTGTTGTCTGGCTGGTCAGCAAGATGCAAAACCTATAGTTTAGTTCTAAACTACAGGTTTACAGCATCCATTGATTTCATCCAACAACATGCCACAAACCTACAAAATTAAAAAGGATGGAAAATTAATATGGAATGATTTGCACACATGTATAAGCACATTTCATATGATTTTATCACACACATGTATAAGCTTTCATATGATTTCATCACACACATGTAGAAACATGTAGTTCCATTTCATTCCTCCATTTCATATTCACACACATGTAGCAACCTGTAGTTCCATTCATTTCATCTCTTTTCACATTCAGACACATGTAGAAACATTCATGTATTCATCTTCACACACATATGTATATAGATAATACAATTCAAAAAAAATCATTCAGACATGTATATATAAGTGTGTCTTTCATAGCTTCACATGTCATCAAATACAAAAATAATTATGACAACAAAGTTTAGAAATATCATTCTTTATCATTATCATCATCATCATCGCCATCATTATTCCAATGATAATCAAAAATTCCCACTACTTGTAAGGCTTTTGCCCATTGTTCTCTTACATCATTTAATTCTTCCATCGTATAGGGAGTATGTACATCTAATAACTTTTCACCTGTAGTGAAATCACTGGTTTTAGACATCTACAAAGAGAATGACGTATATATAAAATTAATATATAATAAGATTGATATATTTCATATTATCTAGTGAGACTATATATAATACATGTTGTATGGTATCGATTTCTATTATAGCATGTTTGATAATTAGGTCCATATATCACATCACATAGTATGTACATGCCCAGCCGTTGTTTTGTGTAGCACACTATAAATTGAAACATACAAAATGTTAATATCAATATAGACGACATCCGCTTCGGGCCACAATATCACTCCACCTTATGCTTCACCAAGTATTTTAGAATTTGGGTGGGCATATGGCAATGGAAAATGTGTCCACTTGTGGAGTACAAGTCTCGGGTTCACACGAACTGTACCATATGGTACTGGAGTGCCATGAAACATGTCCCCTAGAATGGGTGGGTAAGCCTCGGCCTCTACAACGATAAATTCTTTACTTTTTAGACGACATGGATTCAACCCCTACAAATTTACGTAAAGTATGTTATATACATAAACATATCATCTTGAAAAGACTAGCTACTATGCCATAAAAATACTTACAGTGGATGTGCTATGTGGTGGGTCTATAGGATTACTCCCAACCACCTCTACTATAGGAGAAGAGAGGGACGCCACAAGTTTTTTCTGAGTGGCAGTAAGAGACGCCTGCCACTTGCTCACTGCTTCATGGACTCTCCTATTAATTAACTCATCTACCTATACATGGACAAAAGAAATGCTAGATTTTGATTATTGAATTCCCTTTTGCAATAACATTCGAAAAAAAGAATAGGCTACCTCAGCTTTTGAAAATCCCGCTTTTGGGACATGTTTGTGTTGTGATGGCCCAAAGAATGCCTTTATGCCCACACATGTGCCTACACCCCTAACATGCCCAGGATGCTCTGGGTTACTAAGAGCAACTGTTAATTCATCCCTTGTGCCCTTAGGGATGAACTTGCCTTGCTTCCTCTACTCGTGAAGCTCCCGCTAATCGCCATCAATAGAAATTGGTAAGTAAGCATAATAATCAATATTGATTGCTCTGAGAGTTGAATTTTACCATTTTTGCAGCCGCCTCATCAGTTGCGGGTTTCATTATATGTCCTTTCTTATTTTGCCTCCCAGCTATCTACACAGTATGGCGAGACAGAGGTGTGTGAGTAATAGTAGAGGACTCCCCAGTCTCCTGAGTAGCAGCAGACTCAGCAGCAGCAGCATCCTGTAGTCTTTGGTGAATGCTTGCATAGCCTTTTGAACCCATCGTGTGGTCATGCACATTCAGTGCACATCTTGCTCTTTGAGCATTATTGATAGCCTTTTTAGTAAGCACACTGATTTGGTTAGTAACACTAATGGTCAATCTTGAATAGGTGAATACATAAGAATGTATATTAATTAAATTAGGAGTGGTGCTTAATACCTTGAATTCATCAGTTTTTCTTTTGGCAACAAACTCCTCCTAGTCATTGGGGTATAGGTAGTTCCATTGCTCAGTGGTTGACTTCTCCCTCTTCTCAGCATCTCGTATGTAATCTCAAGTGAGATTTGTCCTATAGTTCCTAAAGACCCTCCCACAGTGCTACATCACACATTTACAATGCAGGCTTTCATCCAGTTCAAATATACTCTAAAAAATTTCATATATTTAACTAGTATCCTAAAAATTAGTAATCTACAGAATAGAACTGCAAATAATAACTCACGCATAGTTCCTTCCATACTAAGTATTTATTCCCCTTAGGAACTTTATGCTAAGATTCTACATTAGGGCTACAATGGCTACGAGTAAGAACCCCAAGATATGAAATAAACGAGTTGTGATTCACTCCAATTAGATTTCCTACATGATCAAAATCCACAGCTAGTTTGGGTCCATTGCCCCTTTGTTGTAGTAACTTGTTCATCATAGTGATGCCCCTCACTTTTTCAATTTTTTTTACTGCTCATCAAGTGCCCCAAGTTCTTCAAGGGTACATCATCAACTAAAATTTAACAAAAAAAACACTTATAGGATATAACTTATAAATGGACATATAGATAGAAATATAGGATATATTTAAAAAATTACATTGTGAGGTACCACATTGATATTCTCACCCTCATGGTATCATCATCACGGTCATCATACTCATGCTCATCCATCTAAAATTGTCATTAAAAATCAAACATTTAACATAACTAGAAGATAATAAAACATTATAAAGTTCACATTCAGAAAAATAAAACATATAAAAAAATAAAAACATGTCTTTAATACTGCGATCTTTTATCAATTAACATTCCTTCAGTGTGATCTCCGCGCACATACAAGTCATCATTAGCTTCAATATTTTGTGGTGTTGGCAACCCAACTGAAAATGGACTCGAGTCATCATACTTATCATAGTACTCTTCTTCATCTATAGGATCTTCAATGAACTGTCTTTTACCATGAAGAACAACCGACCATTTATCATTTATAGGATCATCGATATAAAATACTTATTTCGCCTGTGATGCCAATATGAATGGTTCACCCTTCTCGTCAATCTTTTCAAAGTTCACTAATGTGAAACCCAATTCATCAACTATAACTCCTTTGGTGTTATCAACCCAATTATATTTGAAGAGTGGAATTCTGAAATCTACATAGTCAAAGTCCCATATGTCTTCAATGACACCGTAATATGACATTTTAGCTTCACGTGGACTCTTATCCTTTGCACTTGCAAAAAACAATGAAGACACTTGAAGGGTGACCCCACAGTTTTGGATGACGCTCTTATTATCTTAAAGCTTTGTGTAATATGAGAACCCATTTATGTCAAACCCTTCTTAAGACATAACATTCAATTTTGGTTTAAAGGTGAGGCATTTAATATTTTCAGCAAGATTATTTGGTGTTTGAGATAGTTAATGTAAGACTTTATCTTCAAACCACTTAATAAATGTCTTGTTATGCTCTCTAGCAAGCCACATTGAATTGGCTCGAGGATATTATTTCTTGATGAAATTGGTATGTTCCTCGATATAAACACTCACTTCGTTGATGTTGTGTAAAATATACAAGTGAGCTTGTTCCAACTTCTCACAGCTGATTACTTTCATCTGTAATCCCAAAATTCCTTTGCCAGAATACTCCTCAATATTCTTGTCATTAACAGGAGTGTCATTACCACTCAGAAAGTCATTGTAAAAATCCATAACCTCTCTCGCCACATAACCCTCAATAATACTCCGTTCAGGTCGATAATGGTTTCGAACATCACCTATAAAAATGTGCATGTATCGTTCAAAGGGATACATCCAATGCAAGAAAACTGGTCCCAATATTTTCACTTCCCTAGTCAAGTAGACAACAAGATGTACCATATATAAAAGAATGAAGGAGGAAAATACATCTCAAGCTGACATAGGGTAATAACCACTTCTCTTTGCAACTTATCGAGAGTATCAGGATCAATAACTTTACTGCACAGACTGTTGAAAAAGAAACAAAGTTTGGTGATTGCAAACCTTACATGCTTCGGTAGTATAGATCGAATTGTCACGGGCAATATTTGTTACATTAGAGTGTGACAATCATGAGATTTAATACCTATCAACTTCAAATCTTTCATTGATACCAATCTACAGATGTTGGATGAGTAACCTTGTGGCACCTTAATGTTTACCAAGCAATTACAAAAAGCTTTCTTCTCTTTTCTAGACAATGTGTAACAAGCAGGAGGTAAGTATGTTCTCCGATCGCTACTAACTACTTCTGTTAATTTTGTCCTTATTTCCATTTCACGTAGATCCATTTTGGATTTTATCCCATATTTAGTCTTACCTGGTACATTCAACAAAGTACCAATGATGCTATCACAGACATTTTTCTCAACATGCATGACATTGATACAATGTCTGACTGCCAAAGAACTCCAATAATGAAGATCCTAAAATATTGACTTCTTCTTGAATAAAGATTTGTCACTCCATGTGTCCATAGTACATTGTGATCTCTTACCAAATTTATTAACAAAGTCTTTTACTCTTTCATAAACAACTTCCCCTGGTATAGGTTTAGGTGCACTCCATTCCCCATTTCATCCATTGAACACTTTGCGCAACCTACTGTACAGATGGAATTTTGGAAGAAACCTTCGATGACCAAGATATACAATCTTGCCTCCATGTTTTAGTCATATTGAATCACTGTTATCTTCACATATATGGCACACTTTAGATCCTTTGACACTATATCTAGACAAATTCCCATATGCTGGAAAGTCATTAACAGCACAAAACATCATAGCGTGCAAATGAAATGTCTCTCTTTGTGAAGCATCATAGGTCATGACACCTTCACCCCAAAGTTTCTTTAAGTCATCAATCAAAGTTTCAAGATAAATGTCGATGTCATTTCTAGGTTGTTTAGGGCCCGATATCAACAACGACAGCATAACGTACTTATTTTTCATACACAACCAGGGAGGAAGATTGTATATAACAAGCATAACTGGCCAAGTACTATGTTGGTTGCTCAATGTCCCGAACGGATTCATCCCATCTGTACAAAGCCCAAGTCTTAGATTCCTAACTTTTTCACCAAATTTAGGGTACAATAAATCAATCTTCTTCCATTATAGGGAATCACACGTATGTCGTAGGATCCCATCATTATTTTTCTTAACATTTGCATGCCACCTCAAATTCTTCGCATCTATCAGATTGGAAAATAATCATTGAAACAGTGATATTATAGGTAGATACCACATCACCTTGGCAGGAGAACTAGTTTTAGACTCCCCTGAAGTTGTCATTTTATGCCTTGATGCACCACATTTTAGACAATCTTTCAAATCCACATAGTCCTTTTGAAATAATACACAATCATTCGGGCATGTGTGTATCTTCTTGGCCTCCATTCCCATTGGGCACAACAATTTCTTTAACTGGTATGTTGAGATTGTCAGCTTGTTTCCTTCAGGAAGAATTTCTTTCAACAAAGACAACAATGGCGTGAAGCTTTTGTCACTCCATCTATTATTAGCTTTCAACTTATATAATCTCAACACAGTGCTAAGCATCGTAAACTTAGTACAACCTGTGTATAATGATCTCTCAGCATCATGCACAATGTTTCTAAACATGGGAGGTGGATCGGTGTGCTCTACCCCACAACTATCCAACATCGCATCAACGATGTCTAGTGGAACTAGTTCGTTCACATCTACGTCATTGGAGGAAAATTCTTATTCCACACAAGCACTGCTATCGACATCCACTGATTTCAGGTTTGAAATCTCTCCATGCCAGTGCCATTCTGTATAGCCTTGTACAATGCCGTTGCACAAGACATGACTTTTGATTTTGTCACCAGTGCTGACTTTCAAGTTGTTATCGCAATGTCTACATGGACAGTAGAACCTATCTCCAAGTTGTTTCCTATGTTCCTCGACAAATCTAATAAACTGATCAAGACTAAAAATAAACTATGGGGTGCAGCGATTCGGAATGGACATCCATGATCTATCCATTCTATGATCAAAGAAAAAACAAGTACATATTACGGTTTAGGGTTAAAAGATTAGGGTTTAGGGTTAAAATATTAGGGTTTATGGTTAAAAGTTTAGGGTTGAGGGTGTTATATATAATAAATGTGTACCACATATCCCATTCTTGATCACCTAATCTCACTAGTAAGTGTATAATGTGTATTCTATTTTCAAGAAATTTCGGCAGCATTTCCCCACAGTTCTCCAAGTACACTAATGTACATGGGCACATGCCCATCGACATATGTACTTAGAGAACAAAAAGGGATGTGCTGGCGAAACATCATGAATACCAAATACACATTATACACTTACATCCTAAGTGAGATTAAGTGTTCAAGAACAGTCCCAAACCGGGGACTATCCAAGATTTACTCCTAATGAGTAAATCTCGGACAGGTTTCTAGGCCAACAAAATACATGTATATATGTTGGCATTCATATACCTACAAATCATAGTATTATCGTTCATATCCTAGGTTTTATGTAACAGCATTTAATTCAATTCATTCTTCCATTTGGATAAGTTCATTCATTCATCGTTAACCCAAATCAATCATTAATAATCAACTACACAATTTTGAAGAACAATTATATATTGAAATAAGTTAAATCAATCACTAACAAGAGAGAAATAAAGCAGTAACAATTTATTAAATTCATTCATTCATCATTAACCCTAGTTAATCATTATTAATCAACTACACAATTTTGGATAACAATTATATATTGAACTAAGTTCATTCATTCCTCATTTAACCCTTATTAATCAATATTAATCAGCCCTAATTAATCATTAATAATCTTACAGAAAACTCACTGCATTGGTGGAGCAGGCTGTGGTGGCAGTGGATGGAGGTGGAGGTGGTTGCAGCTGTGGTTGTGGAGGTGGTCGCAGATGTGGACGGAGGTGGAGGTGGAGGTAGAGATGACTGAAGCTGCGGTGAAGCAGGTGGCAAGCGGTGGTAGGATGGTGGGTTGTGGTTGTGATCGTTGGCAGAGATGACTAAGAAAGCGATCGGAGGCGGCAATGACTTCAAATTTTGGGCAGCCTTTTGGTGCAGGGTTGAAGATTTGGAAATGTAGAACTTAAAAGGTAAAGGTGTTTTGGAGAATCTTTACAAAAAGGATCACTTTTTAGCTCATGTGTGATCATAGGTGAATATTGAAGAGCATATAGAATATTTGAATAGCATTTCGAAAGCCTTTCGACATATATCAAAGGTTTCAGGCATGAGTGTTAGCTCATGAGAAGAGAAAACAATCAGGAAGCCTTCCAGCATGGATCAAGTCGGAAGATTTTTGAAAAGGTTGCCCAAGTTTTAAAAAAATCCTTTCTTTTAGTTGATTTTTGAGAAAATTTTCATCTTTTAAAAATATAGTTCAACTCTGTTCATTTTTTGGAAAAGAATGTTCAACTTTGTTGATTTTTGCAAACATTTTTCAAATTTTTTGAGTTTGGAAATATTCCTCTTTTCGTCTTCCACTTTGTTGAGGTTTTGAATGATGATTCAACTTTTTTTTACTTTCCTTGCAAAGATATAAGATTGTTCTTTTAAAGAAATATTGTTTTTTTAGATTTTTCCTTTGAAAATATCCTTTTTAAAAGAACTTTTAAAAAATATTTTGAAAAAAAAAATCTTTTTGGAATGTTCTTCCTCTTTCGAAATAAGTTTTTTTTTTATTTTGAACTGGTTTTTCTTTTAAAAGGAGTTTCTTTCTTTATATTTTGAAAAGACTTTTCTTTTTTGTTCTCAAATGATATTTTCCTTTTTATGAAACTTAGCTTTTTTTAGAATAAGAAAAAACGATTATTCTTTTTTTAATGGTGTGGACTTTTTTGGAAAGATTGTTGATTTTTGTGTTTTGGAAAGACTGTTGCTTTTTTTAAAGGCAAAAAAAGTTCTTTGAAAGATGATTCAAAAAGATTATTGAATGAAGATTGTTTGGATGAGAGAGATCATTTGCAATTGTTGGAGATCATTGAAAGATTTTTAAGACCTATCATCAATTTTTGTGTTAGAGTGAGGTACACATCTATACCCTAGATTATGTCACACATCTTAACTTGGGATATTCATCTTCAGATGTCAATTATATGTATCACATTTGGAATTCCTATCTCTTTCCCCCATAATAATATAAAATAAACATGTGGCTGCATTCCAAATACAAAGTTTGTCCTATTTCATGTGTAGAGATGGTGTACCCATAGATTATCTGATTATTCAAATTTCTTAGTAGAATCATCCTAAAAAAGGACTCCAAATCATGAATACATTTTAATTCCACAAATTTTGCTAAAATTTCACGAACTAAACATTCCCAGAGCTCCGGGGATATATCATCAGTTCTAACTCAAATAGAGACATTTGTCATTTTGAACCTCCTCAAAATATCTCCAGGCTTCCATTTGAAGAGTGATGTTGAGATGTTTGTATCATTGTAAGATGTGTTTTGTTGATGGATTTAGAGGGTCACCTCTCTTCCTTTGATCTCACTACCATGAATAACAAGAAAATCATCAAACACAACAAAATAGGAAAAACTAGAAAAATATAATGCAATCTAATTTTTAAGTAAAATCTGAACAAATGAATGTTAAACTAAGATAAACATGCAAATAAAACTAAGATGTGTTGACCTAACAATTGTGCATTGTCCATATTTTGATAATGACTTAACCATTCCATTCACATGTATCTAATATGTATGTTTGAGGTTGATTTCAAGTATTAGGTACATGAAAAGGATCAATTCAATCAAATCCTAGCTTGATCAAGTTCAAGTCAAAAGCAATGCAATGCAATTTTGTGGAAATGGACCTAAACAACTTAGGAAAATTTTTGTAATCATTCCTATTGATGATATGACTTGTAACTACGATGAGAAAAAATCAGGAGCACTTAATTTGAATGTTTGATTACTTTAATGGCATTTTCCAAAATGCATCATAGGTTATTTGATCGGTCGAGTTTCCCTCCTAGAAACTCGACTAACACCTAGGATGGGTCTTGGAAATGTCCAAGACTGGTCGAGTTTACCTAAGGATAAACTCGATCGACGCCTTACACTAGAAAACTGATTTGAAGTCATTGGTCAAGTTTCATCCTGGATAAATTTGGCCAACAACTCAAAATTAGCTTGTCACATAGTGCTATCGGCTGATTTACCTTAATGAAAATCAACCAACTACATTGTATGGAATGTGCAAAAAAAGAGATTCTAGTCATTGGAGTGTTACAAACATCAAAATAGATCCACTGCAACACCTCAAACGACTAGAAATCATTCCTAAGTGCTTCTAATGGCTAGTGGACATCCCCAACTATAAATAGGACCCATTGGACTTCATTCCAAGTTTCCTTGTTCATGCTATTCAAGTTCCTAGTTATAGTTGAGTTCATTTTGTCCACTAGAGCCCCTTTATCTCTCTTGCTTACAAATCCAAACATCCATATGAGTGAGATAGGATATGTGTGAAGAGCTACTTCATTGTAATTTTGTGAATCTCTCAATCTTCTCTTTCCCTAACCCCTTTCTTCAAGTTATGTTGGTGAAAGCTTCTCCAAGTTGAAGTAGAAGGTGAAAGTTTAAGATCCTTGAGAAGAGTATGTAATTCCTTAAAGGCGGAAGACTTGTTAAGGGGAGCTCCTTGGTGAAGGTGTCCAGCTCCTTGTAAAAGTGGTTAAGCCCTTGTAGAGGTTGAAGACTCTTGCTCGAAGGATAGGTAAGACCTTGTAGGGTTTATTGGCTCCTTTTTATCCTTAAAAAGGAAGTCTAGGTATACTTTCCTTGCAAAAGGAAGGTCTTATTGTATGTCTTATAATGGAATATAAGTATGCAACAATTGCAAAATCCTAGAGCTTGACCTCTCTAGGTAGTGGACTGACTTTCTCCTAGTTTGGAGATTTGAACCACTCTACAAAGCATGTTCTTATGCTTGTTCAATATATCTCATCCTTGCTATGTAATCTTAGTTGCACATAATTCCATATTTGCAATCCTACTTTTTGAAGTAATTTGAAGGTCTAGTCAATTTTTAAGTGCTTTTTAGCTCTATTCACCCCCCTCTAGAGCCCTTTGATCCAACAAGTGGTGTTAGAGCCACAGTCTTCACCGACAAGATCTCCCACGAGATGAGAAGATGGGTGACAACCTCTTGGGTTCTCTAAAATTGGAGGGTGGATTCTCCATGAGGTATCCAATCTTCAACAACACAAACTTCCTTTATTAGAAGTGACGGATGCAATTCTACTTGCAAGGGATGATCTATGACATATGGAAAATATCCATACTTCCCTACAAGGAGCCAGTCATAGATATAGACACTTGGGATAAAGCTACTCTAAAGAAGGCACATCTGAATGCAAAGGCCATAAGCATCATTTATGCAGCCCTCACCCCTTTCGAGTTCAACTGAGTCTCTTCTTGGGATACAACCCATGAGATATGGAACAAGATTTGCATCACATATGAAGGGACCAAGCAAGTCAAGGAGTCCAAGATCTACATGCTCAAAGGTCTCCTTGAGAACTTCAAGATGAGGAAGAAGGAGAGAGTTTCCAATATGTACTCAAGACTCAATAGCATCATCAATGGACTTGCTTCCTTGGGCCATCCTATGGATAGAGGGACCATCAACTCCAAGATACTTAGGTCTCTTCCCAAAAGGTGGAAATCCAAGGTGACTTTTATTAAAGAAATATGAA
The DNA here is from genome assembly GCA_963693085.1 of Alisma plantago-aquatica. NCBI lineage: Eukaryota > Viridiplantae > Streptophyta > Magnoliopsida > Alismatales > Alismataceae > Alisma > Alisma plantago-aquatica. Next base: position 764,227,921 of record OY856413.1, on the reverse strand, counting down.
GCATTGGTGACATTACCACAGAGGAGCTCATTGGCAATCTTCAAGTTGATGAGCCAAGACTTGACAAGTAAGAGGAAGATGAGAAGCAAGAATAAAAAGATTCAAAGAAGATCAAGGATTGTGTTGTCAAAGATCAAGTGGAGGCAATTTTTCTTCAACAACAACTTGCTTTCCGTCTTAATCCTCCTTCTTCAAGTGAAGATGAAGCCCCTAGTGATCATGAAGCTAAATACTCCAATGGGAAGCACTTCAAAGGAAAGTCATCCTCCTCCTCTACTCTAAGGTGCTATGAATGTGGCCAAAAAGGATACTTCAAGAAATATTTCCCCAAGGCAAATAAGTCCTACCACAAGAGCAGCTCCAAGAAGAAGGAGAACTACAAGAAGGATGGCAAGAATAAGAGGAAGGACAAGAAAGAAAGTAGAAGCAAATATGCATCCCATGTCGCATGGGAGGAGTCTTCTTCTAGTGATTATAGCTCCAATGAGGGAGAATGTCACTTTTCTCTCATTCCCTCAACTAGTGATGACATGTGTGAGGTAAAAGGAAAATGGATTGTTGATAGCGGTTGATCCAAGAATATGACATGTGAAATAAGCCACTTCGACAACTTCATAAATAAGAAAGGACAGTAAGTGACTTTTGGTGACAACAACAAAGGTAAAGTGGTAGGTGAGGGTAATATAGGTGATTAATTATGCATCAAGAATGTTCTTCTTGTAAATGGCCTACATCACAATTTAATTAGTTTTAGCCAATTATGTGATATTGGCTATATTGTTTTCTATATCTCACTAGAATGCTTGCATCTAGATTTCCTTTCCTACAATGTTATATATAAGTGAACTAGAAATGGAAACATTTATGTTATTGTCCTTGATTCTCTTAAGCCTATTCTCGTAGATGCCTTGTTGTTGATAAGAGTGATATATCTTTGTGGCATTGTAGTCTTGGTCATGTAAATATGCATCAATTGAAGAAGTTGAGCAAAAAGGAATTGGTAAAGGGACTTCCTAAATTGGACTTTGAGAAGGATTAGGAATGCCAACCTTCCACACAAGGAAAGCAAAACAAATCCTCCTTCAAATCCAAAGGAGTCCTTAGTACCAAAAGATATCTTAAACTTCTTCATATTAGTCTATGAGAACTCAATCGCTTCATGGTAGCAAGTATTGCCTCGTGATTGTTGACGATTTCTCTCGCTATACTTGGACTTTCTTTTTAATTTCAAAAAGTGATACTCTAAATGTTTTCTCTACTTTTTGCAAACGAGTTGAAAAGGAAGCTTCTTTCTGAATCATCTCTATCCACAGTGACCATGGGTAAGAATTTGAAAATGATATGTTTAAAAGGTTTTGTGAGGAATCTGATTGCATGCACAACTTTTCTTCCCCTCGTACAACTCAACAAAATGGGGTCGTAGAGAGAAAGAATAGGTTTCTACATTGAATGTGTAGGACCATGCTTCTAGAGTATGATACTCCAAAGAAGTTTTGGGTTGAAGTTGTTAGCACCTTGTGTTTTGTGCAAAATTGAGCTTTCACCCATCCATCTGTAAAGGAAACCCCCTATGATTTATGGCATGGTAGAAAGTCATCTATTGATTTCTTTCATGTTTTTAGTTGTCCTTGTTTTGTTTTAAACACCAAGGATTCTATCAGCAAGTTTGATGTGATATCGTATAAGCCTTTCTTTTTTGTCTAAAGCACTACTAGAAAAGTTTATAGTGTGTTTAACAATAGAATTGTCTAGAGTAGAAGAATCTATCAATGTTAAATTTGTTGAAACTAACCTCTCTATTTCCTACAATATTGTAAATGATGATATCATAGATGAGGTGATTCCTCACATAAAAGAGCTCAACATTATTGACAAAGGAAAAAAGGTGATAGTAGATGAAGAAGAGAGAGAAGAAGAAAAGAAGGATCCAACTCCCTGCTTTGCAAAACATCATCCTAAAGAGCTCATTATAGGCAATCTTATTGACAAGGTGAAGACGTGGGATGCATTCAACAAAGAACACTACAAATTTAGCCAAATAATGTCAAAGACGCTCTCAAGAATGATGAATGAATCCTAGATATGCAAGAGGAATTAGAGCAGTTTGAAAAGAACAAAGTGTAGACCTTAGTGCCAAAAAAAATGATAGGAAGATCATTGGCACCAAGTGGGTCTACCGCAGCAAGCTTATGAAAGAGGAAAAGTGGTAAGGAACAAAGCAAGGTTAGTTTCTCAAGGCTACAATCAACTGGAAGGTATTCATTTTAATGAAACTTATGCTCATGTTACTAGACTTGAATCTATTAGATTATTACTTTCCTTTTCTAGGTATAAGAATTTCTTGCTTTACCAAATGGATGTTAAAAATGAGTTTTTTATTGGTATAATCGAGGAGGAATTCTATATAGCTCAACCTCCTAGCTTTGAATATGACAAGCTTCCCAACCATGTTTATTTGTTACAAAAAGATCTCTATGGACTCAAACAAGCCCCTAGAGCTTGGTATGAGAAATTAAAGAATGTTTTGCTAGACAATGGCTATATCATGGATAAAGTTGATTCTACTCACTTTCTTAAATAGATTTATAGCAACTTTTTATCATTAAATTTATGTTTATGATATCATTTTTGGTGGAATATATCTTGATCTTTGTAAGGATTTTAGTTCTCTTGTGTAGAGTGAGTTCCAGATGAGTATGATGGGGGAGATTACGTTCTTCCTTGGATTTCAAATCAAGCAAGCAAAGGAAGGAAACTTCATCAACCAAGGTAGGTATACAAGTGAACTCTTGAAGCATTTTGGGATGAAGAACCAAGTTGGTGGACACCCCCATGTCAAACACCACCAAACTTGATAGAGATGAGGAAGCTAAAAAGGTAGATGAGAAACTCTATAGAGGTATGATTGGTAGTTTACTTTATTTAACTGTCTCTAGACCTGGTATTATGTATAGTGTTTGCTTATGTGCTAAATTTCAATCAAGTCCTCGAAAATCCCATCTTATGGCGATTAATAGGATTTTGAGGTATCTAGCCAAAACCCAAAATTTTGGACTATGGTATCCCAAGTGAAGGGATTTTACTCGTACTGCTTATAGTGATGTGGATTATGCAGGGTGCTTAATTAATAGAAAGTGCACAAGTGGCACTTGCTTCCTCCTAGGACCATGCTTAGTTTCTTAGTTCTCTAAGAAACAAATCATAGTGGCACTTTCAACTATCAAGGTTAAATACATTGTAGCTGGGAATTGTTGTGTCCAAGTCCTATGGATGAAGAAAATGTTCCAAGACTTTAGCATTCATTTTGATGCTTCTCCTATCTACTGTGATAATACTAGTGCAATCAATATGTATTACAATCCTATATTGCATGGTGGATCCAAACATATAGAGTTTTTTCATCACTTCCTTCGTGACCACATTTCTGAAAAGGATATTTATATCATGCATGTGGACATTTTCACAAAACCTCTAGCTAGAGAGCAATTTACTTCTATTAGATGAAAAATTCATATTACTTCTCTTAATGATATTGACATGCCTTCTAGATAGATGTTCCCATGCATATATGTTCTTGCTCTTTAATTACTCATCTCTTACTTGATGTGCTACTTTTTGACTAGTCTATATACCTTGTTGTGCTTTTTTGTCTATTTTTTAGAAACATATGTTTACCGCAAAATAGTATTCAACGGTTATTAAAATGTGCCTCAATATGTTCAAAATACATGATAGGATAGAAAAATAAATTTATATATCACTCTAGAGGCCTAGAATTAAACTTCATATCTTTTGGACAGACTGTCCTGTCAGCTCAGTTTGTTCTAGGAGAAACTCGAGAGACAACAAGCCAAAGATTGAACAAAATTGCAATGTCAGTCGAGTTTCCCAAATTTCTTAGAACTAAGGCTTATTCTTTTTCATGTAAGTATGTAACTGAACAAGAAATTTCCTTACCTGTCCAGTTTCTAACGAATCAAGATGTCTATTTGTTTTGGTATAAACAGTAAGTATTCAAACTCACTGATAAAACTGTTGGGCAGAAAATATATAGGCAATTGGCTAACTTTTCTCCCTCTCAACTAGAGAAAATCGACTGATAGCCACTTCTTCTTGATCATCCTTAAACCATAGGGCTACACAAACCTCTCTTCTACCCTTTGTAGCCCCACATCACCTATCCTAGCCCCTTCCTATGTTATCCTTGCACCTTAGGCGTCCTGCAACTTGTGTCATCTTCTTTGATTTGTGGTAATTCCATCTCCTTCGACCTCCATGGCCTCAAACTGAAAAAAATAGACTAAACCAGCTAGAGTACCTTCGTCCTCCACTTCTTCAAGGGGATGTTTCGTTTGATGGAACCCTTTTCATCTCCACTCAAGTTGTGAATAGGTATAAGAAGCTTCTTCCTAGAAATCCTTTTCCCTTTTGTGCCTTGCTTGAATCACATAGTGGCTTGATGAAGGAAATTGTTGTTGTTTTCAAAGCTTGCCACCTTTATGCTTTGTATGTAGAGCAATTGTGCACACTAATTCTACCTCTAGAACCAAAAACTCCATGAATTTTATGCTAATCTCATGTGGTACTACACTACCCTTGTGCCACCACCTAACACCCAAGTTATCTTGACCTCCATGATTGTGGGTACCAAGATTGCCATATCTGAGGATTCTCTGAATACCTACTTTAATGGTATTAACTTCAAAAATATATGTATGACATCCTATCATAAGTATCTTGACATGTTTGACCCCAAGAAGTTATACAAAAGCTTTGATCACGAGCTTACCCTACCTGACATCCACAAGTTTTTGAAGAAACTTGATGTTCCCTCTAGGAAGAAAACCATACTTCCTTCTTATTTCCTCGACATCAAGACTCATCTCATTGCATTAGTAGTCAACTGTAATATCCACCCAAATAAAAACAAAATGGATATTTCTAAGAACACTTCTATGTTAATGTATTGTCTATTGAATAATGTCAGAATCAAATGGGCCATTTACATTCTTCACCACGTGACCTATTTTGACACAAGGAAGAACACCAGTCTTACCCACCCACCTTATCCTTACTTGATTTGTGGTGTGTTCACTCACCAATCTAAGAAATTCTTTTTCCATGATCTTGGTTACAAAGCTAGTAGGAAAGGTGTTTACATCAGCAATACCATTGTTAAGAAGTCTTTTCATCCTACCTCCTCTACTACACCTGGTAATTCCACCTCCACCCGGTCTCTATGCTTAACTCTATGCTTGTCTTTATCTTATGAGTTCTTCGTATGTACTTCCATATTTTTATTATGACTCTAGCATGCTTGTTCTCTCTGAGTTTTCTATTTTGGTGCTTGCTATGGTGGTTGCTTGTGTATTTTTAGCATGCAGATAAGACATGTGTTTCTTAGCTCTTCTACCCCCCTAACTTTTTGATATGACAAAGGAGGAGAGTCTAGCTCAACCATATTTTTTGTGATCCTTTTCTAGTCTTTTTTTAAATATCATGTGATGCTTAAGAGGAGTCAATAGTATATATGTGCTATGGTTGCTTTTTGGAGAAACTAGCCATTAGGTAAAGGTAATCATGAATTAAGGGGAAGCAATTGTAATTTTTAATTCATGTATCCCCTTACAATTCACAAGGTTAAAGGTTTAATTTCCAGGTCTTTTTCAATATATTGAGGAATGGTTTGTCATTGTCAAAAGGGGGAGAATGTTGACCTAACAGTTATACATTTTCTATATTTTGATAATGACTTAAATCATTCCATTCATATGTAACTATTATGTCTACTTGATGTTGATTTTAGGTATTAGGTACATGAAAAGGATCAATTCAATCAAGCCCTAGTTTGATCAAGTTCAAGTCAAAACCAACGTAAATGCACTTTTGTGGAAATGGGCCTAAATGACTTTGGACAATTTTGTAATCATTTGTATTGATGGTATGACTTGTAACTAATATTACAAAAAACTAGGAGCACTTCATTTGAACGTTTGATCACTTCAATGTCATTTTCCAAAATGCATCACAGGTTGTTTGACCGGCCGAGTTTCCCTCCTAGAAACTTGACCGGTGTCTAGGATGGGTCTTGGAAATGTCCAGGATCGGCCGAGTTTACCTCGGGATAAACAAGACCAGCACCTTGCACTAGAAAACTAACTTTAATCCATTTGTCAAGTTTCATTTAGGATAAACTCGGTCGACAACTCAAAATTAGCTTGTCACATAGTGGTATCGGTTGAGTTACCAGTATAGAAACTCAACCGACTACATTGTATAGAATGCCCAAATAAATTATTCTAGTTGTTGGAGTGTTACAAACATCAAAAATATATATGTTGCAACACCCCAAATGACAAGAAATCATTCCTAAGTGCTTCTAGTGACTAGTGTACATCTCCAACTATAAATAATACCCCTTGGACTTCATTCCAAGTTTGCTCCTTCGTGATATTCAAGTTCCTAGCTATAATTGAGTGCATTTTGTCCACTAGAGTTCCTTTCTCTATCTTGTTTACAAATCTAAACGTGCATATGAGTGGAATAGGCTATCTATGTGAGAGATACTTCATTGCAATCTTGTGAAGCTCTCAATATTTTCTTTCCCCAACCCGTTTCTTCAAGCTATGTTGGTGAAAGCTTCTCCAAGTTGAAGGAGAAGGTGAAGGATGAAGATCCTTGAGAAGAGTAGGTAATTCCTATATAGAGGAAGACTTGTTGCAATAAGAGGAGGTCCTTGGTGAAGGTGTCCATCTCCTTGCAAAAGTGGGTAAGCCCTTGTAGAGGTTGAAAACTCTTGCCCAAAGGATATGTAAGACCTTGTGTGGTTTATTGGATCCTTTTGATACTTAGAAAGGAAATCTAGGCATCCTTTCCCTGCAAAAGGAAGGTCTTATTATAAGTATTATAATGGAATATAAGTATGTGATGGTTGTAAAATCCTAGAGCTTGACCTCTCTAGGTAGTGGACTGATTTTCTCCTAGTTTGGTTATTGGAAACACTCTATTCTTGTGCTTGTTCAATCTCTCTCATCCTTTCTATGTATACTTAATTGCACATAAAATTCAATATTTGCAATCCTACTTTGTGAAGTAATTTGAAGGTCTAATCAATTTTTAAAGTGATTTTTAGCTCTATTCACCCCCTCTAGAGCCCTTTGATCCAACAAGATGAATATGCATTCAATATGGTAGACTATTTTTTAGATGGATCCTTGGTCTTGCATAGCTCCCCTTGAGTTCTCCTCATTTTGGGACAATAAGAGATCTAAAAGATTCTTTACAATACTTACACAGATAAGGGGTACCCCCTCTTGGAAAAAATAGGGAGTATTTATACTTTTTGTCATACTACAAGTATAACATACTAATTTTGGATAATATATTTATTTAGAGCTATTCTATATCATTTTCCACACTCAAAATCCTTGATTTTATTTCCTTTATTTGTATGTCAATTTCTCTTCAATAGCTTTCAATGTTGGGAACAAAAATAAATTTCATACTTATTTTGTCCCATCTAATTAGATCAAGACCCAATTTTGGTTATCCTAACCCTAAAAAATCCTATTGATTTGGAATCATTGAAACATAATATTACAAATATTAGTTATTATAATTTGAATATTTAGATAAATAATTAATTTAGGAATTTGTAATGAGACTAATGGAAGTTAGTATATTTGTTAAATACTAGAAATTAATATAGAGCTGCTATAAAGACCTCAACTCAAAATTTTGTGAGATGTGGCATGTAGAAAATATCAAATAAATTACTTATTGTGAGGCATCCATATCAGATCAGATGGATCATAGAGGTCCTCAAGATGGGAGGAGATTCATGCATGTTGGGTCATATTCTTCAAACCCAGAGGTAGCTTGACTCCCCCGATGACAGTCTGATACTCTCTCTTATCTGCACTCGGCCCTCTATTGTTGTCCTTTTGACTTCGTGATTCTCTCTTTTATCCAACTGGCATTTTCACAGCCTCTCCCATTGACCCTAGAAGAAACGCCCAATGTGGTGTCAATTTAGGCATGAAGCACTGATGAGAATCTCAAGAGACCATCACATTGCTTCATACGGAATTGAAACTGCCCAAGGCTTCCTCGAGATTTGATAAACTTAACCATGCCCTTCATTTCCCCTATAAAACTCTCCCCATTCCAAGTCCACAAGCCACCGTGCTTGCAACTCTGGCCACATCAGAAACCTCCTCTGCTGCAACCACTCTGCATATAAAACCATCCATCACCTTCTCCTTGATTTCATGGTGCTTTCTAATCTCTTGGTTAGCTGCAAATTGACTAGTGAGACCACCTGAGTCGTCATGTCCTACTAACTTGAGGTTGCTGGCAAGATTCAAGCTTTTCCAAGGAGCTCTACCAATTCTACCACCTTCCCTAGACTTCCTACCTCCTTCTTAGCCCATATTCATCCATTCACCAACCCTATAGCCCTCTTTCTTGAACCTTGCTACCACGCCTGCTACTCTGTGTCCAGATTAGTGAACAATTGGATGTTGCTCGCATATGTGATCTTAGAGAAATCTACCATGAAAACTTAGGAAAGAGAAGGGAGAACTTAATGGCATCGTCCCACCCTTCCAGCAACACTATATCCCCTAGAGCCTCCCAACTCCGACAACCCTCCCATGTCTACAATAAGTCATTTTCTTCCCCCACCTTCTATTATTGTTGTTATAAAATCAAACTATTGCATGATAATGAATGTGATATATATTGCAAACATCATTATGACAAAGGAAGTGATAAAACCAAATACAAACTTAGAAAATTCAATTAATAAGAAATTTATAAAAATGTAACACCTAATTGTATCCTTCCTATATAATTGGACTGAGTTATAATACTTAATTACATATATGTGACACTTGTATATATTTTTTTTACTATTAACCATATATATATACACATTTATTGGAATTTTTTGATAGTCCGTAAATGTCTAAAATAATGGTTTACTTTACAGTTCAGCCCTTGTCACCAATAAATGTGTAAATTGATATTTTCTCCTAATTAAAATGTCAAATGACTAGAAAGCATTGTAGTGAGTCATAAAAATGTGGAAAAATAAATAAATGATTATAAATAGAGGGGAAAATAATGGAAAATTAATATAAGTACTAATATTTGATTTATTTGACCAAAAGGATTGTTATATATAAGATTTAATAATTATTCTTAATTAGGGTGAAAAATGTAAAGTATGCATGCTAATGAATTATACATATAGAAAATAAGGAAAGAAATTATTATAAATAGATGAAAATTAGGAAAATTATACAAATGGATAGAAATATTATGTTGGATCATAATCAACCTTGTTTGACTTTGTATAACCCATTGTACCATACAAAATAATATTTGACCTAAGTTCTTAATAGGTAATAAGTGATTAAATCCTATATTGAATAGTAGAATGTGGGAAAAGGGAAAGAAGATAGAATTATGATGTCCTTAATGAACAAATAAAGAATTGGGACTATTAAATCTTAGGAAATACTCTATCACCTCATAATTGTATATTGCCACATAAATTTAGTAACTATATAAATATGCATGTATATGTCTATGAATGTAGCACTTATGTTGAATGAATATTTATGGATATAATGATATAATATGAATTGAACGGATATTAATGAGAATTATAGCAACCAAACACATATAAGGAGGCATTTACATATGAAGTATAAAAAGGTAAATTTTCACCATAAAATTTAATTATCTGAATAGATCACAATGACCATAGTATTCTATGTGGGAACATAAAAACTAAGATAGATAGAGAAGAAACCATGTACAGCTAAATAGCAACTAAGGTGTTACATGGAAACCTAAGGGCATATTCATATGGAAATCAACTATGGAATAATATAATGGACACTTGATGTTATTAAGTGTAACTTATATGATACTTCATCACAGTAATGAATACCCTAATGACTTCAATGAATGAAAGTGTAGCCATTAAGAGACTTACATTGAGAAATATAAATTAAATATGGAACTTTAAATATTGAAAAATGAATATTTAATCATGAGAATGACATACAAACCAATACACTAATCATACAATTGTGAACAAATTAATGATATCTATGTGGTCATGGAGGACTATGCATGACCCCACTTTAAAATGGATATATGCATGTCATAACTATAATATGGATATAACACACATATACATTTATGGTCGCATGATCAGTTAATAAATTAGAAACCTAGATAGAGAATGTGATACTATGATTTGTAATATAATGTTGTGGTTATTTATATCATAAGATAATAAATAGGTGAAATTCATTATATGGGCAATCCAACTAGAAATACTATATAGAAAGGTAATTAGAGAACTACAAATATTAAGAACCCAAAATGGGAAACAAATAAAATATAAATATAGAATATCGAAGAACAATTGATTCTAAGCTAATTGATAACACCACTATACTACTTTGTAGATTCTTCCTTTTGGATCCTTATTGTGATTGAGAAATCTATGGAGTTTTAAATAATAAGAGGTACTAGAATCTCAAATTCCTTATTAATTTTTTCTTATCCCTCTTTAATTTTATACATCTTGATTGGTGGTGATCCCTAAATTGTTTTATAAGACATTCCTGTCCTTGAAGGCCACCACCCCAATATATATAATTGTTGGATTTTGTCAAATATTAAGATAGTATTAGAGTTGATCTAGGAGATTTGACTCCCTTTGGGGTTTGTCCCCTTAGAGATTTGGCTCATTTGAGGTAGGATATGTCTCACTGCCCTACGCACATGTTTTAATGAATTAGTTGTCCCCAAGTCAACTAGTTGAAATAGCAAATAGGATAGTGTGTCGTTCTTTCATAGATCATTGAAAGACTGGCTCTTTATCCCTTGATAGAGATGATATGACATTGCATAATCCTAATATTAAAAGTTGATCAATTTGTTTTATATAATCTTGAATATTTTGATATCTTGAGCATGGACAAGCATGCATGATTGATAACTACACAATATTGTGAAATTGCAATCTTGAATTGAGAATATTGAAAACATTGATACTTGTGATCCTTATTTATCTAAACTAAGTCCACTAGATAGGTCCCTCCTAGAATTGATCTTATACCTGAATCACACATTGTACCTACATAAATGATAGCTCAATATAAGAATATATTATCAGCAGTCGTTGACCATTTTTCCTCTATGGTCCATGTCATGGATTATTTGTTCCTTTGGGATATATATGGATAAAGAGGCATGCATGAGAGGACACTTTGTTGAATAATAGATAGGAACTAACTATGTTTTCATTGTAATCAATACGTATAGGATTTTGCAAATCTGATTGTAAAGCATGAACGTACCCAGATTGGTTTATATGTATTCTGATTTAAATCATGTTGGAAAAAAAATTGGTCCAAAAAATCAAGTTTCTACAATAGGTAGACATTGTGTCACCCAAGCATGTCATATTCAAATTTAGAAAATAATTGAAGGAAATGGAGTGTTTGGGTTCAGAAACTATGTTTTTAGTTTTTACACTAACGATTGCTACATTGTACATGATGTGTGTGATGTGTGTTGGGTAAGACATGCCATGTGCGATAGAGTGATTCATCCTCCATTAGTTTGAAACTCAACATGTCATGTCTTGAGTCATACACGTTGTGTTGTACTATGATCATTATGGTTGTATCCATGTATTGAGGCACATCACATCTAAAAGTATATGGGGTGATTTATTTGAGTTTGTTGTGTTTTCTTTATAACTCTAAATCAAACCCCCATATATTTGCAAATAATTTGAAATCGGTGATTAATTGTACGAAAAACATGAATGAGGACTTGAAATAATAAAATAACAAATTAATTATAACATTCTTGTGAAATAAGAAGAAATGCAAGATAAGCGTGATTTGTGAACATGAAAATAAAGTTATAAATCTGCTCATCGTAGTTATTCATCAATGGATAAGAAGGCTTTTACTAGGAACATAAACATAGGTACAGAACTTGTGTGAGACCTATAATTATACTTAGTAAACATGATATTAATAAAGAGAAATAACATGATGTATAAGGTAAGTAACTAATGAAAAATTTAATTTGATAGATTTAGTATATAATGTGATATTGTTCAACTAAAAGTTTAGGGATACATATAGAAACTGGTAAAAGGAGTTATTCTGAGTTAACAAGCACGATTGCATCAATTTACCTAGAAAAAATACACAGAAAATAAAGTATACATTGTGTTTCTATACAAGTAGGTTATCACAATTTATTCATAGGTTAGCTTGTCACGAACCCACTAAGGTACATCTATATGTACGAGCCCAAGTAGCCAACGGTAATCTCCTGGTATTTCTAACATGCTAAGATGGCCTCAGCTACCTCATTTAGCATGAGGCAGGGCTCTCAGCATAGGAGCATAATGGATTGTGTTCTGAAAAACACTCAGTCTCATGACCCATGTCTTAAAAAAGGGAACATTTTGGAAATCACAAAAGCATAGAGGAAGGGTGGTGAACATCAACATCCAAAGTAAAACAACATTGGTGGACAACAAGATTTGTTGGTCACCCCTCACTATGTGAGTTCATGCACTCAATGTCTTTTTCCATCAAACTTGTGGATATTTCCACCACAAAGATTCATCATCTATGCTACCTATCAATACTTGGGTGTATATATGATCAGGGTACCTTCTTTTCACCCTTAAGGTCACTATAAGAGAACATGTTTCACTTCCCTTAATAGGATGGCCAATGAGATCTACAGTTCTTCGGACATAATGATCATATAGTGAGTTTTGGATTTCACTTTATTATCATAATGTATAGATCATCTTTGGAAATTCACTTTGTAACAATTAGGATAATGGAAATGTTCACTTGCTACATAAGTGTTGTTGGGTTTTGTGGAGAAAACATGTGCGGCAGAAGCGATAAAATCCATGTACCCAAAACAGGATCTCGTCGATAACAGCGTATTCGGAAATAGGTTTGCGGGATATACCTTATCGCGAAGCAAGTCTGGCGATGTCCCGCTACACGACGGTGCAACGCTGCTTGTCAAACACGGACGGATCTTCTCTCCCGTTTGCTGTCACAGGTTGATTCGGCGATGCTCCTTTGCGGCGGTGACGTACGTTGCTCGCAGCACATATAGGTGGTCGTCGACGTCCTCCGAACGCAGGCGTCTGCGTCTCTACTTCGTCCACGCGGATGGACGGAACTCCACGTCGTGCTTCTCAAGCTGGCGGGAAGGAGCGTGTCTCTGTGGCGGCATGCTAGCGGCGTGTTGCTCTCCTTTCTCTCCTAAGGACGGCGACGGCTAGGTTTACGTACGTGAGCGTAAACTGAAAAACCTATATCTATCTTATATAGATATCGGCCGTCAATCCTCCTTTAAACAGGATACGAAGGGAAATAGGGTTTCCTGAACCCATCGGTAAACAGAAACGTTGTGTTAATTAAAACGCTCGTGGATTAATTAGAATATTCCGGAATTCATTAATTAACCAAATAATCACATTAATTGATTAATTAATATCCGACTCCATGCAATCGCTTGGGATGGCTCTACGGGCATACATATACCAACAGACTCCCACTTGCACTTAGAGCCAGTCACTCCAATATTATTCTAATCCATTACATAAACATTTTAGTAATCAATGTGATTCGGAGCAATTCCAATCAAATCCACAATTATACTCCTATTCCAATACATCCTATGCGTGTGACCCGGTAGGCTCCAAATTACGTTGGCAGTGATATCCATAATCATATTATGATTTCACAAACAATGATTGGTATCTAGCAAGACTTCATTGCTACCCAAGTAATTGGAGAAGTTGGAGAACAACTTGACCTATCATTCATGACTAGTGTTACAGTGATTGTATAGTTCCTTTGTCGCTGATATCCGGATTGAACTTGAGTCATGGAATTGTTATCCTTTTCAACGTTCAATCCATGTTCCTTGAACTAGAGCAGACTGTCTGAGATATATGTAAGCTCAATATCACATATTGATTCACATCAGCATGGCCATGCATTTCTCAGTCTCGCTTATCAAGTGGCCGGAATATCAAACTCCCATAGGAAGGACAAATTCCATCTACATCACTCACAGTCATCCCCATGTGTCACAGTGCACCCAAGCACCATCTTTATGGCAATCCTTATTCAGGACCACGGTGGATGATGTCAAAGTACACCGAACGACATGTGATAAGTGTAGTGACTTCAGGTCTAAGAACCACAATCACCACCATCATTATGAGATGTGACTCTAACTACCAATCATGGTATCTATGTGTCACTCTCAAGGTGGGTCTACCCGATACATTGTTCTCTAACAAGTATCTATGTGTTTGGTTTGATATCTCCATATCATGGATAATGAGATTCTTCCATCAACCAACATACATTCTAATCTTATGTGTTATTGATGTCTATGGATATTTCCACAATAACAACCGATTAGGGACAAAACAAGAATACATACTCTTAGCATACATATGATCTCACTGTTCAGGTCATCAACCCAAAGACATATTTCATTGAGTATATTATTCTATAGACATCTATAAGTTTTATGGTCATCTCACAATATAAAACACAAACATATAGATTGGAAACTTGCCTTTATTGATATGATCAATGTAGTATTACAAATCGTTTACATATTATCCCATTACAATCATCGAATGATAGTCTCTATGGGCATACATACCAAAAGATTCCCACTTACACTTATACCCAATCACTCATGAATCTCAATCCAAGTGATCGAACATGTTCGTCATGTTTCTGCTGTGAAAGTGCTTTTGTGAGCGGGTCAGCCACATTGCTTTCTGTAGGTACTCTGCAAATCTTCACATCTCCTCATTGTACGATCTCTCGTATGAGATGGAACCGCCGTAGAATATGTTTGGAACGTTGGTGCGATCTTGGTTCTTTAGCTTGTGCAATTGCTCCATTGTTATCGCAAAACAACTCAATTGCATCACCAGCGCTTAGAACCACTCCAAGTTCAGAAATGAACTTCTTGATCCACACAGCTTCCTTTGCAGCATTAGATGCGGCAATATATTCGGCCTCTGTTGTAGAATCCGCAACCGTCTCTTGCTTGGAACTCTTCCAACTCACAGCTCCATTGTTCAGGCAAAACACAAATCCAGATTGCGATCTGTAGTCATCTTTGTCAGTTTGAAAGCTAGCATCGGTGTAACCCTTTACCACGAGCTCTTCCTCACCAACGTATACCAAGAATTGATCCTTAGTTCTTCTCAAGTACTTTAGGATGTTCTTTACGGTTGTCCAGTGACATTCACCTGGATCTGACTGATACCGGCTCGTCATGCTCAAAGCATACGACACATCAGGACGAGTACATAACATTGCGTACATGATAGATCCAATTGCTGATGCATATGGAATCTTACTCATGCGTGCACGTTCATCACATGAACTAGGACACTGGGCTTTAGAGATTGTAACCCCATGGGACATGGGAAAGTTACCTCTCTTAGAACCCTCCATGCTAAACCTCTTTAGCACCTTGTCAATGTATGTGCTCTGGCTTAGGCCTAGAAGCCTTCTAGATCTATCTCTATAGATCTTAATCCCAAGTATATAGGATGCTTCGCCTAAATCCTTCATAGAGAAAGTCTTCCCTAGCCAACCTTTTACTGTCTGAAGAGTAGGGATGTCATTTCCCATCAATAGTATGTCATCCACATACAATATGAGAAATATGATTGTGCTCCCACTAACCCTTTTGTAAACACAAGGTTAATCTTCATTTTGACTAAAGCCAAACTTTTTGACTACATCAAAACGTAGATTCCAGCTCCGAGATGCTT
This sequence comes from Alisma plantago-aquatica, assembly GCA_963693085.1. Classification (NCBI taxonomy): domain Eukaryota; kingdom Viridiplantae; phylum Streptophyta; class Magnoliopsida; order Alismatales; family Alismataceae; genus Alisma; species Alisma plantago-aquatica. The sequence continues at coordinate 764,212,026 of OY856413.1, read as the reverse complement.
GCTTCAATCCATAGATTGACCTTTGTATCTTACAGACTTTATTGGCTTCCTTTGGATCGATAAAACCCTCAGGTTGTGTCATGTACACATCCTCGAGTAAATTCCCATTAAGGAATGTTGTTTTAACATCCATCTGCCAAATCTCATAGTCATGATAAGCTGCAATGGCAAGCATGATCCTGATAGATTTAACCATGGCAACTGGTGAGAAGGTCTCGTCATAATCAACACCTTGAATTTGACAGAATCCTTTAGCAACCAATCTACCTTTATAGGTTTGAACATTTTGAGGTTTGGCATTAGTAATGGGTTCTAAATATGATTAGGGTCAAAAAAGTTACATTATATGATTTGAGGTGCTTGGGCAAGTTCCATTTTGTCCAAATTACAGTATATTCTATTTTAACAAGTCGGGAAACTTTCTAAAGGTCAGTAAACCTTTATAGAAAGGTCCTCCTTTTAAATGTTTATTAACTAGTGTGGCACTAGAACAACAAAGGTCAATTTATCTATATAGGTTTACTTGACCCAAAGGTCCATCAGACTATGCAAAGGTCGGATAAATTTTGGCCCTTGTGAGAACAAATCAATCCAATTATCCACAACACGAATTAACCTCCAAACTATTTATAGGTTTTACAACTTCATTCTAGTGTTTTATCAAAATCTAGCTTGTATTCAAGTCTCAAGATAGTTTAGAACATTATTAGCTTATCATTTTACACATTAAACAATTGAATTGTCACTAAAATTTAAATCAACATAATTCAAGATTTTGCATCACTGAACCCTGAATGAACATAATCATGTATTAAATGTTCTTAAATCAACAATAAACATATTTAAAAAGTATTCAAGTTTAAATCCTAAAAATTGCATGATTAACTGGTGAAAATAATAGTCAACTATAACAAGTTTAGGGTCTCATACCAATGTTATGTTCACATTATAATGATGTAGTATTTGTTATGAATTCTATAGAGTTGTCAAAAATGAAGTGTGTCAAGCCTTTATATTTGGTTTTGGTGGGAATTTTCTCATCCAGTTAACATAAATTGAACCCAGTCAAATCTATTTCTTAAGCAAGTCATATGGTTTGACCTCTTGGCATCTGCAATGATTCATATCAATATGCAATAGTAAACAATCAGACTAATGGTTGTGTACTAATGAACATTTAAGTATACATCATTTACTTGTGGGCACCTAAGTATATGGTTATGTTTCTTATGATATTTCACATTTTAATTTGTGGCTCACGTGAATGTGTATATTTAAAGGTTTATATGTGTACCTTTGTTGATTTTAGTTGTATATATCTTATGATAAGAAACATGAAATTTTAATGCCAAAATATAATCACAATGTTTTTTTACATGTTTAGGTTGAATGAGAACAAATAAGTGATTTCTTAATGTGTTAATAGTAGTAACTATGAATAATGTTGTTCTTATCAACTAAGTGATACTTCCATTATATTGGACATCAATTTATGACATAAAATGTTTTATGTTATTTTTCACACTAAATGGAAACGACTAGTTGATGTTTGGTACATTACATGTAAAACAATGGCAACAAGCTAACTATGGATGTAAAATGTTCTATTTCTTTTTACAAACCAATACAACTTTATCGTTCATACAAACGTATGGGTGCATGTGCACTAAAATGTAACCCAATATTCTGTGTTTGATTGTGTTATTGCACTAAATGTTAAAATGTGGGTCTTTTGAACCATCACCTGCAAAAATGCACCTAAAAAACAAAGCCATCAATCTGAGAGTTAAGTGAGAGAAAACTCCAACATCTCTCTAGAAAACAACAACTGAGATACAACAACATTGCCCACTAAACCTCTCCTTCTATCTCCACATCTATGTTCTTTCAACTCTACAGAAGGAAACAACTCAACATCATCCAGAAGAAGGTGTAGAAACAACATTTTCTAGTAGAAACCTATAGTTGCCAACATATTGTCTACAAGCTTAGATATCACATTGGTCATGTGTGTTGAAATATCTTGTGAAATCTTGAAGAATACACAGTTGATACCGGACAACACAATTAGGAGAGAAACACCTGATACAAATCCTACAAATTTATTGCACACCATCTATTATACTTGATACATATTTTGTTCATCATAGTTGAATATATTTGTACCACGCTGTGATTATATAGTGAAACACAACTATTGTCAATGGCATTGCTCCCCAGATATCAAAACCCTACTTTGTTGTGCTACTTGAAAATAGTCACCTTCGAGCTGTCAAACACATTTGAAATACTCCAGGGCTCAGCATTGCTGACCACCATGAGGACATGTAATCTCATCACTAAAATATTCAAAAAAAATCTGTAGGGATAGAGGAGCTACTTACAAGAAGATCAATGTTCCCTACAAAGCGAAGGGCAGACACCAAAGTGAGATATCACATAAAAATAGATCTTCACACCAAACTACTTCATACATGATTTAAATTTCCCATTTATGGATTACACACTCAATCCAAATACTATGACATTTTTCCCACTCTCAAAAGAATGGAAAGTACCACTATTTTGAGATCAATCAAGGTATCAGCACCATCAAGATTGGGAACAAGAGTTTTTAGGTTACAATACAAGTGGACAAGCACAATATTTTGCATGTCAAAGAAGGATGGCCGGAGATGATCTCAAATCTAAAATTGAAATAGGACTGGATCATCTACATCAGACCTATTAAACACCATACACCAATGGCATGGGTTACGGATCTCTTTACCACAATGTCGGGAAGGTTCTTCCACTTTTCAAAATGTGATTCTGATTTTGAAGAATTGGATTTTGTAGACCAACTATCCATGAGAGATGTGTACCAAGTTATGTCTGGTACATTCACAAACCCCATCAATATTGAAACTTTGTTGAAGACATCCTTAGACACTACAGCTGAAGACACCGCATCGTCATCTATACTTTCACCAAATAATAGGTACACACCTCCTTATCTTCAACTTGATGGTTCTCGACCTGGTTCTTAATCTATCATCACATTATCCTCAACCATTGCCTCAACCTTCTCCCACTTTAACCCATCTTACAACTCCATCTTCCCTCTGATCTCCTCATTGACCTTGGCTACTCACCTCTCCATCACCTCTTTTTTGCCTATCTCTCCATCTTCTGACTAGATGGTCATTTCTCATCATCAAAAACATTTCCACAAACCTATGATATGCTCTTGGTGCCTCAGACGTGGGCATCTCAAGCAACATTGTTCTTTTCCCCCTCTCTACTTAGTCTGCAAATTGCCTGGTCACCTTCGTACTCCTGCCCATGGACCCATCAACCATACCTTTCTCTTGGGCTGGAAAAACAAGACCCAACCTGAATGACCCAACCCAAATCTGCAATTTTTATGCAGGCTAGGGTCTAAGATTTTTTGACCCGGCCTAAAATTGACCCAAACCTGAAGAACCCGAAACTAATTTAGGGTCGGGCCTGTGTTTGGATTATAGACCATAATCGACCCGATTGACCTAAAATTTACAATTATATATTCAAATAAAATTACAAATTATAAAGTTTAAGACACCTAATGACCTATTAAATTACTATCCCATCACTCATGAAGATTATATTGATAAGTCTACGTAATTTTATATTGGTTTGTATGATTTACTATGTTAATTTTTTTTCTAAATTTTTGTTTGTAAATCTTGAACAAAGTACTATAAGATTAAATTTGTTTCTCAACCAAATCGATAGATTGTTTACATTGAAATTTGTTGATTGAACTTGGTAATTATCAATGATTAGACAAATTATAGCATTTGAAAAGAATCTCTTGGTACTTAGATTTTCGAGCCAGACCCGATAGACTAAAAATATTTGTGGGTTGGGTTAGGGTCATACGTTTCGACCCAAAAATCCATCTTTTGCAAGTTTAGGGTCAAGTCAAAGAGTATTGACCTGAAATGACCCAAAACAAAACATGGTCTGTCCGAACCTGATTGCCACCCCTACCTTCTCGACGTTGACCCCATGTAGTGTGTGGATTTTCTTTCCATGTCCCCTCTTACATTCGTAATAGATCCCACCATGCTATGAGAACCTTTTCTCCTTCCCACACCCTCGATCCTCCATCCTTACCTCACACTGTTCTAACCCATTTGTCTATCTATGTATCCCAAACATGATTCCTGGTCCACCACCACCTTCCACCTCTCACGATCCTGACATGTCTCCTCTCTTTACATCCTTTTCACCTCTTTCAAACTCCCCCTTTCCTACCTCTTCAACCCCCTCCTTCTCATCCTCTTATATACCCCTCCATTATCCTCTACATCCTTACCCCGAAACGCCTCCCCCCAAGCCTTCCCCTTGGTTGTCTCCCTGGCCTACCTTAATCCAACATCACCCTTTTCGATTCACATCAAGACTGAATTCCTGATTGACCAACCTGCCAATTCCATGTGAGTTCTATGTGTTTCCACCAATAGAAGGATCATGGTTATTATCTCAAACAACATTGATAATAACATTGTAAACATCACGGATGTTACCAGAGCCATAGCTCTTCTCCTTCCCGAATACACTATCCTTGAACTAAAGATTCTATTCCCATCACAACTTATTTACTCTATCCCTAAAGTTACTAAGCTTGACCACCTTTTCAGACAAGTGATGATTATACCTTGTGGTACCAGTTTTGTCCAGGCATCCATTTCAAAATGGTTCACAGAATAAGGATCCTCCCTATCCAGTTCTAGAGGTTCATGATGGGTCTCCATCTCCTATCTCCGTTCACACCTCTAGGAGGTGTAAATCTTTTGTTCCATAGTTCACGACATCGGTGCCACCCTACAATTTGTTAGAAATGATACCCTTCATCCTACAAACTTCATCAAAGTGTTTTGTGTCTTCTCTACCAAACACGCCATTAAACTCCATGCACCCCTGAAGATCTAGCTGGGTGAAAAGATCTACACCATCAAACTAGTATCTGAAAACCCTATACATCCTACCACCACCTTTTATGACATTTTTAACCATCCACCATCATGGTTTTGTCCAATCAACAATGTCAATAGCAAACTGTAGTTTGTAGCTGCCCAAAACCTTTTGACCGAAAGATGGTTTGGGAAAGGAAGAGATCTATGAACCCCTCACATGGAAACTCAAACCCTAACTATCCAAATAAGATACCTAGACTATCCTCACCCCCCCCACATGAAAATAGCCACACCTCTATCTTTGTTGTTATCAAACCATTCCCTTCCACAAAAATCCCGCACCTCCTCAGACATTGACAAGGACACAATGGAAAAGATCAAAACTACTATCATTGAAGAGATATGCTCATCACAGAGCCCAAAAAACAAGAACATAAAAAAATGTCCTACTACAGTATCATCTTTCAGCTCTCTCATCGCCACACTGAAGGAACATACTAAGAAAAAATACTTTGATTTTCATGTCATCAAGATAAATCATATAGCCAAACTACCATTTCATATCTTAGTGAATAGCCTTTCTTTGATGATTAAATAGTTGAAAAAGATAATGCCATGCCACTAGATGAGACTGACGACATTGCTTCATGGCTAGATATGAATTCCTTCACTTTTGATGTCGAAAACACAGCCAAGCTAGAACCTGATGACATTGAAAAAATCATGGGATGGCATGAAACCAAAGACATATACACAGTACAAATCTAGAGTTACAACATCTTCATCTAGTAGCAAATTAGTATATACACTCTTTTAGACATGATAGTCTCAACATGGAACATTTGTGGAGTTTTAAACACAAAGAGAAGAAAAAATATCTGCAAATTCGTATAAAAAACAACATAAATAGCATCACCTTACAAGAAACAAAAACACCATGAAACCCTTTCTCTCTTAAATATATAGGTGGGAAACACATTAATGAATGGTATTGAATCCCTCCAGATGGTTTCAAAGGAGATATAGTTATAGGAATAAACACTAGACTTTTTAAAATCGCTCACTATGAATATCATGCGTACAATATTACTACACATATTACAAACCAAGTTGATTCTCACTCATGCATTTCACAAGAACCTATGGAGAACCTATTTGATATAAGAAATGATACATACATGAAATCTCAAACCTTTTCACACTTTACTCATGCACTTTGTGGATCATAAGGGGTGATTTTAACCTCATCACCGATGCTACCGACATACTCAATTCAAATAACACACCAGATGCAGTCACACGTTTTGATAAGTGTCTCTAAAACAACATTATCGATAAGCATATGATTAACATCATCCCATCAAATGCAAAATATACTTGGAACCATGGTTCCTCATGGGCCAGAATATACCATTTCATTTTCTCTCCTTCATGGGAGGATATATACCCTCACTCATGTGCCATTGTTGCACCTAGACCCATTTCAGATCACTTCCCCATCTACATATACACTTACCAAATACATTGAGGACATAAGCCATTCCATATTGAAAACTTCTGGCCCTCTGACCCTAAATTCAAGCTAATCTACTCAAAAAACTGGTAACCTACACCAAACCTATTCTCAGAATCGGGATTCCACATACACAACAACACCAAGAGAATTAGATCGATCCTGAAAAGATCGAACAAGGAATAAATATGGAAACTACCTATATGAACTTGTAGACTTAGAGGACATTCATTTCAAAGAAGACAGTGATCCCCACATCAACCCTGCCTTCACACTAGTCATCAAATTAAGCTCATTTATTAAGAGGGTAATCCCAATAATGCCCTTGGAAAGTAACACCTTCAAACCAAGGTGCAACTAGGTGTCACATGGTTCAAAAACTCAAGAATGGTAAGGGAATATCTAAATATAATAATGCATGTGATAATTTATAAAGAAAACCTCCCAATTGGGTAAATTGTTGAAAAGTCCAGAATGTACCTAAAATTGCATAATTTGCATAAACAGCATCCAAATTGGACCAAACTTCATCCACAAGTTATCTTTGATGTTTTGAATATGAATTTTCCATTATTTCCATATTTTGAAGTTATATAATCACATTATACATTACTATGCCTTTTACTCATCTTCTCTCTCCTAAACTTATCCTAATATTTCAAGGTTGTCAAAATTAGATGAAATTTGACATGTAGGCTAATTTTGATATTTATATTTCGAATTTGAAGTTTTTTTCCACTTTTGAGACTTATTTTTATGAGATATGTCATATGACCCATTAACGGTCCATTATCTAAATTATTCATCCAATTAAGTTTCTTATCTTCATATTACCACCAAAATGAGTTATGTGGCATATTTTATGTATCCATTATAAATCTAATATTAATGTTAGAACATTATGTTACATTAAGGTGATCTATACATGCATTAGCTCATTGGGGTTATACTAAACATCTATTTAGGTCTAACCTTCAACCTTGTTTGGCTAAGTCCAAAATGTCAACTTCTAGGGTAGGGTCCGAGATCTAGTATGTTACAACACACCACCCCTTAAAGGGATTTCGTCCTCGAAATCAAAACATCCACATATAAGAAAACAACTTATTCACCACCATTTAAAGGATTTAACCTACCAAGCCAACTAATCTAGAGTTAAAAGGGTAGTCTAACTCAACCATATACAAGATCTCACTGTGCACTCTGATTGCTTGCTAAACACCAAACTTCAAAGTCTAGGTTCTAGGGATAACTATCCAAACATGTGGTTCTATGGGTCATAAGTGAACTATATTGGGTATCCATCCCCAAACAAGTCATTACACCTGGGAGACTAGTTCAACATATTAGGGAACCTAAAGATAAATCATATAGATGTCTAAGGCTACTATTACCTAAAAGCATGCTATTTTAAACAATTCATATCATCTCAGGCCAAGCCAGTATCATATGGATTCGAGAGTCCTCGTAGACCAAGCTAGTGGTGTGGAGGAAAATATTTCCAGCCCCTGAACCCTGATCCTTTCTAAACACCTTTTCTTTCAACTTCATGTCCTAGTAGCTACCTAAAGGTCAAGCTAAACAACCTCAAGTTACTATGGTTACTTATGCATCTTTTACTAGTAAGTATTTTAAGGATCTATTCATCGTTATTCTAATGTGAAACTACATGATTCTAAATCAACCCTTCATCATCTATTGATCAACTCTAGGGCAAACATGTCACTTTAAAGGTAAGGCAAGGATTCTAACTAGGGAGAAAATTTTGAAATAGTTAGATTCCAACTACCATGGGCTCTGATACCATGTTTTACGGAGGACGAATCACCCCCTTACTAAAAAATGAAGAATAAAACATCCATTCCAAACACATTCAAAGGTATGCTGGAATAGGTGTAACATTTTCAAATTTTAATAAATGGTATTCAAAAAACCAAAGTATAGCAATGGAATAAAAATAACTACCTATATTTAACTTTCATAAAAGATTACACAAGTACATCAAAATCTCCCATTAGGGTTTACAACAATGATACAACATAAGGATCTAAGTAGAGGAAAATCTAAACCATAACAACTTTGTCTCCAAGCTTTAACTCCTTAAGCTAATCCTAAACTTCATGCATTATCATCCAAATCCTTCACCTAGGGTTGGAAGCATACCCTAGCAAGAAGAGAAAATAGATGACATCAGCAAAGGCTGGTATGTGCATACTAAATAGGAAATTGAGCAATATATGGAATAAAGGACATCAAATATAAAAGGCTTCCCATAGAAAGGATAAGGACCGCCCAAATGGGTATCAAGAGAAAAGGAATTCAAATCATATGATAACAAAAAAATACTTGCCATTAATGAAACATAAAGATTATGCCACACAAGCACATGAGAATTAGGGTACACACCCCATATCATCAACATGCATGCATGTGAGATAAACATAGCCCTAGAACAATATAAACAAAAGGCGGTCAAGTCTCATAAACTTAAAACCTGATAGAGAAAGGAATACTACCAATCTCCCAAATATATAAAACATGGGCCAAGAATCACACATCTTGCCCTGGGTATGAGGTTCCTTTCCATCCCAAAAGAGTAGGAAATATGACATCTGCTCGGTAGGAAATAACACATCTGCCATAAAAACCAATGCAATTACACTATTCTAGTGCTACTGAATCACATAGCATGTTAAATATAGAGGCAAGTAGAAAGTATAGTCAGAATATATAAACTAGTCACCACATAAGTGTCCAACATATACATCCACCTCATAAGTGGGCAAAGACATCACATGTCATCTTTTAGAGTTCCATCATGAACAAAGCATAATATAAGAGTTAAAAAGAATATGAATGATCACATGATCAATATCAAATAAGGTAGTTCACATTAACCATGATTTTCAAAAGAAAAGACATTGTGTATAGGCTATTGTCCATAGGACAAAGAGAATGAATATGCATAGGTGAATTGTTCAACACAGAAGAATAGGGGATACATCATACCTCAACTTCATAGTCTAAATAGTCCAAGTCAAGCCTAGGCCTCCAAAGAACATCTAGGGAAGGTGGACAGGTCCAATAAGTAAGGTTCCCAAGCTTAGAGAGGTTGGTTTCTCCAAAATAGCTCCTACCTCGAGAAACAAGAACCTTCTCCACTTTAGCGGTGAAAAACCCTAACAAAAGAACATGGAGATAGGGTGTTTAAGGGCTCTAGGTGGGGTTTCACCATGGAAGACCAGGGTTTCGACCTGGAGGAAGGTGGAAGGAATACTAATAGCATGAAAATAGGGAAGGAAAGGAGAAAACTTACTATTTTTGGTCAAAATAACCAAGGAGGAGCTTTAGAAACCCTAAATAGAGAAAATTTGGAACACTAAGATCCTTCTTCACCAAGGTAGGCACCTCCTTTTACCTTGGGACAACACCTTCATGGAACAAAAGAGTAGGAATGATGCTCTAAGCTAGAGGAAATAAAGAAGAGCAAGAGCTTTTGAATTGGGAGTTGGGAAGGGGTATATATGGCTATATAAAGAAAGAGATCAAGTATGAGGTGTCTATGAGACTTTCCATGTGTCATGTATAAAGGTGTCCATGGACATGAAAACCTTTATGGATAAGGAATAATTCAAGCATGATGTGTCAAGTTACTTTTCATGTGTCCAATGCTAAGGGTGCCTATGGACATGCAAACCTTTATGGATAAGGAAGAAGTCAAGCATGGTGTGTCCATGGACATGCAAGCCTTTATGGATAAGGAATAATTCAAGAACGATGTGTCAAGTTACTTTTCATGTGTCTAATGCTAAGAGTTCCTATGGACATGCAAACCTTTATGGATAACGAAGAAGTCAAGCATGGCGTGTCCATGGAGCTTCCCATGTGTCCTTAGCCTAGGGATTTCATGTCCATGCAAGAGGACAGCTAATATAGGATTCTTGAATATCACTTGTCAGTTTATGGACACTTATAGGCGATCCCAACCGACCTCCAGTTAAATAAATAACCACATTGGTTGATAGTTTTTAAAGATAAACTCATTTATAAGAGGGTAATCCCTATAATGCCCTTTGAAAGTAACACCTTCAAACCAAGATGCAAATAGGTGCCCCATGGTTCAAAAAATCTAGAATAGTAAGTTAATATCTAAATATTATAATGCATGTTACAATTTACAAAGAAAACCTCCCAATTGGGTAAACTGCAGAAAAGTCCAGAATGAACCTAAAATTGCATAACTTGCACAAACAACATCCAAATTGAACCAAACTTCATCCACAAGTTATACTTGATGTGTTGAATATGAATTTGCCATTATTTCAATATTTTGAAGTTATATAATCACATTATTCATTATTGATGCCTGTTACTCATTTTCTCTCTCCTAAACTTATCCTAATATTTCAAGGTTGTCCAAATTAGATGAAATTTGACATGTAGGTTAATTTTGATATGTAGATTTAAATTTTGAAGTTTGTTTCCTCTTTTGAGACTTCTTTTTATTATATATGTCATATGTCCTATTAACGGTGCATTATCTAAATTATTCATCCAATTAAGTTCTCATCTTCGTATTACCACCAAAATGAATAATGTGGCATATTTTATGTATCCCTTATAAACCTAAGATTAATGTTAGAACATTATGTTACATTAAGGTGATATATACATGCATTAGATCATTGGTGTTATTCTAAACATCTATTTAGGTCTAACCTTCAACCTTGTTTGGCTAAGTCCAAAATGTCAACTTCCAGGGTAGGGTCTGAGGTCTAGTATGTTACAGCACACCACCCCTTAAAGGGATTTTGTCCTCGAAATCAAAACATACACATATAAGAAAACAACTTATTCACCACCATTTAAAGGATTTAACCTACCAATCCAACTAATCTAGAGGTAAAAGGGTAGTCTAACTAAACCATATACAAGATCCATCACGCTTCACTATGTACTCTGATTGCTTACTAAACAGAAACCTTCAAAGTCTAGGTTCTAGGGATAACTATCCAAATATGTGGTTCTATGGGTCATAAGGGAACTATATTGGGTGTCCATCCTTAAACAAGTCATTACACATGGGAGACTAGTTCAACATATTAGGGTCCCTAAAGATAAATCATATAGATGTCTAAGGTTGTAATTACCTAAAAGCATGATATTTTGAACAATTCATATCAGCACAGGTCAGGATGGTATCATATGGATTCGGGAGTCCTCGTAAACCAAGCTATTGGTGATGAGGAAAATCTTGACATCCCCCAAACCATGATCCTTTCTAGACACCTTTGCTTTCAACTTCACGTCCTAGTAGCTGCCTAAAGGCCAAGCTAAACAACCTCAAGTTACTATGGTTACTTATGCATCTTTTACTTGTAAGTATTTTAAAGATCTATTCATCATTATTCTAATGTGAAACTATATGATCCTAAATCAACCCTTCATCATCTATTGATCAACTCTATGGCAAACATGTCACTTTAAAGGTAAGGCAAGGATTCCAACTAGGGAGACAAAATTGAAATAGTCAGATTCCAACTACCATGGGCTCTGACACCATGTTGTAAGGAGGCGGGATCACCCCCTTACTAAAAAAAAGTTGAAGAATAAAACATCCATTCCAAACACATTCAAAGGTATGCTGGAATAGGTGTAACATTTTCAAATTTTAATAAATGGTATTCAAAATAACCAAACTATAGCAATGGAATAAAAATAACTGGCTATATTTAACTTTCATAAAAAAATTACACAAGTACATTGAAATCTCCCATTAGGGTTTACAATAATGATACAACATAAGGATCTAAGTAGAGGGAAATATAAACCATAACAACTTTGTCTCCAAGCTTTAACTCCTTAAGCTAGTCCAAAACTTCATGTCTTATCATCCAAGTCCTTCACCTAGGGTTGGAAGCATACCCTAGCAAGAAGAGAAAATAGATGACATCAGCAAAGGCTGGTATGTGCATACTAAATAGGAAATTGAGCAGTATATGGAACAAAGGACATCAAATCTAAAAGGCTTTCCATAGAAAGGATAAGGACCGCCCAAATGGGTAATAAGAGAAAAGGAATCGAAATCATATGATAACAAAAGAATACTTGCCATTAATAAAACATAAAGATTGTGCCACACAAGCCCATGTAAAGAATTAGGGTACACACCCATATCATCAACCTACATGCATGTGACATAAACATAGCCCTAGAACAATATAAACACAAAGGCGGCCAAATCTCATGAACTTGAAACCTTATAGAGAGGAATACTACCAATCTCCCAAATATATAATACATGGGCCAAGAATAACATATCTTGCTCTGGGTATGAGGTTCTTTTCCATCCTAAAAGAGTAGGAAATATCACATCTGCTCGGTAGGAAATAACACATCTGCCATAAAAACTAATGCAATTACACTACTCTAGTGCTACTTAATCACATAGCATGTTAAATATAGAGGCAAGTAGAAAGTATAATCAGAATATATAAACTAGTCACCACATAAGTGACCAACATATACATCCACCTCATAAGTGGGCAAAGACATCACATGTCATATTTTAGAGTTCCATCATGAACAAAGCATAAGATAAGAGTTCAAAAGAATATCCATGATCACATGATCAATATCAAATAGGGTAGTTCACATGAACTACGATTTTCAAAAGAAAAGACATTGTGTATAGGCTAATGTCCATAGGACAAAGAGAATGAATAAGCATAGGTGAATTACTCAACATAGAAGAATAGGGGATATATCATACCTCAACTTTATAGTCTAAACAGTCCAAGTCAAGCCTAGGCCTCCAAACAACCTCAGGGGAAGGTGGACAGGTCCAACAAGAAAGGTTCCCAAGCTTAGAGAGGTTGGTTTCTCCAAAAAAAGCTCCTATCTCGAGAAAGAAGAACCTTCTCCACTTTAGAGGTGGAAAACCCTAACAAAAGAATATGGAGATGGGTGTTTAAGGGCTCTAGATGGGGTTTAACCATGGAAAACCAAGGTTATGACCTGGAGGAAGGTGGAAGGAAGACTAATAGGATGAAAATAGGGGAGGAAAGGAGAAAACTTACTATTTTTGGTCAAAACAACCAAGGAGGAGCTTTAGAACCCCTAAATAGAAAAAATTTAGAACTCTAGGAGCCTTCTTCACCAAGGTAGGCACCTCCTTTTATCTTGGGACAGAACCTTTGTGGAAAAATAGATTAGGAATGATGCTCTAAGCTAGAGGAAATAAAGGAGAGCAAGTGTTTTCAAATTGGGAGTTGGGAAGGGGTAGATATGGCTATATAAAGAAAAAGGTCAAGTATGAGGTGTTTAGGAGACTTTCCATGTGTCATGTATAAGGGTGCCCATTGAAATGCAAGTCTTTATAGATCAGGAAGAATTCAAGAAAGAGGTTTCAAGTTACTTTCCATGTTTCTAATGCTAAGGGCGCCTATGGACATGCAAACCTTTATGGATAAGGAAGAAGTCAAGCATGAGGTGTCCATTGAGCTTTCCATGTGTCCTTAGCCTAGGAATTTCATGGCCATGCAAGATGATAGCTAATAGAGGCTTCTTGCATATCAAATTTCGGTTTATGGACACTTATAGGCCATCCTGACCAACCTCCAATCAAATAAATAACCCCATTGGTTGATAGTTTTTAAAGATAAGCTCATTTATAAAGAGGGTAATCCCTATAATGCCCTTAGAAAGTAACACCTTCAAACCAAGGTGCAACTAGGTTCCCCATGGTTCAAAAACTCGAGAATGGTAAGGTAATATCTTATGATTATAATGCATGTGACAATTTATAAAGCAAACCTCCCAATTGGGTATATTGTAGAAAAGTCCAAAATGTACCTAAAATTACATAACTTGCACAAACAACATCCAAATTCGAACAAACATCATCCACAAGTTATCTTTGATGTGTTGAATATGAATTTGACATTATTTCAGTATTTTGAAGTTATATAATCACATTATTCATCACTTATGCCTTTTACTCATTTTCACTCTCATAAACTTATCCTAATATTTCAAGGTGGTCCAAATTAGATGAAATTTGACATGTAGGCTAACTTTGATATGTAGATTTCAAATTTGAAGTTTGTTTCCACTTTTGAGACTTCTTTTTATGATATATGTCATATGGACCATTAACGGCCCATTATCTAAATTATTCATCCAATGAAGTATCTTATCTTCATATGACCACCAAATTGAGTTGTGGCATATTTTATGTGTCCATTATAAACCTAAGATTAATGTTAGAATATTACATTACGGTGATCTATACATGCATTAGCTCATTGGGGTTATACTAAACATCTATTTAGGTCTAACCTTCAACCTTGTTTGGCTAAGTCTAAAATGTCAACTTCCAGGGTAGGGTCCAAGATCTACTATGTTACAGCACACCACCCCTTAAAGGGATTTTGTCCTCGAAATCAAAACATCCACATATAATAAAACAACTTATTTACCACCCCTTAAAGGATTTAACCTACCAAGCCAAATAATCTAGAGGTAAAAGGGTAGTCTAACTAAACCATATACCAGATCCATCACACTTCATTGTGCACTCTGATTTCTTACTAAACACCAAACTTCAAAGTCTAGGTTCTAGGGACACTAGTACATAACCGACCTTTAGTGTCGGTTATTTAAGGCCTTTAGTGTCGGTTTCTAAGTGACACCTATGTGGGCAACGCTAAAAGCCCAGTCGTTACGCGTCGGTTCAAAAACTGACGCCATAACCCTGCGCGCGCCACCGAAAACGCGCCAGTAGGGCACTATAGGCGTCGGTTATTAGATAAGAAACCAACGCCATATACCTTCACGCTACAGAAAGGGTGCCATCTTGGGCACTATCAGCGTCGGTTATTAGATAAGAAACCGACGCCATATGCCTTCACGCCATAGAATGGCGCCATCTTGGGCACTATCAGCGTCGGTTATTAGATAAGAAACTGACGCCATATGCCTTCGCGCCACAGGAAATAGAGGCCGGTTATTTATATAAAATTGACACTGTAACTATGTGTGTCAGTTTTATACAAATAACTGATGCCTATTTTTTGTTTTTTTTCTGTCAGTTTGCAGACCTGTTGTATGGCTGGTCGCAGGATGAGAAACCTGCAGTTCAGTTATGAACTGCAAGTTTTACGACATCCATTGATATCAGCCAACAACAGGCCACAAACCTGCAAAATTAACAACAAAAATATTCACACATTTAGCAATGCAACCTGCAGTTCCATTTGATTTTCACACATTTAGAAACATTCATGTAGCTAGCAATCTGTAGTTCCATTCATTTTCACATTCACACATATAGAAACATTCATATAGCAACCAACAGTTTCATTCATTTTTACTCAGACACATGTAGAAACATTCACACATATTATAATTCAGAAATTCATTTACAAAATATCATTCTTTAGTCATTATTCGCTATCAACATCCCAATTATATCTTAAATCCCCCACTACTTGTATGGTTGTTGCCCATTCTTCTCTTACTTCATTTAATTCTCCCGTCGTATAGGGAGCATGTACATCTGGTAAGGCCGTTCCTGTAGTGTGGTCAGTTTTAAACACCTATAAAGAGAATGATGTATATATATAATTAATGAGCTATAAATAAGATTGATATATTTCATATTATCTAATGAGACTATATAATACCTCAGCAAGACAATCGATGTCCATTGCGGCATATTTGATAATCATGTGTATAAATTGCATCACATAGTATCCACATGCCCATCCGTTGTCTTGTGTAGCACACTATAAATTCAAACATACAAAATATTAAAAAATACAACTAATTAAGCATTGTTCACATAAATAATATATACATATATTGCAGTCGGGAACTTACATTCACGTTCTTCCAAATTATTGGCTGGTTCTTTTTTATGGGGACCTTTCCTCCAGCCTTTTTGAACTCATCAAAACCCCTACATGTTAATGTAACACAGTACATTGCATAATTAAATAGTAATGTAATAACATATGTTAACAGATATGAAAATGAAATATTTCTCACCGGAATAATGCCATTTTCATTATGTGTCCATATTTTGTATTCAATTTACTCCCCTTAGGATCTAGATAATAGACAGTGAACGTCTCGGGGACAATAACCAGTAACTCTCAATGCATACCACTAGAGGTAAAAAAGTTAAAAATTAATAACTCAAAATCCACAATAAAAATGTAATTTTCTTAATAAGCAAAGTAAACTTACTCTACATTGAATGGAGCCATTATCATTGTCTTCTTTTTTTGAGCAAAAATTGAAAAAGCCTCACAGCAGTATTGTTGAACTGACGGAGGGTCTTTAGCTACTAGACTAATCAAAGATGGAATCAAAAATCCTACATGTTCGAATGTAAAATCTGCACATATCTTGTCTAAGTAGCTGCAAAACATGTATTACGTATGCATTAATAAATAAGAAACCAGATCACCAGATCCTACACAAGGTATATGGATGTATAAAGAAGATCTCACCTTATCCATAGCTCTATCACAGATGTATTCAGCCAATCATATTGAAACAACTCCAAAATATCTTGTATAAATAGTTTTCTTTTGTATGATTGACCTGCAGCATCTGCATCTATAGAAATAGTTATAGGGCAATTTATATCATGTTCGCCTAACCATATTGCCATACCCCTACAGTTAGGACCTAACGGGACAGTTAGGTCTTGTGGAACCCAACTGGGTAATGTAGGAGGTGGAAGTGGAGGCCTAGATGTTGTGGGTGTCTTCTTTTTAACCTGTATATATATAATAATTTCAGATCAACTGACATCATATACACACACTAACAATTTAACATAATGTAAATTTACCATATAATTTCAGTAAAGAGGACATCCACTTTTAGCCACAATATCACTATGCCTTCTGCCTCACCAAGCGTTTCACAATCTGGGTGGGCATATGGCAATGGAAGATCCATCCACTTGGGGAATATATGTACCGGGCTCACACGAATCCAACTAGCTAGTAATGGAGACCCGTGAAACATTTCCCCTGGTAGGGATGGGTAAGACGACGTCTCTGCAACGACATATTCATTAACTTTTAGATGGCATGGCTTCAACCCCTACAAATTTTTGTGTAAAGAATGTTATATTTATATATACATATCATCTTGAAAACATATCATCTTGAATTAAAAAAACTAGTTACTGTGTCATAAAAATACTTACAGCGGATGTGCTAGGTGGTGGGTCTACAGGATTACTCCCAACCTCTGCAGTAGGAGTAGTGCGAGACGCCATAGGTACTATCTGGTAAGTGGCAGTCTGAGATGACTGCCACTTTTTCATTGCTTCTTCTAGTATCCTATCAACTAGCTTATCTACCTATACATGGATAAAAGAAACGTTAGCTTCTAATTATTGAATTCTCTTTTACAGTAACATTATAAAGAAAGAATATGTTACATCCTCTTGTGAAAGTCCCGCTTTTGGGACTTGTTTGCACTGGGATGGCCCAAAAAAAGCTTTGATGCCCACACCAGCGCCTGCAGCCCTAACACGTCCAGGATGCTCTGGGTTACCCAGAGCAACTGTCAATTCATCCCTTGTGCCCTCAGGGATGAACTTGCCTTGTTTCCTCAGCTCGTGCAGCTCCCGCTAATCGCCAAAACAAAAATTTGTAATTCAGTAAACACCACAAATAATCAATAATTAAGTAAACACCACACAGCATGCAAACGAAATGTATCTCTTCGTGAAGCATCATAGGTCATCACACCTTCACCCCAGAGTTTCTTTAAGTCATCAATTAGAGGTTCAAGATAAACATCGATGTCATTTCCAGGTTGTTTAGGGCTCGATATAAACAACGACAGCATTACGTACTTATTTTTCATACACAACCAGGGAGGAAGATTGTATATAACAAGCATGACTGGCCAAGTGCTATGTTGGCTACTCAATGTCCCGTACGGATTCATCCCGTCTGTACAAAGCCCAAGTCTTAGATTCCTGACTTCTTCACCAAATTCAGGGTACAATAGATCAATCTTCTTCCACTGTGGGGAATCAAACGCATGTCGTAAGATCCCATCATTATTTTTCTTAACATCTACATGCCACCTCAAATTCTTCGCATCTATCGGATTGGCAAACAAGCATTGAAACTGTGATATTATAGGTAGATACCGCATCACCTTGGTAGGAGAACCAGTTTTGGACTCCCCTGAAGTCGTCAATTTATACTGTGACGCACCACATTTTGGACAATCTTTCAAATCCGCATAGTCCTTTTGAAATAATACACAATCATTTGGGCATGCGTGTATCTTCTTGGCATCCATTCCCATTGGGCACAACAATTTCTTTACCTAGTATGTTGAGATTGGCAGCTCATTTCCTTCAGGAAGCATTTCTTTCAACAAAGACAACAATGACGTGAAGCTTTTGTCGCTCCATCTATTGTTAGCTTTCAGCTTATACAATCTCAACACAGCGCTAAGCTTCGTAAACTTAGTACAACCTGTGTATAACGGTGTCTCAGCATCATGCACAATGTTTCTAAAAATGGGAGGTGGATCGGTGTGCTCTACCCCACAACTATCCAGCATCGCATCAACGATGTCTACTGGAACTGGTTCATTCACATCTACGTCATCGTAGACAATTTCTTCTTCCACACAAGCACTGCTATCGACATCCACTGGTTTCGGGTTTGAAATCTCTCCATGCCAGTGCCATTCTGTATAGCCTTGTATAATCCCGTTGCACATGACATGACTTTTGATTTCGTCACCAGTGTTGACTTTCAAGTTGTTACCGCAATGCCTACATGGACAGTAGAACCTATCTCCAGGTTGTTTCCTATGTTCCTCGGTAAATCTAATAAACTGGTCAAGACCAGAAATAAACTCTGGGGTGCAGCGATTGTGAATGGACATCCATGATCTATCCATTCTATGATCAAAGAGAAAACAAGTATATATTACAACAAGATTAGGGTCTAGGGTTAACAAATACATGTGATGTCATAATTATATATAATAAATGTGTACCACCTATCCCATTCTTGAACACCTAATCTCACTAGTAAGTGTATAATGTGTATTGGGTTTTCAAGAAAATTTCGGCAGCATTTCCCCGTTGTTCTCCAAGTACATATGTACTTAGAGAACAAATGGGGAAATGCTGCCGAAATTTTCTTAAAAATCCAATACACATTATACACTTACATCCTAAGCGAGATTAGGTGTTCAAGAACAGTCCCAAACCGGGGACTATCCAAGATTTACTCCTAATGAGTAAATCTTGGATGGGTTTCTAGGCCAACAAATAATGTGTTGTCATTCTTATACCTAAAATCCTAGTTCTTCAAGTTAGGGTGATTATTGATGTCTTTAAAAGCATGATTGGCAATTTAGGGAAAAGTTCATCATTTACATTCCAAGCATGCCACATCACATGTGTGCATTACAGTTCATCATTAAGCAAGAAGGGTGATTAGGATTCTCAACATACTCAACAATGAAACAAGTTTCTGAAAGAGGTTTGGTGAAGATATCTATAACTTACTTAAACATTCAATTATAAAGTACATATACACTTAATTCAGAATAGCATGACGCACAAAGTTGCAGTCAATATGCTTTGTTCTATCATGGACTATCAGATTGTTAGTAATGAAAATGGCAGTCTTTCTTTCTAGTGATATAAGAATATCAAACACATATATAAGAAAATGCTACTATAGTTTCATCTGTTGTGTAGCCTACAACAAGGTATTCAACTTTACTACCCACTGTTCTTTGTGCTTTTTATGATCTTTTGTAGCTATTACTACCCACTGTTCTTTGACAATTTTTATTATTATATAAAGCATGGGAAAGAAGAATGTATATGGTTGTGATAATAAAACATTGTCATCAGATTTCCCACCTGCGGGGCTATCAATACGACCCACTTGCATATGGTTCCCATACCGACACTCAAAATTGGGACAAATGAGGAGCAGAACGAGGAGAGGAAGAAGCTGGCGTACCTTGAGGGCAATGAGGTGAAGCTGGCAGCGCCGGAGCAGAGGAGAGCAGGTGGAGGTGAAGCTGGCAGTGCCGGCGGCGAGGATCAGAGGAGAACTGTGGCGACGGCGGCGAGCGGCAACGGCGATGAGGAGAACTGTGGCGACAGTGGTGAGCGGCGACGGCGAGCGGCGGCAACGGCAACGGCGGCGAGCGGCGCGCGAGGAGACGAACGACGGCGGGGAGCAATCGGGGGAAATCGCCAGACCTAGCGCAGAGTCGCAATGAAACAGAGACAATGGGGAGGAAAAGTTCTGTTTACGGGACTATTAACTATACCATAGGTGTCGGTTATTCAAAAAAACGACAACTAAAACTAACAGTGTCGGTTTTGAACAACAACCGACACCAATACTTGAATATAGTCATCGGTTTTAACTACAAAAAAACCGACGTCTATATTCATATGCCGATTAAAAAAATTGTTCTCGATTTATGACCATAGTCGTCGGTTTCTACTTAAAACCGACGCTTAAAAGTGTGAAAAATTCCCAGCGGACAGCGCGGGAAAACTCATAAGCGTCGGTAGTTGTAGTAAAACTGACGACCAAAATGTGTCTCGTGAATAACCTTTAGTCATCGGTTTTTTATTTATCAACCGACGCCATATGTCAAATTTTGGAGGTAATTTTTTTCGCTGGAAATTTTGGATTTGGCGGTTAATTTTAGGTGTCAGTTTTTTATTAAGTAACCGACACTTAATAAAAGTGGTACCTGTGTCTGGTCGCCCTTCATAGATTGGATGTCAGTTTATGTTATCAACCGACACTATAGAGTTTAGGTGTCGCTTTATTTATACAACCGACACATGGGAGACTAGTTCAACATATTAGGGTCCCTAAAGATAAATCATATAGATGTCTAAGGTTGTAATTACCTAAAAGCATGATATTTTGAACAATTCATATCAGCACAGGTCAGGACGGTATCATATGGATTCGGGAGTCCTCGTAAACCAAGCTATTGGTGATGAGGAAAATCTTGCCATCCCCCAAACCATGATCCTTTCTAGACACCTTTGCTTTCAACTTCACGTCCTAGTAGCTGCCTAAAGGACAAGCTAAACAACCTCAAGTTACTATGGTTACTTATGCATCTTTTACTTGTAAGTATTTTAAAGATCTATTCATCATTATTCTAATGTGAAACTATATGATCCTAAATCAACCCTTCATCATCTATTGATCAACTCTAGGGCAAACATGTCACTTTAAAGGTAAGGCAAGGATTCCAACTAGGGAGACAAAATTGAAATAGTCAGATTCCAACTACTATGGGCTCTGACACCATGTTGTAAGGAGGCGGGATCACCCCCTTACTAAAAAAAGTTGAAGAATAAAACATCCATTCCAAACACATTCAAAGGTATGCTGGAATAGGTGTAACATTTTCAAATTTTAATAAATGGTATTCAAAATAACCAAACTATAGCAACGGAATAAAAATAATTGGCTATATTTAACTTTCATAAAAAATTACACAAGTACATTGAAATCTCCCATTAGGGTTTACGATAATGATACAACATAAGGATCTAAGTAGAGGGAAATATAAACCATAACAACTTTGTTTCCAAGCTTTAACTCCTTAAGCTAGTCCAAAACTTCATGTCTTATCATCCAAGTCCTTCACCTAGGGTTGGAAGCATACCCTAGCAAGAAGAGAAAATAGATGACATCAGCAAAGGTCGGTATGTGCATACTAAATAGGAAATTGAGCAATATATGGAACAAAGGACATCAAATATAAAAGGCTTTCCATAGAAAGGATAAGGACCGCCCAAATGGGTAATAAGAGAAAAGGAATTGAAATCATATGATAACAAAAGAATACTTGCCATTAATAAAACATAAAGATTGTGCCACACAAGCACATGTAAAGAATTAGGGTACACACCCATATCATCAACCTACATGCATGTGACATAAACATAGCCCTAGAACAATATAAACACAAAGGCGGCCAAATCTCATGAACTTGAAACCTGATAGAGAGGAATACGGCCATTCTCCCAAATATATAATACATGGGCCAAGAATAACATATCTTGCTCTGGGTATGAGGTTCTTTTCCATCCCAAAGAGTAGGAAATATCACATCTACTCGCCAGGAAATAACACATCTGCCATAAAAACTAATGCAATTACACTACTCTAGTGCTACTAAATCACATAGCATGTTAAATATAGAGGCAAGTAGAAAGTATAATCAGAATATATAAACTAGTCACCACATAAGTGACCAACATATACATCCACCTCATAAGTGGGAAAAGACATCACATGTCATATTTTAGAGTTCCATCATGAACAAAGCATAAGATAAGAGTTCAAAAGAATATCCATGATCACATGATCAATATCAAATAAGGTAGTTCACATGAACTATGATTTTCAAAAGAAAAGACATTGTGTATAGGCTAATGTCCATAGGACAAAGAGAATGAATAAGCATAGGTGAATTACTCAACATAGAAGAATAGGGGATATATCATACCTCAACTTTATAGTCTAAACAGTCCAAGTCAAGCCTAGGCCTCCAAACAACCTCAGGGGAAGGTGGACAGGTCCAACAAGAAAGGTTTCCAAGCTTAGAGAGGTTGGTTTCTCCAAAAAAGCTCCTATCTCGAGAAAGAAGAACCTTCTCCACTTTAGAGGTGGAAACCCCTAACAAAAGAATATGGAGATGGGGTGTTTAAGGGCTCTAGGTGGGGTTTAACCATGGAAAACCAAGTTTATGACCTGGAGGAAGGTGGAAGGAAGACTAATAGGATGAAGATATGGAAGGAAAGGAGAAAACTTACTATTTTTGGTCAAAACAACCAAGGAGGAGCTTTAGAACCCCTAAATAGCGAAAATTTAGAACTCTAGGAGCCTTCTTCACCAAGGTAGGCACCTCCTTTTACCTTGGGACAGAACCTTTGTGGAAAAATAGAGTAGGAATGATGCTCTAAGCTAGAGGAAATAAAGGAGAGCAAGTGTTTTCAAATTGGGAGTTGGGAAGGGGTAGATATGGCTATATAAAGAAAAAGGTCAAGTATGAGGTGTTTATGAGACTTTCCATGTGTCATGTATAAGGGTGTCCATTGAAATGTAAGTCTTTATAGATCAGGAAGAATTCAAGAAAGAGGTTTCAAGTTACTTTCCATGTTTCTAATGCTAAGGGAACCTATGGACATGCAAACCTTTATGGATAAGGAAGAAGTCAAGCATGAGGTGTCCATTGAGCTTTCCATGTGTCCTTAGCTTAGTGATTTCATGTCCATGCAAGATGATAGCTAATAGAGGCTTCTTGCATATCAAATTTCGGTTTATGGACACTTATAGGCCATCCCGACCGACCTCCAATCAAATAAATAACCCCATTGGTTGATAGTTTTTAAAGATAAGCTCATTTATAAAGAGGGTAATCCCTATAATGCCCTTAGAAAGTAACACCTTAAAACCAAGGTGCAACTAGGTTCCCCATGGTTCAAAAACTCGAGAATGGTAAGGTAATATCTTATGATTATAATGCATGTGAAAATTTATAAATCAAACCTCCCAATTGGGTAAATTGTAGAAAAGTCCAAAATGTACCTAAAATTACATAACTTGCACAAACAACATCCAAATTCGAACAAACATCATCCACAAGTTATCTTTGATGTGTTGAATATGAATTTTCCATTATTTCAGTATTTTGAAGTTATATAATCACATTATTCATCACTTATGCCTTTTACTCATTTTCACTCTCATAAACTTATCCTAATATTTCAAGGTGGTCCAAATTAGATGAAATTTGACATGTAGGCTAACTTTGATATGTAGATTTCAAATTTGAAGTTTGTTTCCACTTTTGAGACTTCTTTTTATGAGATATGTCATATGGACCATTAACGGCCCATTATCTAAATTATTCATCCAATGAAGTATCTTATCTTCATATGACCACCAAAATGAGTTGTGGCATATTTTATGTGTCCATTATAAACCTAAGATTAATGTTAAAATATTACATTACGGTGATCTATACATGCATTAGCTCATTGGGGTTATACTAAACATCTATTTAGGTCTAACCTTCAACCTTGTTTGGCTAAGTCTAAAATGTCAACTTCCAGGGTAGGGTCCAAGATCTACTATGTTACAGCACACCACCCCTTAAAGGGATTTTGTCCTCGAAATCAAAACATCCACATATAAGAAAACAAATTGTTTACCACCCCTTAAAGGATTTAACCTACCAAGCCAAATAATCTAGAGGTAAAAGGGTAGTCTAACTAAACCATATACCAGATCCATCACACTTCATTGTGCACTCTGATTTCTTACTAAACACCAAACTTCAAAGTCTAGGTTCTAGGGATCACTATCCAAATATGTGGTTCTATGGGTCATAAGGGAACTATATTGGGTATCCATCCTCAAACAAGTCATTACACCTGGGAGACTAGTTCAACATATTAGGATTCCTAAAGATAAATCATATAGATGTCTAAGGCTACTATTGCCTAAAAGCATGCTATTTTGAACAATTCATATCAGCTCAGGCCAGGTCGGTATCATATGGATTCGGGAGTCCTCGTAAACCAAGCTAATGGTGCGGAGGAAAATCTTGCCATTCCCCGAACCCTGATCCTTTCTAGACACCTTTGCTTTCAACTTCATGTCCTAGTGGTTGCCTAAAGGCCAGGATAAACAACCTCAAGTTACTATGGTTACTTATGCATCTTTTACTTGTAAGTATTTTATTGATCTATTCATCATTATTCTAATGTGAAACTGTATGATCCTAAATCAACCCTTCATCATCTATTGATCAACTCTAGTGCAAACATGTCACTTTAAAGGTAAGGCAAGGTTTCTAACTAGGGAGACAAAATTGAAATAGTCAGATTCCAACTACCATGGGCTCTGATACCATGTTGTAAGGAGGCGGGATCACCCCCTTATTAAAAAAAATTGAAGAATAAACCATCCATTCCAAACACACTCAAAGGTATGCTGGAATAGGTGTAACATTTTTAAATTTTAATAAATGGTATTAAAAACAACCAAAGTATATAAAATGAAATAAAAAAACTGACTATATTTAACTTTCATAAAAGATTACACAAGTACATCAAAATCTCCCATTAGGGTTTACAACCATGATACAACATAAGGATCTAAGTAGAGGAAAATCTAAACCATAACAACTTTGTCTCCCAGCTTTAACTCCTTAAGCTAGTCCTAAACTTCATGCCTTATCATCCAAGTCCTTCACCTAGGGTTGGAAGCATACCCCAGCAAGAATAGAAAATAGATAACATCAGCAAAGGCTGGTATGTGCATACTAAATATGAAATTGAGCAATATATGGAATAAAGGACATCAAATATAAAAGGCTTCCCATAGAAAGGATAAGGACCACCCAAATAGGTATCAAGAGAAAAGGAATTAAAATCATATGATAACAAAAGAATACTTGCCATTAATAAAACATAAAGATTGTGCCACACGAGCACATGTATCATCAACCTGCATGCATGTGAGATAAACATAGCCCTAGAACAATATAAATAGAAAGGCGGCCTTGAAACCTGTTATAGAAAGGAATACTACTAATCTCCCAATATATATAAAACATGGGACAAGAATCACACATATTACCCTAGGTATGAGGTTCCTTTCCATACCAAAAGAGCAGGAAATATCACATATGCTCGGCTGGAAGTAACATATCTGCCATAAAAACCAATGTAATTACACTACTCTATTACTACTGAATCACATAGCATGTTAAATATAGAGACAAGTAGAAAGTATAGTCAGAATATATAAACTTGTCACCACATAAGTGACCAATATATACATCCATCTCATAAGTGGGCAAAGACATCACATGTCATCTTTTAGAGTTCCATCATGAACAAAGCATAAGATAAGAGTTCAAAAGAATATACATGATCACATGATCAATATCAAATAAGGTAGTTCACATGAACCATGATTTTCAAAAGAAAAGACATTGTGTATAGGCTAATGTCCATAGGACAGAGAATGAATAAGTATAGGTGAATTGTTCAACATAGAAGAATAGGGGATACATCATACCTCAAATCCATACTCTAAACAGTCCAAGTCAAGCCTAGGCCTCCAAAGAACCTCTAGGGAAGCTGGACAGGTCCAATAAGTAAGGTTCCTAAACTTAGAGAGGTTATTTTCTCCAAAAAAGTTCATATCTCGAGAAAGAAGAACCTATTCCACTTTAGAGGTGAAAACCCCTAACAAAAGAACATGGAGATGGGGTGTTTAAGGGCTCTAGGTGGGGTTTCACCGTGGAAGACCAGGGTTCCGACCTAGAGGAAGGTGGAAGAAAGACTAATAGCATGAAAATAGGGAAGGAAAGGAGAAAACTTACTTGTTTTGGTCTAAATAAACCAAGGAGGAGCTTTAGAAACCCTAAATAAAGAAATTTTGGAACCTTAGGAGCCTTCTTCACCAAGGTAGGAACCTCCTTTTACCTTGGGACAGAACCTTTGTGGAAAAACAGAGTAGGAATGATGCTCTAAGCTAGAGGAAATAAAGGTTAGCATGATTTTTCAAATTGGGAGTTGGGAAGGGGTAGATATGGCTATATAAAGAAAGAGGTCAAATATGAGGTGTTTATGAAACTTTCCATGTGCCATGTATAAGGGTGCCCATAGACATGCAAGACTTTATGGATAAGGAAGAATTCAAGCATTAGGTGTCAATTTAATTTCCATGTGTCCAATGCTAAGGGTGCCTACTGACATGCAAACCTTTATGGATAAGGAAGAAGTCAAACATGTGGTGTCTATGGAGCTTTTCATGTATCCTTAGCCTAGGGATTTCATGTTCATGCAAGAGGACAGCTCATAGAGGCTTATTTAATATCAAATGTCAGTTTAGGTACACTTGTAGGCCATCCCAACTGACCTCCAATCAAATAAATAACCACAGTGGTTGATAGTTTTTAAAGATAAGCTCATTTATAAAGAGGGTAATCCCTATAATGCCCTTGGAAAGTAACACCTTCAAACCAAGGTTCAACTTGGTTCCCCATGGTTCAAAAACTAGATAACGGTAAGGGAATATCTAAATATTATAATTCATGTGACAATTTACAAAGAAAACCTCCCAATTGGGTAAATTACATAAAAATCTAAAATGTACCTAAAATTGCATAACTTGCACAAACAACATCCAAATTGGACCAAACTTCATCCACAAGTTATCTTTTATGTTTTGAATATGAATTTTAAATTATTTCCATATTTTGAAGTTATATAATCACATTATTCATTACTTATTCCTTTTACTCATTTTCTCTCTCCTAAACTTATCCTAATATTTCAAGGTTCTCCAAATTAGATGAAATTTGACATCTAGGCTAATTTTGATGTGTAGATTTTGAATTTGAAGTTTTTTTCCACTTTTGAGACTTCTTGTTATAATATATATCATATGACCCATTAACGGCCCATTATCTAAATTATTCATCCAATTAAGTTTCTTATCTTCATGTTACCACCAAAATGAGTTATGTGGCATATTTTATATATCCATTATAAACCTAAGATTAATGTTATAACATTACATTACATTAAGGTGATCTATACATGCATTAGCTCATTAGGGTTATACTAAACATCTATTTAGGTCTAACCTTAAACCTTGTTTGGCTAAGTCCAAAATGTCAACTTCCAGGGTAGGGTCTGAGATCTAGTATGTTACACAAACTATATTGTCACTTTCTTTCATAAAATTTTCAACACTAGCTATAACCCATTCTTCCTTTCTTTTATTGACTAGACAAAACTATGTCCAAGGACCATTGACATGCCACATTATATGATTGAACCCTTCACTGAAGTTAAACCCAAGAATGTCATTTTTAAATGAAACAATACACTCCTACTACAAAAACAAAACACCACACCTAGCACTTTAATTGGATTTTGAAAAAGCTTTTGACAATTTTAACCGGAAATGTCTACGTCACACCATGTAGGGATACGGTTTTCCTCAAAAATGGATCAGCTGGATACATGTCTTCTTTTCTACTAGAAAATTCTCCACTATTATCAATGGCCCTCCTTTTAGGTTTTTCCCCCAATGTAAATGGCCATATACAGGGTCACCCCTTATATCCATATCTCTTCATAATGGCCACATCCTTACTTACCAATTTGATAAAAATTGGAACAAAAAAGGACTCATTGAGTCCCCAACTGGATGTTTTTAAAATAGCATCCAATATACAGATGACACCATGATCTTCATAAAACCAAAGGGCTCAAATATTCTCAACCCCATACGTGTCATAGGCATTTTCTCATACATCTCAAGGCTCAAGATAAACCTGGAAAAAACTTCCATCACTAGAATCCATATCCAACCTGGCATTCTAAATAGATACAAAGCCCTACTTAAATGAAAAATTGAAAACTTCTCATTCATGTATTTGGGCCTCTCTGCCACACCTTTTCCCATAACAAATCATACTTGGAAGCCCATCATCTACAAATCAGCCATCCACTATCATCATGCACAAACAACTTCCTCAACCTAGTTGTCAGACTCACACTCCTAAATAGCTCTTTAACTTCTATCACCAGACATTACCTTAGTTGCACTCCATTGTCAGAGAAGTCACTTAGAGATATTGATATCCTTAGGAAAAAGTCCTTTGGAATCATTTTTGCCACAAACACTAAAAAACCAAAGATCCACATGGTTAATTAGAATATCATATGTGCTCCAAAAAGATATGATGGATGGAGAATCATCAACCTCAAGACACATGCCATCTCCCTCATAAAAAAAGTATTACTACTCTTTCCTCAAATCTAGACAACATTTGGAAACCTTTTATCC
The DNA here is from genome assembly GCA_963693085.1 of Alisma plantago-aquatica. NCBI lineage: Eukaryota > Viridiplantae > Streptophyta > Magnoliopsida > Alismatales > Alismataceae > Alisma > Alisma plantago-aquatica. The sequence goes on along the minus strand of OY856413.1, from coordinate 764,182,630 downwards.
TTTAGAAATATTACCAAAAAAACCCATGGTGGACCACAGCAAAAGGCATAGTCGCCCCCTTATGGGGATACATAAATAAACACCTAACTCTATCATTCATATGATCAAAAAAACTACATGTCACAAAAAACATAATGTTCTGGACTGACTCATGGTACCACAACTCATCGATACAATACCTGAGAGTAAACATCCATATTCTACATACCTTGGAAAACTTAAGCACTGCTAAAGCTTTATCCCTCCTCAATAGTAACAGAAGTAATTGTCTCAAATGTTTCCTTACCCCACTCATATCCCACAAAACTATGGATAGCATCATCCATGTTCTAGAAAATAACACTGCAAGCCACATATCATGGACATGGGATCATACATCATGCTTACATTTTCCTCTTTCATAGGGGAATAACTTGCATTATGTCTGATGTTTGTAACATACCATTCCCACTAAAACTATTACTATCATTTGGCTCAGCATACACAACAAAATCCTCACTGACCACAATCTTATGAAACAATATATTTTTGGACCTTCCAGATGCTACATGTGCCAAAACAATATCTAAACCACACATCATCTCTTCATCCACTACCCTATCACCACCCAGGTTTGAAACATATTCTTTCTCACCACAATAGCATTTGTTGAGTTGAGTATACAACACCTATCAATCAACAAAAACTAAAAAACCATATAGGAAAAAATGTATATTGACGGCTGCTATCATATGGAATAATTGGATGAAAACAAATTCCAGAAAACACAATATACTTATTCTTTATTCCTTCATTGCAGGTCTTCCTAACTTGGAGAGGCGAGATGATGTTGCACATAAAACAAATTTTGGGAACAAGGGTAGTAGTGGTAGGTGTTTCACTCTAGAGGATATCATGGTGGATGATAGTGGCTTCTAATCAGCTCAATGACAAATGCTCAGATCATATCCAGATTTTTTCATCTATTAGCTGATGCCTACTGTTTTAAAGGGGTGCCTCCTCCTAAACATTTTTTTCATGTATCTTCTCGTCATGTTTGTTTTTCTCATAAGTATTTTAAACTCTCGGACACACCTCTAGTGTTATCTTAGAGTTTATATCATCATGTATGTTTTATGATTCGCATATGCTTTTGTTTGCAAATCCTACTATCTAATATATTAGCAAACTTTCATGCACCTATAATGGCCTAAACTAATTCCAACACAATCCCTCTATTTCACAAGTCCATCACCCAGAAGAAGAAAATTGCCCAATGGCTGGGTATTTTAATTTGTTTACCCTTATTGACATCAAAGTCGTGGATAATGAGCAACATATTTCTCCACTCTTTGAAAATCGTGAATTACCTTGTTGATTGCATGGTAAACGGATATGATACGGTGAAACAGGTAAGACAACATAAACATGGATTTACGATATTTTCAACATGAGTGTAGTATATACACTAAAAAAAACATAGTTCATCCAAAAAAAATTAAAAAAAGTCAATTCTCTTTGGAAAATTGGTTCTTCTTGATATATTATCACAAAAAACTTTAAGGACTGACAAATGATTTCTTCACACAAATGGATACAAATAGCAACTAATATTAAGAAAATAATTATAGTTTGGATTTTTTTCAATATTAAGTATTTTAATGTGTTGAGACCTAAATTCATAATTCAGTATTATATGATAAGTCAACATGTGAAGCTGATAAGATAAAATTTATCCATTATCCTAACTATTTTAGATATGAGTAAGCGGTTAATGGGAAAATGCACGGTGATAATGAAATCAAATCTTATTAAGGTATGGGTGATAAATGAAGTACATCATGCCTAGTTCCACCCCTACAAGAGCTACAAGTAGGCTATGGAAGGATCAAATTTGAAATGAATAGTGTGGTATCTTAATGTGATTGAAATAAAACCAATATGATGGTTGATATTATATATGATTGATGTCATATTAAAACATTTGAATTTGGTCCCATGCTATATTAACTCTAATAAATACCAATTTTAAATAAAATATGATATTAATAAACAAATATTAATAAATATACTATACATACAAAAGTAGTTTTAGTAAATATATTATATTGAAATATAGTACATATATATATGATAAATATTTATATTTTCATATTAGTATTGATATTTGTTTTCATTTGTGTAATAAAATGTACATATATATATGAATCAAAGACAATAATATATGATATCCAATTCAAATTTTTGGATCTGAAATTTGGTTTCAATATGTGATCCAAATCCAATATAGCAATTTGTTTTTCTAAGTTTTGAATGCAAATCCAGTTTGAATGCACATATTTGGGTTGTCCATTACCAGTCTGGTTAGGAGAAACATTCCCACAACCGCCACGTGCTTTATTTCCATTCCATAAAGTGACGTTGGTTTTTTGACCCGCCTTTAATTTTTTCCTTTTTCTTGAAACGTTCTTTAATGTAGGTATGGCAATGGGTCGAGTTTATATCAACTCAACTCAACATGAACAAGGTAAATCCAGCCCGAACAAGAGTTATAGCAAATTTGACCCAAACGTGTAGTGACTTAACATGAACACAGTTTGATTGTACCCTGATATAATTAATATTCATTTTCTCTATGAGAATTGGTAACAAATATAACTGAAAGTGTAAGTAAACTTAACACCAAGCCAAATTTGGGCACAACCTACACAAATCAATCCAAACTAGTGTTTTACATCGTTCCTAATTGGGACCATAATAAATTAGACCGGATGAAACGAGTAAGCAAAAATTCTTGAATTGAGGACCGTATCAAATAAGAACCAATTTGATCTGGCCCGAGAAGACCAAAATACTATGGACTTGACCAGGCCAGACCGGACCGGACCAACTAGTATTTTTGTTAGTTGGGAAATATGAAAGTACCGTGTGTTATTGTGATCATCATTTGATTTCACTACATATTGTAGTGAGAAAATATACAAATATAACTAATATTTTATGGACACTTTTATGTGTTGAGTTACTTCTAGATAACATCTTAGTTTCCTATTGGCGTGTGTTTGTTCATAAGCACGTCATGGTAGGTAATGATACTATTTTCCAAAAAAAAAAATGATTTTTCACGATACAATTTTACATATAATGTAAGTTACATATAACACAATAAAACGCAACTTTATTTATTATGTATCTCTACCACTTCAATTCACATCATATTCTAACAAAGTATATTTTTAAACCGAGAGTTATTTTAACTAGTGACATACATACTCTGCAATTGACCATGATGCGCTTCTTTTCCAACGACCCTTCATAATCATAACACAAATATAAAAATGTGTTTTAATTATTTAATAATTTAAAGAGTTTGGTTTATGCCAGTCTAGATTATCCAGACAAGTTTAGGCTGGACCGAAGCTTGTACTGCAATCTTGAAAATTGAAAGATTGAGGACTAGACAGAAATTGAAGTTGTTCCAGATTTGGACCTAACCAAATAATTGGTCTAGTCCAGTCCACCAGTTCTGTACTAGTAGATGTACAACCATAATCCAATTTAGATGTGACCGACCTGAAGCGACCTGAATGCGAACAACCCCCTAAAAGCCCCGACATGTCTTAAGTTGGTTTGGGTTGAATTTTTACTGAAGTGCTGTGGTAAAGAGTAATTCTTTTGGAATGGAGGTCGAGACTTCTCGATGGATGAGATCGTGTTAGCATTAGACCGTTTAATTTTTCTGGCTGCGCAACCTTTACCTTTCAGATTCAGGCATCACCGATGTAATATTTCCAAGAGGGGTGGCTGTGTAAGGGTGGCTCACAAATCTGGACCTTACTGGAAAACAATGTACAGCTGCCCGTTGTAACTGTTTTCGAACCTCGGCCCCAAATGGATTTTGAATTCTACTTCGCTTGCGACTTACAATCACAAGCTTCGAAGACAAGCCTAAGGTTGTTAAGGCCCACATGTGATATACGCAGCAAAACATAGTAAGAAAAAATTTAAGTAAAGCCCTTGTCTACCATTTCGTATATCGACTGTATATATAAGGCATCTAGTATATACTCATTCAAATATATACTCGCTGTAATCCCTATTTTAGAGTTTGAACCCCACTTGCATGATCCGGGGAACTCCTTTCTTTTGTTATTCTCTCGTGCATTCGACATACCTCAATCCTTGAACTAATTAAATCCCCATATTTGATGTGTCAATTGTGGTTTTTGCTTATCTCTAGGTTGCAGCTAAGGAATCAAGAAATATTTCAAACATTTACAATGCTCATTACTTTTACTTTTTGAGTAAAAGAGCCACATACCTTATAAGCTCAAGAATCACCCTATAACTCAAAGAGTGTGGCTCCATGTCAGCATCCCCTCAAATGCAGCCACTTTAGAATCACCCTATAACTCAAAGAGTGTGGCTCCATGTCAGCATCCCCTCAAATGCAGCCACTTTTGTTCGCTTGCACTCATTGTTTATGGTGCGGTCCTCACACTTATTTCGTGATTCGCTCTAATACTAAATGAGAATGTGTGATATTCAACTCAAAATCAATAAAATCAATAGACAATGAGTGAAGGGGGCCACAAAGGCACACACATAAGCTCAAGGACCAACCTAGAACATAAGGTGTAGGACTATTCCAAAAATTAGTTTATAGAAAAGTTAGTAGGGCCACCAAGAAGATTTAAAGTGTCCACAAACAGCCATGTGCTGTGTGCAAGGCAGACTACAAAAAAAACTACAGTTCGGTCCTCATACACGTCCCAGTAAGTAATTCTTTCAAGCAACTTGCACGTGTACGGACAGAAGTTCTTTGAGAAGCGACAGTGAAGAAACAACTGTAGTATTTTGATTAAGTTTGTAAGACGGTTATAGGGCTATCACCAGAGTGGTATCACAAACAGACATAAAACACAACTTCCAGTTTGATACTCATATACAAGCCCCAGAAGAGACTTACTCCATCAAATGCCACTTATAACATTTTATGTAGACAAAACGTACTTCTAGAAACTCTGACCAAGTAGAAGATCATGGGAGATAGTCGAAATCATCTGTAACTCCTGCCTGCAGTTTTGTCAAATATCACAAATGTAATGGATAAATATTATATTCCAATCATAGACTGCAAGTACTTAAGAAGGAAAAGATACGTCTTATAAAACGTCAACGGTTAGTATAGCTGGAATACAGAGTTACAGACTCCCTCTTCTGCTTCCATAATGCATCAGTTACCTCTTTGTACATGTGCTCAAGCTGCTCCTTTGCCTCGGGAAAGTTTGTCGAACACCACTTCTGCAGTGTGAATGTGTTGTCTAGAAGAAATAAACAGTTTAGCGTTTGGATAGATTTTCATAAGTTTTAATATATCAAGGACAGAGGGGTTTAACTATATAACAGAGTGACATAATAATTAACCATCACGTCATATTTCTTAATTATGCATATACAATTGCAGACAGACCTGTCCATCTGTTAGCAGCCGAGTGTGCTGTCTCAATTGCATTTTCTGCCAAAAAAAGGAAAATATCAAATTTGATAGTAAAAGCTTTTATGGCACATAGAATTTCAAACTAATTAATATATAAAATTTCACAAGGATCTGGGAAGAAGAGTGACGGTCACCAAATCAAAATTTATTATTCATCAAAGTTGCACTGAACAGTTTGAATTCAGGGACTTCTTTTCCTCTTCGGATGAAGTTGGAAAGGTACATCAAAAAAGTCAGAGAATCATCGCATAGAATGCTGAAACGGTCTGATAATATTAATAATATTACCGTATATATGATGTGGAAAGAAACTGCTTCTAAGATATATAGGAGGTAAAAACACAGGGAATGTATTGGATCAACTGGGTTATGATACTTGAGTGCTACAACATCCTTCAGATGGTCAATAAGGAGTCTCACAATAAATTTGTATACTTCAGACATACCATGTATATATACGACAGATATGAGATATATTTGTAGTTGTTTGATAGTTGGGAGATACAGATATATTTGTATCACTCACGGTATATACTCTGATTTTTCAAAACAAACAGGAATGTTGTGACTATGTATAACAGTGCATTGCTTGGAGGAACACGTGACATCTCACTTAAATTTGCACTCCAGGTAGAAATGTAACAAACAGATATAAATGTTGGATTCCTTACGCATTGCTTCAATTACTGCAGGGTCATTGTCAGCATATAGGCCCAATTCTTCCTGCACAAACAGGGTTATGCCGCTGTCGAAAATATAGATGCTGAAATCATAATTAAAAGCATAAACTATACTTTCAGCTTCCTGTACTGCTCTTCAATCATCTTCAATCCCTCCATTGCAGCAACGCGCTCATCCTGGAGCAAAAAAAGAGTCCACTACATCAAAGGTTTATTTCAGATAAACAACTAATCAAAATGACGAAAAGATACATACAGTTTCCTCCCTCCCTTTCTTCAGGGCATCCCTTTGTTCCACAAGTTCAGAATATCGCTTCTTGCAGTTCATAAGATCAGACTCCAGCTTGTTGAATTGACTTCTTAACTAGTCAGATGATGGACGAAAATTAGCCATGGCTTATTAAAGAAGAGCATTCAGTATCTTGTGCTCTTCACACCAACCAAGAGCTTGCTAGTGATCACAGGGTTTGATAGTAAACAGGTGTTACTCCTCTCAGAATCCCTGCTGAGAATCAGACGCTCACGCACATAAATTTAGGCCTCCTAGAGAACAGATAGCTTTCAGATAGACAGTTCACCTGATTCCCAGCACAACTAGGTAGACTCCAAAAATATACCTGGAAGCAACAAAATCAAGGAGAACGCCATCAAAACTCCTTCAGTAAAAACTTGTTACAACTTGTGACAGAATTAAGTCGTTGTACAGAAGAGAAAATACTGGTGGAAATCAAAAGATGAATAATAATACCCCCTATTCATAGCCCCCTATTGGTAGAAAACTCATAAAGCATCTGTGACGATAATGAGTCTTGGTCAGACAATATCTTTCTAAGAAATTCTGTTTTCCGTGATAACTATTCATCAGGTACACTTATTCAGGTCCATTGTCGCATATATTTCTCATTCTAAAGAATCAAGATGATGAAATACAAACAAACAAAGGAGTTAAGTAGAGGAATGAGTAGTAGTATAAATCCGCTCAAGATTATGTTCGCACACAAACACACTATGAATTACAACCTGTCATCTTGGGGCTGGCTATAATAGGGCGTAAGTCCCAATACAACTCAGAAAGATATAATTACTGATCCAATCAGGGTTTCCTTACCAATTATCTTGAGTCGTATAAAGTAGAAACCTAACCCCGTTAACTAGTAAATAACCCTACTGAGATAGAAAAAATTTCCTGATCTAATACAAGTACTGCCACCTGTTTCCATTATGATGTTGTTCCCAGGTATCAAGAGAGGACGTAGTCTTTTATACAATACTAATAAGAGAAAGAAAAGTGGGTGATCCTCTGCCATGAGTACACGATAACATTCAAAATCGTAACTACATGTAGGGTCATAAGAAGTTGGTTGCCTGGAAAACTTAAAAAGTTTCTTTTAAAGTTTTCAATATGTGGTGTTGTGTAAGTAGAAGAGTTGAGTTCCAGTGATTTATGTAGAGTTTCTTCAGAGAGAGTGTGTGTTTATCGTGTGTGTGTGTGTGTATGTGATGTGGATTCAACCATTACCCGTGCAGGTAACATCTTATGTTACTGGGTTACAGGTTTTGTCAGTATGGTTACACTTATAGGCTATTGCAGATATGTTGCATTTATCTGAAGAACAGCTCAAAATATGAAAAATACACAACAGGTAACCATAGTTCTTGGGGCACTCAAACTAGGCGCCAACTAGTCGGCTAGTCCACTCAGGGATGCCCGCCTAGCCAGCCGTCCATAAATGTGCCCTGACTTGGCACCCACCTGGGCCGACTAGGCGGCTAGTCGGCCGCCGAGCACCACTGGTCGGCCCTAGCCAATGCTGGGTGGCCGTTTAGTCAGTTGAGAAGAGCTTATAAAGAGAGATTTTGAATCTTTACATCTTGATCAGAGTATGACTCATAACAGAGTCGATTGAAAAAGTAGGATCCATGTAGCCGACCCCAACATAGTTGGGATTGAGGCTTAGATGATGATGATTGTATATAATTATAACTATAACTATAACTATATATATAGAGAGAGAGAGAGAGTCAGGCTAGAATACACTCGAGTGTATCCGGAGCGGAATACACTCAAGTAGTTTTTCATGATTTAATATTTTTTTTGAAAATCTAATCCGTTGATCTTCTTAAACATCTCGTAAACAACTCATACACAAAATTTGAGCACATTTGGATATGTATAGCTCATGTTATGAAGACCGCAAAAATTATGCATTTCAAATTAGTTTCGCGCGTCGATTTTGTTGCCCTTGGATGAGTGACTTACACTCATCCAAATGAGTTCAAAATTTGTATGTAGCCTAGTTATAGTATGACAATGAAGATCAACGGTTTACATTTTGCAAAAAATAGTCTTGATATGCAAACACACTTGAGTGTATTCGTGCGATCCGTACACTCGAGTGTATTCTAGCCTGACTCTATATATATATATATATATATATATATATATATATGTCTAGCACCATAGGCATTGGTCCCCAAGCAGGATGGGTAACCGACTGGCCACCTTGACAACTATGCATATAATAGAAAATTGCTACCGGGTCAAATAACATAACTTACCTTTATATATACATACAAACACATGTATACATATGTAGATACATAAAATAGTTCCGGAGTTCTCTACTAAAACAAGCAAATGAACGAGTTCAGTAATGACTAACATCCCCAATGATATAATATTCTATGTTATTGCATACATAACAAGCATATAGCCTTTACCCCAACATGTTGTAGTAAAATGTCATATTTGGATTAAGAGAGAAAAAATTCTCCTCCCCCTCTCCCACACCTATGGCAGAGGCCGAACGCTCGGGAGGGTGGTAAATCAAGGCGGAAACTGGGATTCGAACACGGGTCCCTTTGTTAGGGGACACCGTGCTTGACCACTTGAGCCACTCCTTGTCAGCATAAAATGTCATATTTAGTTACACGTTGTATGTATTGTTATGACCATAGCCTAGCTTAGCCAGTATTCCTAGAGTTTGTGAAACCCTAATCCAATTTAGTTATATTTTGTATGATTCCCAGTTAAACTACATAATAAGCATGAAGTACCTTGTTTGATTTTCAACAAATAGATAGGGTTCAGCGAGAAATCCTAATTCAAATCTATAACATATAATGTAATAGAAGTAGTTAACCGATTGTTGAATGTGTTAGATTTCAGGCATGAGTATTTCACTTGAATGGTTGAATATTGGCTTGCTAAATCTAAATTGGGAGTTGAGACATTAATGAGTAATAATTTTTTGTAAAGATCTGAAACTAGCATACACATTTTGAACATGATGTACTATTAGTATATGTGCTTTATTGCTTTATGATTTTGTTATTTCCCTTTGTTATGGGCTTTAGACTTGTCTTGTCTCTAGTCTTTTTCTTTTATCCCATATTGCCTATCTCACTATTGGCTTACTCTCTTGTCCTATAAAAGAGTCTATTGTATTGTGTTTGGATTATCTAATAAACTTCTTTTCTATTCTATATGGTATCAGAGCAGCAATTCGATCCACCCTAACTCCCTTTCCCCTTAACCCTAGTCATCATCCACCACTAACCCTAGCCGCCACCCAAGTCAACCCTAGCCGCCACTTTCTCTCCCTACACGCCACCACCCTGTCGCCGCCTCAACTTGCCGCCGCCGCCCCCTTTCTTCTCCTCCTTTCTCCCTGTTGCTACCATGTCTCCTCTCTCTCTCTCCTCCGACACCACTCTCTCTTCCCTCCCATGCTACAGCCTCCTCTTCTTCTCCCCTTTCTCCTTTGCCACCGCCACCCTACCCCTTCACCACCTTGCAGCCGCCGTCGTTGCCCACCACCATCACCCAATCCGCCGCCACTTCTACCACCACAGCCTTTCCCATTGCTATCATCTCCGCCCAATATCCCACCATTACTCCTTCTCCACCATCTAGCCCCCCCCAATCCATCTCCCTTTCTTCTCCCTTCTCCATCTCTGTCTCCGGTAACTTTATAATAATTGCACGTTGACGTTCTAATCGGACTACTCTCGTTGCCTACCTGCCTGCGCCTCATGGTGGAGCAACTCCCTTTCCCCTTAACTCTAGCCACCATCAACCACTAACCCTAGCCGCCACTTTCTCTCCTACCCGCCACCACCCTGTCGCCGTCGCCCCCTTTCTTCTCCTCTTTTCTCCCTTATTGTTGTTGCCCCGTCTCCTCTCTCTCTCTCCATCGGCACTACTCTCTTTCCTCCCATGCTTCCGCCTCCTCTTCTTCTCCCCTTTCTCCTTTGTCGCCGCCGCCTTGCCCCTTCATAACTCTGCTGCCGCCGCCGCTGCCCACCACCATCACCCAATCCACCACCACTTCCACCAACACAGCCTTTCCCGTTGTTGCCATCTCCGCCCAATATCCCACCATTACCCCTTCTCCACCATCTAGCCCCCCAATCCATCTCCATTTCTTCTCCCTTCTCCATATCCGTCTCCAGTAACTTTCTAACAATTGCGCATTGATGTTCTAATCGGACTACTCCCGTTGCCTGTCTGCGCCTCATGGTGGAGTAGCATTCTTCCCATGTTGGTGTAGGTCTTTATTTCTATTTCTGCCCCTATGTGGGTTTCTAAGATCTGATGCGTCAGATCTGCTACTTCTGCATACTGTGCCCCGTTGCGGGCTTTGTTGGATCTATAGAGGGAAAAGAAGTTGTTTATTCAGTGAGTAGAAAAGGGTACAGGGTACTCTCTTATATAGCTATCGAGAGTTGAGACACACACACAAGCAGGCAATATGGGACTAATACAATAGAGCAGTATAAGAGATAACACAGCAGAAACAGAAAGTAATAACACAGTATTTCTATACTCCCCCTCAAGTTGGAGCGTAGATGTCGAATAAGCCCAGCTTGTCAATCAGAGTCTGGAAGCGAGCTTTAGGTAGAACTTTGGTGAAGATATCTGCAAGCTGCTTCTCAGTGCTGAGATATGGAGTGGAGATGTGTCCAGATAGAACTTTCTCCCGAATGAAGTGGCAATCAACCTCAATATGTTTTGTTCTTTCATGAAAGGTGGGGTTGCTCGCAATGAAAATGGAAGCCTTATTATCACATAACATAGGAATGGGGCTAGAAGAAGTGATATCAAACTCGTTCAGAAGACCTCGGACCCACAGGAGCTCACACGCAGTATGAGCCATGGCTCTATATTCTGCCTCTGCACTAGATCGGGCAACAACTGTCTGCTTTTTGCTGCGCCAAGTAACCAGATTTCCTCCCACAAAAGTGTAATATCCAGATGTAGATTTCCTGTCAAATCGACTTCCTGCATAGTCAGAATCAGAAAATCCAGATAAATTGCAATGGTTATGCTTTTTGTACAGAAGACCTTTCCCTGGAGAGCTTTTGAGATATCGTAAGATGTGACAAATAGCATCCCAGTGGCATTGTCGGGGTTTATCAAGATACTGGCTTATGAATCCTATAGCAGCTGCCAGGTCAGCTCTAGTGACAGTCAAATAGATAAGCTTGCCAATCAGTCTCCTGAACTGGTGACGATCAGCATAAGGAGGAGAAGTATCATTATCCCAATCCATATTGGGATCTAGAGGAGTGTTGGCTGGCTTGCAGCCCAGCATGCTTGTTTCTTGTAAAAGATCAAGAACATATTTTCTGTGACAGGCATAGTCCTGCTGAAGATCTAGCAACCTCACTACCTAGAAAATATCGTAGTTTCCCTAGGTCTTTGGTGATGAAGTGTTGTGCTAAATACTTTTTGGTTGCATGTATTCCTGCACTGTCACTGCCAAATAAGACAATATCATCAACATATACAATAAGGATGACAAGTCCTGCTGCAGTTTTACGAATAAATACAGAATGATCAGATTGTGAACGCCGAAATCCAAAGGTAAGTAAGATCCGACTGAGCTTGTCAAACCATGCACGTGGGCTTTGTTTCAGACCATAGATCGCCTTTCTGAGTTTACAGATTTTAGAAGCAGACTCCCCCTGAGCAACAAATCCAGAAGGTTGCTCCATGTAGACCTCCTCCTGTAGATCTCCATATAGAAAAGTATTTTTGACATCAAGTTGAAACAAAGGCCAGTCTTTATTCACAGCAATAGATATCAGAATACGAACAGAATTTAAGTGTGCGACAAGAGAAAAGGTTTCAAAATAATCAACTCCATACGTCTGAGTGTATCTTTTCGCAACTAATCAGGCTTTCAGGCGTTCAATGGTACCATCCGGTTGATATTTAATAGTAAATATCTAGCGGCATCCAACAGTATGGCATGAAGAGGGACGATTGACAAGATCCCATGTCTTACGTTCACAGAGTGCATTCATTTCCTGCTCCATAGCCTGTTTCCAGACAGGATTGCGAAGGGCCTCTTTGGCTGATTTAGGAATTGTCACAGCAGACAACACAGAATTGAAGCAAGCAAATCTACCACAGAGATTGTCAGATGAACAGAAATTACTGATAGGATGTTGAGTACATGATCGAACACCTTTTCTTAAACTGATAGGAAGATCCAAGTCAGAAAATACCTCAGTGGATGTTGGATCAACCGCAGACGCAGGAGTTGGTTCGGTCGGGGCAGACAACACATAATTGAAGCAAGCAAATCTACCACAGAGATTGTCAGATGAACAGAAATTACTAATAGGATGTTGAGTACATGATCGAACACCTTTTCTTAAACTGATAGGAAGATCCAAGTCAGAAAATACCTCAGTGGATGTTGGATCAACCGCAGACGCAGGAGTTGGTTCAGTCGGGGTTGCAGAAGCATTGATGGTCTTTGACCGGCACCGATAGACTTGCAATGGGTGTTCTGTAGGCACAACAGGTGCTGGTAATTCCTCAACAACCACTGGTAACGGTGTGGTAGCCATAATATCAGCCGAAAATTTTTCGCCGTCAGTGGAATAATAAGGCATATGCTCAAAAAAGGTCACATCTAAACTAACAAACCACTGTCTTTTAACAGGATCAAAATAGCAGTAGCCTTTCTGTATATGGGAATATCCCAAAAAAACACATTTGACTGAGCGAGCATCAAGTTTGGTGGCCAGGACGAAGATTTTTCACAAAACAAGTACTCCCAAAAATGCGAGGGGGTAGAGAGAATAAGGGTTTATCAGGAAACAAAATGGCGTACGGGACCTGATTTTTCAAAACAGAGGAAGGCATGCGATTGATGAGATAGCACGCCGTAGAGACAGCTTCAGGCCAGAAGTGATGGGGTACTTTGTAGTGTATGAGAAGGGTGCGAGCAACCTCAAGTAGGTGGCGGTGTTTCCTTTCAGCGACGCCATTTTGTTGAGGAGTGTAAGGGCAGGAGGTTTGGTGTATGGTTCCTCGGGTAGCACAAAAAGTTGTAACAGATTGTTGCATGAACTCCAGGGCATTATCAGTACGAAAAATTTTAATAGGTCGATTAAATTGAGTGTGAATTTCAGCAAAGAAGGTGTGAATAGTGTCTAACACAGTATCTCGACCTTTTAGTAAAAACAACCATGTAGTGCGGGAATAGTCATCAATAAAGGTCATAAAATATTTCACACCCGAGTGACTTGATACGGAACACGGTCCCCAAATAGCAGCATGAACAAGATCAAAAATTTCTTTGGAAGCAATAACTTTCTTAGCAGGAAACACAGATCGAGTTTGTTTACCTAAAACACAAGTTTCACAGGAAAAATTGTGCTGAGATAAAATAGGAAATAAATGTTTTAATTTAGCAGCAGAGGGATGGCCCAGTCGAAAGTGCCACTGTAGTCCCGTCACTGAAGTAGATAGCATAGCAGCAGTAGTAGGAGGTCCATCCAGATAATACAGCCCATCTGGTCCTTCACGGCCCGAACAAATCCTCGTCTTCGTGCGGAGATCCTTCAAAACACAGCCAGAAGGATCAAATTTAATGGAGCATTTGAGTTGTTTTGTCATCTTACTGACTGACAGCAGATTAACAGGAAACTTTAGAATATATAAAACAGAATGCAACTGCAATTTTGGTGAAAGATGAACTGTGCCAGTGTCGTGAACTACAGTTTTGGATCCATTTGCAATAGTAACAGATGATATAGGAGCAGTTTTATTGAGAATAGAAAAAAGACGAAGATCACCAGCCATATGAGTGGATGCACCCGAGTCAATGCACCATTGTTTGTTACCAGATGATGGAGAGGCAAGCATGACAGAGGGTCCTGGTGTAGACGAGGATGGCATCTGGGCGAGACGTTCCTGGAACATCTTCTCAAACTCAGACCGTAACCAGTCTGTGTTCGCAGGAGCAGAAGGCGCATCAGCGGTAGAGTCGGTAGTAGTTTCTGTAGTAGCCTGGTTAGCCCAAGCGGGCTTGCCGTGCTTAATCCAGCAGCGATCTTCAGTATGATTGTCCCGGCCACACCAGTTGCAATAGCGAGAGCCGAGAGGAGCACCACGTCCAGGAGTAGATGAGTCGCGACCTCCCGAGGGAGGAGGGCGACCGCCAAAATCACGATCGCGGCCACGGCCATTGCCAGAATCAGCAGAGCGAGTAATAAGCGCAAGGTGCTCAACAACAGGAGTAGGGGTCATAGACGGAAGGCGTTGGACTCTTTTTAGAACATCCCGAAGGGTTGGCAGCGGATCACTTGACAGGATCTGGTCAACCACGCCAGAAAAGGAGGCAGGAAGTGCAGCCAAGAACTGCACCAGGTGCAGTTTGTTGCTGCAGTTTGTTGCGCTGCTTCTGAGCAATTTTGATGTCCGTCGTCAAGGGGTGGTAGAGTTCAAACTCATTCCACAGAGCCGAGCATTGATTGTAGAAATCATCAATGGAAGTGTCAGTGGAGAACTCCTTTTTCGCTAAAGTTTTGAAAATTTCAAAGACATGCTTTGGATTCTCCTGATGAGAGTAGACGTGGAACAGTTGATCCCACATAGCCTTAGCATCATGAAGGCAGAGAAGAGATTGGCTAATTCGAGGCTCGGTACTATTGAGGATCCAAGACATGACGACGGAGTCATCCTTAGACCATTGCGCATAGCTTTGTCTGGTTTTGTCATCCGAATCAGCGGTAGGAACAGGAGGCTCAGTCGTAAGATGGTGATACTGGCCTTGTGCTTTAACATATAGAACAAAGGACGCCGACCAGAGATGGTAGTTGGAGCCACCGTCAAGTTTCACCGTGGTGACACACAAAGATCGGGGAGGTTCAGGAAAAGCCATGGCAGAAGCAGTAGTCGGCGCAGTAGCATATTAGAGTAGAGACCCACAAAGGACAGATAACAGCAGCAGGGATCTGACGTGTCAGATCAGAAAACCCGTATTGGGCAGAATATGCATAGAGAAACCTACGTCGTCATGAGGAAAACTCAACGTTCTGTCATGAGGCGCAGGCAGATAGGACGGTGAGACGAAAAGACTCAACTTAGTCGGCTAGCAGATGTTCGAACGTAGATCTGAAGAGCACCCAGATGTAGAGGGAGAAGGGAGGTAAAAGCCAGTGGCAACCGGCCGAAAGGGTAGAAGCCTGGAGGAGGAAGAAGGTTGCGGGTGGGGTTGTTTGTTGGGGAGAGGAGGCGGCGGTGGGAGGAGAGGTGGCGGTGGGGAGGGAGAGTGGACGAAGGAGGGTGGCGGCAGGTGGGTGGAAGGAGGAGAAAGGGGCAGCGGCGGGTGGCAGGGAGGGGGGTAGGCGGCGGCGGGTGAGGGTGGAGGGGAGAGGAGGGTGGCGGCCGGGGGAGAGAGGGAGGGCAAGGCGGCGGGTGGAGGGATCAGCGGCGCCGGGTAGGGGGCGGCGGGTGAGGGGGGCGGCCGGGGGGGGACTTACGTCATGGGTGGGTTGATGGGTGGGGAAATAGAGAACATGCTCTCGATACCATATAGAGGGAAAAGGAGTTGTTTATTCAGTGAGTAAAAAAGGGTACAGGGTACTCTCTTAGCTATCGAGAGTTGAGACACACACACAAGCAGGCAATATGGGACTAATACAATAGAGCAGTATAAGAGATAACACAGCAGAAACAGAAAATAACAACACAGTATTTCTATAGGATCTGTTGATCTAGGTTTTCTGTTGCCCATGTGTTGGGTTCTTGCTTCTTATATTGTATGTTGACTGTTGCTACTGCCTGTTGTCTGTTGTTACTGCCCATGCGTCAGGTTCCTCCTAATTCTGCTTCTTGCTACCTTCTGACATGTTCTTCCCCTTAACTCTAGCCGCCATCAACCACTAACCCTAGCTGCCACTTTCTCTCCCTACCCGCCACCGCCCTGCTATCGTCGCCCCCTTTCTTCTCCTCTTTTTCTCCCTTATTGTTGTTGCCTCCTCTCCTCTCTCTCTCCATCAGCACCACTCTCTTTCCTCCCATGCTTCCGCCTCCTCTTCTTCTCCCCTTTCTCCTTTGTCACCGCCACCTTGCCCCTTCATAACTCTATTGTCGTCATCGCTGCCCACCACCATCACCCAATCCACCACCACTTCCACCACCACAGCCTTTCCCGTTGTTGCCATCTCCGCCCAATATCCCACCATTACCCCTTCTCCACCATCTAGCCCCCCCAATCCATCTCCCTTTCTTCTCCCTTCTCCATATCCGTCTCTGGTAACTTTCTACAATTGCGCGTTGATGTTCTAATCGGACTGCTCCCGTTGCCTGCCTGCGCCTCATGGTGGAGTAACATTCTTCCCATGTTGGTGTATTGTAGGTCTTTATCTCTATTTCTGCCCCTATGTGGGTTTCTGAGATCTGATGCGTCAGCCGTTGCGAGTTTTGTTGGATCTGTTGATCTAGGTATTCTGTTGCCCATGTGTTGGGTTTTTGCTTCTTGTATTGTATGGTGACTGTTGCTACTGCCTGCTGCCTGTTGTTACTGCCCATGCGTCAAGTTCCTCCTAATTCTGCTTCTTGCTACCTTCTGACATATTCTTCTGATAGCGTCCACCGATCCACTTCGGACACTGTGTCACCACAGTCAAGTTGGATGGCTCCAACTTTCAGACATGGTATGCGGCCTTCGAGCTCTATGTCAAAGTTCAAGGACGTTATTCGCATCTCATCTCTGAAGGCCCGGCTATACCTACTGAAGGAGCTGACGCTAAAACCAAGCAGGCCTATGATCTTTGGTCAAAGGATGATTCCAGTGTCATGACTTGGCTAGTCAACAATTCTGAACCTAATATTAGTCAGTCTCTTCTGGCCTGAAGACTGCCAAAGCAATGTGGGACCAGCTCTCAAAAGTTTACTCTCATCAGCAGAATCCAAAGAAGGTGTTTGAGATTTTCAAACAACTGGCCAAGGAGTATTCTACGACCGATTTTGTGGAGGATTATTATAATCAGTGTTCTGTTCTCCGGGAAGAGTTTGAAGTCTATTATTCTCTCTGTGTTGATATTACTGAGGTACTGCGGCAATGCATTGAATTACAGTTGGTGCGATTTCTTGCCGGCTTAACCTACTCCTTTTTGGGGTCGTTGATCAGATATTATCCAACGATCCTTTACCGACTCTGTGCGACGTCCTCAAACGGATTCAACGACTATCATTTGTCTCCCCATTGCCACCTGACCACTCAGATTTTTCTCTTGTTGTTCGCTCACGAGATTCCTTTTGTGGCCTTGGTTGTGGTCGTGGTCGTGGTCGTGGTACTGTTGGACCTGGTCGTGGTTCATCTTCTTCTGGCCCCGACTCTTCTGAACCACGTTATTGTAACTTCTATAAAAGGACCAATTATACTGAGGATCGTCGTTGGATAAAACATGGTAAGCCTACATGGGTGAATCAGGTCACTACTAATCAGCCTGATTATGCATCATCCTCTTCATCTCAACCCTCTGTGGATTAGATTTGCGCTGAGTTCGAGAAGCTGCTCCAGGCCCGCCTTGCTCCCTCCACTGTCGATGCCTCTCCTGATGGAGGTTCTGCCCTTCTTGCATCTTCTGCACCTTCTGATAAAAACACATGGGTGATTGATTATGGCGCCACCTCTCACATATTTGACAACTCCGCTTTATTTTCTGATCCACTTAACACTTCTTCTATTTTACCTGTTACCCTTGTAGACGGTTCCCAAACGCTTGTTGCTGGCATTGGAAATATCTACACTCCTGAGAAATTACTATTGCGTTCAGCTCTTTATGTTCAAAGTTCTCTTTGAATTTGTTGTCAATTAGTAGAACTGTGAAGAGCCCCCGTTGCTCTATCACTTTTGACTCGGATGGTGTTGTTTTTCAGGATCTGCGCACGAGGATGAGGATTGGTTCGGACCATGAGTATAACTTGGATTTGCCAAAGCCGTCTGCTCTACTGACTGCTTCTGTTAATGGGCTCCAATGGCATTACAGACTGGGTCATCCATCTGTTGCAAAATTAAAGCATTTAATTCCTGCTATTTCTGATTCTGTCTTTTATTGTGAAACTTGTACTTTGGGCAAACAAACTCGTGCTACCTTTTCTAAGAAAAATTGTATTGGGTCCAAAGCACCTTTCGGTATTGTACATGTTGATGTGTGGGGTCCTTGTTCTGTTCTAAATACTTCTAGTTTTCTTTACTTTCTGAGCTTTATTGATGATTTCTCTAGGACTACATGGTTGTTTTATTAAAAGATCGCACCCACATGCTTGACACTATCATGACCTTTTTGCTGAAATTCGTACCCAGTTTGACAAACCTATCAAAAAAATCCGCATTGATAATGCTTTCGAGTTTGTGCAAACATTTGTCAGCTAGTTTTGCCGCAAATTGGGTACTGTTCATCAAACTTCATGTTCATATACTCCACAACAAAATGGGGTTGTCGAACACAAAAATCAGCATCTCTTGGAAGCAAGGAACGAGGTATTGGATTTCGATGTCATTTCGACAGCATGGAAACCAAAAAAAATTGAAATTTCGACGAAAATTTTGATAGATGCAACTGTGCCCGTTTCGACGCCAAAATGAACGAATTAATTTATGAAATTTTACAGGTGTGATCTCTACACCTAAATGCATCGTTTTATGCAATAAAATTTTATGTGGGGGTAGGTTTGGGGGTGGTCCTTCATGTGGGAGGTAAGGGAACTGTCCAGTTTCTTGAGAATGATGAAGGGTTTCGATGAGAAAATGTAGGAATTAAGTTATGCAATTTTGCAAGTATGAGGTATATACATGCATGTACTTATTTGTGTTATAATATCAAATATTGGATATTGTAGGGCATCCCCACACATTTTACTTGGGTTGATAGTTTGTTGTTGATATTGACTCAATAGTCAATCATTTCATTTGTCCCAAGAACACTAGTGCAATGTTTCCAGGCTAAATCATTATTTGTTGATGTGGTTGGCTTCCTAGCACCCTCATTGTCTAATAAACCACCACTAGGATACATGTCGTCTACATTGTAGAAACTAAAAAAGCATGCATTGCATAAGTATTTTATAATTTGAATAGCAAATATTAGGGAAATGCAATGCAATTCTGATATACTATTAGTATATACTATGTATGAGTACTAAATCGTGAAATAACTCCAATCCCCCTTTGCTCCTCTTCAAAAAACAACAATAACAAGAAGGATTGCAATTATCGAAATTTGGCGAAATTCATCGAAATCATCAAAATTTGGCATAACTCATCGAAATCGACACAGTCGCACGTTTCGGTACCAGATCCCATCAAAATCCAAATCTTTGGGTGAAATTGGCGCCTCATTCCTTGCTTGGAAGTTGCCCGCACTTCTTTTTCATTATCATGTACCCCAAACTTTTTGGCCTGAAGCTATCTCAACTGCCTGCTACCTGATTAATCGCATGCCCTTGTCTGTTCTTGGAAATCAAATACCTTATCAAATTCTTTATCCTGTCTCCTCTTTTTCATGTGCCTCCTTGGATTTTTGGAAGCACCTGCTTTGTCAAAACCCTTCATCCTGGTTTAACTAAACTTGACTCGGCCTACCAAATGTGTGTTCTTGGGATATTCTCGGACTCAGAAAGGTTACAAATGCTATGATCCCGCAGCAAAGAATGGTTTGTTAGTGTTGATGTGGTATTCTTTGAGGAATCTCCATACTATTCTCCAGCATGTTCATCGTTGACATCTGATCTGTTACTTGATACACCTCTACCTATATCGATTGGCACTGACTTGTCTTTTCCGAATGTGGCTCCATCCGTGCCTCTGAAAGTGTATCAACGACGCCCGAGAAATACAACTCCCTCTATGGCCCCTCCATCTCCAGTTCTGCAATCCTAGTCGGCAGATCAGCCTCCACCTCAGGTATTTTCTAATATAGATGTTCCTATTAACCTGAGAAAAGGGACCTAGTCTTGTACTCAGCATCCTATTGGCAATGTTTGTCCTACTGCTAACCTAGGGATGAATTTTGCAAATTTACCTCCGTTATATCTGTTACCAAGAATGTTTCTCAGGCTTTACAGCATCTTGCGTGGTGCCAGGCTATGGAAACTGAAATGCAGGACTTACTAATCATCACCAGTGAATTAAAAAACGGCCGCTTGGCCGCTTAAGCGGGCAGCAAAGCCCATCCGCCTAATATTGCCCTTAAGCGCCCGCTTGAGCGGGTTTTCAAAAAACGCCCGCTTTTTTCCCGCTTCACCCGCTTTTTCCCTGCTTTTTTCCCGTTTTTTGAAAAAAAATGTTGTTGTAAGCATGTAATGTTAATTAATTATATAATCCAAGTAGTATTGAGTATAATATATGAAGCTTGTATACATTAAATGTTCTATGATATACCTAGTCCTACTTTAGAATGCAAACTTTGTATGTAAGTTGTATATAATAGGGTACTGCTGTAATATATCCAAGTAAATATCGTATTACTCTATTATACTTCTAATGGTAATACTGATTTTACTGATTTTCTTGCAGATTTCATTCATTACTAATTGATACTACTGGTTAGTATTACTGATTTCCTTATAAATATATTTTTTATATACACATGCATGTAATTTTGTATATAAATATATAAGATTTTAAGCATCCGCTTTTTCAAAAATCGCCCGCTTAATCGCCCGCCTGCCGCTTAATCGGCTACAAGGTCCCGTCCGCACGCCTCCCGTTTCACGCTTTTTAAAACATTGATCATCACACGTAGGACTTAGTTGATGCACCTACTTCTTGCTCCCCTGTCGGGTGTCAGTTGGGTCTTTACTGTAAAGTACCAACCCGATGGCACAATTGAACGCCTGAAAGCTCGTCTTGTTGTAGAAGGATATACTCAAACATATGGCATTGACTATTTTGAGACTTTTTCTCCTGTTGCGCGTCTCAATTCTGTTCGAGTTCTTATATCTGTCACGGTTAATTGTGAATGGCCTCCTTAGGGTTTCATTTAGCTCATTCACTTATCACATGGCTCTCATAAGGATTTCATGCGACATAAACATTCACTGAATAAGGACTACTATCAACAAATCATATGAAATCAATATATGTATGAAACCTTGGAACTGAGCTGAATTTGGGTTTCCATGCCATTCACTGAGATAACATGCATCAATAATAAAATTGAATAAATAAAGTCTATCATGTCAAGAAAATCCGTTCAAATGGATTTCACGATATCTATTCACAAATATCCAACTTTCCTCGCATCTAGGGTTTCACCCTATTTACTGAGATATCAAACAAATACTATTCACCTTAAATGAAATCCAAGATAGTATCTGACATATCAGTTAGATGTTAAAAATGCCTTTCTATATGGTGATTTACATGAGGAAGTATACATGGAACAGCCACCTGGATTTGTCACTAAGGGGGAGTGCTCTAAAGTGTGTCGATTGCGCAAAGCAATCTATGGACTAATACTGAGTCCCAATGCCTGGTTTGACAAACTTAGTAGTATCCTTCAGCAGTTTAGCTTTCGGCGTTCTCACTCTGATCACTCTGTGTTCGTTAAGAAAATTGTCTCTGGCCTTGTCATCTTGATTGTGTATGTTTATGATATTATTTTATCTGCAAGTGATCACGCAGGCATTCAGGCCACTAAGGATTGTCACTAAAGATCTGGGTAAATTGAGATATTTTTTGAGCATTAAAGTCTCTCACTCTTCGTCAGGTATTTGCTTATTTCAGAGGAAACATGTTCTGATATGTTGTCAGAAACGGGACTACTTGGTGCAAAACCCTTAGTCCCTAATACAAACTGGGATGATGATGCTTCTCCTCCTTATTCCGACCACCATCAATATCGTCGGCTGGTGGAAAAACTTATATATCTGACAGTGACAAGGGTTGATATCACTTTTGCGGTAGGCTTAGTCAGTCATTATCTGGATAAACCCAAATAGTACCACTGGGATGTTGTGTGCCACGTTTTGAAATATCTGAAAAATGCTCTAGGCAAAGGCTTATTTTACAGAAATCATTGGCACTGTAAAATCACAAGGTACTCTGATTCTGACTATGCAGGCGGCAGATTAGACTGTAAATCTACTTCTGGTTACTGCACCTTTGTAGGTGGTAACCTTGTTACATGGCGCAGTAAGAAACAAATTGTTATCGCTCGCTCCAGTGTTGAAGCTGGGTATAGAGATATGGCTCATACTGCATGTGAACTTTTATTGGTTTGTGGTCTTCAAAAAGAATTTGATATATCGGACTCTAATCCTATTCCTATGCATTATGATGATAAGGTTGTTATCTTTCTTGCTAGCAATCCAACCTTTAATGAGCAGACTAAACATATTGAGGTGGATTGTCATTTTGTCAGAGAAGTTGTCTTGTCTGGTGCTATCTCCACTCCGTATACTCACACGTCTGATCAAGTTGCTGATATCTTCACTAAACCTCTTCCCAGGGCCAGATTCAATAGCATGGTTGACAAGCTGAGCATGATTGATATCTATGCTCTAGCTTGAAGGGGAGTATAAGTATATGTTTTTATTGCTTTATGTTTTTGTTACTTTCCTTTGTTATGGGCTTTATACTTGTCTTGTCTCTAGCCTTTTTCTTTTATCCCATATGGCCTATCTCTGACTATTGGCTTACTCTCTTGTCCTATAAAAGAGAGTCTATTGTATTATGTTTGGATTATCTAATAAACTTCTTTTCTATTATATATGTACACGAAATTTGAACTTTTGGTTTTGGAGGCAATGATCCAAATGCATGGAAACGTATTTCGGACAGATTGGCCTGGGTATTGGTCAACATCAACCAAACACAAATCGATGCCAGACATCTTCAACGAGATGTTGATACATGTCCAAATCGATATTGCCTTAAGATGAGTCGATGTGGGATCAACCAAGTCGATCGATGTGGGTTTGGTTTAGGTCGACATTGACCATTGACAAGTCGATGCGGAGGACAGACTTACCCAATTGGGGTGTGGGTTTGGGTCAACATTAACCTCAGGCAAATCAATGTCAGACCAAGCTTTAAGGCCTATGTAGGTTGTGAGGTCAACATCAATCAAGCTAGGTCAATGTGGCAGGTTGCTAGTCAATATGACTGATGACCGACTAACTTGACGAGATTGACCGACCTTTCTAGAGCAAACATCAATTGATGTCGTGGAGGGCTAAAACATAAAAGCTTCACTTATTGCAATTTAACAAGTGAAAGTTGAGTTGTAGAATGCTTTTAACCTACTTTAACCGTTTGAGCCCTAATTTTAGCAGAATGGCAATTTAGGGCATTTTTGGCAAAATTGGTGGAAAATTCAGGAAACATGGTAATTAGGGCTTGAATCTATCTTTTTTACTTAGGATTAGTTGTTAGATTTGTTTCCTTCTACTTTGATTCACTAAGTGTAAAGAAATCCTTTCAAGAATTCTTTTTATTAGCATATAGAATCCTTTCTGAAAGTATTCATGAGCTAAACCATTATCATGTTAGAGGAATGGTGGTTTTTTGGTGAACTTCATATTTCTCAAAAATCTAGGATTTGTGAGCTGAGATTCAAATCTTCACTAAGGCTCTAGCTATATAGGTCAGTTGATTCCTTATTTCTACCTCGATTTAATTAAATTTGAGAAAAATAGAAGATCAAAGTTGTAGAATACAAAGTATATTGTATTGAAATGATAAAAGCAATTACATATGGTTTCACAGAGAGATAGGTGAGACTCCATTGCTAGCCTATTATTGACAAAGTGAAAATGAAGCCAAATTCACGAAAGAGTAAACTCCTCTAAATGATAGGGAGGATTGGACTTGTCATATCTACTCTATCTTATCATATATTCTGGTCGGCTGCCTTCCCTCTTCCTAAGTTGCTTGTCCTGGAATTAGAAACTTCAGGGACTTCATTGGGAGGGAAACTGAAGATAAGAAACATATTCATATGGTTTCCTAGGAACAACTATGTCTGCTGAAGAAAGAAGGTGGAATGGGGATATGTGGAATCTAAGACTGGTCCATTGTAGCCTGTAGGAGTTATTAAGAACCTATGGGATGTGGCAAGGGATAAAAATGCATTATGGGTGAAGTGGCTTAACAGCAAATACCTTGACCGGGAGTCTATTTGGTCAGCAAAGCCCATAGCTAAGGCTTCATGGTTGTTACAAAAAATGCTTAGGCATAGAAGTATTCTACTTCCTTATGTCAAATTTATTGTTGGTAATGGAGAGAACTTTCTCTTATAGAAAGATCCATGGTGTGGGGAGGGGAGATTCTTCTTCATGATCTGATATCCAGCTGTTGGGAAGGCTTGATGGTGGTGAGTATTGCAAGGTGGCCGGCTATATACAAAGTGGTACTTGGTCTTTTTTGAAAGTTAGAGGTAGACGTACAGCTGATCTTTTCTTTTCCTCTCTGAAGGCTCTGTGTCTGAGTCAAGAGGGTACAATTCTTATAGAGAATAATAAACACGCTCTCTCCATTAGAGAGTGTTGGGAGATGTGTAGAACCTTTCCTTATATGGTTGGGTGGATATGGTCGAAGTACATTCCTAGAAGAATTTCAGTTTTCCTTTGGAGATGTTATCTAAATAGAATCCCTATGCATGACGTTGTTGGTGTGTTTGGGTTATATATTACCTCACGATGTGATTTTTGTAAGCATGAGTTGGAGGGTCTCAATCATATTCTCTTCAACTGTGTGTACTGAGATAACATCTGGGTACACTTCTATAAGACCTATATTGTGAAGTTGATCTGTCTGATGACTTGTTGTCTATTCATGGTTGAACCAAAGCTACTGCTTGCTTCATCCTTTATTTCGTGTGGCTGGAAAGGAATAGGAGGATATTCCATGGGATTGATAGTCCTCCTGACCAAATTTAGGTTAGGAGTTTACGAGATGAGTCTATGTACAGTTGATTTTTCTTTATAGTATAATTATCTTTGCAACTTTGTTGAGTTTGTAAATACCTCATTTTGAGGAGTTTTTTTAACAAAAAGAAGAGAGGCACACTCTGCTTAGCAAAAAAACAATTACAAGTCCTCTCCTCATAAGATAAGCGAGGAAGACAATTACAGAATCTAGCAATATGGCATAAAAGATAAGAGAGTAGAACACAACACAAAATAGTAAATAACACAAAATACGAAATGTTAGAAATTTAAGTCATGAGTCTATAGGCCCATATCGAGTCTTGTCCAATCTAGTCAGATCTAGAAGTCTCTAGAGTCATGTCCACCTTCTCCTATACTACAATGTATAGAGAAGGATTGGCATGATATCACCGGAGAAATTGTGTTGAACTGCTCAACGGGCTTGAGAGAACTTCAACTCACACTTAAGAAAGCTTGACATTGTGCTTGAATGGGATGACTCATCGCACATGAGAGAGGTAAATCTTGTGCCTGAGAGCAAATTGGATCACACATGTGAGTATAGGACTTCATGGTGCTTCAAAGAGGTTGAGTTGGTGAGGAAGCTGTAGTGGATGAACCGATAACCAGATTCGATGTAGTATGTGACCTGATTACAAGATTTGAAGAAAATAATAAATGGATCTTTTCCAGACCTGAAAACTAGGTCAAAGAACAGATCTGATAAAGATTGATCTTTCATTGTTGGAGAG
The DNA here is from genome assembly GCA_963693085.1 of Alisma plantago-aquatica. NCBI lineage: Eukaryota > Viridiplantae > Streptophyta > Magnoliopsida > Alismatales > Alismataceae > Alisma > Alisma plantago-aquatica. The sequence continues at coordinate 764,156,533 of OY856413.1, read as the reverse complement.
CTTTTGATCTATGCTTTGAAGATGCCTGGAAAACTATTTTGGAACATGACCTTTGATGATGTCGCCGCCGATTGAATTGAAAACCCTAATGGTAACACGCATGTTTGATTGTTGAAGATATTTGAACAATTGTCACTGACATGTCGTGTTGATTTCTAACACGCCGTGTAGGCATGAAACTGACTTCTGTCAACATACCATGTTGGTTGCTGACACAACGTATAGGCGTGAAACTAGCTTCTGTCAACACGTTGTGTTGGCTGCTAACATGTTGAAATACTTGCAACCTAGATAAAATATGTGATGCCTGATAAAGACACACGACGTGTTGATTGTAGAACACGCTTGTTCCACGCCATCGGAGCAATTTTTTGGGGAAAACGCTAGAGACGTTTAACTCAAGCTTCACGGAGGACTCCTCTTCTAGAAATAAGCCTATGAGATGACAATCTGGATGACAAAGACAAGCGATCCAGGTGGAGATGACTTCCACCATAGATGACGATACAGATGATGGAGACGATGATCCGGGTGGAGATGACTTCACCATAGATGACGATCTGAAAGATGGAGACGATGATCCGGATGGTGGAGATCACTTACACCTTAGTGAAGAAGACGGCACGGATGGTAGAGATGACTTCCACCATGGAAAAGACCATCATGGGGTTGTTGATCTTGGAGATGCACGAAGGGTGACAGCTTGAATCTGGACTTTGTCTTGATGGAGGGAGCGGTTGGACTTTGTGCTTCGGGAAGACGATACTAATCAGATCTAGATCTATGACATAGAGATCTGGATGATAAATGCCCTTCAGAGGAGAGGGCAACGGAGATCACCCTGCACAGAGGGTGATGTAGATGGCCCTGCGGTAGCCAGCCATCACGGTGACAGTCGTCCGCTGGCGGAGACTCGTTGCTTTCTCTTTAGGGTGAGAGTCCCTGGAAAGAAGGCTTTGATACCATGTTGGAAATAATGGATGGACAATATATTCACAGTATGTATCATAATGTGTTATGTTATACAAGCGAGACCCCTCTCCTTTATATAGGAGAAGGTGAACATGACTCTAGAGACTTCCAGACCTGACTAGACTCTATATGGGCCTACAGACTCCGACCCATATATGATGACTTATATTTCTAACAAGAATATAGTATCACTCCTCCTCAAGCTAGAGCATAGATGTCTTGAATGCCCATCTTGCCCATCATAGCGATAAATCTTAACTTTGAAAGGTTTTGTAAAAATGCCAGCAAGTTGATCTTCAGTCTTGATGTAAGGAGTGATATGGCCCATATGTGTCTGGACACTATAGACTTCCTCACAAAGTGATAGTCCACCTAAATGTGTTTGGTACATTCATGGAATGTAGGATTGCTTGTAATGAAGATAGAAGCTTTGTCATCCCAGTACGTTGGGATAGGTTCAAAATCACAAATATCAAATTTCTTCAAAACCTTGAACCCAAGTCAATTCGTAAATGGTATAAACCATGGCTCGATACTCAGCTTCAATGCTAGACCGTGCAATGCAACAATGGCTTTTTTTACTGCGCCAGGTAACAAGATTATCCCCTACAGAAGTACAATAACCAGAAGTACATTTACAATCAGATTTACTACCAGCATAGTCAGAATCGAATAGCCAGTAATCTTCTGGTGCTTGATTTGTCTGTATAGAAGAACTTTTCCAATAAGATTCTATCAAGTACTTGAGGATATGGCAGACAGCATCCCATTGACATTGGTGAGGCTTGTCTAGATACCTACTGATAAGTCCAACTGCAGATGTGATACCAGCTCTGGTAACAGTTAAGTAAATGAGTTTCCCAACCAGTTGTTTATACTACTTGTTATCAAAAATATGGAGGAGAAGAGTCATCATCCTAGTTTGTGTTAAGATCAAGAGCAGTGCTAACTAGCTTGGCTCCCAACATGCAGGTTTCTTGCAAGTTGTAAGAGATCAAGAACAAACTTTGTTGGGATAGTCAAATTCCATATGAAGAATGTGATACTTTGATTCCCAGAAAATACCAAAGTTCGCCTAGGTCTTTAGTGATAAAATGTTTTCCCAAATATTCCTTAGTATCTTGAATGCCATCATGATCACTACCAGAAAGAATGACATCATCCACATACACAATCAGAATTACCATCACAGCATTATTTTTTACGAATGTTGAATAGTCCTAATGAGTGTCTAAAGTCAAACATAGCAAGTATATGACTTTGTTTATCAAGAAATGCATGTGAGCTTTTTTTCATACCATAAATAGGTTTTCTTAGTCGGCAAACCTTTAAACACACTCCTCGGCAACAAAACCAAGAGATTGCTCCATATAAACTTCCTCATGTAAATCATCGTACAAAAAAACATTTTGCACCTCTAATCAAAATAAGGGCCACTTATTACTGATAGCAACCAAATAAGCACACGAACTAAACTAAGACGGACAACATGAGAAAAAGTCACACTAGTATACTCTATAGGTCTATGTATATCCTTTTGCAACCAGGCGAGTTATGAGGTGCTCGACTATGCCATATGGATGTTATTTGATAGCAAAAATCCATCTGCATCCCACATGAGAGATATGTGTAGGGATTCAACCAGATCCCAAGTATGTTAATTATTAGGAGCGCTCATTTCAACTTCCATGGCGTGGCGCTAGGTAGGATGTTGCAGAGCCTCAATAGCAGTTTTAGGGACAGATTGCAGATATAAAAAAGGTGAAGTGGGTAAAGCTAGTGCCAAGGTTAGCATTTAGAACAAAAATTGTTGATAGGATGTGAAGTACAAGAGCGCACTCCTTTCCGCAAACAAATTGGAAGATCCAATTCATAACTTACATGATCGGTGTCTTGACCTGTCAGTGAAGGTAGAGAATTGAAAGATTGAGGAGCCATGGAGGGAGTGATAGTTTTATGGTTTCGTTGATATACCTCCAGTAGTGGAGACTGAACAGAAGGCGGTCCTATAAATCCGACTCAAAGAAAGCAGGAAGTGGGGTATCAACAAGCAAATCCGTGGATAGAGTAGAACTTGTGTCAGAAAAGTACAGCATATTTTAAAATAAACTACATCCACACTCACAAATCACGTTTTAGCAAATGGGTCATAGCATTTGTATCCTTTCTGAGTTCTGGAGTAACCTAACAAGATACATTTTATAGAGTGTGGGTCAAACATTGTCAATCCAAGCCGAAGATATCGAACAAAGCAGGTACTACCAAAAATTCTGGGAGGAACACAAAATAAAGGTGCATCTGGGTACAGAATACTGAATGGTGCTTGATTGTTCGACACCGAGGGCATTTGATTTATCAAAAAAACAAGAGTGTCTAAAGTCAAACTTGGCAAGAATATGACTTAGGTTTATTAAGCCATGCCCATGGGCTTTGTTTCATACCATAAATAGGTTTTCTTAGTCGGCAAACCTTTAAACACTCTCCAGAGCAACAAAACCAGGACATTGCTCCATATAAACTTCCTCATGTAAATCATCATACAAAAAAACAGTCTTCACCTCTAGTCGAAATAAGGGCCACTTATTATTAACAGCAACACAAATAAGCACACAAATTGAACTAAGATGGACAACATGAGAAAAAGTCATAGTAGTTTACTCCATAGGTCTTTGTATATCCTTTTGCAACCAGGCGAGTTTTGAGGTGCTCGACTATGCCATATGGAAGTTGTTTGACAGCAAAAATCCATCCGCATCTCACATGAGAGATATGTGTAGGGGATTCAACCAGAACCCAAGTATCTTGGTTATTAACAACGCTCGATTCAGCTTCCATGGCGTGGCGCCAGGTAGGATGTTGCAGAGCCTCTATAGCAGTTTTAGGGACAGATTGCAGACATAAAAAAGGTGAAGTGGGCAAAGCTAGTGCCAAGGTTAGCATTTAGAACAAAAATTGTTGATAAGGCGTATAACCAGATCCCAAGTATGTTGGTTATTAAGAGCGCTCGATTCAGCTTCCATGGTGTGGCGCCAGGTAGGATGTTGGAGAGCCTCTATAGCAATTTTAGGGACAGATTGCAGACATAAAAAAGGTGAAGTGGGCAAAGCTAGTGCCAAGGTTAGCATTTAGAACAAAAATTGCCCTCTCCCTTTTCTTTTCCCCTTTCCTCCCCACCCCTTCTCCACTTTTCCCCTTCCTCCCCACCCGTCGCCACCCTTTGCCTTTATCTAATCCCCTCCTATCACTACGCGTTCTCCTCTCCTAACCCTAATGTTCCCCCTCCTAAATCCTCCCTTTCCCCTACCCCCTAGCCGTCATGGAATAAAATTTCAATCGAAATTGCGAAATTTTGCTTGAAATTTCGTTTTTTGCAATCGGACATTGAAACGTCAGTACGCAAGATCTGGTCCGCAATTTCGCGAAAATTTCGCAGCTACAGTCGAAATTTTGCAAAACAGGGGTATTTTAGTGCAAAAAAGTCCGGTTTGGGGCTGGAAATTGCGAAATCAGTGCGAAATGCAGCACTATTTCGCGAAACAGTGTTCCATTGACTGGATTTGCAGGGACTTTGATCTTTTAGCGATTTTTTTTGTGATATTTTGCTCTCGAAGGTTGCTCTACTTGATTATCAAGTATGTAACCCCTCTCCCTAGCCCATCTACTCATCCTCCTATTTCTACTCCCTTTTAGACATCTTAATAAATACTCTGAAAATCCTAAATTTCTAAGTGACATTTCTCTTAAAATTCTCAAGATCTTGAACTTGTAAATCTAAGAAACAATAGTGTGAAATATGTATATCTATACTTATTTTGAAAGTCGAATCATTATATTTCATATTTATACACAAAATGGATACAAAAGCTTTTTTTAATGGAAGTTCTTATATTTTTGTATTTTTCATTTATGTAACCCTATATATATTATAATAATAGCCTTATACAAAATGTTAAGTGTAAGTTGTAACTTGTAATTCTAAATATTTTATTATTATTATTCACTTATGTAACCCTAATATCATAATAGTAGACTTATATAATAATTATACTAACCTACAATATTGTAACTTGTAAGTTGTAACTCTAAGTTATAAAGTCTAGTACTCTAGTTGTTTTAACTTGAAGTTTGTAAGTTTGTAACAGTATAACTGTCTAACAGACTTGACATTTCTGTTCATTAGTGCACTCACTCATTAAGACATGGATCCCACCCTAACCTCTAAACATATAAATTTATTATATAATCTAGTGTGTCTATGTTTAAACATTGTGTTTGCAAAATTCCATAACTTAATTCCTTCATTTTGCCATCGAAATTTCCATCCAAATTCTGTCGAAATTGTTCAGCTTCCTTCACTTACAAATGTAGGAGACTCCACCCCCCACGTATCCAATATGAAATATTATTACATATTTGAGTAGATCTCGGCGATTAGAACGTCCTGGTAAATTTTCGTGATTTAATTCGCTTATTTGGTCGTCGAAATCGTTAGGGCCGTAAATACGAAATTTCGGCCAAAATTTCGAAAAATTTCTGTTTATGGGTCATCAGACACGACATCGAAATCGGACATTTAATTCTATGCTAGCCGCTGCCCCTCCCCCCTACCCCTTCTCCTCTACTCGTCGCCCCTTCCCCCCCACCTGCCACCGCCACCATCTATATATTGCCCCTCTCTTCTGCTCTGCCCATTTCCCCTCTCCCCTTCTCTTTTCCCCTTTCCTTCCCACTTGTTGCCCCTCTCCCCTTCTCAACTTAGAGTTGTATTCAATTAGTGACTTTTTGTATTTTATTTGGTCGTTAATCGGGCGACTAGTCACAATTGTTGAGTCATTAGGGTGCCAGTCGTCCTATATATACCAACAGTTCGGTCTTTATAGAAGAAGAGTTTTTATCTCATGAGTATTGTGGAATACATTTGTCCACATGAAGACCCAACAAACTCAAATATTAGCATGTCAACATGCATTAGTTGAGTGTCTCTTCAGCTGCTCAGCACCTACGTACATATGAAATATATATCACATGTTTTTAAGTTTTCCAATTTTAAAGATATTGTTTGTAAGGATGCTGAATTTATTGTCTATCGTCGCTGTCTCCAAGTAATTAGAGGATTAAATTATACAGCGGACTCGTGAAACAATTCTACCCCTTATCAACCTTCAAAGGTTCAAAACCCTATCAAGCATGGGTGCACAATAGACTGTTATCTAGCTAATTATTTGCCGTTATTTTCTATCAGAATTTGGAATAATGACCTCATTTAGCGAATAATATCTATGAAATATATGTGTCTGCAGTCCAATGGGATGGACAAGGGTCATTTAATGATTGTTTAATAGGAATGCAGGATGTTATATGTCAGGAGGCCTTATTTTTCATGCAGTCTATAACTGAAAACAACTAAATTGGTTGCAGTGAATTTGAAGCGAAACAATATTCTTAACGAAACTGTGACAATTCTGGAAAGAAAGGGAAAATAACTCACTGATGTCCCAATTTTGTCTTTAAGAACAAGATCATCATCTACAAGACTCTGAACCACGTCTTTCACGGATTGGCTGATGACGCCCTTTTTAGGACCCAATTTCTCAAGCTCCTTGAGCTAAACATAAGTGAATTTTGTGTCAAAAAAATAAACACCAAAGGTTTGAAGGATTGATGTAGATTAGGTTTAGTAAAAGAAAATATGAGAAAATCAATATTTTTACAGTAACCTCTCAAAAAACAAAACTGGTCTACAGACAATAGAAGCTGAATTGAGAAACGTACAAGATAGAAATCCTGTGATTCATAAAATATCTTGAGAATTTGCTCACGCTTCTCTTCCAAAGAAAGGCCCCTTTTCTTTGACTGTAAATTAGCAATTTAATCAGTTGATGAGAATACGTCTTTTACCAGAAAATACATTATTGGAATGTATAAACAAACATAACAAGTGAACGAACAAAAATAATGAGTTTCTTAATGAAACTATCATTTCACGGGACTGAGGTTAGAGACTTGATACAAACGGTTCTCTTATTCTCAACAGTTATCTACAAACCAAAAGCAAGAAAAGAATACCGTTTGCAATATACTTCATTCATACACTTTAATATTTCGGCTAGGGGTCGTTATTACAGGATGATAGAGTAACAAAAGAAGTACAAAATTTTGCGGTGTAATTAGTAAATATTACTTAGACATTTGATAAAAATACAGTTTCAGATTGTTCAACATATTCTACTTTACCATAATAATACTTCTCACAAACATTTCATACATACACATGCACACACACATGTACACACACATGCGCCGCACTGAAACATGTACATGTGTAATTTGGGTTCGGTTGCATTTTATTAGTCCAAAATTGTTTTGTCATACGCACAATGGACATTGACAAAGCATCATAAACATGGTAGATATACATTTTGTGTTAAATAGTTTGAAATTTCCATGTTCATGTTGAAGTGTCCAATAAACTTGTCAAATTTGAGAGCAAAATCATGGAAGGCATAATAATAAAATACGAAGTTCAGTTTCCAGGATTCTGAATGGATTTGTGTATTCACCTATTTTTTCCCTTTTTTAGAAAACCTAATCCACTATGATATGCACACATTTAGTGCATATATCATGTACATGTAAGTTACTGGCTTACTGCCCATTATATGACTACTCTATAGTCCATATTGGCGGAAATAAGGCAACTTAGCTCAATTTTCCAATGCCCAGGCTAGCCACTATTAGTACTACAATACTCGGATACAAAATAACCTATATTTGGGTATCTAAAGCACAATATGATCAGCACGGCACACAGTTTTTTTAATAGATATTAGCTGGTCTAAAGCACAGCACTGGGTTTTTCTAAGTGGTAAAGCACTCGGTCCTATTTAAACGTATAAGTTCCACGCTAATTTGCGAATGAATCTGTGTAAATAGTCAAACTCTTCATATCACAAAATTCCGGCCTGGATTCTGAAAAATAAAATCAAAATATGCTGTTCAGATTATTGTATGAACGTGTACGACACCCGAAAAGGAACAGAAAACTCGACCATTTTCGTTGAGCTTCTACCAAGTCCAAGAGATTGTAAGATTTCTAAATATGTCCATGAAAACTCGCATCTCAAACTTCACAGACTTGGGCCACAGTCCGATCACAACCATAGAATACAATACTTGCAAGTCATGGTGCAGTTCAATTAAAGATATATTACTGATTGTAGCAAGTAGATGATAGGTGTTGCACCTACACAGTTGTACAGAAGTTACAAATCGAGCAGGTGTACTGCAATCAACGATATTCCCAATGTGGTTTAGCAAATTGTAACGATTGCAGCAGATGAACTTAATCTAATTTGACTACGTTACAGTGATAAGCACATACTACCGTCTCTGATCAACAGGGGCAACATATATGCAATTGCTATAAAATTAGTGGTAGACGCACAGATAACATATCATCAACTACCGCAAGCAGTACAGGCGACATTTTCCGTGACTGTTGATATTTACTGCCGGACACTCCCAAACCAAAAGCATATCGAACACTACCGTTAGGTCTAACTAAATCGATAGTGGAAATCGGTTAAAACAAACTCCGTAAGTAGAGCAAAAAGACGATGAAGAGTTGAAATGAGGGAAGCAGGGATGGTGGCACTATATCTCGGACGAGATGAAACAAGACTAAAGGATCAGATACCATAGTGCTCGAAGAAGGGTTGCCGTTTTCTTCTTGCCTCCGGGTATGTGCGCGATGCCCTAGTTGGGCGACGACAGTAGCACTGACCTTCCTCGCAGTTGTAAGAACAGTGATAAATGTGGTTACAGAAAGAAGAGAGCCGGCGAGACACGAGGCAGGAGGTTATTAAGGGGGTTCGGGAGTCCAGCCGGGGCGGCTTTCTACTCGATGCTTATCATGCTTTCTTTTAGTGAACCGCACAGAGACGTTGGAGGCTTCTTCCAAGCACAACGGCTACAGTGGCGAGGCGGCGCTGTGCCCGCGCGCCCTAGTACGCCACTTGCAAGGCAGCGGCCTAGTTCGTCATTGTAGCCTGACGCAAGAACAATGCAGCGTGCGAGACCGGCGGTGTTAGTGTCAGAGCAGCCACTTTGTGCAGGTATACGGGTACTCTGGGACACGGAGTGGTGAGCGGGAGAAGTGGATGTAGGAAGATGGAAGTCGCTGGAAATCGGTTAAAAGGGTGACTAGTCGGCGTTCACTGGGCGTTTGGAAAATTCATGTTCAATTTTTAAAACTAGCAGGAGTACACGTGCTAAGCACGTCTTATCCAATTAATATAATCTAATATGCGACCATTAAATGATCATGTATGATATTCTACACTTACATAAACACAAAATCTATACGTAAATCTTTTTTGACAAAACAACTCAATCAATTACAGCTAAGTCTCATTTCAGTGTGTGTTATCACCAAAAACATATGTGTTCTCCTTTTTAAACTACATATTGATGATTAATATATAAATATTACTCACAGTAATTTACATTAATCGCTCAAAAACAACAACGTGATTGACTGTCAATTAACTCAGCTCCAACATTCAGAGTATTGCTAAAGGAAAACTACTTGATCACATGCCAACATACTCTCTCTACTTTGTATCACGTTATTATAAAAATTACGGGTGTCACCTTTCTTTGACATGCTTCCATTGACGTTAAAAGTATATAATGGTAAATATATAATTAGTACTCACAATAATTTCTGTATAACAAGTTTTACATGCACTTCATTAGTCAGTATGTTCTTATTGACAATTAAAATATCATTATAATTATTATATATATAATTTATACATAACCCACTAAAAAGAAGAACTCAATTAACTGCTATTTGACTCCCTCTAACCTAAAGCGTGCGATGATCAAAATAATTATGTCTTACTAATTGAATTATTTTACACCCGTTAAGTGTATTTTTTAGATAACAACTCGATAACCTACCAACTGACATCCTCTATTTTATATCAAGTCATTATCAAAATTACATGTGTCGCCATTTTATGACATACTTCCAATGCCGATAAAAATATACAATGGTAACTATATAATTAGTACTCACAATAATTTACATATAACTCGTCAAAAGAGGATGACTCAATAAATTCTCTACAAACTGCTTCCAACACAAAACTTTACATGTGCTTCATAAGCCAATATATTCTTATTGACAACCAATATATAATTCATATTCGAATAATTAACACAACCTAATAAAAATAATAACTCAATTAATTATCATTTGACTTCCTCTAACTGAAAATATGTAATGTTTGAAATCACTTTACAATAAGTATACAAATAAACTTAGCCTATCGACCACACATACAATTGTTGAAACGCATAATTGTATTGTTGAGACACATACATGTCGTATCTACTTGCATGATAAGAATAGCAAATACAGACAGACTAATCGAATTTCCTAATCGAATTTCATAATCAAGATCAGTCTGAAAAAATAGTGAATTAACTTTTCCACAACACATAAATTTTGCTATTACATAAAGCCTTATTTCAATAATGGCATTTTTACGGGCGCAAAACAAACCTAAGATTTAAATACAGTTTTTTATTATAGAAATCAAGCCTATCCAAAGCAACCTGGCAAGTGTATTTCTTGGATAAACATGACTCAATAGAAATTTACTAAAATAGATATACATACATGTACGATGAGGACAGCAAATATAGACACCTTGTTTGAATTTCCACATTAAGATCAGTCTAAAAAAATAGTGAATTAAATTTTTCACAACACACATGCTTTGTTGTCACATAAAGCCTTCTATGCACTAATGGTTTTTTTATCAATGCAAAATAGACTGAGAGACATTCCGATGAGCATAACATAGATTTAAATATAGATTTTTACTTAAGAAGTGAAGCCTATCAAAAGCAACCTAACGGGTGTATTTCGTGGATTAACTTGACTCGAAGGAGAGGTAAAGTCCATCTACCAAGTAGGCAGGTGCAATGAGCTAGCAAGCAGAGACCTAAAACTGTCTCCAAAACAACTCAATTAATTACCGCTAACTCCCATTTCATTGTGTGTTATCACCCAAAATTAATGATGAATATATAATTAGTACTCACAATAATTTCTATGTAACTCGTTAAGAGATAATGACTCAATAGAGAATGAAGTTTTACATACACTTCATTAGTCGGTATATTCTTATTGATAATTAAAATATCATTATAATTACTATATATATAACTTATACACAATCCACTAAAAGGAAGAACTCAATTAACTATTATTTGACCCCCTCTAACCTAAAGCGTGTGATGGTCAAAATAATTATATCTTACTAATTGAATTACTTTAACACTCGTTAAGTGCCAACTGACTTCCTCTAATTATATCAAGTCATTATCAAAATTATACGTGTCACCATTTTTTTTGACATGTTTCCAATGACAACAGAAATATATAATGGTGAATATATAATTAGTACTCACAATAATGTACATATAACTCGTCGAAAGGGAACAACTCGATTAATTCTCTACAGACTGCTTCCAACACGAAACTTTACATGTGCTTCATTATCCAGTACATTCTTGTTGATAATCAAATATAATTCATATTCGAATAATTAACATAGCCCATTAAAAGTAATAACTCAATTAATTATCATTTGACTCCCTCTAACCGAAAATATGTAATGTTTGAAATCACTTTACAGTAAGTATACAGATAAACTTAGCATATCGACCACACATACAATTATTGAAGCACATAAATATATTGTTGAGTCACATACATATCGTATCTACTTGCATGATGAGAATAGAAAATATAGACAAACTAATCGAATTTCCTAATCAAGATCAGTCTGAAAAAAAATAGTGAATTAACTTTTCCACAATACATAAATTTATCTATCATATAAAGCCTTATTTCAATAATAATGTTTTATGGGCGCAAAACAAACCTGAAATTTAAATACATATTTTTATTATAGAAGTCAAGTCTATCCAAATCAACTTGGCAGGTGTATTTCTTGGATAAACATGACTCAACGGAAATGTACTAAAATAGATCAACATACATGTACGATGAGGACAACAAATACATACACCCTATTTGAATTTTCACATCAAGATAAGCCTAAAAATAGTGAATTAATTTTTTCACAACACATATGTTTTGTTGTTACATAAAGCCTTCTATGCAGTAATGGTTTTTTTACCAACGCAAAACAAATTGAGAGACATTCTGATGAGCATAACATAGATTTAAATATAGATTTTACTGTAGAAGTGAAACATATCAAAAGAAACCTGACATGTGTATTTCGTAGATTAACTTGACTGTAAGGAGAGGTAAAGTCCAGGCTACCAAGTAGGCAGGTGTGATGAGCTAGTAAGCAGAGACATGGGCTGTTCAAAAAGCATTCAAGCTAATGGAAAGTACACAATAGATTCAATATAATAACATTTAAAAAGAGAGCAGTTGAAGCGGCTCGACAGCAGCCAGCTGACTCCCTTTTATTATAGGTATATAGAAATATTTCCATGGATAAATTAAACAGAGCTACAAATCAAAACTAATTTGAATATAGTTGTGTCACAGACAGGGGCATCAAGTGTGCGCGGGTCAGTACTAGTTTTAGATCTTGTTTGGTAGGTGTTACTGTAAATCACGATGTTCTAATTCTTTTATTGTCATTTGTTATGCCATTCTAGTTGTAGCTTTGTTATGCCATTCTAGTTGTGGCACGGCAATTAAACTTGATTGGATATTTTAACTGGTTGTTGTAAATAAATTGCCGCATGGACATTTTGACCAAAATCTCCTCATAACTTATCGTTCCAAATTTTTACAACAAGAAATAAATTTATTTGTTGTGTTTATTTTATATAATACCCCTCTAACCAACTACTCAAAAATATAACATTATTTATGTAGAGGGCATAATAGACTTTGTTTAAATAATAAAATATTACATATTAGACGTGCCAAATTACAGACATCTTGTCAACAAGTTTACTTATCGTTGTTTCAAACAACAGTTATCTCCACTGATTACTTTATCTATGACAAATAAACCTATCACAGAAGTACACGAAACAGGGCCTTGGACTTATTATTCGGTACAATATAGTTGGATAAAATGTGATGAGTTTCAAGCACACTGTGCTGCACCTTTGACGATAAAAACACGGAAAATGTCCCACCTAGGTGCGGTATGGTGTAACTGTTGGCTGCAAAAAGGCAGCCCCTCGGGAGTCCAGAGAGATGTTATGTTGTGAGAGAAAGCTCCAACTTCTCTCTGACCCCAACCTCAGGAACACCAACCACTCTCTCCATCAGCTAACTCCAACGCATTGATCTCCAACTTCTCTCTAGCCCCAACCTCAGGAACTCCAACCGTTCCCTCTACATGCTAGCTCCAGCGCATTGATCTCTCGGAGCCTTCTTCGACACCATCGAGACAGACTATTGGACTATCTGTGGGATCGTTCAGGTGAGCTTCACTAGTTGATTTTTACTTTGGAACAGTGCAGCTACATCTCTGATTTAGAGATTGTACTACCTACCTGGCCTCCCTACACCTGCATCATCCAGCTACGATCGCCCCCTTTGTCGGGTGTCCCCTAACTGATCCCTCATCCTGCATGCTCACTTTTACTACCTGAAGTGATCGCAAACAGTGATATCTCTCATCCTTGCTGGTGCTTTTAGAATCTGTGTTGCCCCTTTATTGGCCTCGAGCCTCCATTCCCATCTGTTTTCCTTAGAAACTTCAATATGAGGATGGGGGGATGTATCTCTGCCTCCCTGAGAAACAACAACAGGATCAAATGCATGATTGAGAATCCTTCTCTCTTCAAATGAGCTATTCTTTATAAGAAACCATCGACTCCAGCAAGACCAGTCAACCTATCACTAGTTATACCAAACATGGCTACCTGCTTCCCTTTCATGGACTACAACCTCTCAAACCCGTTGTATCTCACCAGCATCCCCCTCCCGAAAGCGTGGATCTACCACAAATGTGATATCTCTCCTGGCCCCAACACTATCCGTATTGGATACAAATCTTTCCCAGTCACCATAGAACTCATCGACAAATCCAACATTTATATCACCGACGACTAGGCAAGCATGATCTCCAAGTTAGAGCTTAAAGAGGAATGGACCATCTTCATAAAACCCTCAACTTACAAAACTCTAACAGCTTGGGTTAACGACTTCAACAATGAAACCCCCCAAGAATTATACCCACTATTCTTCAGCAAGGAAGAGAGAATCCCCTCTTCTACCTCAAACTTAGATGACCGACTCTTTGTGAGAGATGAGCACCAACCACCTATCAGATCAAAGTTTTGGCCCATCTCCCTATCTTCTAGCCTAGATGAGGAAGATACAGAAGACACTTCTACATCATCACCCATTACGAACATGATTGCAACAAGGTATGAAAAAACTTTTCATTCTGGGAAATATTGGGATGCTAGTAAACTTTTTGTTCCTATGAAAGAAAATAGCATCGCGACTGACCCACACCAGTTAAATCTAATCTTTCCACCTCTTGGACACCTCCTTGTGCTTGCTCTTGCTCAATAGAGTTTGGAGACTGAGAAGAACTCACAGTCTTGGAAACCATCCCCACTGAGGCAACCCTTCAGAGCCCTGTGCTGCTCCTTTTGCCACAGCCCAAACCATTCATGCTTCAGATGTACCAAAAAAGTGATTTGCTTCAAATTTCAAGAGAACGACCACACCTGACGTTTTTGTAAATCCACCCTTAATCACTTCCCAAAAAAGTTTAGACACTTTCCAAGATCTCATTCAGGTTACGAAGCTCCCAAACAGTCTGTAGAACGCTTTTTCAATTATGACAAATCATATCAGCTGAACCATCCAAATCATCCTTTTTCGGCTAAAAACAACTCTTTTGCATGCCTTGCAGATCCACCTTCCCTCCTTTAGACCCCCATGCACACAATAAACTCTACTCATGTCCTCTTTTTAAACCCACCATAACACCATCAGCTAAACCCACCCCCATCCTTCTAAACCCAACATCACCCCTGATCTGCTACTTGCACCTCTGCCCTTCAACATGGCACATGTTGCACAACTTGAGACTGCTATCCCTTTCAATCTCCCTACCAGTTCTATGCAACTCCTGAAGGTCTTCACCACTAGAAGTGTCTTGGCTACCATAGTAAACAATCTGGACAACAACACAGTCAATATCCTGGATGTCACTAGAGCTATTGCCCTATTAATCCCTAGACATACGATGCTAAAACCCAAAATCCTCTCACCCTCACAACTTTTATATTCTATTCCTGAAGGCTCTAAGATAGACCATCTCTTCAGACACGTCCTTACGATCCCTTCTGGGTCTAGTTTTGTTCAAACCAATCTCTCCAAATGGACATCCGACCAGGGGGATTTCGAGGCCTCAATGGGCAGGTCGGGATGGGTAGTCATATCCAACCTTCCTCCACACCTTTGGGAAGTGGAGATCCTTAGAGCCATTGCACACTTTGTGGGAGCTACCCTCCAATTCATTAGTCTGGATGCTCTACACTCCTCACAGTATATCAAAGCTTTGTGTCTCTTCTTTGGTAAACAAACCACCCCCCTCCCATCATCCATGAACATCAGATTGGGAGAAATGATTTACGATATCAAGATTTCAGCTGAGCACCCCTCCAATATCTAAACCTATTTCTCTGATCTATATGTTCATCTATATTCTTGGTATTGTTCGATCAACAACAAAAAACCATACAATTTAATCTGTAAACTAGATGAAAGGAATCTGGTCTGGGAGACAAAAATAGTCACCACAAAATCCTCAGAAGACTCGAACAAATCCCTCAGTCTTAAAAGACAAAGAACAACTTCTCCACCTATTAACCATTCTACTCCCTCCCCCACGGACACATACCAACATTTTCCCTTACTTCCAAAAGAAGATAACCTATCTCTGAATATATACCCTGATACTATTAAAAAGCTTAAAACTACTATCATTGACGAGACTAGATCTTCGCAGAGTCTAAAGAAGAAGGGAAAAGGAAAGGACATGAACATGATCAACTCCATGCAATCCATCCCCGAAGGGTTGACCAAGAGAAACATCTTTGCAACACAGGAAGCATGTACTCGTTTCTCTTCATCCTCCTCAGATAAAATTTTGGATTATGGCTTATCTTCATCTGTTCCCATAAAAGCTTATGATATAGACAATATAGAAGACATAGTGTCCTAGCCTGACATGCATAATTTCACCAGTTTCACTAACAAAATAGGAATTCATTTTGAAGAGGAAAACAAAGCTAACATAGCATTAAACAACATCAAAAAATTCATGCTCTAGACAAACTGAAGGCCATTAGAAGAGACAAACTCGAAGATCAACTTATTGAAAATATCTTAGCACCTTTTTTCCCTCTTTTAGGGTTTCTCTCTCATCTAAACCTATGAAGATCACATCTTGGAACGTCTGTGGTGCGGCCAATGCATGTAGAAGAAAAGAGATCAGAAATCACATCTACAAAAACAATATAGATATTATCACCATACAAGAAACCAAAACCTCACTTTCTTCTTTTGCGTTCAAATCTATAGGAGGCAACAAGATTACAGAATGGTTTCAAATCCCACCAAATGGATTTAAAGGGGGACTCCTAGTGGGATATAACAAGAACTCTTACACTCTCTCTCACTGGGATCTCAACACCTTCTCCATATCTCTCTCTCTAACAAATTCGTCTGATCACTTTAGTTGGACCTTCACTGGTGTATATGGTGAGCCAGGGTACAACAAATCGACTTTTCTCTCGGAACTTTCAGCAATCATGCTAGTCAATAGCCAAAAACCTTAGCTCCTAGGAGGGGACTTCAACCTCATCACTAGATCTACAGATAGGAAAAACCTCTCCTCGACCTCATCAGCCCTATCACCAGCAGACAAAACCCTCATACACCTCCTCACGGAACACAAAATGATTAACATTCCTCCCTCTAATGCAGGCTTTACGTGGTCTAGAAATAATACTAGAGCTAGATTGGATCACTTCATCTGCTCCTCCTCATGGGAAGAACATTTCCCTCTAGCATCTGTCCATATTGCCCATCGGCCCATCTCAGACCACTTCCCCATTATCATTGACACCCATAGAGAAGTCTGGGGGAAAAAATCCTTTCGATTCGAAAACTACTGGCTCACATACCCCCACTTTGTTAACCACTGTGAGAACAACTGGAACCTAGCTGATCACAGAACTAGGAACCTGGGGTACCACATACATAGAAACACCAAACTCATAAAACACAATATCATAGATCGGAAAATGTAGACAACCCCAAAACCTAGCCAACTCTCTTAAAGATCTTGAGCAACATCATCTCTTTGTCGATAGCAACCCCACAACCGATCCAGCTCTTATTCTCACTATCAATTCAGAGATTGACCATATTAAAAATTGTCTGGACATCAAGTGGAGACAGAGAGCCAAAGTTACTTGGGTAGCGGAAGGTGACAAAAACACAAAATTCTTCCATAAAGTTTGCAACAATAACCATAGGAGAAATGTCATAGCCTACTTAAATATACAAGGTGTCATCACCACAAACAAACACATGATCATTTCTCACATTGTTGAACATTTTAGGAAGATATTTAACACCAACCACAGTCCATCTTTCCTGAACTCCATAAACTGGTAGATGCTTTGCCCGCTTAAGATTATATCTCCTACAAACTTAATAAAACCATTCTATTCAGAAGAACTTGATTCTGCGATCAAGTCCCTTGGGAAAAACAAATCACCAGGGTCGGATGGGCTTAATGTGGAATTCTACTTGGCGATTTGGAACCATTATAAGAAAGATTTCTTGGCTTTGCTTTAAGAAATCCACAAGCACAACAATGCTCACAACATCCTTAAACATCTAAACAAGACCTTCATTACACTTATAAAAAAAACAGAACAACCTGAGCTCATATCGCAATTCTGACCCATCAGCCTTATTAATACATCATACAAAATCATTGCAAAAACTCTGGCCAATAGATTGAAGCCCTGCATAAACAACATCATACCACTAAATCAGAATGCCTTTCTAAAGGACCGAAATATCCAAGACGCCTACTTTATGGTAAATGAGACAATACATCTGTGCCACATCAATAAAACCCCTTCGATTGCTATCAAGCTTGATTTTGAAAAATCCTTTGACTACATCAACTGGGAATGTCTCACTAAAACCCTTGCAGGCTATGGCTTCCCAGATTTCTGGATAAATTGGATACATGCTTGCATTTCTACAAATGATTTTTCTACAATCATCAATGGCTCACATTTCAGATATTTTAAAAACACAAATGGGCTTAGACAAGGTGACCCCCTTTCTCCATACTCGTTCATAATTGTGACCTCGATCCTCACAAAGATGATCAAACTTGGTACTGCCCAAGGTCTTATCACTTCCCCCACCGAATGTCAGGAAAACATCATCCAGTTCATGGACGATACCATCATGCTAGTTTCACCTAAGGATGACACCATCATTAATACCATTAGAATCATTAGTATCTTCGCATACATCTCAGGACTAAAACTTAACCTCTAAAAGTCTTCTATCTTCGATGTACACACTGATCATCACATCATCAATAGATACAAAACACTCCTCAAATGCAAGCATGAAGAGTTCCTGATCAACTATCTTGGCTTACCCATTAGCCCACTAAAAATTACTCATTTGATATGGGTCCCCGTCATAGATAAGATCAACACAAAATTGAACTCATGGATAAATAATTTCCTCAACCTTGTTGGTCACCTCACACTACTAAATAGTGTCATCATTCCCATCACAACACACTACCTCAGCTGCATTGCCTTACCAACCAAATCAAAATATATTATTGACAAAATCAGAAGAATTTTCCTTTGGAATAACCACAATCCTCCACATTCTAAAGGAAAACACACCCACCTTGTAAACTGGAACACCATCTCAACTCCTACTGGCTATGGAGGATGGGGTACCATCGACTTAGAAACTCATGCTCTTTGCCTAGTGGTTAAAATCATCAACATCCTGGCAAACAACAAAAACAAGATGTGGAGAAACCTAATCCAGCAAAAATATTACAAGAAAACCCCACCATGGCAAAAAACCACTAAAAGCACAGCCTCACCTCTCTGGAAATATATCAACAAACACATCTTCCTGATCAGAAATATCATTCATACCCCTCCACACACTCACTTCAACATAAACTTCTAGAAGGACCCCTGGTTCCATCACAATACCATCAAAAACCTCCACCCACAATGTTCTATCCTCAAAAAATTATCATATATTACTACAACCAAAGCCCTCAACCTCCTCACCAGCAACAAAACCAATGCACTCAAGTGACTGCTTCTTACATACCTAGACAGTTCGTATATTAACAACATCATCCATGAGTTGGAATACAACACAACAAATAAGATCTCCTAGAGATGGGGGTGTGGAATACACCCCCAAGGTAGCATACACCTTTCTCACCTATAGAGTCGTCATCCCAAATTACTCCCTCATATGGAAATACAAATGGTCTCAGAAGCACAAAATATTTTTCTGGCTCCTACAAAACAACAAACTTCTCACCGGCCAAAACATTACCAAGAGAGGATTCTTTGGGCCTACCAGATGCTATCTCTGTCTTGGAGAATCGGAAACAACAGAACATATTTTCAAAAATTGTTTTTTCTCTAATCTCATCATAAAAAACTACTTTGACATGAGATTTGATAATCAAAATTTTCTCTCTATACCTTTTTCTATCAAACCTCTTCATAGAGTAGCACATTTCTACCCAGAAGACATCATAATCACCATTTTATGGCACATTTGGATAGCAAGAAATCACAAAAAAATCAATAACTCCAAAAATACTTTACATATCATCTTCTTAAAGATATTATCATATCTTTCTATCCAACATGCTTGCAGGACATGCGTCGACGTCATCAAGGATGACTCCAACAGAAGGTAGCTTGGAAAACAACACAGTTGTAGGCGATGTCTTCTACACTTTGGAGGAGATCTTGGAGGAAGAATCAAATTTCTGGTCGTATGCTTTGTCAGGACCACTAGATCTAGTTTTTTGCTCTTGTTTTTCATCAATTAGAGGCTTGTTATAGGGGTGCCCCCCTTGAAATATTTCCATCATAGTTTTTTATTTCATCCTATCCTTAGCTTCTGTTTGTACTAAACAAAAAAACCTCACAGGTGCTTGCCTGCTTATCTATAAGTTTTTTTTAGAAATGCATGACCTTTTACTAAAAAAAAGGTTGCCCCCGTTTTCTCAGCTGACTACGATGGCACGTATTGGTAACACAAATTTTTTTCTTTTGAAAGGCTGGAAGGATTGCATTACAAGAGTACCTCCCAGTCACTCACGGGTAGAAGTTCCGCTCTCAGCACACAATATCTAACTTATTATTCCAATTACATTATGTTAGAATACCATTTTTTCATATATAGCTAACAGATACTAAATGATGGAAAACTGAAACAAGTTGTTTCATTGTATTCAACCAAACAAGAAAGATGTATATCTAAGTATGTGTTTTTCAAATTTCTACTTTTAAATTCTTCCAACTTACTTCGACTACACCTTACCAAATAGAGCCTTATGAGGGTTTTGAGAAGCTTTAAGGAGCTAGGTTGAAGTTTTGTAATTTGTGTTTGTGCATGTACTAAGTATGTGACTCTAAGGATTTTAAGAATTTTGGGCAATCAGTTAAGGATGAGTGTGGGTCAGGTTATATTGGATTTTGCATATTCCGTGTCAAAACTCATATAGTCAAATGGGTTGTGAGATGGGTCTAGACTATCTAGTATGTTTATCCATGAGGAAGGTATGAGGAGGGCAAGGGCTTACCCTTACCCTTACCCATTAAGTGTGGTTTGTGAGGCTATGGATAAATTCCCTACTCCATCAATATCATTACCCTATCATTATCCTTACCCTCTTACCCATGGGATAAAGGAGGGGGTGAAACAAAAAATTCGTATGTTGATCTTAAATTTTGACAATATCAACACTAGCTTACCTAATACATGTATATGATAAACAAAATATAAAGATGAACTAGAATGGCTATTATAAATCCATAATGGTTCTAGTTAATATTTTAAAACAATATACACATAGTTTTTCTACACACCTCAAAAAATAGAAAGTGTTGTGCCTAAGCACACCATGCTAACAAATTTGTAACCCAATAGGCAGACTCCCAATACATGGATTTATAAGCGCACGGGCTCAGGATGTAGTAAAGAAGTGGAAATCAGGGTCAATCCACATGGGTGGTACGAGACTTTAGAGATAAGGTGGTTGTCTAGGTTTCTAGTTTAGAGCTAGAGGTTTTAGGGTTTTCATTGGCTTGGTTGTGTTAAACTAGGGAGGATGTAACTAAAAGGAAGCAAGATTGGAAACAGGCTATCAATTAGGGACACTTGACTAACTAGAGGAACAATTAGCAAATAAGTGATCAATAGCAACTAATTGTGCTAGATTAGCAATTCTAACTGTGGTTAATCAATAAACTAACTAAGCAAGCAAAAAATACACTAAGAAATTAACCAGGACAAACAACCACAATTAAGGAATTGAGTTAACCTAGCTAGACTATCACTCAATTCACAACTACACCAACCAATTACATAATAATCACTAACAAGCAAGCAAACAACTTAGGGTTTTCTCAATAAATATGGGTAGTGAGTTGTTTAGAGGGTATGGAAAGCTCAACCATGCATTAGGGTAATATTCACTAACCATCCAATGTTATGTGATATCAAACCAATCAGAAATGGGTGATGTTGATTAGGATTTCTACCCTACTATTTGGCCATGGATGGCACAGGTGGTATTCAGGGAACTAGTCTCTAAGTCAAAATCTATTCGTCCTTAATAGGGGGTAGATGAACCCTAGATCACAATCTATTTACCCTTATGGGGTGATTCAGCCCTATTTTAGGGCTTAATCTTGTGTCTTTTTTCTCTTCAATCACATCTATACCTATTAGATTACATGTTATTTCCCTTAATATGCATATTTGTGTAAAATGCACTTATGGACATTTTTTGCATGTTTTTCAGGTACTTGGACCACACTTGGATGTACGAGAGAGATGGAGGGCCCCCCAACCTACCCCTAGTGGCCAAGAGTCAAGCTTAAGTAAAGAAGTCCATGGATAATGAAGTTTGAAGCTCAAAGTGCAAGAAAAGCCCCCAGCACGGCCGTGGTAACATAGAACGGTCGTGCTTCAAATGAAGAAATCACAAGAAAAATCTCAATTTTGAAGTAGCTATAGAGCATACTCTACCACGGCCGTGCCACACAGCCCGGTCGTGCTGCGATCACCCAGCATGGCCGTGCCACGCAGCACTGCCGTGCTACCATCACCCACCACGGCTGTGCCACATAGCACGACCGTGCTACCATCTCTGACTACGGCCCTGCCACGCAACACGCGCGTGCTACAATATCCCACCACGGCCGTGCTACCCTCAACCCACCACGGCCTTGGTGACCACCACGGTCGTGGCCTTTTCAGCCCAAATTTGACCACCAACCTGACATTTAGCCATTTTATTCCCATAACTATGTCCATACACCACGGTCGTGGCCTACCCTACCCACCACGACTGTGGTGACCCACCACGACCGTGCTACTCACAAAACTCACCTAGTTTTCACTGTTTTGCCCATTTTGCCCCTACTTGACCTAGTGCTTCCTCCCCACACCTATATATACCTAGGTGGCGGCTGGGGCATGAGGTTAGCTACCTTCTACCCCCTCCTAGCTCCCCAAATTGCCATCCACTCCATTCCACTCCACATCCACCTCAAATCCACTCCATTTCACCATTTCCACCACCAAATCACTAGTTTATACTAGTTCCTACCCATAATCCCCTTCATTTTACACCCTTGCACCTTGGAGGAGGGAGGAGGATGCCCTGCAGCTACTGGAGAGGAGGACTTCTTCATCTACACAGAGCTCCATGGCTTCTTCTACCTCCTTCTCCTTTCTTTTTGTATTTTCCATTTCTATGAGTAGCTAGGCCCCTGTGGGTGGGCTGTTTGGGGGATATTATGTTACTTTGATACCATGTTGGGGGGAATGACATGTAAACTTTGTAATTCTATTTGTTAATGATTATATTCTATTTGCATCTCATTCTCCATGAATTGCTTGTTGGTTTGTGTGTGAAATCACCTAGGAATTTAGACAAATTGCTTGTATGTGTGAATTTTGGGATTTGCCCCTAGGTCCAATTCTTAGATCCCTAGGTTACCTCCCATCTTCCTACATTCTAATCAATCTCCCTAAACCTAAGTGAGAGATTTAAGTAGCTAGATTAGATAATTCTAGTACAATTAGCATGGAGCCTTCTCAAGGCTAGAATGTGGGGGAATTGGGGTCCAAACCCTAATCTCACCTCCCCATTACTACCCTCGGCCTCTAATCGCCCTAGGAATGCCTAATCTAGAAACCTAGACTTGATTAGACTCTAATTGAATTGAACCTAATCCCTAATCCAATTGAGCCTCGTAATGGTAGTAGGGGCTGTTAGGGACTAGTTCCCCTATACACAACCTAGCATATCCATGGCCAGTTAGTAGCTTAGGTTAATTCATTAGACTCTAACTTGTTGTTTGGTTTGGATAATCTAAATGGAATCATAATATTCATATGTCATCCCCAACTTAAGTGATAAGTTCATACCCCTAAACAGCCCACACATCTCTTTACTGCTTGAAACCTTAGTTTTGTGCTTGCTTAGCTTAATTAGCTCTTTCCTTACTTAGTTAGCTTCTTGCTTTGTTATTGCCTTGTTGATGCTAGTGTAGCTCTTTAATTGCTCTTTTACTTCTCTCTTGCTTGCCTTAGTGTAATTTGCCTTTTCATACCTAGCTTAGTCCTTTCTTTCCTACTTAGTCTTAATCTAGTCTAGGGTTAATGTAGATTTCATTCTTGCCTTTAATTCCTCGCTTGTTCATAGTAGTTTAACAATCAAAACAACCTTTAAACCCTTAACCCTAGTCTCCACAGTAGGAACCTAGCCAAACTAACCTAGCTCTAGTGCCCCCTCTTTTCCCTGTGGATCGACCCTATACTTGTTGCTAACCTATACTACGAGAGGACCCCATGCACTTGCGGGTGTAGTTGTTTTAGTAGACGTAGGTAGTGAGTTTAGGTTTTATAAATATCAAAAGAAAAAACCCATCACGTGTGTTCCGACCTCGTGGGGCGCATCAAGTCAGGTCAAATCGGCTAGTGTGTTGCACCTCTAGCGGAATCGCACCAAGCTTTCTGGCGCCATTGCCGGGGATAGAGGCGCTCGGCCTAGCTAGTTAGTTTTGCTTTGACTTTTCCTACTACCCTCATTATTGCTATTCTTTATTTATTACTCTTTGCATTCTTTGTGTATATTAGTTTGCTAACTTTCTTTCTTTTGTTTGGTTGTGCCTTATGCATGTGACAAGCTACTCGGAGAAGACAAGATGGAAGGCCAAAATGCACAAACCCATCCATTTCCTCCACCACCATACCTCCAAGGCTATCCTAAGTGTAACATCCCTGACCTGGGTTATGATTTAACCCTAGATGTTTTGCCTAATAAGGTTAAGTAGATTCTTAATCTTATCTTAGGAAAAGTAATTAGGGCTCATGAGAAACGTATGTTTCAATTTTGGTCTTGTTCGAACAATGTTGAAGCAATGTTTGCTTATTTTGGACTAAAGTGCAAATTACCCAAGTTGAGGGGTCAACTTGCAAATGTTGCATTATAAAATGTTCCTCTGATATTGAGACATCATAAGAATGAATATGATGTAGTGGTATGGTTTTCACAAGCTTGGGCACCAAGATTAAGCTTGTAAAGCAATGTTGTGCATTAAAACCTAGTTTTGGTGAAAAGTGCAATTTACCCAAAAACCTAGGGTTCAATATGCAAATTACCACTTCAATATGGTCCCTAATGTTTCTTGGCATCATGTAGAGAAAAGAAAGTGAGAGGGGTGCCTCTTTTGAATTAAGTTGGAGGAGAGAGAATCTTGATATTAAAATAATCAAGATTAATGCCTAATTGAAAACCCTAATTTGATTTAGGGCAAAAATGAATAAAAATAATTGAAGGGCTTTCAACCAAAATGTTTTGGGTTGATTTTGAATAAGGATGGACGTTCATTTGCCAAGATAAGGAATGAAAATATCCTAAGTAGGTGAAATTCCACTCACCTTATTATAAGAAAAAGAAAACCCACTCACATATGGATATTAATATAATAAGCATTAAGGTGCTTAATTTGCTTTTCTTTAAATTAAGGATAATGAAGAAGAATTAAATAAAAAGGAAGGTGCCTCGTCCTTAAGAGATTTGAGGGGGAAGAGGCGGCCATATTTTTGGAATTTAATGCATTTTAATAATGCATTTTCTCTCTCATCAATTTCCTTATAAAAGTGCCTTTTTCAAGCCAAATGAAAGGCTATTTCGGATTTTCTTCTTTCTTTTGCTTGCAAAACCGACCAAGGAGCTAGAGAGGAGAAGGAGGACGACTCCCTACCTGTTGCCAACTTTTGCAATCAAAAGCTTGAGGACGAGCCTAGGGGGAGTTGCTAGAGCTTCATCCACCATTAATGGCGTGAGCTTGGAGCTTTGGAGCTCAATTGGAGGCGGGTTTTATAACGCAAACCCTTAAACATTGCTATTGCATCAATTCTCTATGCTTTGTTGATTGATTTCTTCAATTTGATACACTCTTGTTTCTTTGCTGCAATTTCCATCAAGAACGGTTGATGTTCTTGGTTGTTCGAAGGAAGGGGATGATGACATCATCCTAGATGCTTATCCAAAGAAAATTACCAAGAAAAACCGTTTTGATAGCTACTCCAAATCGTTTTAATTTGATTGGCTATGCGGTTTCAGCAAACCGTTTAAGGGCAAACGGTTTGAAACCGTTTGGGAGAAAACAGTTTCAAGACCATTTGAGATGGTTGACCAAGCGTTGACCGTTTGGGAATTTTGTTCCTAATTATGTAGGCTGATAACCCTCCAAATTTGAGGGATTAACTCCAAAGGAATCGAGAGTTGAAGGCCAATCAATTAGGCAATCAAATTGAATTATGTGCTGATTTTCAACCTGATTAACTTGACCTGGTTGAGCAAACGGTTTCAAGACCGTTTGAGATGGTTGACCAAGCGTTTACCGTATGGGATTCCTGTTCATAATTATGTTTATTAATAACCCTCCAAATTTGAGGGATTAACTCCAAAGGAATCGAGAGTTGAAGGCCAATCAATTAGGCAATCAGATTGAATTATGTGCTGATTTTCAACCTGATTAACTTGACCTGGTTGAGAAAACGGTTTCAAGACCGTTTGAGATGGTTGACCAAGCGTTGACCGTATGGGATTCCTGTTCATAATTATGCTTATTAATAAACCTCCAAATTTTAGGGATTAACTACAAAGGAATCGTGAGTTGAAGCCTAATAAATTAGGGAAACCTAATTGGATTAAGTGCTGATTTTCAATCTGATGTAATTGAACTTTTTGGGCAAACGGTCTCAAGACCGTATAAGATGGTTTACTAAGCGTTTAACGTATGAGATTACTGTTCCTAATGATGTTGGTTAATGACTCACCAAATTTTATGGATTAATTCCAAACGAGTCATGAGTTGAAGGCTAATCAATTGGGCAAACCCTAATTGAAATCAGTGCTGAAATTCCAATGAGTTAATTAGAGATTTTGGGTTGATTAGCCCAAACGGTTTCAAGACCATTTGGGGATCACCCAAACGGTCTCAAGACCGTTTGGGGATCACCCCAAGACCGTTTGGAGGTCTGGGGTCAAGTATAATTGACCAATTGAAGGTCCAAAGGTACTAATCATATTGCAATGTAGTGCTGATTTGTTGATCAACTCTCTAGACCAATCCATGATGAATTTTCACTAGAGTCCAAAGGTTGGATGGGCAAACGGTCTCAAGACCGTTTGGAGCTCATCCAAACGGTCTCAAGACCATTTGGTGGTCACCCAAGACCGTTTGGAGGTCTAGGGTTGAGTATGGTTAGGTGTTTGAAGGTCTAAAGGTACCAAGCTGTTAAACAATGTAATGCTGATTTGGTGATCAATCCAATGAACCAAACCCTAATTGGATTGCTTAGATTTGAGTGATATGATGGGAAAACGGTCTCAAGACCGTTTGGAGGTCATCCAAACGACCTCAAGACCGTTTGGGGTCAGGTCATACCCAATTTGGATGATGGTTCAATGGTTTCAAAGCAACTAGTCTTACATTGATTAGTGTTGTTGAATCGTCGATTCCAAACCCTAATTCAATTGAATCAAACCCTAATTGATGACCAATTGAGGGTTAATTAAGGGTCAAATAAGTTGAAGGTTGACCTATTTAAACTCAATTGAAGTATGGGTATAGGTCCAATTGATGATTGGTTCCATGAATTCAATGATTGAAGGAATCAACATTGAAAACCCTAATTCAATTGGATACCTTATGTCATTGAAGGTCCAATGGATCAAACCTTTTTGAAAACCTAATGTGATTAGGTGGGAGATACCTTTAATGGTACTAGTCATTAATGCATAACAAATGCATGGATCCAATACATGATGTAAACCCTAATTGAGGCCGATTTCATGTATAACCCTATTAAGAGGTTGCCTACATGTGAAATCACTAATTAGGATGAATAGTAAACCCTAATTCATTTGGATACCTTATGTAATGGAGGTCCAATGTGATGATGAATGTACTATTGATCCAATGATGATTAGTAATGACAATCAATGAAAGTACATAGGTTGAAACCCTAATAGTACCTAAGTGATTAAGTGTCAATTAAGGGATGAATCCCTAATTGCTTATATGATCAATGACTTGATACACTATGTTAATCATAGTTGTATGTACACGACTAAAGAGTTGATATGACCTAATCAAGTTAATAAGTTGATAGCATGAATTCATACATGAATATGATACATGAGATGTGTGATGGAAATCCTAATCCTAGTAAAGGATTAAGGGTAATACTGATACATGAGATTTGTGATGGAAATCCTAATCCTGGTAAAGGATTAAGGGTAATACTGATACATGAGATTTGTGATGGAAATCCTAATCCTGGTAAAGGATTAAGGGTAATACTGATACATGAGATGTGTGATGAAATCCTAATCCTGGTAAAGGATTAAGGGTAATACCCTTGAATTATTAATATATTGTTTTTGCATGGTGATGATAGATAATTGATGTGCTGCTATCATATGTGCTAACCATGCAGGTATCATGAGATGATGAGCATAGCCAGGTATGAGCTATGATGTGTAATTAGTTTGAATTTGTTTATTGGGCCTTGTGTGCCATAATATACCTTGTGCCCGGTAAGAGGTAGCAAGAGAGTTGATGGGCCTCAAGTGCCATGATGGATGCTTGTATAACAAGTATCATGCTTAACTTGGTCAGAGGACCTAAAGGTGTTAATTGCTGGAGAATGTGGTAACAATGCTCAGGTGATGAGCTAAGGATTTAACTACCCAGAATCACATGTTAGTGCATTGAAATTGTGAAGGGATGAGAATTCCCAGTGTTGAAATAAGGGATTGAGATCCCAACACCTTGTGAAAAGAGTGTGGCTACGAGCCATGACTCCACAACGATAATGCCAGGCTTTAGTTATATGATCTAAGCCTGAAGAACGTTAATGCAGTGATAATGATTCTGTAGTTTGAATAGATGTTATACATGTTCTTCATATTCCTTAAAGGATAAATGATATGTTGATTCTATTTTAACTGTAATGCTTCTGACATAGAATGATGTTCTAAACTGTTAGACATTTACCTGCTGTCAATTAAATATGATTTCTCTGTTCATATTTATCTTCTTAAGTTACAATAACAATGTTTCTGGCGGAGAGTTATATCTCTCGCTGGGGCAATTTTTATAATTGTCTCACCCCCGTGGGAACCACATTTTTAGGTGGACGCGGACGAAGAGACAGGAATTCTTCAGGAGGTGAAGGACAACAACAGCAGCAGCAGGGACAGCAGTGAAGTCTCAGGTGGAGACATTGGCTGTCATGTCATGTTCAGATGTATATAAAGTCCTATGTGTCGTCTCTGTATTCTCAGGTCCTCGGAGTAGTAGTTAGTGATTTCAAGATTTTGGCTTAATGCCTCGAAGGTTTTATACTACCTGTGTATAGTTAAGACAGAGTAGTTAATGTTTGCATTCCTCAAGAAGCAAAAGTACATGAGATGTATATATATGAACCAGGATGTAAAGCTTTACTTTGGTTCTGAATGAAAGGGGTTTTCCTGTGAATGGATCTCTTTGCAAAAAGTTTTAATTTTTAGTGATTTTCGCTAATCCGCTGCTTGATGAACGCTTCCGCATTAGTTAATTATGTTTTTATGAGTTGTATGCCACAATTTAGTGGTATCAGAGCTCTAGGTTCGCTGAGTCTACAGAGACATAGGACTAAGATTGTAGAGTCTGTTCTAAGTGTCTTCCAGTTTATCTGATAGTATCTTCTGCTCACATAGGAGAAGAAGAACTTGAAGATGTCTGGACAACATGAAGAACATGATGCTGAGGGCAGCACTGCTGCACCAGGAGGAGGTGCAAGAGACCAGGATAGGGAAGGGCCTGCACCTGAACAGTCTCAGATTGACCCAACTGTGATAGAAAATCCAGCCCTTCATGCTTTATTTGAGAAATTCCTGACAGCCATTACACATATGGAAGACAGGATGCCACCACCTGTACCTAGGGTACCAACCCATTATGAGGGTTATGGAGCCGGCAAGACTTTTGAGAGACTTCGCCGGGTTGGAGCCATAGATTATGCTGGTACATCTGATCCAGCAGATGCTGATCTGTGGCTGACAGAGCTAGAAAAGGCTTTTAGGATCCTTGATATTCCTGAAGGTGAAAAAGTAAGACATGCTGTATACTTATTAAAAGGAAGTGCTGGTCATTGGTGGATGATAGAGGAAGATAAGAGACCAGGTGAAGAAATTGGATGGGAGGTATTTTGATGAGAATTCGTCAGTAGATACTTCCCTAAGACGTATCTAGATGAAAAGATATCTCAATTTGAGAGGATTGAACAAGGACAGATGAACATTAGCAAATATGAAGCTAAGTTCATGGAGTTATTGCGGTTTTGTCCGCAAATGGCAGTTAGTGATGAGGAAAGAATTCAGCATTTTGAGAAGGGGTTGAATGCTGAACTGACCACTTCTGTGTCTGCTTTAGAGAACAGGGAGAGGTTTTCCACCTTTGTGGAATCAGTAAGGAGGATAGAGAGGTCTAAAATTGAAAAATGACAGACTAGTAACAAGAAGGTGTATAGTCAGACTCAAAAACAAAAGTCTGAAAGTTTTAAGAAGCCGAGATTTTCTGTATCAACGGCATCATCAAGATTCCATACCCAGACACAATGGATGCCAAGTAGAGATAGGGATCATAGTAATGATCCAAGAAGAGCCCCCGGTATAGCATCAACATCGAGAACTGGATCTCACCGACCCTATTTTGTGACCAGGGTCTGCTATCAATGTAGACAACAGGGACATCTAGCAAGGGATTGTCCATACGGGAATTCAATGATGACTCAACCTCAGGGGCGGAGTCAACAAGAATCACAAAGGAGACAGTTTCCTAGTAACAATAGAGGACATGGACAGACGTCCCAGGCAGGTCAGAGGAAATAAAGTCATTTTGATATTTCATTTTCTGATTCTATGTGCTAAAGATATGAAAGTAGTTGTTTTTTGAATTCTTTTGACTAGTCCTATAAGGACACAAGGGAGATGAGAACTTATATCTTACTCAATGTTCCTTAAAATGTTTTATAATCTCTCTTATCTGTATGTTAAAAGATGAGATTTAGAAATGATACCTGGAGGAAAATCTAGGAAATGGGAAATCTTGTGTGTATAATGATATGAAAAGCAAGGAATATGATAGCATGTAAGTGCATACTACTTGATCTCAATATTTTTAAACCCTGTCCAGGTATACAACTATTGATGAAAAAGTAAGTATGGAAACTCTTAGATTGATATCTTTTTGATTGCCCTGATCAAGCAGTCATTCTAATACAATCTAATGAGTATCATGAAATAATAAATATGGAACTAATGAAGGAAGATGCTTTGTGCAATTCCAATAAAGGAACATGCTTTGTGCAATTCCAATAAAGGAAGATGCTTTGTGCAATTACAATAAAGGAATATGCTTTGTGCAATTCCAATATAGGAAGATGCTTTGTGCAATTCCAATATAGGAAGATGCTTTGTGCAATTCCAATAAAGGAAGATGCTTTGTGCAATTCCAATATGGGAATATGCTTTGTGCAATTCCAATAAAGGAAGATGCTTTGTGCAATTCCAATAAAGGAAGATGCTTTGTGCAATTCCAATATAGGAAGATGCTTTGTGCAATTCCAATATAGGAAGATGCTTTGTGCAATTCCAATAAAGGAATATGCTTTGTGTAATTCCAATAAAGGAAGATGCTTTGTGCAATTCCAATAAAGGAAGATGCTTTGTGCAATTCCAATATAGGAAGATGCTTTGTGCAATTCCAATATAGGAAGATGCTTTGTGCAGTTCCAATAAAGGAAGATGCTTTGTGCAATTCCAATAAAGGAAGATGCTTTGTGCAATTCCAATAAAGGAAGATGCTTTGTGCAATTTCAATAAAGGAAGATGCTTTGTGCAATTCCAACCCTAAACAAAAAGGAAAATGCTATGTAACATTCCCAATTACATAGAGTTTGCTAAGTGAACTTTATAAATAAAGGATTGCTGAGTAAATTATCTCTGTTAGATATATATATGTTTCTCTTTTGGTATATATTCTTGAGTAATGATTGAAGTATGTTCTTTTATGTTTCTTCCTTTCAATAATATGGACATCATATGTTAGGGGTTTATGCTCTGCATAAACATTGATGAGGTTGAGCTAATGAAAGGAGCTTTGTGTGGAATCACAGAGTTCATGATATCTCCATGATATTAAGATGATATGTGGAGACTTGAGGGCATGATTAATGAATAATCTGTTCCTCCTTTTGTCTAGGATTTTGAGGACGAAATCCTTGTTAGGGGTTTATAATTTGTAACATCCCTGACCTGGGTTATGATTTAACCCCAGATGTTTTGCCTAATAAGGTTAAGTAGATTCTTAATCTTATTTTGGGAAAAGTAATTAGGGCTCATGAGAAACTTATGTTTCAATTTTGGTCTTGTTCAAACAATGTTGAAGCAATGTTTGCTTATTTTGGACTAAAGTGCAAATTACCCAAGTTGAGGGGTCAACTTGCAAATGTTGCATTATAAAATGTTCCTCTGATATTGAGACATCATAAGAATGAATATGATGTAGTGGTATGGTTTTCACAAGCTTGGGCACCAAGATTAAGCTTGTAAAGCAATGTTGTGCATTAAAACCTAGTTTTGGTGAAAAGTGCAATTTACCCAAAAACCTAGGGTTCAATATGCAAATTACCACTTCAATAAGGTCCCTAATGTTTCTTGGCATCATGTAGAGCAAAGAAAGTGAGAGGGGTGCCTCTTTTGAATTAAGTTGGAGGAGAGAGAATCTTGATATTAAAATAATCAAGATTAATGCCTAATTGAAAACCCTAATTTGATTTAGGGCAAAAATGAATAAAAATAATTGAAGGGCTTTCAAACAAAATGTTTTGGGTTGATTTTGAATAAGGATGGACGTT
The DNA here is from genome assembly GCA_963693085.1 of Alisma plantago-aquatica. Taxonomy (NCBI): domain Eukaryota; kingdom Viridiplantae; phylum Streptophyta; class Magnoliopsida; order Alismatales; family Alismataceae; genus Alisma; species Alisma plantago-aquatica. Next base: position 764,123,712 of record OY856413.1, on the reverse strand, counting down.
CCTTTGCCAAGATAAGGAATGAAAATATCCTAAGTAGGTGAAATTCCACTCACCTTATTATAAGAAAAAGAAAACCCACTCACATATGGATATTAATATAATAAGCATTAAGGTGCTTAATTTGCTTTTCTTTAAATTAAGGATAATGAAGGAGAATTAAAGGCAAAGGAAGGTGCCTCGTCCTTAAGGGATTTGAGGGGGAAGAGGCGGCCATATTTTTAGAATTTAATGCATTTTAATAATGCATTTTCTCTCTCATCAATTTCCTTATAAAAGTGCCTTTTTCAAGCCAAATGAAAGGCTATTTCGGATTTTCTTCTTTCCTTTGCTTGCAAAACTGACCAAGGAGCTAGAGAGGAGAAGGAGGACGACTCCCTACCTGTTGCCAACTTTTGCAATCAAAAGCTTGAGGACGAGCCTAGGGGGAGTTGCTAGAGCTTCATCCACCATTAATGGCGTGAGCTTGGAGCTTTGGAGCTCAATTGGAGGCGGGTTTTATAACTCAAACCCTTAAACATTACTATTGCATCAATTCTCTATGCTTTGTTGATTGATTTCTTCAATTTGATACACTCTTGTTTCTTTGCTGCAATTTCCATCAAGAACGGTTGCTGTTCTTGGTTGTTCGAAGGAAGGGGATGATGACATCATCCTAGATGCTTATCCAAAGAAAATTACCAAGCAAAACCGTTTTGATAGCTACTCCAAATCATTTTAATTTGATTGGCTATGCGGTTTCAGCAAACCGTTTAAGGGAAAACGGTTTGAAACCGTTTGGGAGAAAACGGTTTCAAGACCATTTGAGATGGTTGACCAAGCGTTTACCGTTTGGGAATTTTGTTCCTAATTATGTAGGCTGATAACCCTCCAAATTTGAGGGATTAAATCCAAAGGAATCGAGAGTTGAAGGCCAATCAATTAGGCAATCAGATTGAATTATGTGCTGATTTTCAACCTGATTAACTTGACCTGGTTGAGCAAACGGTTTCAAGACCGTTTGAGATGGTTGACCAAGCGTTTACCGTATGAGATTCCTGTTCATAATTATGTTTATTAATAACCCTCAAAATTTGAGGGATTAAATTCAAAGGAATCGAGAGTTGAAGGCCAATCAATTAGGCAATCAGATTGAATTATGTGCTGATTTTCAACCTGATTAACTTGACCTGGTTGAGCAAACGGTTTCAAGACCGTTTGAGATGGTTGACCAAGCGTTGACCGTATGGGATTCCTGTTCATAATTATTTTTATTAATAAACCTCCAAATTTGAGGGATTAACTCCAAAGGAATCGTGAGTTGAAGCCTAATCAATTAGGGAAACCTAATTGGATTAAGTGCTGATTTTCAATCTGATTTAATTGAACTTTTTGGGCAAACGGTCTCAAGACCGTGTAAGATGGTTGACTAAGCGTTGACCGTATGATATTACTGTTCCTAATGATGTTGGTTAATGACTCACCAAATTTTATGGATTAATTCCAAACGAGTCATGAGTTGAAGGCTAATCAATTGGGCAAACCCTAATTGAAATCAGTGCTGAAATTCCAATGAGTTAATTAGAGATTTTGGGTTGATTAGCCCAAACGGTTTCAAGACCGTTTGGGGATCACCCCAAGACCGTTTGGAGGTCTGGGGTCAAGTATAATTGACCAATTGAAGGTCCAAAGGTACTAATCATATTGCAATGTAGTGCTGATTTGTTGATCAACTCGATAGACCAATCCATGATGAATTTTCACTAGAGTCCAAAGGTTGGATGGGCAAACGGTCTCAAGACCGTTTGGAGCTCATCCAAACGGTCTCAAGACCGTTTGGTGGTCACCCAAGACCGTTTGGAGGTCAAGGGTTGAGTATGGTTAGGTGTTTGAAGGTCTAAAGGTACCAAGCTGTTAAACAATGTAATGCTGATTTGGTGATCAATCCAATGAACCAAACCCTAATTGGATTGCTTAGATTTGAGTGATATGATGGGCAAACGGTCTCAAGACCGTTTGGAGGTCATCCAAACGACCTCAATACCGTTTGGGGTCAGGTCATACCCAATTTGGATGATGGTTCAATGGTTTCAAAGCAACTAGTCTTACATTGATTAGTGTTGTTGAATCATCGATTCCAAACCCTAATTCAATTGAATCAAACCCTAATTGATGACCAATTGAGGGTTAATTAAGGGTCAAATAAGTTGAAGGTTGACCTATTTAAACTCAATTGAAGTATGGGTATAGGTCCAATTGATGATTGGTTCCATGAATTCAATGATTGAAGGAATCAACATTGAAAACCCTAATTCAATTGGATACCTTATGTCATTGAAGGTCCAATGGATCAAACCTTTTTGAAAACCTAATGTGATTAGGTGGGAGATACCTTTAATGGTACTAGTCATTAATGCATAACAAATGCATGGATCCAATACATGATGTAAACCCTAATTGAGGCCGATTTCATGTATAACCCTATTAAGAGGTTGCCTACATGTGAAATCACTAATTAGGATGAATAGTAAACCCTAATTCATTTGGATACCTTATGTAATGGAGGTCCAATGTGATGATGAATGTACTATTGATCGAATGATGATTAGTAATGACAATCAATGAAAGTACAGAGGTTGAAACCCTAATAGTACCTAAGTGATTAAGTGTCAATTAAGGGATGAATCCCTAATTGCTTATAGGATCAATGACTTGATACACTATGTTAATCATAGTTGTATGTACACGACTAAAGAGTTGATATGACCTAATCAAGTTAATAAGTTGATAGCATGAATTCATACATGAATATGATACATGAGATGTGTGATGGAAATCCTAATCCTAGTAAAGGATTAAGGGTAATACTGATACATGAGATTTGTGATGGAGATCCTAATCCTGGTAAAGGATTAAGGGTAATACTGATACATGAGATTTGTGATGGAAATCCTAATCCTGGTAAAGAATTAAGGGTAATACTGATACATGAGATGTGTGATGGAAATCCTAATCCTGGTAAAGGATTAAGGGTAATACCCTTGAATTATTAATATATTGTTTTTGCATGGTGATGATAGATAATTGATGTGCTGCTATCATATGTGCTAACCATGCAGGTATCATGAGATGATGAGCATAGCCAGGTATGAGCTATGATGTGTTATTAGTTTGAATTTGTTTATTGGGCCTTGTGTGCCATAATATACCTTGTGCCTGGTAAGAGGTAGAAAGAGAGTTGATGGGCCTCAAGTGCCATGATGGATGCTTGTATAACAAGTATCATGCTTAACTTGGTCAGAGGACCTAAAGGTGTTAATTGCTGGAGAATGTGGTAACAATGCTCAGGTGATGAGCTAAGGGTTTAACTACCCAGAATCACATGTTAGTGCATTGAAATTGTGAAGGGATGAGAATTCCCAGTGTTGAAATAAGGGATTGAGATCCCAACACCTTGTGAAAAGAGTGTGGCTACGAGCCATGACTCCACAACGATAATGCCAGGCTTTAGTTATATGATCTAAGCCCGAAGAACGTTAATGCAGTGATAATGATTCTGTAGTTTGAATAGATGTTATACATGTTCTTTATATTCCTTATAGGATAAATGATACGTTGATTCTATTTTAACTGTAATGCTTCTGACATAGAATGATGTTCTAAACTGTTAGACATTTACCTGCTGTCAATTAAATATGATTTCTCTGTTCATATTTATCTTCTTAAGTTACAATAACAATGTTTCTGGCGGAGAGTTATATCTCTCGCTGGGGCAATTTTTATAATTGTCTCACCCCCGTGGGAACCACATTTTTAGGTGGACGCGGACGAAGAGACAGGAATCCTTCAGAAGGTGAAGGACAACAATAGCAGCAGCAGGGACAACAGTGAAGTCTAAGGTGGAGACATTGGCTGTCATGTCATGTTCAGATGTATATAAAGTCCTATGTGTCGTCTCTGTATTCTCAGGTCCTCGGAGTAGTAGTTAGTGATTTCAAGATTTTGGCTTAATGCCTCAAAGGTTTTATACTACCTGTGTATAGTTAAGACAGAGTAGTTAATGTTTGTATTCCTCAAGAAGCAAAAGTACATGAGATGTATATATATGAACTAGGATGTAAAGCTTTACTTTGGTTCTGAATGAAAGGGGTTTTCCTGTGAATGGATCTCTTTGCAAAAAGTTTTAATTTTTAGTGATTTTCGCTAATCCGCTGCTTGATGAACGCTTCCGCATTAGTTAATTATGTTTTTATGAGTTGTATGCCACACTAAGCCTTACACACCTCCACAACCTCCATTGCCGCAACCTTCCCACCACTTCACTTTCCAACCTCAATTCCCTCCTCCACTACCCTACCACCAAGGCTATCCTAAGCCTTACACACTACCACCACCTCCATATCCACAACCCTCCTACCAGTTCACCTTCCAACCTCAATTCATTCTACCACCTCCATCACCACAACCCTCCCACTAATTCACCTTCCAACCTCAATGCCCTCCTCCACCTAAAGTCCAACAACCATCAACACCGATGCCACCACCACAATTATCGCATGCTCCCCCTACTTCCCATGAACAAATGGATATGATTGAGACCCCTCTCTTTGGTGCCTATGAAGACCCATTCCTCAAGAGAGAGAAAACCTATGGCATGCGATTTCTGAGGGTCTTAAGGCTGATTAAGATCTATGATGATGATCCCCAAGGAGAGAGAATTTCTAAAAAAGACTTACGAAGCTCGCATGACCCTTGGGAAGAAGATCAATCAAGGAAAACATTTGAGAGGATTGCTTATGATGGGGGTGAAAACATTTTGTTTTTGGACCATGGTTGATGGTGAAAGAACAACAAGACCAGCTGAAGGCATGAAACTTAGCGCTTGTGGGAGGCAACCCACCTAGGTTTGAGATTTTTTCACCCAAACTTCAATTTTTGATACTTTTGCTTTGCTTTTACACTTTCCAAGAAAACACACACACACTTTATGCTTGATGGTTTTTGTTGTTTATGTCATTTTAGGACAGGTACATTGGAACGAGAGTGATGCATGGATGATATTGACAAGGAGGAGAACAAAAATGAAGAGAAAATTGCAAATCAGTAGAGAAGCTACGAAAAGGATATCAGCACGGCCGTGCCGCACAACACGACCGTGTTGCATGCATTCCAAAATGGGCGCGGTGCACACCATGGCCGTGGAGGCTATCTTGATCAATGGACACATTGGGATCTCTCTCCCCTCTTGACATTTATCTACCATGACTCCATGCCCTCTACCCTACCATTCTGAGCTTCTATTTCATGTTGAGGATAACATGGTTTAAAAGTTTGGGGTGGTAGGGAAGTAAGCCCATGTTTACCCCACTTTCTTCTATGTTCCTTATTCTAAGTTTTTGCTCAAGATGACTGAACAGTATAACTATCTCTAATATTTGTGCATCCATACTTTGTGTGCTTGTTTTGCATACTTGCATGCCATGTAGTTTGCTTCTTTGCTATTTTTGCGTAATTTTCAAAAATTTTGCTCTTTTTGCCATGCATTGCACATCATGTAGATTTTTGGTAATTTTTGCATGTTTTAGCTAGGATTTGCTTGTTTGCTATTTTAAGTTCAATAATATAGGTTTATATGTGATTGGAGGCAACTTGGCACCATTTTGGCCAATTTTGCCCAAATTTGAGATTTCTTGTCTAAAAAGTGTGTTTTGACCCAATCTCTACTGTTTTGAGTAAAAATGACGACCTTTGACAAATGCAAGTGAAATGTCATGAATTATTGCTTAGTGGTATCAATGTTTGACTTTTTACATGTGCATCACCTCTCTTAGGATTGTGATTGATTTGACTGAATTGTGAAGTTGAACAAGCTTTGAACGCTTAGTGCTTGTGGAATCACTTGTTTGATATATCAATTTCATCTTGTTCATTCATGTGGTGTGATATCTAGGATGAAGTATTGGATTAATTTTCATGCATGATGTCTTATGTGGAGAATCATACCTATGAACCCTCTTTGACCCGACTTTTCACTCACCATCTTCTTACCCCTTCGCCTCATGAAAGGATGCCAAAGTGCACATATTAGCCGTGGCCACCTCCAAAAGTTTGGGGTGGCCACATCTACATCTCACCGCTTCACTCCCATCACCATATGTCCTACCTACCCCAAGTTCAAAGAAAAAAAATGCAAAAATGAAATAAAAGGATGCTCCTATTTAAGAGCATTCAAATAAACAAAAGATGAGTGTGTAAAAACACTCCAAAAAGCTTACGGCAACCCTTTCTTCCACTTTCATACCCATTGAGCTAAGAAGCATCAAACTTAGCTCACTTTGCCTTTTTCTGTAGCCACATGGGTCATTTGGTATGATTTGAAATATAAGACTGAATGCATGAATGTGAAACAACACTCCTAGTCATCCTTGATTAACACCATCATGAAACGGTTTGCCCGGAACTTTATGGAAGAAGTATGGATAACTTGTGTATTCTATACGCTATATTTGAAGTTCATATGCTTTGTGCTCTTTTCATGGTTGGATTGTGAAAGTAGGAGAGGAGATAGGTGAAATGCATGCACTTTGTCATCTTTGATCCCATTCAGCAACAATCATCTTTTATATTGCATTTGCCATTTCTCGATTGTGGAAAATTTGTAGAGAGATTGAGTTAGAGCATACTTGAGGACAATTATGTTTCAAGTATGGGGTGGTGATTCAACCCTATTTTAGGGCTTAATATTGTGTCTTTTTGCTCTTCAATCACATCTATACCTATTATATTACCTGTTATTTCCCTTAATATGCATATTTGTGCTTATGGACATTTTTTGCACGTTTTTCAGGTACTTGGACCACACTTGGATGGACGAGAGAGATGGAGGGGCCTAAAGAAGCTCCCAGAGCTCCCCCAACCTACCCCTGGTGGCCAAGAGTCAAGCTTAAGCAAAGAAGTCCATCGATAATGAAGTTTGAAGCTCAAAGTGCAAACAAAGCCCCCAACACGGCCGTGGTAACATAGAACGGTCGTGCTGCAAATGAAGAAATCACAAGAAAAATCTCAATTTTGAAGCAGCTGCAGAGCATACTCTACCACGGCCGTACCACACAGCACGGATGTGCTGTGACCACCCACCACGGCCGTGCCACGCAGCACGGCCATGCTACCATCACCCACCACGGCCGTGCCACGTAGCACGACCGTGCTACCATCTCCGACCACGGCCCTGCCACGCAACACGGCCGTGCTACCATATCCCACCACGGCCGTGCTACCCTCAACCCACCACGGCCGTGGTGACCACTACGGCCGTGGCCTTTTCAGCCCAAATTTGACCACCAACCTGACATTTAGCCATTTTAATTCCCACGACCGTGCCCATAGACCACGGCCGTGGCCTACCCTACCCACCATGACCATGGTGACCCACCACGGTCGTGCTACTCACAAAACTCACCTAGTTTTCACTGTTTTGCCCATTTTGCCCCTACTTGACCTAGTACTTCCTCCCCACACCTATATATACCTAGGTGGAGACTGGGGCACGCGGTTAGCTACCTTATACCCCCTCCTAGCTCCCCAAATCTCCATCCACTCCATATTCACCTCAAATCCACTCCATTTCACCATTTCCACCACCAAATCACTAGTTTAGACTAGTTCCTACCCAAAATCCCCTTCATTTCACACCCTTGCACCTTGTAGGAGGGAGGAGGATGCCCTGCAACTGTTGGAGAGGAGGACTTCTTCATCTACACCGAGCTCCATGGCTTCTTCTACCTCCTTCTCCTTTCTTTTTGTATTTTCCATTTCTATGAGTAGCTAGGCCCCTGTGGGTGGGCTGTTTGGGGGATATTATGTTACTTTGATACCATGTTGGGGGAAATGACATGTAAATGTTGTAATTCCATTTGTTAATTATTACATTCTATTTGCATCTCATTCTCCATGAATTGCTTGTTGGTTTGTGTGTGAAATCACCTAGGAATTTAGGTAAATTGCTTATATGTGTGAATTTTGGGATTTGCCCCTAGGTCCTATTCCTGAATCCCTAGGTTGCCTCCCATCTTCCTACATTCTAATCAATCTCCCTAAACCTAAGTGAGAGATCTAAGTAGATAGATTAGATAATTCTAGTGCAATTAGCATGGAGCCTTCTCAAGGCTAGAATGTGGGGGAATTGGGGTCCAAACCCTAATCTCACTTCCCCATTACTACCCTCAGCCCCTAATCGCCCTAGGAATGCCTAATCTAGAAACATAGACTTGGATAGACTCTAATTGAATTGAACCTAATCCCTAACCCAATTGAGCCTTGTAAGGGTAGTAGGGGCTATTAGGGACTAGTTCCCCTATACACAACCTAGCATATCCATGGCCAGTTAGTAGCTTAGGTTAATTCATTAGACTCTAACTTGTTGTTTGGTTTGGATAATCTAAATGGAATCATAATGTTCATCTGTCATCCCCAACTTAAGTGATAAGTCCATACCCCTAAACAGCCCACACATCTCTTTACTGCTTGAAACCTTAGTTTTGTGCCTGCTTAGCTTAATTAGCTCTTTCCTTACTTAGTTAGCTTCTTGCTTTGTTATTGCCTTGTTCATGCTAGTATAGCTCTTTAATTGCTCTTTTACTTCTCTCTTGCTTGCCTTAGTGTAATTTGCCTTTTCATACCTAGCTTAGTCCTTTCTTTCCTGCTTAGTCTTAATCTAGTCTATGGTTAATGTAGGTTTCATTCTTGCCTTTAATTCCTCGCTTGTTCATAGTATTTTAACAATCAAAACAACCTTTAAACCCTTAACCCTAGTCTCCGCAGTAGGAACCTAGCCAAACCAACCTAGCTCTAGCACCCCCTCTTTTCCCTGTGGATCGACCCTATACTTGCTTCTAACCTATACTACGACACGACCCCGTGCGCTTGCGGGTGTAGTTGTTTTAATAGACGTAGGTAGTGAGTTTAGGTTTTATAAATATCAAAAGCAAAAACCCATCATGTGTGTTCCGACCTCGTGGGGCGCATCAAGTCGGGTCAAATTGGCTAGTGTGTTGCACCTCTAGCGGAATCACACCATGGGGTCACTTGACTAGGGGTATATGAACATAATTAAGACCAAACCCTAGTCAAGATTTCTAAGAGTGATTCTTTAACATCACTTTGTGGCAAGGGTGATGTAGGGTGTAATAGAAGGGTTTTCACCTCCAATACCCCCTATTCAACCACTAGGAATGCCCATTATCATGTGAGAGGAGAGAAGCACATTTGGCTAAATACGAGTAGTATAAAAGAGGGTTCAGAGGGTAGAAGATAAAACTAAACAAGGTTCTACAAGTCAATTTGAGTGTTTTAGAAACTAAAACTAGCCAAGATTCCATGAGTCAGTTTGGGTGTTTTCCCCTCCAAGCCTCCTAATCACTATTTTGTTTATCCCTGGATGGTATCATAGATCAAACACCAAAGAAGGAGATAGGGAGAGAGAACAAGCAAAAAGATAACACTAATCAACAAATAACATGTTATACATAAATATTCATCAACAACATGGTATTCCAATCCCTTATTTTGTTCCCAAATATCCCACAAGAGGGTCTTACCTACACATGATCATAGATAAAGACCAAAAATAGATAAGAATATAAAAGAAGAAGCCATGCATGTCAGTATAGAGTCTTCCTTCTTCACCCCCACTATAGGGTGCACGAACTCCTCCCTCCAAGGTGGACTTGTATGAAAGGGAACTCAGTCATGGAGGGTCATTAGGGAAAGGTAGGATTTTTAAGTGGAAATGGAGGTGGAAGGTGAAGCAAGTAGATGGGGGAGTAGGAGTGGCGTCTAGGGCATTCAATGAAGTGTTCACCACTGCACCTTAGCTTCCCTAAAGGCTTATATATTGCCTAGTATGGCTAGGGATAATTGGGGGTATAATAGGAAAGTCAATGTAAAACAACATCACGGTTTCATGGCATAAAGGTCATCGTGCCCCACTACGACCATGGTGAATAGGGTGGGATGGTCATGGTGATTGAGAACAAACACGGTGGATGGGTATGTTAGCTAAGTGTGAAACATCTAGTAGGTGGTATAGTCATTCTAAAGTAGAACGGCCATGGTGAGGTCTAGGTTGAACTAGTGGAATGATCGTTATGGCTTATGGGCAACACAACTATTCAAAAGGACAATGGTTGTGGTGGAAGTGGGTGAAATGACATGAACTGGGAGTATGGAGGCTTGTCTAAATTGGATGTGGTAGAGTAGAATGGCCAATACTCTCCATGATCATTCTCCATATGAGGTTGATTGTTCTGAAGCACCTCTTCTGTTACAACCTCAATTTTGATATGTTTTCATAATTGAAATGTAATGATTTTATGAATGTGGACTTAATTGAAAAGGTTGTATGCTTTGCTTCAAAGAAGATACTTCTTTGCAAATCTCCCTTTTGATAGGAATTGCGTGGTTCCTATTATTATATTAATCCAATAATGGATATAAAAGAGAAGAAAAGTCCAAATATTAGAAAAATATACAAGATAATGAATATTAATCAAAGTATTGATGAAAATACATAGAAATCTCTAGAAAGTGGCATTAATGGCCACAATTGGATAAATATCGTTTATATGTGATTTCTAATGGAAGAAATAGGAAAAAGGAAATAAAAGATAAAGAGAAATCCTTGATAAAAGAAATATTCTAATAAAGAAATAAGTAAGATAATGAGAAATAATGGATGTGGATGCATCTAGAAGGATAATAAGCATCCTTAAAAAGGAATTTCAAAATATTAGAATTTCTTGGGATCCAAGGAGTCCCAATATAGAAGAAGAAAGAGAAAATACAAATAATACAAAAATATGAGGATAATGTGCTACATAGTTAATGACTTTTTGGTATTATCAAAAAGAGATACTTTTTACTATAAGAAAGTAAAATTTCGTGGCCAATGGATTAAAAGCCAACACAGAGGAGATAAAGGAGATAATTTTTGAATTCCCAATATCTAAGGTATATGGTTTTATAAGAAGATATTTAAGAGAGAGAAGATTGCTTCTTAATGAAGGAACTTGGTTTCCTTTTGGGAAAGGGACTTGGATCTCGTGGATGGGCATCCTAGGGCTTTTCTACCCTCCCTTATATAAAGGTAGAACTCTTGGCTCGAGCCCAAGAGAGTTCCATGCATCTCTCTCTCTTCTCCTTCTTCTACTCGTTCAAACCCTAGCTAAGAGAGTAGATCAATTTCGAGGGCACTGAGGAGTTGTGTTGAAGTCTCGTCAGAGGCACAAAGCTCCCACGACGATCTGGGATGATTGGCTATCACCTCCATGCCCACGGCCATCGAGTAGCGCATGCAGAAGGTCGTCGCCATGGATGCAAGTCGCATGCTTGTCCAGCCCAAGCTAGCCATCTAGGCTGCGAGCTGGGTGGCACCCCAGGTGCGGCGGAGGGCGGTAGAGCTAGGGCAGCCGTTGGTGGCGGTCCTCAGGCCCTAGGAAGAGGGGGCGTACCTGTGAATAGGCTGCAATCGGCGGCAACAACGGGCGTCAGAGGTGGAAGACGACCTAATGGTCATTGAACAGTTCTGCCCCTCTGCGTACTAAAGAACGGGCCGCTTAAGTGAGGGCAAAAATGTCTTTTGGTTATGTTCTGGGCCAGCTACGTGTTGCATGGGAAAAGATGACATGGCAGCCTGCCATTGGTCCAAGTGAGTATTTCTTACAAAAATCATATCTAAATATTGGTAGATCGGATTGATACATGTAATATATGAAATTTGCTCAGAAAAATGTAAGGAATCCATTTAAAATATATTTAGGTCCTAATTCTGCTTACAATTCAAAAAGTATGTAAAGATGCTAGCTTAAATGGTTCTATTCATGTGAAACCCTAATCAATAATGATTAATGAATTAGGAAGGGTTATTTGAATGTTTAAAGTTGATATTAACATGTTGATTACAAAAGGACACATTAGATCCAAAAGGATAATGATTATGCATAGTTTAATTAATTTAAGGTTCCATCTACACGAATATGCTTTAATGGACCTTGAAACCCTAATTGAGCATATTGGTTGAGTTCATGTTACTTAATTATTGAAATTGAGTATTTGCAACCTGTTGGATAGATAATAATGAACTTGAATCTAATCTAGTTATTTCTTGCATGATTTAGGGTTTTACACCAAATAAGAATGATTAAGCACTTAGAAACCCTAATTTAGGGTAAAAGAGAAAAAGATCACTTTTAATTTGATATATGTGATAATATGTTGTTGGAAGATGATCCTAATGCTGTTGAAAGAAATAGGTTAGAATCATTAGGGTTTAAGAGCAATTTTTCCTAACTAGGGTTTGTAGTGATTAAAGTACAAGAAAAACCCTAACTGCAATGGAAACCCTAAAAGTGGACTAGAAACCCTAGGAAGCAAGCTAGGTTTAATAGATCTTTATGACATGATTTATGATAGGAAATTATATGTGTATTTCAGGATCTCTTTGTGTGCTTGCTTGCCTATTGGATTTCTTACATTTATTGGATTATTTTTGTCCCAAATCAGCCTGACATGTATGTGGTTATTTGTGGTTAACTGCTTTAGTTTCATGGAGATTTCTCGGGTGTTTAATCAAATTGAATGCAGCCTATCTGTTTGGATGTTCATATGCAAATCATAAAGTCAATATGATTATCACAATTAAGATATAAGTGTGTATTCTCGCACCTACATGCCACCCTGATGTAAAATGCAATGAGGTCAAGCCCAAGAGGGAAGACCCATGGGCACCATGAGAGGTGACCCCATGCACTAAGCTCAGGATAAAGAAGGTGGCCTTATGATATTGCATGACTAATGGGCACCATGAGAGGTGTAACCAGGCACCAAGCTCAGGATGGAGAAGGTGGCCTTAAGTCATTAGCAAAAGAGAAACCCTAAGGAGGGTATTCTAGGGTTAGGACAAAAGCGGTGGAGAATGTCACACTAAAAATGTAAATTGGCTTGTTAATTAACTTGATTGTGATATTTAGATTGTTAGCCATATATATGAAATTTTGGTTGTCCCCACATACCTACATATTCATTTATTCTTACCGACATTTTGTTTGTCGGTGTTTTAGGTACAAGTTTGAAAACGACAAATAGTAAAGTGGCATATTGTGAAAATAAGAATTAAAGTACCAGGAGGATTAGTTAGAGTAGATTCCAGTCATGGATAGAAGTTAGATTTCCAAGTTTTTAAAAGTTATGCAAAGTTTTAGATTTCAGTATAGTTTGGTAGAATTTTATAATTATTATTGATTATTTGTCGAACCTTTGATCCTATTTATTGGGATAACGACTCTGACCTCTTGGTCTCCCTTAATTGGGGGTTACCGGGAGGCAGGGTCGTTACATCTTCACTTTGACTCCTCTATGTAACTTGGATTCTAGAACAACAATCATGTAGTAGTGTAACATACCCGAATCAAGCCACATAGCCTAATACTACCTTTTTCATATGCATTCTCAATTAGGTTAGTATGAATCCTTATTCTCTTAAATTTGTGTATTTAGGGCCAAGAACATGTTATGTTTTAAACAAATAACCATTTAAATTGAATTAATTATGCAATAAAAAATAAGACGTCAAGTTAATATTCATATTACTAATTTAAACCCTAATTTTGGTAATCTAGAGTCATCCCAAGACTCGTTGATGAAATGAAATCAATGAATATAATATAAGTGATTAAGGCATTGAACTCATAAGTGAGTAATTGTGCTACAAGTAAAGAAATGCAATGCTAAACATTTTCAAAAGAACAAATTTATGTTACAATTGAACTTGTCACACCCTAAACAATCTACCTATCAAATTTCAGGTCAAACCGACTTGATTTGACCATCCATTTAATTGATTAAATATCTTGTCTTTAATATGCATGCTAGTCATCAATAATTACATGTGATGCCATTACTTATTCCTTTTATTTAGTTTCTCCCTATAACGCCACTCCATTGTGTGTGGTTTCTCTTCTTCTGAAAAATGACGATGCTGATTGATTCCTCCTCCCTTCGATTTTGTTGGTCGCAAACAAGTATGTTGTTCTTGAGTCTCGTCACCCCCGACGATTGTTTCCTCCCTCTCCCCTTCACTTACTCACACCAAACTTGGCGACACCCATCTAATCCTCCCTCGCCTCACACCTAATTTATTGTCAAAGCAGAACAACTGTAATTATAAGAGTTGAGCCGTCATGTCTTCACCTCCTCTTCCCCTACAACCCAGAAACCCTAGCCACACATTGTACTTCTCCATAATGTCTACAACCACAACATTTGAGAGGGTGAGATAGAGGATGAAGGAGTAGTTTCCCCCTAAAGCTACAAACCTGCTTATAACGCCACTCCATTGTGTGTGATTTCTCTTCTTATGAAAAATGACGATGATGACTGATTCCTCCTCCCTTCGATTTTGTTGGTCGCAAACAAGTATGTTGTTCTTTAGTCTCGTCATCCCCCATGATTGTTTCCTCCCTCTCCCCTTTACTTCCTCACACCAAACTTAGTGACACCCATCTAATCCTCCCTCGCCTCACACCTAATCCATTGTCAAAGCAGAACAACTGCAATTATAAGAGCTGAGCCGTCATGTCTTCACCTCCTCTTCCCCTACAACCCAGAAACCCTAGACACCCATTGTACTTCTCCATAATGTCTACAAACACAAAAATTGAGAGGGTGAGACAAAGGATGAAGGAGCAGTTGTCGCCTGAAGCTACAGACCTACAAAGTAGGTTGTGGGTAGAATTTGCATATGCACCTATGGCATGTTGCTCTTAGACTCCACTTGACAGTCACAGGCTCGGATTTGCCACTACAAATCTGTACAACCACCGCCATCTCCAGGCCCTTAAATTGATGATGGTGATTCCCATAGCAAACCAGAGAGTAGATGACCACCACAAACAATTATGTTCATCGACCACCTCTACAACAAATAGACCTACTATAGGGAAATATGGTACAGAGCAGGCATCAAAATTTAAAATTATATTACCATATTCCCCATAAATAGTAGATTGCATCAATAACTATAATGTAGGAAGGATGGTTTATGGGATATACTTGGTCCTGGATCAAGTCCAGTGACAATTCTTGTCATTGTAAATGCAAAACTCTAAATCCTAGTTGCACTAGGACTCGTCCGACTACTGCAGCTCTTGGTCTGCACCACAAACTGCAGTCACAAGCATCATCTTCTTCAGTAGATCCTCTTGTCATGGACTACTGGTTGACATTGTCCTCCAAGCGGCAAACAATAGCTTCCCATCTCTATGTTATTCCACACAGACTGCCTATAACCACAAGGAGTTGTCCCTCTCCGTCAGTGTACTAGTCATTAACTTACTCTCCCACAATGACAACTCTCAGTGGTTCTCTCCCATGGATGTTCCCTCCCTTATCGGGTAGGACTTGTCTGGACTCTCGTGGTTACCACAGCCAGAGAGGACAACAGTTGTCAGAGGAACTGATTCTTAGTTATTTGTATTGTAGTTTTTCTTTGGAAAGCCTCCAGTACCCCTCTATATATAGGAGGGGTTAGGGTCAGGGTTCCCAGTCCCAAACCAATGCGGGACTAAAGTGAGAGTGGAAAGGACAAGTAGATCTTGAATGTTTGCAACGTTTTTGGAAGTTCCACAACCTGCGCACAATGAAACAGTCATCTCGCTAAGTGAGACGATCGTTTCGCTAAGCAAAACGGTCATCTGGGATGCGAGACGGTCATTTTGCACTTTCTCAATTAGATATAAATTGGCAAATCATTTCCTAATTAATCTCATACATTAATTTACTTACACCCCAAGTGTGTGCAATTGAAACGATTTTGGGAAAACTCTAGAACTTTCATTCATCCCAAACGGGCCATCTTACATAAGCGAGACACCCATCTCACCCACCCAGACGGCCATCTGGTGAGTTTGATTCGAGACGATCGGTTCAACAGCTTGAACTGGTCAGTTCATAGGGCAGAACTAAGCCAATTCAATTTCTGATTTGTCTGACAACCTAAATTGTTGTCTCAACACTTGAGATGCTTGTTTGGCTGCCCAAACGACCGTCTCACCCAATGAGATGGTCGTTTGGCAGTTCAGTCAACCATTCTGTCAATCTATTGTACATATTGAGTACCTAAACACTTTAGTTCTTAATTAAATTATCATTCAAGATCAAACTCCTTGAGCTTGGTTCACCCAAAAAAAAATATCAAACTCCTCTTCTAGATGAGTTCATATGTGTGTGACCCTATAGGTCCCATATAACATTGGTAGTGAATTTCCTTAACAACTTATGACATCACAACTAAAGAGTGGTGCCTATTCGCACATCATTGCTACTCGAGTAAATGGAAAGTTTGGGGAACAACTTCAACCTACAATCTGTGTATGGTGTTGTAGTATTTGTATAGTTCCTTTGTCTATGATGTCCAAATTGAACTAGAGGCATGGAGCAGTCACCCTCACTATTATTCAATCTTGTTTCTTGAACCAAGAGCAGACAGTCTGAGATATATGTAATCTCAATATCACATATTGACTCACATGTGCATGGCCATACTTTTCTCAGTCTCGCTTATTAAGAGGCCTAGGACATCACACTCCAGTAGGAGGGACAAATCCCATGTCTTTCACTCGCAGTCAATCCCCATGTATCAAAGCCACCAAATCATCACTGTTATGACAACCCATGTTTTAGGTTTGCATTTGATGATGTCAAAGTGTACCCAATGACATGTGTTGAGTATAGTGATTTCAGGTCTAAGAACCACAACCACCACCATCACTATGAGAGTTGACTATGACTTCCATGATGATGGCTCTAATGTGTCAGTCTCATGGTGGGTTTGTCTGATACACTGTTCTCTAAGATGCATATGTGTGATTGGTTTGATATCACCATATCATGACCAATGAGATTCAGTCATCAACTGACTCACACTTTGATCTTATGTGTCATTGTTGTCTATCAACCTTCCACAATAACAACCGATCAGGGACATAATGAGAATGTAAATATGTACTCTTAACATATGTATGAACTCATTTCTTACAAGTCACGTACTTGAAGACATACATCGTTGAGTAATATTATTCTCTCAATATTTATCATGTTACATCATTATCTCATAACTGAATTAAACAAAATAAATTGGAAGCTTGCCTTTTATTAATAACCAAATCAATTTTACATGATATGCCATTACAATAATCACATGATTGGCTCTCTAAGCATACATAACCAATATACTCCCACTTGCACTTAGATCCAATCACCCACAAATCTTATTTCGAGTGACCTTATATGTCCATCATGCTTCTACTATGAAAGTGTTTTCATCAAGGGATCAGCAACGTTGCTTTTAGTTGGTACTTTGCAAATCTTTACATATCCACGATGTATGATTTCTCATATGAGATGATACCACCTTTGTATATTCTTTAAGCACTGATGTGATCTGGGTTCCTTAGCTTGTGTAATAGCTCCATTGTTGTCACAATATAGCTCAATTGTGTTGTTGATGATTGGAACAACCCCAAGTTCTGTGATGAACTTCTTGATCCATACAACCTCCTTTGATGCACTTGATATAGCAATATACTCGACCTCTATTGTAGAATCAGTAACTGTCTCTTGCTTGGAACTCCTCTAGCTTACAACTCCATTGTTGATGTAGAACACGAATCTAGATTGGGACTTGTAATCATCTTGATCAGTCTGGAAGCTTGCATCAGTGTAACCTTTTACCACCAACTCTTTCTCTCCGCCGTAGACCAAGAACTGATCCTAAAACTTCTCAAGTACTTGAGGATGTTCTTCACAGCTATCCAGTGAGCATCACCTGGATCTGACAGATATATACTCGTAATGCTCAAGGCATACGATACGTCTGTACGGGTGTACAACATTACATACATGATTGATCCAATTCCTGAGGTGTATGGAATCTCACTCTTGCATTCCCTTTCTTCAAAAGAACTGGGGCATTGATCTATAGAGATGGAGACACCATGGCATGCAGGCAGGTTTCCTCTCTTTGAGTTCTCCATGTTGAACTGCTTCAACACTTTGTTAATGCATGTGCTCTGACTTAGTCTGAGAAGTCTTCTAGATCTATCTCTATCTCTATAGATCTTTATACCCAAGATGTAGGATGATTCTCCCAAGTCTTTCATAGAGAATGTATTTCCAAGCCATGCCTTTACCTTTTGTAAAGTAGGGATGTCATTCCCCACCAATAGTATGTCATCTACATACAATATGAGGAATGTCTCTATGCTCCCACTAACCGTCTTGTACGCACAAGGTTCATCTTCATTTTGAGCAAAGCTAAACCCTTTGACTGTCTCATCAAAATGAAGATTCCATCTCTGAGATGCTTGCTTCAATACATAGATTGACCTTTATAGCTTACAGACTTTGTTGGCAAACTTTGGATCTATAAACCCCTCAGGTTGTGCCATTTACACATTCTCCACAAGATTCCTATTAAGGAATGTGGTTGCCAAATCTCATAGTTATGATAAGCTGCAATGGCAAGCATGATCATGATGGATTTAACCATGGCCAATGGAGAAAAGGCTTCATCATAGTCAACACCTTGAACTTGTTTGAAACCCTTTGCAACCAATCTACCCTTATAGGTTTGGACCTTTCCATCCATGTCAGTCTTCTTCTTGAAGACCCACTTGCACCCTATGGGTTTTACCCCTTCTGGTGGATCCATTAAAGTCCATACTTTGTTGGTATACATGGATTCCATCTCAGATCTCATGGCATCAAGACATTTCTCAGACTCAGGTCCCTCTATAGCATCTTTATAGATTATTGGCTCATCATCTATGACAGATTCACTGCCTTCCTGAGTCACAAGATATCTAAATCTTTTAGGTTCAAGGCATGTCCTATTAGATGTATGAGGTTCTTGTGTTACTTGAGTAATTTGAGATTCCACAACACTTTGTGAATCTTTAGGTTCCTCTTGTTCATCTATTGGTTCAATGTTTTCTTGTTGATCTAGAATCTCTTTGAGTTTCACTTGTCTCCCACTGATTCCTTTGGAAATAAATTCCTTTTCTAGGAATGCAATATCTATGGCAACAAACACTTTGTTGTCAGTTGGACTATACAAGCAGTATCCTACAGTTTCCTTGGGATATCTAACAAAGTAAAAAAATTCAGATCTAGGGCCACGTTTTTCGGAAAACATTTTCTTGACATAAGTTTCGCAACCTCAAATCCTCATAAAACATTTTGGGATGCTTCCCAGTCCATATCTCAGATGGTGTCTTTTGAACCGACTTAGATGGCACTCGGTTTAGTGTAAACACGAAAATTTCTAGAGCATACCCCCAGAAGGTAGTTGGAAGCTCAACTAAAGTCATCATAGATCACACCATATCCAGTAATGTGAGATTTCTTCTTTCAGATACACCATTATGCTGAGGTGTTCCAGGCGAAGTCCACTGGGATACAATCTCATGGGCTCTAAGAAGGTTCGCAAACTCTTGGTTTAAGTATTCTCCACCTCTATTAGAACAAAGTGCCGTAATAATTTTACCAAGTTTACATACTTCATTCATAAACTTTTGAACTTTTCAAGAGTTTTTGACATATGTTTCATCAAATAAACATAGCCATACCTACTGAAGTCACCAATGAAGGTAATGAAGTACATGAACCCACCTCTAGTTGTCGTTCTAAAAGGTCCACACACATCAGTATGTATGAGTCCTAATAGATCATTAGCCCTCTCATTGTTGCCAATTAAAGGGGTCTTAGCAATCTTGCCCAACAAATAAGATTCACATGTATCCAATAATTCAAAATTAAAAGAGTCTAGATAACCATCCTTATGGAGTCTAGATATGTGATTCTCATTTATGTGCCCCAGACAACAATGCCAAAGGTATGTTTTGTTTGAGTTGTTGAGTTTTAGCCTTTTGGTATTAACATTATATACATATGTCTATATATCTAACAAGTAAAGATCATAAGACATAGGGGCACTGCCATAAAAGATCCCATCTTTTGAAATAGAACATCAACCACTTTTAATATGGGATTCAAATGCATCATTGTTCAAACAAGATACAAATATGATGTTTCTATTTATAGCAGGTACATAATAACGGTTCTTTAACTCTATTACAAGCCCGGTAGGCAGAGATATACTATAGGTTCCAACTATGTTGGCCACAACTCTTACGCCATTAGAAACTCGTAGTTCCATCTCGCCTTTCCTAAAGGCCTACTTCCCTTCACATCTTGCATATGAGAATATATGTGAGATCCACATCCGGTATCTAATACCCAAGATGATGAAGTAGATAGATTATCTCAATAACATATATACCTGAAGTGGAGATCACTATCCCCATCTTCTGCTTCCTGAAAGCCTTCAAGTACAAACGATGAGTTCCTCTTGTATTTTTCTTTCTCCTTATCTTGAGTGATGAAGAATTGGACTTAGGCTTGACCATAGAACTCTTGTCGGTCTTGCTTTGATCCTTAAACTTAGCCTCATTGATCACCATCACGGTCTTGCCCTTCTTCACTTTTGCTTTGGCATGAATTAACATGGTAAGTAGTTTCGACATATGTCCAGCCAAATTACTCACATGTTGGCATGCAATAAAATGGCTATATGATTCTGGTATAGTCTTTAGAATTATATAAATAGCCAACTCTTGGCTCAAGGTGAATCCTAGCTCTTCAAGATGATACACATGTCCAATCATATTGAGCATGTGTTATTCTACTGAGGTTCCCTCTGTCAGCTTTGACTCATGTAGCACCTTTAAGATAGCGTTCCTTTCTTGCCTATCAAGACCAAGTGTTACTTTCCTAAGAGGTGTCACCATCTCAATAACACTCATGTTCTCACATTGCTCATGCAACTCATAGTTCATGCATCTTAGCATAAGGTACTTTATCTCTAAGCCATCATTGGCATCCTTCCAGTAAGCATCCACTTGTGACCTAGGTGCATCAAGAGGAGGTATTTTAGGCACTGGTTTGTCAATGATGTAGAGCTTTCACTCTTCATTGAGAACCCTTCTCAAAGTCTAAAACTAGTCATGGAAATTTCTCCTGTCAAGTTTGTCCTTTAGGACCAATTGCAAATCAAATTTGTTCTTCATTGACTCTACAAGAGTAAATTTGCATTTGTCAAAAACCATTTTTGATTTGATTTGAAAATTTTGATGATATTAATTAGGTCTTTAATTATCATTACTCCCACTATTTTATTCAAACTGATAGTCCTCAATATCAATTCATAATATTGCAGTGTATAATATTTTGGTGGGCCAAGATCCATATTTCATCAAGTCATGAGTAGGCTTTTGTCGATTGCCCACAACCTGACTATTTAGGTAGGCCATCATGCCAATTTCATCATATGCAACTCTTAGATATATGATATGCGCAACACCTTTCCATGATCATCTGCATGCCTCTGGGCTTGGGCTCTCTAAGTCACCAGCTGAGCCTGACCCAATAGCCAATACGATAGATACACACCATGCTTTATGCAAATCTACATATCTACCATCACACTTCGACGAGATAGATGTTGCACCATGCTTTGTGCAAATCTACACTTAGTAGATCGAGATTTTCATGTGTATTGCTAATGGAAGGCATCTAAGACTTAATATTTCAATTGAGGGAGTTTGTATAAATACATATACGTTATCCAATCACCACATACATAGTATGTATCATATACATGCTATATCCCACAACAAAAAATATGGAATAAATGAAAACAATGGTTATGGCCAGTCCTAATGTAATCCCTTAGAGCCATAAGGAATTAAAATCATCTAGGTCTACATCACATGGAGAAACATGTTGTTGATTAAGGTTTGTGCTTTCCAATTTGGGTTGATCGGTTCAACCCTTGAACCAATGGGATTGGCTCATGGTTGGTTGTTAGGTCGTCTCACCGATTGCTTGGTCCTTATTTCCACCATCGGCTGGCTCCTCCAGCGGATTAGTTGGGTCTACTAGGCAATTGGTCCATCTTGTTCACCATGTCCTCCAAGGTCCTTCATCTTCATCATAATAGGAAAGTAAACTATCCTACTTTTACATGATTATAAGGAAACCTCGAGTTACATTCAAAGGGAGCAAACGTATAAGAGAATTAACTTTACATTGAGAAGATAAGATAGAGGCTCGATACATAGACCGAGATAACCAGATAAACCATCCATATAAAACCATGCACAGATAGGAGTTATTGGCCATAACCATGCAACACATCCACCATCAAAACTATTTTAGGGTGAGGCATGTAAATTGCACACACACACACACACACACAGATATATATATATATATATATTAGTTTGGGATTACCGTGGTGTTTGGATTTGATAAGATATTATTCACATCGCATGTAATAATAGAACGAAAAAATTAAAATATGATCATATTGATTATCCCTATTATAGTAGATTGATGTGGGCTCTGATACCACTGTAGGGAAATATGGTACAAAGCAGGCAACAAAATTTGAAATTGTATTACCATATTCCCCATAAATAGTAGATTGCGTCGTTAACTATAATCTAGGAAGGACAATTTATGGGATATATATGGTCCTGGAACAACTCCAGTGACAATCCTCGTCATTGTAGATGCACAACTCTGAATCCTAGTTGCACTAGTACTAGTCCGAATACTGCACCTCCTGGTATGCATCACAGACTACAACCACGAATGTTGTCTTCTTCAGCAGCTCCTCTTATCACAGACTACTGGTTGACATTGTCCTCCAAGCGGAAAACAATGACTTCCCACCTCTATGGTAGTCCACACCGACCGCCTAGAACTCTTGTCATCCTGTTGGACTGGATAGGAAGGAGTTGTCCCTCTCCATTGGTGTACTAGTCACCGACTTTCTCTCCCACAATGACAACTCTCAGTTGTTCTCTCCCGTGGTTGTCCCTCCCTTATTGGGTAGGACTTTCCTAGGCTCTCGTGGTTGCCATAACCAGAGAGGATAATAGTTGTCCAAGGGATTGATTCTTAGGTGACTATGTTGTAGTTGTTATTTGGGAATCCTCCATTACCCCTATATATAGAGGAGGGGTTAGGATTCCCAGTCCCAAACCAATGTGGAACTAAAACGAGAGTGGAAAGGACAAGTAGATCTTGAATGTTCAAAACTTTTTTGGAAGTTTCACAACCTACGTGCAACGAAACGGTCATCTCGCCAAGTGAGACGATTGTTTTTGCTAAGTGAAACAGTCATCTGGGATGCGAGACAGTCATTTTGTGCTTTCCTAGTCAGATATGAATTGGAAAATTGTTTCCTAATTAATGTCATGCATTAATTTACTTGCACCCCAAGTATGTGAAATTGAAACGAGTTTGGGAAAACTCTAGAACTTTTATTCATCTGAACCAGGCCATCTCACATAAGCGAGATGCCCGTATCATCCACCCAGACGGCCATCTGGTGAGTTTGAGTCAAGCCGATCAGTTCAACAGCTTGAACCAGTTAGTTCATAGGGCAGAACTAAACCAATTCAATTTCTGATTTGTCTGACAACCCAAATGGTTGTCTCGACACTTGAGACGCCTGTCTGGCTGCCCAAACGGCCATCTCACCCAATGAGATGGTCGTTTGGCAGTTGAGTCAACCAATCTATCGATCTAGTGTGTATATCGAGTACCTATACACTTTAGCACTTAATCCAATTATCATTTAAGATCAAACTCCTCTTTTAGATGAGTTCATATGTGTGTGACCCTATAGGTCCCATATAACGTTGGCAGTGAATGTCCATAACTGCTTATGACATCACAAGTAAAGAGTGGTGACTAGTCGCACATCATTTCTACCCAAGTAAATGGAAAAGTTGGGGAACAACTTCAACCTACAATCTGTGAATGGTGTTGCAGTGCTTGTATAGTTCCTTAGTCTCTAATGTCTAGATTGAACTAGTGGCATGGAGCAGTCACCCTCATTATTATTCAATCTTATTTCTTGAACCAAGGGCATAATGTCTGAGATATGTGTAAGCTCAATATCACATATTGACTCACATGCACATGGCCATTCTTTTCTCAGTCTTGCTTATCAAGAGGCCTAGGACATCACACTTCAATAGGAGGGACAAATCCTGTGTCTATCACTCACAGTCAATCCCCATGTGTCAAAGCCACCCAATCATCACAGTTATGACAACCCATGTTTCATGATTGCATTTGATGATGTCAAAGTGTACCAAATGGCATGTGTTGAGTGCAGTGATTTTAGGTCTATGAACCACAACCACCACCATCACTATGAGAGTTGACTATGATTTCCATGATGTTGGCTTCCATGTGTCAGTCTCACAGTGGGTCTATCTGATACACTGCTCTCTAACATGCATCTGTTTGATTGGTTTGATGTCACCATATCATGACCAACAAGACTTAGTCATCAACCAACTCACACTCCAATCTTATGTGTCATTGTTGTCTATCAACCTTCCATAATAAAAACCAATCAGGGACATAATGAGAATGTAAATATGCACTCTTAACATATATATGATCTCATTTCTTACAAGTCACGTACTTGAAGACATACGTCATCGAGTAATATTATTCTCTCGATATTTATCATGTTACATCATTATCTCATAAATGAATTAAATAAAATAATTTGGAAGCTTGTCTTTTATTAATAATTAAATCATTTTTACATGATATGCCATTACAATCATCACATGACTGGATCTTTGGGCATGCATAACCAACACCTACAACTACACTACGAGATCTACATCTCCTCCATCAAATCCACCTCCAACCAGATCCATGCTAACCCCGACTGCCCCTCCATCCTCTTTCACCTTATGCTTGACACCAGGTGTTGGTATGTATGCCTAGAGAGCCAATCATATGATGATAAGAATGGGGCATCATATACCTAATTTGATAATGATAAAGGTAATTTTTTCAATCGTGTTTGTCTTGATCATGAGATGATGACACAAATATAGTAGATGTCTAAAGAATGATGTTACTCGATGACATATGTCTTTAGGTTGAGAGCCTGAATAATAAGATTATATGTATGTTAAGAGTATGTACATCTTGTTATGTCCCTAGTCATATATTACTATGGAAGAAAAATAGACAATAATAATGCATAAGACTAGAGTGTGTGTTGGTTGATGACATAATCTCATCAATCATGATATGTGATATCAAACCAAACACATAGGTACATGTTAGAGAACAATGTATCATATAGACCCACCTTAAGAGTGATACATGGAGACCACAGAATGGTAGTCAGAAGTAACTCTCATAGTGATGGTGGTGATTGTAATTCTTAGACCTGAAGTCACTACACTCGTTGCATGTCGTTCGATGTATTCTGACATCATCCAACGTGACATTGAATTTGGGTTACCATTAAGGTGATGCTCAGATGCATTGTGTGTGGGCTCTGATCTCCAAACCATGACATAAACACGATTAAAACTTAGCGGAAGTGAATCGGTAATCAGCGGAAGACAAAAATCACGGGAAATTAAAACTTTTCGAGACAAGAGCTTGGATCCATAAAAGCTTCTTTCATAAAGAGAGGTAACTGTTTACATCTCAGGATAATTACTTCTTGAGTAATTATATACATCAAGATACAAAATCTCAAGATCACATAACACAAGACTCCAAGACCTGAGAGTACAGAGGACACATAGGACTGACTCTAACTACACCACATGGCAGGACAAATCTCCACCTGAGATTACTGCTGCCCCTGGTGCTGCTGCTGCTGAGACTGGTCACCTGTAGGCTGGTTCCTTCGTCTCCGACGTCCACCTAAAAAGTTGAAGCCTACGGGGTGAGACAATTATACATAATTGTCCCAGCGAGAGTTATAACTCTTCGCCAGAAGCTTTATTATAACATCAAAGATTATTTTAAATAGTAAAGCCTTCAAATCATTCTATAACAGTTGCAGGTATAACAAGATCTCTACAATTTAGGAGATATGGAGAATATCAACATTATTGCAATGTAACATCAATCAACTAACTTGGAGTCATCTCTAACAAGTTATACTACATGGTTGATTATGTTTTACAAACAACATTATGCCCTGTGGAGATGAGGCTTACCACTCATACCCCAACTGATCGCTGAGAAGTCACATCAGTATCATACATAGGTCATTAAGAGAGCCGGATTCTCATGACCTTCACCTTCCTCAGTCAGTAAGAGGATCACTTGTAGGACATCTCGTGTCTCTACTACTATAGCTCACCAGGGTAAACTGGTCCTTCACTATTCTAGAGTCACAGTGGCGTTCTGTACTCTCTTCGTCATCAGGAGGTTTCATGTTTACCTACCACTGATACGGATATCTGTGCTTTCTTCGTCATCAGGAGGTTTCATGTTTACCTACCACTGATACGATATGGAAATATAGTGAAGGATGGATGGATTACACATCTACATCACTTTCCTACACTAGGATGTAAGGTTCTACACATCCATGTACCCCACATACTCAAAAGTATGTGCTCCAGGAGTTCCCTGAGGAAAACCTGTTTCACCATCATTTAATTTCTGACAATGATGGATCTATGATCAGGGCTCTATATTATACTTGATTAGTTAGGTACATTCAGTATTCTTTAACAACATAAATTGTTCTGCAAATAATAACAATAGCATAGCAACTATAAAAGAAGAATACTAAATGTAACAGGCCTAACTCATATCAATCATCATTTCTCATTATCCTCATCACAAGTCATCTCTAAGGCATGACCTTGATGGTATTCATGGCTCTCATAGCCCATTATCAGCATAGGATGCCACTGGCAAGGCATCAGATTACTTTACTTATTCATAAGGCTAACAACATGCCTTTAATGAATATAACATCAACATCCATACCTGGATATGATTACCCTCATATCAGAACCTGCATGGTTAATACATCTGATAAAGGTAATACAACAATAAGGAATGTACTTCCTACTCTTGTCATAAGAGTTAAATCTTTAACTCAAATCAAATAGAGTTTAATACTCAAAAGCATGCCATTACCCTTGAATTAGGGTTTACTATTCACATTACATATCATCACCCTTGAATTAGGGTTTACTATTCACATCAAGGTGAATTAAACTCATAACATCATCATGTATGAGTAACATCTTCATCGATACTCTTGGATTAGTTAAAGGTTCATCATTTATCATAATTAGGGTTTTCTATGATCTCACACAGGTGGATCATACCTTAATTATGCTCATTTATGTGCATTGGAGATACTTTACTCGAGTTTCCACTTAAAAAGGGTACTTTCTCTTTCTAGAAGTACTTTCTCTCTCTAGAAGTACTTTCTCTCTCATCATAATGTTAGGTGATGTCAACATCACTCTAAAACAGGTTAGATTGAGTCATCATAGGCTAACATAGCCAAAAGCATCACCATTATGTGATTAGAGTTACTTTCTCTCTCTAGGGTACTTTCTCTCTCTAGAGTACTCTCTCTTTCATCATACTAATGGTTGATGGTAACATTAGATTAGATCAAGTTAGATAGAGTCATTATGACTAAAAACATCATTCTCATGTAATTAGGGTTTGGATTGAGCAAGGTATAACTCAATTGACCCTTCAGGGGTATATGGGTAATTCACCCCATTGATCATCATTATGGTCAAAACCCTTAGCCAAATAACCCCTTACTTATCTTTGATTATCATTAGGGTTTGATTTGAGCAACATTGAACCATTTACATCATCAAATGATTGAATGAGGTCAACCTTGAATCACATTGATTGATTTCAATCATTAATCATCAATTGGGTTGAGATTGGTTGAAAGTGTTGACCGTTTGCCCACTTTGACCCTTCAAGACCGCGAGCCTCTTTCTAACTCCAAGACCGCGAGCCCCCTTAGGCTTCAGGACCGCGAGCCTCTTCAAGGGTTCAAGACCGCGAAGCCTTCCATTGGTTCAAGTTAATGTTGAGACCGCGAAGACCAATTTTGAGTTGAGACCGCGAGGGTCATGAAGACCGTTTGCCCTTCTTTGACCTCAGGACCGCGAGGCCCTTCGCGGTCTTGAGACCGCGAGCCTCCTCTCGGTCTTGAGTCCGTGAGCCCCCTCACGGTCTTGAGACCGCGAGCCTCCTCTCGGTCTTGAGACCATGAGCCCCCTCTCGGTCTTGAGACCATGAGCCCCCTCTCGGTCTTGAGACCGCGAGCCTCCTCTCGGTCTTGAGACCGTGAGCCCCCTCTCGGTCTTGAGACCGTTTTCCCAAAAAGGCAAAATCAGACCGTATGAAAATCAGCAATTAATTCATTTAAAGTTGTGACTTAAAAAGGTCATATCTCCCGATTCCTTTGGAGTTAGTCTCCCAAATTTTGAGGGTAATTAGCCTATATAATTAGGAACAGATTACTTATACGGTCTACGCTCGGTCAACAGGGCCAAATGGTCTTAAGACCGTTTGCCCTGTCGCGGTCTCGAGACCGTTTGCTCACCTCGCGGTCTTGAGTCCGAGAGAGCAAACTGTTAGAACCGTTTAAGGAAAAGAAAAGCGGTGGGTTTTTCTTGGAAATCACGCCTTCATCTTCTAGCTCAAGGACAGTACAGATATCCCACGGGTTTGCTTGCAAAATAGCAGGGAAAAGTAGGGAAATACTAGGAGCTATCATTAAAACGCATATAAAGATGCACATAGTAAAGCATAGGTTTAGAGTTATAAAACCCGCCTAAAGCTTGCTTCTTGAGCTCCAAGCTTTCAAGCTCCAAGCTCTAATGGCGTCCTTGAGTTCCCACAGGTTGGCCAAGGTGAAAACTCCAAGGAAGGATGAAAAGAGACGGCTAGAAAGGTAGGGTTTCAAGAATTAGCCATGAAGCTGACCTTGAATTCGAGTTTTAACCATGGAATTAGGCAAGAAAAGGGGTTTAAACCTACCTTGCACCCCTTGGTCGTCCTCCTTAGATCCAAGTTAGTCCTTGGTCGTCTTTGGTGAAATGAAACAGTAAGGGAACGAAGGGTGAGTTCCCTTGCAACTAAGGGAAGGAGAGCTTATATACATGGGGTAGGATTTTCAACATTAGTTCATAAGTTTCCCTTAATTCCAACTAAGTCCTTCATTTATTACTTGCTCGTCCCTTCCTCTTTATTCTAAGGACAAAACTTAACTTAAGTTATAGAAAAGAAGGCAAGGAAGAACAATCTAATAATAAAGTTCATACTTAAAGGGATATTGCACATATACCCTGATTATTCAATCACAAAGCCTATTTCTTAACTTGATAACTCAATTGAGGTGAATTCCTCATCATTTATTCTCTAAATGATGGCAAGAGTCTAAAAAGATACATTTGATGACATATTTCACAATTGCATCCCTTTATTTGGGTAAATTGCATTTTACCCCAAACTAGGGTTTCAAGCACCGGGATTGCTTCCACAGCTGCACCTTGGTGCCTTAGCTTGGGAAATCCCTCAAACTTGGCTAAACAGATTCTCATGATGTCTCAACATCAGAGGAACATCTCATCATGTGCAAATTGCAAGCTAACCCTTTTTAACTGGGTAAATTGCACATAGATCCCTGTATATCAAAACAATGCTACAACTTTAAATAAAAAGGAGCAAATACTGAAATATACTTTTATGAGAAACTTAATTACATGCTCAGAGTTAATCACAAAGATTATTCACATATTTAGGCAAAACACCTAGGTTAACTCATAACCCAGGTCAGGGATGTTACAAATTATCCACCCCTTACAAGGATTTCGTCCCCGAAATCGATAAAACATACTACAAGAAAAGGGCAGGATACTTCCTTCTCATCTCATCTCATCCTCTAACTCCCAAGTGGCTTCTTCAATACCACGATGGTTCCAGAGGACTTTCACAAGACTTATATCTTTCTTCTTTAACTTTTTAATTCGTTTATCAAGGATTGACACTGGTCCCTCCTCATAGGATATGTCATCATTCAATTCTACCTCCATAGGTTGTAGAACTGACTCGGTGTCTGGGTGACATTTCTTCAACATAGAAATGTGAAACACAGGATGTAACCTCTGTAACTCAGGTGGTAGCTCTAGTCTATATGCTACCTTTCCAATCCGTTCAATGATTGGGTAAGGCCCCATATATCTAGGAGCTAACTTCCCTTTTCTTCCAAAACGAAGGACCCCTTTCCAAGGTGAGACCTTGAGATACACTCTGTCTCCAACCTGGAACTCTAAGGGTCTACGACGTTTGTCAGCATAAGATTTCTGCTTATCCTGAGCAGTCTTAATCTTATGTTGTATAACTTTAATCTTTTCCGTGGTTTGCTGTACCAGGTCAGGACCTAACAACTGGTGCTCACCAGTCTCAAACCAACACAAGGGTGATCTACAACGTCTACCATATAAGGCTTCATAAGGTGCCATATCAATACTATGCTGGTAGCTATTGTTATAGGCAAACTCTATCAGGCTTAGGTGTAGATCCCAACTTCCGGTGAACTGGAGAACACATGCTCGCAACAGGTCTTCTAAGGTTTGTATGGTCCTTTCCGACTGTCCATCAGTCTGTGGATGAAAGGTCGTACTAAACTTTAGCTTAGTGCCTAAGGCACTGTGCAACTGTTCCCAAAAATGACTTGTAAACTGAGGACCTCTGTCTGAAACTATTGTGACAGGAACTCCGTGCAAACGCACTATCTCTTGAACATACAACTCTGATAACCTTTCAGCAGAATAGGTTGTTTTGACAGGTAAGAAATGTGCTGTCTTAGTCAACCTATTAACAATTACCCAAATGGAATCATGTCCTTTGCTTGTCCTGGGCAGGCCAACAACAAAGTCCATGGTCACATGGTCCCACTTCCACTATGATATGGGTAAAGGTTGCATTGTCCCTGCAGGCTTCTGGTGTTCAGCTTTAACTTGCTGACACACAGGACACCTCAGAACAAACTCTGCAACGTCCTTCTTCATCCCAGGCCACCAATACAGATCCTTCAAATTCTGATACATCTTGGTGCTCCCTGGATGCATAACATACATGGAAGAATGGGCTTCTTCCAGGACTAACTTCCTTAAGTTGTCCACATCTGGCACTATCATTCTTCCATTATAACAAGCTACTTGATCTTTTGAGTCATGAAACCCATCTTGCTTCTCATTTCCATACTCAGATCTCATATGTTGAACTGCAGCATCACCTAGCTGTGCTTGTTTAATCTGCTCTCTTAGGGTAGGTTTAATATGCATCTCAGCTAACAAACCGGCTAGCAATGACACCTTCAACTGTACATTGTCTTGCCTTAAAGAGACAAGCATATCTCTCCTAGAGCATACTAAAGAGTTTAGTTGTGCTCTATTCATGGTTGATGTTGCTGATTTCCTACTCAAGGCATCTGCAACAACATTGGCCTTGCCTGGATGGTAATCAATTGTACAGTCATAGTCCTTGATTAACTCCATCCAGCGACGTTGCCTCATGTTGAGCTCATGCTGAGAAAAGATATACTTAAGGTTTTTGTGGTCTGTGAAAATCTGGAATGTCTCTCCGTAGAGATAATGTCTCCAGATCTTCAAAGCATGAACCACACCTGCTAACTCCAGATCGTGTGTCGGATAATTCTCCTCGTGTTTCTTAAGCTGTCGGGAAACAAAAGAAATCACTTGTTTATCCTGCATCAACACACATCCTAGTCCATTTTTGGAAGCATCACAGAAAACTACATATCCTTTTCCTTGTTCAGGTAGCACTAGCACAGGTGCACTTGTCAACCTCTCCTTCAGCAGCTGGAAAGATTGTTGACACTTATCACTCCAAGAAAAAGGAACATCTTTCCGGGTTAACTTGGTCAAAGGTAAAGCTATAGAACTAAAGTTCTTAATGAACCTTCGATAATAGCCAGCTAACCCCAAGAAACTTCGGATCTCCGTCGGTGTTTTCGGTTGTTCCCATTGTAGAACAGATTCTACCTTTGTAGGGTCAACACGAATTCCCGAGGCGGATATTATATGTCCAAGAAAAGATACCTCCGACAGCCAGAACTCACACTTGCTAAACTTAGCGTACAACTTATGTTCTCTTAGCAAGGTCAAAGCTTGGCGAAGATGCTGCTCATGCTGCTGAGCATCTTTACTATAGATCAGAATGTCATCTATGAAGACGACAACACACTGATCAAGGAAAGGTCGAAAAACTCTATTCATGAGTTCCATAAATGCAGCTGGTGCATTGGTTAGTCCAAACGACATAACCGTGAACTCATAGTGACCATATCTTGTCCTAAAGGCAGACTTGGATATGTCACTATCCTTAATACGGAGTTGGTGATATCCAGACCTCAAGTCTATCTTTGAAAAGACTGTTGCACCACGCAACTGGTCAAAGAGATCATCAATCCTCGGCAGAGGATACTTATTCTTTATTGTCACTTTATTGAGTTGTCTGTAGTCGATGCATAACCGCATTGACCCATCTTTCTTTTTAACAAACAAGACCGGAGCACCCCAAGGTGAAGTACTCGGTCGGATAAAACCTCTCTCAAGTAGCTCTTGAAGCTGTTTCTTGAGTTCTGCCATCTCGGCAGGAGCCATTCTATACGGAGTTTGAGCTATGGGTTTCGTATCTGGGATCAGATTGATTTCAAAATCAATCTCCTGAGGTGGTGGTATACCAGGAAGTTCTTCAGGAAACACATCTTCGAATTCCCTGACTATAGGAACTTCAGCAGGATTAGAACTTTCCTTGGTAACATCTACCACATGGGCTAAGAATGCATAACATCCTTGCCTCAACAGCTTATTAGCAACCATAGCTGACACAAGACAGGTGGGCAGAATCTTTCTTTCACCTTGAAAGATCCATGTGTTGCTTTCATCAGCAAACACAGCCAACTTGGACTCACAATCCAAGACAACTCTATACCTTTCTAAGGTATCCATCCCGAGGATTATATCAAATCCCTGCATATCAAGTGGTATAAGATCCACTTGAATGCGATGGTCAGAAAAGAAAAGGATGCAGGGAGAACATACCTCCTGCAAAACGGCATACCCACTCAACAGAGTCTCTAACAACAAACTATCTGTTCTAAGGCTAACAGTCACATTACAGTTACGAATCACTTCACGAGTGATGAAAGAGTGCGTAGCACCTGAATCAATCAGAACGGATACAACACAGGATATAGACATATCAGAATATAAAAGTTTCATCTGACCTGCCACTACCCGTGGATTGACCACTGCCTCAGGTGGGTTCATAGCATAGAACCTCGCAGTCGCCTGGTGTTGAGGTGGTGCTGATGATCCAGCTTGAGACGCTTGTCCACGTCCTCGAGCTGCTCCTTGATGTTGTCTATTCTGAGATCCCTATTGATTCTGTCTCGGAGGTTGTTGTGTCACACCGACAGGCCTAGAACGGCAATCCTTCATCAAGTGTCCCACCTTACCACAGTTGTAGCAACTCTTCTCCTGTTGCTGTGGTCTGGGTGGTCCAGTAACTGAAACTGATGCAGAACTGTGCGTCCCTTGAAGCGGTTGACTCCGCCCTCTACCTCTGCTTGGTGTCCATTGAGTTTGAAAACTTGATCTGGGTGGTGGAGGGTTAGGTGCAGAGAATCTAGGTTTCTTGGAATCCCTAGATGAAGAATCCTAGAACTGTGGATATCTTTCATGGGTTTGTCTTTTCTCAACCACAGATCTCTCTATCCTTCGGACTGACTCAATGAAGGTAGAGAATCTCTCTCTGTTTTCTAAGGCAGACACAGGGGTTGACATATCAGAATTCAAACCCTTCTCGAATCTTCTGATTCTTTCCTCATCCGTAGCAGCCATGTGCGGACAGAACCGCAACAACTCCATAAACTTAGCTTCATACTCACTAATGTTCATCATACCCTGCCTTAGTTTCTCAAACTGAGAGATCTTCTCATCTAGGAAGGTCTTTGGAAAATATCTATTGATAAATTCCCGACGAAACTCTTCCCATGAGAACTCTACTCCAGGTCTCTTCTGCTCTTCCATATTCCACCAGTGACCAGCACTGCCTTTGAGAAGATAGACAGCATGTCTAACCTTCTCAGCTTCCGGAATCATAAGAATCCTGAAAGCCTTCTCCAACTCTGTCAACCATAAATCAGCATCTGCAGGGTCGGCAGTTCCGAAGTACTCGGTAGCTCCGACATGACGAAGTCGTTCGAATGTCTTACCGATACCTTGTGCTTCAGGCTGGACAGGTGCCCTAGGTGTAGGAATGGGCATCCTATCGGTTATATGTGTCATGGCAGTCATGAACTACCCGAACATCGTCTGTACAGCTGGATCACTCATGTCAGCTGGGTCGAACTGGGGTGGCCCTCTTGGCGACTCAGGTGCAGGTTGTTCTATTCTCGGAACTCTTGCACCGCCTCGAGGTGCACTAGCACTACTCTCTGCCACGTGCTCATCATGATGTTCTGACATTCTTATGTATCTTCTTCTCCTGAGGAGCAGAAGATTCTATTAGATAAGGAAGGAGTACTAAAGGTAGACTCGACATCCTAAGTCCTATGCCTCTGTAGACTCAACTGAACCAGGAGCTCTGATACCACTAGTTGTGGGCTCTGATCTCCAAACCATGACATAAACACGATTAAAACTTAGCGGAAGTGAATCGGTAATCAGCGGAAGACAAAAATCACGGGAAATTAAAACTTTTCGAGACAAGAGCTTGGATCCATAAAAGCTTCTTTCATAAAGAGAGGTAACTGTTTACATCTCAGGATAATTACTTCTTGAGTAATTATATACATCAAGATACAAAATCTCAAGATCACATAACACAAGACTCCAAGACCTGAGAGTACAGAGGACACATAGGACTGACTCTAACTACACCACATGGCAGGACAAATCTCCACCTGAGATTACTGCTGCCCCTGGTGCTGCTGCTGCTGAGACTGGTCACCTGTAGGCTGGTTCCTTCGTCTCCGACGTCCACCTAAAAAGTTGAAGCCTACGGGGTGAGACAATTATACATAATTGTCCCAGCGAGAGTTATAACTCTTCGCCAGAAGCTTTATTATAACATCAAAGATTATTTTAAACAGTAAAGCCTTCAAAGCATTCTATAACAGTTGCAGGTATAACAAGATCTCTACAATTTAGGAGATATGGAGAATATCAACATTATTGTAATGTAACATCAATCAACTAACTTGGAGTCATCTCTAACAAGTTATACTACATGGTTGATTATGTTTTACAAACAACATTATGCCCTGTGGAGATGAGGCTTACCACTCATACCCCAACTGATCGCTGAGAAGTCACATCAGTATCATACATAGGTCATTAAGAGAGCCGGATTCTCATGACCTTCACCTTCCTCAGTCAGTAAGAGGATCACTTGTAGGACATCTCGTGTCTCTACTACTATAGCTCACTAGGGTAAACTGGTCCTTCGCTATTCTAGAGTCACAGTGGCGTTCTGTACTCTCTTCGTCATCAGGATGTTTCATGTTTACCTACCACTGATACAGATATCTGTGCTTTCTTCGTCATCAGGAGGTTTCATGTTTACCTACCACTGATACGATATGGAAATATAGTGAAGGATGGATGGATTACACATCTACATCACTTTCCTACACTAGGATGTAAGGTTCTACACATCCATGTACCCCACATACTCAAAAGTATGTGCTCCAGGAGTTCCCTGAGGAAAACCTGTTTCACCATCATTTAATTTCTGACAATGATGGATCTATGATCAGGGCTCTACATTATACTTGATTAGTTAGGTACATTCAATATTCTTTAACAACATACATTGTTCTGCAAATAATAACAATAGCATAGCAGCTATAAAAGAAGAATACTAAATGTAACAGGCCTAACTCATATCAATCATCATTTCTCATTATCCTCATCACAAGTCATCTCTAAGGCATGACCTTGATGGTATTCATGGCTCTCATAGCCCATTATCAGCATAGGATGCCACTGGCAAGGCATCAGATTACTTTACTTATTCATAAGGCTAACAACATGCCTTTAATGAATATAACATCAACATCCATACCTGGATATGATTACCCTCATATCAGAACCTGCATGGTTAATACATCTGATAAAGGTAATACAACAATAAGGAATGTAATTCCTACTCTTGTCATAAGAGTTAAATCTTTAACTCAAATCAAATAGAGTTTAATACTCAAAAGCATGCCATTACCCTTGAATTAGGGTTTACTATTCACATTACATGTCATCACCCTTGAATTAGGGTTTACTATTCACATCAAGGTGAATTAAACTCATAACATCATCATGTATGAGTAACATCTTCATCGACACTCTTGGATTAGTTAAAGGTTCATCATTTATCATATTTAGGGTTTCTATGATCTCACACAGGTGGATCATACCTTAATTATGCTCATTTATGTGCATTGGAGATACTTTACTCGAGTTTCCACTTAAAAAGGGTACTTTCTCTTTCTAGAAGTACTTTCTCTCTCTAGAAGTACTTTCTCTCTCATCATAATGTTAGGTGATGTCAACATCACTCTAAAACAGGTTAGATTGAGTCATCATAGGCTAACATAGCCAAAAGCATCACCATTATGTGATTAGAGTTACTTTCTCTCTCTAGGGTACTTTCTCTCTCTAGAGTACTCTCTCTTTCATCATACTAATGGTTGATGGTAACATTAGATTAGATCAAGTTAGATAGAGTCATTATGACTAAAAACATCATTCTCATGTAATTAGGGTTTGGATTGAGCAAGGTATAACTCAATTGACCCTTCAGGGGTATATGGGTAATTCACCCCATTGATCATCATTATGGTCAAAACCCTTAGCCAAATAACCCCTTACTTATCTTTGATTATCATTAGGGTTTGATTTGAGCAACATTGAACCATTTACATCATCAAATGATTGAATGAGGTCAACCTTGAATCACATTGATTGATTTCAATCATTAATCATCAATTGGGTTGAGATTGGTTGAAAGTGTTGACCGTTTGCCCACTTTGACCCTTCAAGACCGCGAGCCTCTTTCTAACTCCAAGACCGCGAGCCCCCTTAGGCTTCAGGACCGCGAGCCTCTTCAAGGGTTCAAGACCGCGAAGCCTTCCATTGGTTCAAGTTAATGTTGAGACCGCGAAGACCAATTTTGAGTTGAGACCGCGAGGGTCATGAAGACCGTTTGCCCTTCTTTGACCTCAGGACCGCGAGGCCCTTCGCGGTCTTGAGACCGCAAGCCTCCTCTCGGTCTTGAGTCCGTGAGCCCCCTCACGGTCTTGAGACCGCGAGCCTCCTCTCGGTCTTGAGACCATGAGCCCCCTCTCGGTCTTGAGACCGCGAGCCTCCTCTCGGTCTTGAGACCGTGAGCCCCCTCTCGGTCTTGAGACCGTTTGCCCAAAAAGGCAAAATCAGACCGTCTGAAAATCAGCAATTAATTCATTTAAAGTTGTGACTTAAAAAGGTCATATCTCCCGATTCCTTTGGAGTTAGTCTCCCAAATTTTGAGGGTAATTAGCCTATATAATTAGGAACAGATTACTTATACGGTCCACGCTCGGTCAACGGGGCCAAATGGTCTTAAGACCGTTTGCCCTGTCGCGGTCTCGAGACCGTTTGCTCACCTCGCGGTCTTGAGTCCGAGAGAGCAAACTGTTAGAACCGTTTAAGGAAAAGAAAAGCGGTGGGTTTTTCTTGGAAATAATGCCTTCATCTTCTAGCTCAAGGACAGTACAGATATCCCACGGGTTTGCTTGCAAAATAGCAGGGAAAAGTAGGGAAATACTAGGAGCTATCATTAAAACGCATATAAAGATGCACATAGTAAAGCATAGGTTTAGAGTTATAAAACCCGCCTAAAGCTTGCTTCTTGAGCTCCAAGCTTTCAAGATCCAAGCTCTAATGGCGTCCTTGAGTTCCCACAGGTTGGCCAAGGTGAAAACTCCAAGGAAGGATGAAAAGAGATGGCTAGAAAGGTAGGGTTTCAAGAATTAGCCATGAAGCTGACCTTGAATTCGAGTTTTAACCATGGAATTAGGCAAGAAAAGGGGTTTAAACCTACCTTGCATCCTCCTTAGCTCCAAGGCAGTCCTTGGTCGTCTTTGGTGAAATGAAACAGTAAGGGAACGAAGGGTGAGTTCCCTTGCAACTAAGGGAAGGAGAGCTTATATACATGGGGTAGGATTTTCAACATTAGTTCATAAGTTTCCCTTAATTCCAACTAAGTCCTTCCTTTATTACTTGCTCGTCCCTTCCTCTTTATTCTAAGGACAAAACTTAACTTAAGTTATAGAAAAGAAGGCAAGGAAGAACAATCTAATAATAAAGTTCATACTTAAAGGGATATTGCACATATACCCTGATTATTCAATCACAAAGCCTATTTCTTAACTTGATAACTCAATTGAGGTGAATTCCTCATCATTTATTCTCTAAATGATGGCAAGAGTCTAAAAAGATACATTTGATGACATATTTCACAATTGCATCCCTTTATTTGGGTAAATTGCATTTTACCCCAAACTAGGGTTTCAAGCACCGGGATTGCTTCCACAGCTGCACCTTGGTGCCTTAGCTTGGGAAATCCCTCAAACTTGGCTAAACAGATTCTCATGATGTCTCAACATCAGAGGAACATCTCATCATGTGCAAATTGCAAGCTAACCCTTTTTAACTGGGTAAATTGCACATAGATCCCTGTATATCAAAACAATGCTACAACTTTAAATAAAAAGGAGCAAATACTGAAATATACTTTTATGAGAAACTTAATTACATGCTCAGAGTTAATCACAAAGATTATTCACATATTTAGGCAAAACACCTAGGTTAACTCATAACCCAGGTCAGGGATGTTACATTGTGACACATGGGGGTTGAATGTGAGTGGTGTAGATGGGATTTGTCCCTCCTACAAGAGATTGATATCATGGACACTTGATAAGTGAGAATGAGAAATGTATGGTACTCATGTGACTCGATATGTGATATGTGAGCTCACATGCATCTCAAATAATCTACTCTAGTTCAAGGAACAATGATTGAACATTGAAAGGATGATGATTCCATGCCTCGATTTCAATTTGGGTATTACAAACAAAGGAACTAATACAATCACTATAACAATGATTATGGATTGTAGGTCAAAGTTGTTGTCCAACTTTCTAAATTACTAGGGTAGCAATGATGTCTTGCTAGATACCACTCATTTCTTGTGATGTCATAAATTAGTTATGGACATTCACTACCAACGTAAATTGGGACCTATAGGGTCACACACATAGGAAACACATGGAATAGGAGTTTATTCATGAATGATGTTTAACTTGATTACTAAAGTGTTAAATATTGAATTTAAACAACAATGGTTGGAAGTTGACTGACTGGACTGTGAATGGACCGATTCAAGTGTTGAACCGATCGATTCCAGTGTCAGGTCAATTTGAACCAGTATTGGCAGTCAAAACTCTAAAACAACTAGTTTATCAAGTGAACCGATCAGCTCAGAAATGAGAACCGACCAATTCATGTTGTAAACTTACCATTTGGTTGATAAATTTGATTGGATCATGTATTAATGCTAACATCATGTTGTTCATTAATAAGATATTTATTGTAAATGTAATTATGAATAGGAAACATTGTGAAATGATCGATTCAAGAGTTGAACCGATCAACTCACATGTGAACTGACCGGTTCAACTTTTGCATGTTATAGAAAATTTCATGAAATTCCATCCTTTTGACTCCCTCTCAGACTAAAACTCATGACCCTGACCCTCCTATAAATAGAGGGGTAGTTGAGGCTTTCAAGAGACACAAAAATAAGCTCTGACAATTGTGGTCTTCTCAAAGTTGTGGCAACGTGAGAACCCGAAAAACTCCTACCCGTGAATGTGACACACCGATCACACCAAAGCGAGATTATTAAAAACCAAAGCGTGGAATTACCAACTAATAACCACATTACCACAAAATAGGGTAAATTAAAACTGATCTCAGATAAACATCTTAAGCGGAAACATATACATCCAGGTTCACAACCGTGTCATACCTGTATCACATATCATACCGTAAAGGTATATACATCACTGTACCATGTCCATCAAGTGACAACCTGAAACTAGTTACAAGGATAACATGTTCACATCTATACAAGCCAGACATGTACAACCATGGAATACTGCCAAAAACCTCGTATCAATGTAAAACATCTACAAAGCTCCCTCAAGGACATGAGAGTACAACGATGACACATATGACTCTACTAAAAAATACTAGTAGCATAGCCAACCTTCAACAACTATTGATCTCCTTGATGCTCTTCCTCACCTGCATGATCTCTACCATGTCGTGCATGACCACCTAAAAAGATGTGGAAATCCACAGGGTGAGACCAGCATCACAATGAGAGATATAACTCGCTACCAACAACTATTGCTAAAACAGATATTTTCAACAGATTAAACATTATGAGCAGATTTATCTAACTGAATAAGTAAAATTGATAACATAGATTAGGCAAATTAAGTAGAAACAACTAATTAGTAGAACATCATATACTTTTAGAAGGAATATGAAGAACATGTATA
The DNA here is from genome assembly GCA_963693085.1 of Alisma plantago-aquatica. Classification (NCBI taxonomy): domain Eukaryota; kingdom Viridiplantae; phylum Streptophyta; class Magnoliopsida; order Alismatales; family Alismataceae; genus Alisma; species Alisma plantago-aquatica. Next base: position 764,083,082 of record OY856413.1, on the reverse strand, counting down.
ACCTTTATCAACTAAATAGTATAAGAAAAAAGGAAAAGGGGTAACATCTAATATGATTCGTGTTTAATCCTAAGAAAATATACTACATGATTGTATTACGTCTCTTATGCCTCGTGGAGATGAGGTATACCACTCATACTCCAACTGACCATTGCTAAGTCGAAACAAATGCTAGACAAGATCTAGGAGAGTTAGACTCCTATGATCTCCAACACCCTCGGTCAGTTTGAGTCTGTTATAGTGACATATAGAGTCCAACTGCAAAACAACATGGTGTGCCTTGGTATATAGGCATGACACTAGTAAACATGGTATAAAAACCCAATCATCTGATGTACAACCACAATTGTCCTCTATCACATCATATATTAAGATACGACTGCAGCCATTCTCCTACCAAGCATGACAGAATACATCCTCCATGACCTGTAATTGTGGATGCAAGGATATACCCTCAACTTGCACCCCCCGCTTATTCAAAAACATGCGCTCCCTTAGGAATTACTCGTTTTACCATCTAGCAAGTATTGATGCTGAAGATGGATCTATGGCTTAGGGCAACTACATGATTAAGGTTTCACTTGATCAGCTATTCCCAATTGGATACCTTTCAATGCATCAAATAAGTTACAACATACAAATGCTAAAAAGATTCTACAAAGATAAGGTAGATTGCACCATTAGAAGATAATAAAGCATATTAAGCATAAAGTTGATCACATCATCACATGGTACTATCTCACTGCCATACATAAGGCCATCACCATTACCATATCATTATGGGATAACCATGCCTCATCATATATCACCTCACATTAGGCACAAAGCCATCGTTAAGGTCATCAGACCATTCACATTGTTCCCTATAAGAACATCATTAGTTCATCATGCCTCACCAAGGCTCATAATCATCACCCTATGTCACATAAGAGATACCATAACATTCACAAGCTATGAGGTTCATTCAACCTGAAACATTAGAGTTACACAAGTAGGAGAGAGATAACACTTCAGTATATGCCAATCACTCAAGCAAGTAAACATTAAGCACCATGTACTCATAAATTAGGGTCAGGGTTTCTCATAAGTAACTGAATAGGGTTTCCATAATAGCATATAACATTCAAACATAATGTCACTACTTCCCACATTCTTGGAACACTTTTAAGTCAACCATCATCACCAATACATAACAACACAAAGCAACCAAGTGTCCAGGGATTACAATCGGCCGAAGGGGATCTATGTCCCAAAACTATGTGATCGAAGAGAACATATCAACATGGTCAAAGACCATCACCAAGGCAAGCAATCGAAGACACAACCATCACCCTTTCGATCAAAGGGAACACAATACACATTCAATCAAAGATAAAAGCAATCATCACACCTAGGTCAAAGAGGGAAACAACACAATTAGTTCAAAGGGAAAACCATGCCATGCGACCGAAGAGAAATAAAGACAATCTCATCGACTAAAGAAAAAGGGGTCATCTATGCGACTACACAAAGAGAACCACACTTAGAGACTAAAAGGCATCCAAACATCATCAGACGCACAAGGGTCACTAGGAACCATCAAGGGAGAGAGAAACATCCCATACACGAGATCAACAAGGTGATCAACATCTTCAAACTGACCCCAAACATGAAGATGGGTTCATAAAGGAAAACACATGCCAAAACCCTAGAATTCGATCATCAAAACATAGAGAAAACCAAACCATAATCATGAGGTAAAAACCTACATTCCAAAACATAAAATGCATATAAAACCTCCATTGCTAAAAGAAAGAAAACGGAACCAAGACACGGGGAAAACCATCATTCCAAAGGGTGCATGAAAGAGCCAATATCCCCCCATCCATGAAGTTTGAGGTACAAGAATTAGGGTTTAAGAGAAAGATATAATATAGATAGGATTACTACAAAATCATAAGCCCTAAACCAAGTTATCATCATCAAGCATCTTCATCTACAGTCATGTTTAGAGATAAGATAAACTTGTGTGCAAGATTAAGGTGCAAAAATGGTAGAGGAGAGAGTTATATAACCCGCCTTGAGGTGAAGATCAACTCCCAAGCCACAAAGCTCAAAGAGAGAGAAGAAAACTACAACTTGAATCAACTCCACAACTAAGAAAGATCACCTCAAGAGAAGAAGGAACAAACCTAGATCAAAAGGTGCACAAGAAGAGAGGGTACAAACCCAAGATCATAAAAGAAAGGGGAAGGAGGAGATCTCCATCTCACATAGGTACTACCATGGAAAACCATGGATTCAACCTATGTTGGAGAGAATTTTTTTTAGAGAACCATGGGTCAACCAAGAGAAGAAAAGAGGGTAGGGTTTCAAGAAAAATGAGAGCAAGAAGGACAAACCACTTACCAAGCACAAGGATCACCAAAGGATCAACAAAGGAAGATGCTCCAACACTAGATCACCACATGCAAGGGTTTAGACACCTTGCTCTAAGGTTGAGCTCCTTCTCCACCATCAAGGTCACAAGGACTAGCTCCAACGAAGAGGAGAGAAAGAGAGGATGCAAAAGATTATATGCATGAAAGGAGGGAGGTATATATATCCGAGGGTAGGAGAGAGACAAGGAAGAATAGGTGTCCAGCGAAACATGCCAATTGTCCATCATATAAAATCCATGCAAGAACTAAACATGGGTAGACAACAAGTTCATTAAAACAAAGCATATAAACAACCTCACTTAGTATAAGGGACCATCACTCGAAGAGGAACCAAGGTAATCCACTTTGGTCAAAGAAGAAAACCTAGTGACCAAAACCGTAGAGTCCTTAGTGACCAAGGATAGGGTTCAAGACCCTTCAACCACAAGGAACATAGGGCACACACAAAACATCTTCTACCGCTACAAAATACAACCAAAGAAATCCCATTGGTCGATACACACAAAGGAACCAACATCAACTAGGGCATTCATGCATCCCATGCAAACCCTAACTCCACACATGTAGTCACCACTTCCCTCTTTATCAAAACAAGGTACAACAAAGTGTCCTCAAGTGCCACCCTCCTCAACAAGATGACAAGACATAAGATGTACATCAAACATGTGACAAAATTGAAAGATAAATCCTAAACATGGGTAAATTGCAATTTGCTCCAAAACAAACACACATGTAGCATAGCTAGCTCAAACATCAAAAAAATTGGAACCAACTGAAAGCATAAGCACATTACATGTTATTAAGACATGTCATATGATCATATTAAGGTCTAAGAATATTATTAAGAAAAATCAAGCAAGATCAAGCAAGAAAGCTAGGCCAGGGGTCTTATAGTGAAAGGGAGGGATATCAAGGGATATACAATTGGGAGAGTAAGTTGACGCTAGCACATTGACTAGAAGTGTTTGTTCATTTGGAATGACAGGAGTTCTTGGTGGTGTGTGTAGACTCTATAGAGGCGAGGAGCCCTTTGCCACCCACTAGGAGGACGCAGTTAACCACCATCTATGGTGATAAACCAGGACGCCGCTGTTGATAACTGTCCAAGTGTGACTTGATAAAGAGACATGTTGCAGTAAGCATTGTCGCTGGACGTGTTCCATGACCGGGTATATTTGTATATGCTTTGAAAACCCTCTTTCCTGTTACATAATTATTGGTGCGATTTGCTATTTGAGGGGAACATGGCATTGAAAAATTTTGTTTTCACTTCTGTATATGATGCCACACTTCCAATAGTGGTATCAAAGTCTCACCAATTTACTATGTTTTGGTATTTAATTGATATAATTGAATTTTGGTTTTGTCATTAATTTATTTCTTATGATGCAAATATTAAAATGATTAATGTTCATGTCTAATTAAATACCACATACAACCATATATATATATATATATATATATATATATATATATATATATATATATATATATATATATATATATATATATATATATATATATATATATATATGCAATTCACACTTGTCATCCTAAAGCTTGTTTTGATGGTGGATGTTAGCGTGGTTATGGCCAATAAATCCTTAGATCTTTGTGCTTGGTTGGATGGTTGTTATTCATATTTTATCTCGGTTTGCATACCGATCCTCTTTCTACTTTTCCATATGTAAAAGTATTAATTCTTCCCTTCCTATGGTTCCCTTGAATGTAACTCGAGGTTTTCCTATTACCATGTAATATGTTAAAAAGGATTAGGATAGTTTTAATTATTGTCATGGCAAATAAGACGTTGTGCACTAGACGAGCTGCACGTTTTAGAAAATGAACTAAATAGTTGGAAGATCGAGGAGGCATGATGACAGGAGGAGTCAACCAATCAGTTGATGACCCAACTGATCATCTGGAGGTGTCCATAAGATGCTTGGACTGAAGACCAGCCAACCAATCCAGAGATCAAACAACTAACCAAAAGGTGAGCTGATCAATTCAAGAGTTGAATCAATCAACCTGAACTGGATCAAGCACAATTCTTGATCAACAATAGGTTGTTGCATATGATGTAGACATTAGGTGGTAGTAATTCCTTGTGACTCCAAGGAATTACATTAGTATGACTATAACCATCGCTCGTGTTCTATAATTTCATATGTTGTTTATGGTTATAAAATGTATATGATACACACTATAAGTATGTAGTGATTGGATATGTATATGTCTTTGCATAGATATAAAATCCCTAAATCAAACATATCATGTCTTAGATGATTTCTATAAGCAAAACATATAAAAAGGTTGATTGACTAAGTGTTGCTTACACGCCAAAGCATGGTGCACTATACATCTCGTGGAAGTGTGATGGTATATATGTGGGCCAGGGTGCATTACTATCAAGTTGGCCTTTGGGACATGCTTAAATAGGTAATCTTAATGAGATTAAGTACCTAGAAGCATACATATGGACTGTGGCAAAGAGGTACTCATACCATCTATTCAAGAATTACATGAGATGCAATTGGAAAAAGTTGCCTATGTTAATAATTGATTATGGACGCTGGCGTTGGCCGAGTAATAACTCTATTATTTTATATCTTGGCTCACTAGAATATTGTACGTTGCAACCTTCTGTACTGATATATGAGGGATATCAATTTGAACAAAATAGTGTGAGTGATAATTAATTAAAAGCCTTATTAATACCATCAAACTTATCAAATCAAATTAGATCAAATCAAAAAATGTTTTGACAAAGTAAATTTCTTTTGTAGAATATAGTGACAAACACAAACACATTTTCTTTATGATATGTCCATGAGAAGGACAAATTGGACATGAATAACTTCCATGACTAGTTCAGGACATTGAGAATTGTTCTCACTCAAGAGTGCAAGCTCTATGTTTTGGAAACACCAGAGTTAGATGAACCCACTCCCACTACACCTAAGGCTGACAAGAATGCTTACAAGAAGCATTCTGAATATGTTGTAGATGTTAAGTGCCTAATGATGTGCTCAATGAACTATGAGTTGTAGAGACAACATGAGAACATGGATTTTATTGAGATAGTAACACATCTTAAGAACATGTACCAAGTTTAGGTAAGATAAGAGAGATATGATGTCTCAAAGGCGTTGTTCAAGCGCAATATGGTTGAAGGAGATCCAGTATGTCCCCACACTCTCAAATTCATTGGGTATGTGGAGAACCTTGCAAGAATGGATTTCCCTTGGGTCAATAGTTTGCCACATATGTGATTGTGTAGTCACTGCGTAAGTCATATAACTAGTTTGTCATGAACTACAACATGAATGATTTTGACAAGCTGTTGTCAGAATTACTTGGCATGTTGAGAGCAACTAAAGCACAAATGAAGAAAAACAATCCCAAGTCTGTGATGATGATCAACAGAGGCAAAGGGAAGTCCAAGGGAAAAGGCAAAGCTAAGAAGAATTCTAAAGCTAGATAAAAGCCCAAGTCTTCTTCACTCGAAGCAAAGGAAGGGGTAATCAAGGGAGGAAATTGTCACTAATGTCTCCAGTCTAGAAACTGGAAGAGGAATTGCCATCTATATTTGGAGGAACTAAGGAAGAAGAAGGAAGAGATGGATCTCCACTTTAGGACCCGAGAAGAAGTAATCTAAAACTACGCAAAGCAAGAGTTGCTTCCTATCATTTAGCTACCCCTAGGGGTCATGTAATAGAATTAGTGAATTGCTATCGTGTACCTGCCATGTATCAAAAATATCACGTATCTTGTATGGTCAAGAATATTATGAATATATTTGATTTCAAATATAAGATCTTTTATGGTAGTGGCCCTAATGTCTCATATTTTATATTGATAGCTTCAAAGACACACACACACACACACACACACACATATATATATATATATATATATATATATATATATAATGAATGAATGAATCACTCAATGCCTATAACATTGTCATATAGAGAACATAAATGAGAAATGCATATATAGAATCCATAATGATGGTTGTCTAGAATCTATTGGTTATTGAACCAATAGAGACATGGAAGTCTTATTTATTAGACAATATGATAAAAGCACCATTCATTAAATGTAGTGGGAGAGTGGATATTCTATTAGGGCTCATACATGCTGATGTATATAAACCTTTTAGAATAAATGCTAAAGGTGGTTAACAATATCTCATTATATTTACTAATAATCTCAGTAGATATTGTAGTTTTCATTTAATTAAATACAAGTATGAATCAATTGAAGTGTTTTATAAGATCATAAAAGAAGTACATAAACAATTTGGTATAAGTATTAAAACATTTCGATATGATCGATGTGAAAAATACTTTGAAACCAAAAGTTTGAGAACCTTCAGGAGATCATGATAGTGTATCATAATGAACTCCAACCGATACATAATGATGTATCAGAAAGAAGAATCACACCCTGTTAGTCATGGTGCGATTAATAATAAATCTAGATAATATTATAATATCCTTTTTGGGCACATGCTTGACACTAAATAATGTACCCTCTAAAATGGTTCAAAAGACACCGTATGAGATGGCATGGGAGGTAACCTGATATGTGTTTATAAAGAATAGGATTGTAAGCTTGTACAAGAAAATTGTTTCCAAAAAAGCTTTGTCCATAAATGTCATTTCATTGAAAACTACTTTTATATTCCAATCCAACAACAAAATTTTTTGTTGCCAAGATGGTTGTTTTCCTATAGGAATTTCATTCCAAAAGAATCAGTGAGAGAAAATTTCAAGACCAACAAGAAAACATTGAACCTAAAAGAGGTATAGTAGGAACATTGAGAATCACAAATTGTTGTGGAATCTCAAATTCCTTATGTAACACAAAACCTCATAAATCTAGTAGAACACACCTTGTGCTTGAAATATTATGATATCTTATAACTCAAAAAGGCGATGATTTGGTCATAAGATGATGAGACAACAACCTATCTAGAAGATATTGAGGAATTGAAATATGAGAAATGGCTTCAAGCCATGGGATCAAAGATAGACTCCATGTACACCAACAAGGTATGACCTTGGTGGATCCACCTAAAGAGGTAAAAACCCTTCAAGAAGAATACTGACATTGATGGTAGTGTACAAACCGATAAGAGAATGTTGGTTGCAAAGGGCTTCGATCTAGTTCAAGGTGTTGAACATGATGAAATCTCTTCAGTAGTTGGCATGGTTAAATCCATCAGGATTATGCTTGCCTTTACAACTTATTACGACTATGATATTTGGCATATGGATGATTTAAACTACATTCCTTAAAGGGAATAGTTATGAGGATGTGGGTGTGACACCACTTGAAGGTTTAATAAATCCATTGATGCAAATAAAGTCTTTATGCTTCAAAGGTCAATATGTGGATTGAAGCAAGCATCTCAAGTTGGAATCTTCAATTTGACAAAACAGTCAAATATTTTGACTTAGTTGAAATGAATATGAAATATGTGTTTACAAAAATTTAGTGGGAGCATATTTAAATTCCACGTAATGATGGAGAATAACATCATTATACTACAAATATTAAAACCTGATGTAAGACCCCTGACCTGGGTTTTTGACTAACCTTGTTTTTTCTAGCTTGATTAAGTGCTTAGAACCTTAATATAATCCTTTGAGATGTTTTTAGAGCTTGTGGTAAGCTTAATCTCCAGTTTGAGCTTGTTTAGACGATGTTTGTGCTATATGTGCTTGTTTTGGGTCAAATTGCAATTTACCCAATTGTGAAGGTTATCTTGCAATTTTCCACATCTAGTGTGGACCTTCTCTTTCTTGGATTCAGTGATGCTTTGGGGTACTTTAGTTGAAACTTAGTTGAGTGGTGGCACCCTTAGAGGTGATTAGGGTTTCTAGGGTTTTGATGTGTCTCGACCACGTGTGCATGGTTGAGTGTAGCGACCCTTGTCTTGACCTTGAGGATGTGACTTGTGAGTGTCTCAACTGAGACACACTCTCTAGATGGTTTTGTCTTGACCATGATAGTTTTGGAGTGGTTTGGTCAAGACAGTTGTCCTTTTGTGAAGTGTCTCGGCCTTGGTGGTTTTTTGTCTCGACCATGTTGTGTGTGATGCTCTTCGTCTCGACCCCTTGGCATCTCTTGACCGAGACCAATGTGTTGGGGACCTAAGTAGTTGAGACCCAAAATTGGTTGTATCACCATCTCGTGCATGCATGCCTTAAGTGGTTTCATGTTGGTTTCTTGGGCGGACAAGTGTCCCTTTGGTGCCTTTAGGTGTTGACACCTCATCTCCACCTTACCTCCCTCCTCCTCAAGTATATAAACCCTCTTCTCCTCATACAAGTGAAACTTTTATCTTTCCTTCTTCCTACCTCTCTTTTCTCATCCTTGGATCTTGGTGGAGCAAGGAGGGCTGATCCTCGGAGCTTTGGTGACTGAGATCCCTTACATGTGGTGACTTTTGGTCATCTTCTACCTTGGTAATGGTTACCTTTATTTGGTGACATTTTCCTTGGATATCCTACCCCATCTTCTTCTCTTTTCTAAGCCATAAACCATGGATCATACATGGTGGTCATTTTGGAGAGAAACTCCTCATCACAAGGGTCACAGGGCATGTTTTGGCAAGCTTGTACCCAAGTGTGAGGAAGTTTCCTTCTCTCTTTCTCCCTTTTTCTTTTGGTTTGGCCTAGGGTTTCTTACCCTCTTTTCTTGAGTTATCTTTAACCATGGTGATCGTGTGCTTGAAGCTTGTGATCCTTGGAACTGGTCTTCCTTAAGGTGAGTTATATAACTCTCTACCCTCTCTATTATTGCACTTTTCTTTGCTTGCATGTTATTGTTTCTCTCTCTAAATCATTATCCTAACATGCTAGTAGGTGATATGATGCTATAGAACTTGAATGATGGTGATTATCATGCTTGGTTTTCTTAGAATCCAAAACCCTAATTTATGGTACTTGATTTTGAGAAGATGGTGGAATGTGTGACCCTTATCGTATCTTTTGACCTTGGTTTTGACTACATGCATGATGCTCATGTACCTTGATGTATCATTGAAGTTTAGATTCTATTTTAGGATGTATTAAATGTGGTTTATCTCTCTTGCATGAGGTTCTTTCGTGGTGGTTTCATGACACATGTGTTAGGGTTTTAGTGACCAATTTTGTGTGAAGCTTCTCTCCTTGAGGAAGGTGGTTTTTCTTATTGTAATCTTCTATTTTGGCCATGGAATACTTCTATTTTGACCTTGGTTGATCCCTATTTTGATGATGTTTCTTTGCCTTGGTGGTAGCTGGATCTTAGTGACTGCTACCCCTTAATTTCTTCTTGGGTTGGAACATTTTGCTATGGTGTTTGGTCGAGATGTTGTTCTTATTTTGGTCAAGACATCATGCTTTGTTTTGGTCAAGACATCATGTCTTAGTTTTGTTCAAGACATGCCCTTATTTTGAGGTCGAGACAATCCTTGTTTTGAGGTCGAGACAACCCTTGTTTTGAGGTCGAGACAACCCTTGTTTTGAGGTTGAGACATCTCTTGTTTTGAGGTCAAGACATGTTTTGGTTTGAGATCGAGACATGTGCCTTAGTTTTGGTCGAGACATCATGTCCTTGTGTAGGTCGAGATACCCACTTCTATTTCAGTCGAGATGCTTTCCTTTGGAGGTGGTCGAGACATGTTTTTGGTTGAGGTCGAGACATGCATTTTGAGCTTGGTTGAAACTCTAATATATGTTGTGGTCGAGATACATGATGTGTCATGGTCGAGACACTTAGTCTTGTTGTAGTCGAGACACCTTGCATAAAGGTATTTGAGACACTTTGCTTGAGGGTGGTCAAGACACTTATTTCATGAGTGGTTGAGACACCTATGTGATGACGGTCGAGACCCATACATGAACATAGAGTCAACACATGTGTATGAGTAAGCAAGTAATGATTCGTGTATAATGTTGTTTGAATGAGTGTTTGGTTAACCATAATCATGTTCCTCAACCCTAATATGCTCCAAGAAAGTGGGAGATGATGTACCGAATATAGCTATAAAACCCTAGTCAGACAAACAAATAAGTCTCTCTCCCATTTAGAAATACCTAACCTTACAGGTGATGTGAACTTGAATGACATAGCTATGTGAATGCTATGGTGAATTCTATATTATACAAGATGGTGACTATGCACATTGTTGAGGCATAACGTGATGGTATACATGCAAAGATTATGCTATTGGGTCTTATGACCTGGCAGAGGCTTTATGCCTAGTATGAGGTGCTATCCTCTAGTGATATGATAAGGGATTGGTATCCCATGATTGTGTGAATATGATGATGGCCTTGTGAGGCAATAGTATCATGTGATGATGATGTGACAAGTTCACACCTTATCTATTTTATGCCTTTTGAAGTTGCACAATGCTCTTATCTTTGTAGAGTTTGTTTATGGTTTGTATGTTGTAACTTGATTAATGCTAAAAGACACTTAATTGGCATAAATAATCAAGTGGAACCTTAATCATGTAGTTGCCCTGTTCCATAGAACCATCTTCAGTGCCAATACTTGCTGGATGGTGAAACAGGTTCTCCCTTAGTGGAAGCTCAGAGTCGTATACTTTTGAGTATATGCATTTTACAAGATTGGTTGTGGTCATACCTTAGCAGGAGTACAGTCGAGGTTGTATCTCAATGATGTGATATTGAGTACTTATATGATATCTTGATGATGGTTGTGGTCATACCTCAGTAGGAGTGTGGTTGCAGTCGTAACTTAGTTTTACTAGCATTGTGCCTATATACCATGGCATGCTAGGTTGTTTTGTAGTTGGACTTGATATGTCTCTGTGGTGTTTTCTCTTGTGCTGACCAAGAGGTGTTAGGGAGGTCAAGGATTCCAGCTCTTCCACTGGCCTTGTATGTCATTGATTTCGACTCAGTAATGGTCAGTTGGAGTATGAGTGGTATACCTCATCTCCTCGGGGCATAATAAAAGGTGTAATATGACCGTGTAGCATATTTTCATAGGGATAAAATGTGAATAACATTGGATGAGGCTTTGCCTTACTTTTGTATGATTTAGTTGATAGAGGATATATGTGTTCTTCATATTCCTTCTTAGCTTATAAGATATTCTACAACTCAATTGCAATTGCTCTTAATTGCTTTAATAGTGTTATCTACTTATCATGTTATACCTTTACTTTATGCTCTTCTTTACCTTATATTTGTGCTTTAATAGATGTTGGTCGAGAGTTATATCTCTTGTTGTGACGTTTGGTCTCACCCCGTGGGTTTCCACATCTTTTAGGTGGTCGTACACGAAGAGGTAGAGATCGTGCAACTATGGAAGAGCAGCAACAAGAGTAGTAGCTGATAATGTTGGATGTACTGCTAGTTGTTTTGGTGATAGAGTCCTAGATGTCATCCCTAGACACTTAGGTCTTGGGGGTTGTTGTCGATGTGTTTTGTAGATACATTATCGATATGAGGTTTTTAGGCTTGTGAGCTGTGTATCTAAGATATGTCATGTGTATATGTACATATCTGGAACAACTATCTCATGTAATAGGTTGATAATAGGAATTATAGTGTACAATGATGTAAGCACCTTGTGATATGATATGTAATGCATGTGGTAGGTTTATGGACTCATACGTGATAAGTTTTTGACTTATGGCACTTTTCAGAAATCAATTTTATTTTTCTTGTGTTTTTTTTTCTGGTAATCTGCTTGCTTAGTTATAATTCCACATTTGATTTTGAGTAATCTCGTTTGTGGCACATCGGGGAGTCACACCGGAAAGAAAAGTACTTTCTCTATGAAGGGCTTAGGCAAACCATCCTATTTGATAGGAATTGAGATTGATATAGATAGATCTACAAAACTGTTGGGTTTTATGGCCTCAGAGTAGGTAGTGGAAACAAAAATTTGTTGGCCATTAACCCATAACAATAGATTGCATCAAGGACTATGTAATGGGAAGGATGGTTTTAGCGAGATATACTTGGTCTTGGGGCTTGCCCAAAAACAATACCTCACAACCATGTGCGGTCTTCAATGCCATGTCTTAAACGATGTCTATGCAACTCCTGGTCTTCGCCATGGACTCTGGCCTCCACCACAGACTGCGGCTGACATGTCCTCCTGAGCGGCAGACATCTCCTGCCTCTACAGATAGTCTACACAGACCACCTAGAACTCCTATCATTCTAGAAGAATTGGCAGATTGGAGACAACCCTCCTGTTGGTGTACTAGCACCAACTTGCTCTCCCTAACTCAAAGTGCTTTTCTGTAGTTGTCTTTCCCTCATTGTGCCTCCCTAGTCGGGTATCAGTTGCTCAGGCTCTCTCAATTACTAGAACCAGAGAGGACAACAACTTTGTAGAGCAATTAATGTTCTAAGTTGTGTGTTCTGAGAAGCCCCATGTACCCCTCTATTTATAGTAGATGGAAGGTTCAGGGTTCCAGTCTGTTCGGGAGTAGAAGGATCCAAAAATTCCATGAATAGTTTATACTGCGATAGGCAAACCGATCGTTTCATAACTAAAATGGTCATTTGGTAAGGTGAGCCGATAAGTTCACCAGTGAACCAGTCAATTGCTTACACCAGCCAATCGGCTGACAACAGTGAACTGGTCAGTTGGCAGTCTTGACATTACCAATGCAGTCTCCAATTGAAGTGACTCTCTAATAAGCTAGTTCAACACTTGAACTTGATAGTTGCGAGTCCAGTCAGTCAATTGTATGTTTAATTGAGTACCTAAACAATAAACATCATTCATGGACAATCTCCTCTTCCAAGGGTATCCTATGTGTGTGACCCTATAGGTTCTAATTTACGTTGGCAGTGAATGTTCATAACAACTTATGACATCACAAGCAATGAGCAGAATCTAGTAACTCATCATTGCTACTAACTCAAAAAGTTGGAGAACAACTTCAACCTATAATCTGTGATTAGTGTTATAGTGATCATATAGTTCCTTTGTCACTGACATCCGGATTGAACTCGAGGCATGGAACCTCATCCTCTTCAACATTCAATCCATATTCCTTGACCTAGAGCAGATTGTCTGAGATGCATGTGAGTTCACATATCATATATTGAATCACATGAGTATGGTCATACAATTCTCAGTCTCGCTTATCAAGGGGCCCTGGATATCATACTCCTTATAGGAGGGACAAATCCCATATCTATCACTCACAGTCAAGTCCCCATGTGTCAAAGTCACCCAATCATCACCGTTATAACAACCCATGCTTCATGACTACATTTGATGATGTCAAAGTGTACCCAATCACATGTGATGAGTGCAGTGATTTCAGGTCTAAGAACCGCAATCAACACCACCACTATGAGAGACGATTGTGACTACTATTCCATGGTATCCATGTATCATTCTCATGGTGGGTCTATCGGATATACTATTCTCTAACATATATCTGTGTGCTTGACTTGATATCACATATCATGACTAATGAGACTCTATCATAAGTCAACACACACTCTAGTCTTATGTATTACTGTTGTCTATTTTGCTTCCACAATAATATCCGACTAGGGACATAACAAGAATGTATGTACTCTTATCATACATATGGTCTCATTGTTCAGGTCCTCCACCTAATGACATATGTCATCGAGTCACATCATTCTTTATACATCTATCATGTATGTGTCATTATCTCATGAGTGAGACAAACATAATAGATAGAATGACCTTTATCATTATCAAATCAAATATCATACGCCTCATTGCAATCATCATATTATTGGCTCTCTGGGCATACTATACCAACAAACACCCACTTGCACTTAGAGACAATCACCCACGAATCATATTCCAAGTAATCTTAACATGTCCATCATGTTTCTGATGCACTAGTACTTTTATAGCGAGTAAGAAACATTTGCTTCAAGTCGGTATATTGCATGTTTCACATCCCCTCACTGTACGCCAACTCGTATGAGATGGAAGTGTCGTAGTATGCTATCTGAAATTCCTTTGCCTAACCAATAGCTCCATTATTGTCACAATATTACTACTGAGTCACCAATGGTCAGAACCTCCCATAAGTTCATCCATATGAACTTCTAGATGCATAAAATATCCTTTACAGTGTTCGTAACACTAAGGTACTCATCTTCTTATTGTAGAATTAATCAATTGTTTTATGTTGGAACATTTCCAACTAACAATTCTTATTCTAAGGTCAAAACACAATTTTGTCATTTTAGAAGCTTACACCGGTGTAACTCTTTACACCCAACTCTTCCTTATTACCATAAATAAAGAACTAAACCTTTTGGTACTTCACAAGTACACAAAGATGTCCTTCATGGTATTCCAGTAACTCTTACTGGAGTTCGACAGATATCCATTCGTCATGTTCAATACATATGAGATAACTGGATATTTATATCATCTTGACATACAAGATGATGATTTCATATCTTCTTGTCATGTCCAATACATACAAGATGATGAGTTTGTATATTCTTGTCATGTCAAATACATACAAGATGATGAGTTTGTATATTATTGTCATGTCTAATACATACAAGATATTTTCTTATCATGTCAATACATACAAGATAATGAGATGAGTTCATACGTCATAGATCCAATTGTGAATGCATATGGCATCTATCTATGTGTTCCTTATTCTTCATAAGAATTGGGATACTCGGCTCCTGAGAGACTAACTCCATGGAACATGGACAAGTTCTCTCTCACCATGCTAAACTCATTCAACATCTATCCAAAGTATGTTCTCTTTCCTAGGACTAGAAGCCCTCTTGATCTATCTCTATAGATCTTGATTCCTATCACATAGGATGCTTCTCTAAAAACCTTTTAGAATGCACTTTGTTGCCAGATTTTGTAGTATAAGGATGATACTCCCCATTAATATGTGGAATATATGCTCCCACTAAATTCTTGTAATCACACATTACATCTTCATTCTGACTCAAGTCAAACTCTTTGACTATCTTGTCAAATTAAAGATCCAATTCTGAGGTGCTTACTTCAATCCAAAGATTGATCTATGCAGCTTGATAGACTTTATTTGCATTATTGGATTTATAAACCTTTAGGCCGTGTTACATACACATCCTACACAATATTCCATTTAAGGAATGCAGTTTTAACATCCATATGCCAAATCTCATAGTCATATTAAGCTACAATGGCAAGCATTATCTAGATGGACTTATCCATGGTACTGAAAAGATTTCACCATGTTCAACACCTTGAACTTGTTAGAAACTCTTTTCAACCAACTTACCCTCCATGGCAGTCTTCTTCTCGAAGACCCAAAAGTACCCTATGATTTTACCCCTTCCGGTGGATCAACCAAGGTCATACTTTGTTGCTGTACATGGAGTCCATCTTGGATTTCATGGCTTCAAGTCATATCTCAGTTTTTGGCTCTCATTAGCTTTTAGGTAGACTGTTGACTCATCATATGATTAACTCACTGCCTTTTTGTCCATAAGATATCATATATCATTCAAGATCTAGGCGTGTTCTACTAGAACCATGAGTTTTGTGTGTTACTTAAGGAACTTTGAGATTCCACAACATTTTGTGATTCTCTTTATTCCCAATGTAAAGCACGTGCCCAAAAGGAAATTGAAGTTTTTGCTAGTAATCACACTCTGACTTATCAAGGTGTGATTCCTTCTTTTTGATACACTTCTCATGATACACTGTCATTGTGTTTCAGATGGAGTCCATAATGATACATTATCATGGTCTTCTAGAAGGTTCTCAAACTCATGGTTCATAGTATTTCCATATCGATCATATCAAAATTTAATACTTATACCAAGTTTTTTATGTACTTCATTTATGATTTCCTTGAACACTTCAAGATATTCATGTTTGCATTTCACTAAATACAAACTATCATATCTACTGAGGTCATCAGTAAATACATTGAAGTACTAGTTATTATCTTTAGCATTTATTCTAAAAGGTCTATATACATCAATATGTATAATCCTTAAGAATGATCGTTCTCCCACTACATCTAGTGAAGAACCTTTGTCATTTTGCACAATAAATGAGATTAGCATGTCTCTATTGGTTAAACAAACAAAAGAGTCAAGATATCCATCATATGGATTCCAGAAATGCAATTCCCATTTATGCGCTCTATATGACATCTCTATAGGCATTCAAGTTTGAGTTATCATGTCATTCATTACATGTGTCACACACATTTGTCTCTTTAACTATCAAGTATAGTTGATGAGACATAGGCATTGTCATCAAATATCATATCTTTAAAATGAAACATCATTCCATAACACTCTTGCCCATACAAGATGTATGATGTTTTCATTGTTGGCATGTATATAATAGCAATTCAATAGTTCTATTAAATGCCCAAGAATGTGATGTTGTAACTGTAGTGGCAGAAACTCTTACTCTGCACAATTTCTAGCTTACTTCCTCACAGGTCATGAAGTAGAGATCTCTATCTCTATCCTCTTCGTGAGGTCCTCAATAGAGAGGTCAGTTCCCTTTCCAATGTCAAATAGGTGACAATGGTGACACTTTCTTTCCTTATCCAACTTACCCCTCTCCATATCTCAAGTGATGAAGACTTGGACCTAAGCTTGGCTTCAGAACACTTCTTGACCTTGCTATAGTCTATGGACTTTACTCTGTTGATCATTATCATAGGTTTTGTCCTTTTCTTCATTCATGCTTTGGCATCAACATGCCAATCACTTCAGACAATGGTTTATCCAAGTTTCTCAGCATTTGATAAACTTGCTATATGATTCACACAACGATTTATAGAATCATATGTTTGGTCAACTCTTGACCTATAAGAAATCACAGTTAATCTATATGTGCAATCATATTGAACATATGAGATTACACTTGATTTCCATCTATCTGATTATACTCAAACATCGCTTTGAAGACATTATACCTTTCATGCTTTACATGATTCTTAAGATGTATAACTACCTCAAGAATGTCCATGCTTCAAGTTATTTATGCAACTCATAGTTCATATAGCTCAACATAAGGTTCTTGATGTCTTAGGCATCATTGGCATACTTCAAGTAAGCATCCAATTTTAGCCTTAGGCACATTTGGAGTGATTTAACTGGATTTGGTCTTTCAAGGACTTTAGAGTTTACACTCACCATTGAGAACACTTCTCAAAAGTCCCAAACCGGATTTGAAGTTTATCCCATTTATGAACTATTCACAATGATAATGTATTTGTGTTTGTCATTTGGATCCTACAAAAGAATTTTGCAACTTTTCAAACCATTTTTGATTTGTTTGATTTGATAAATTTGACGATATTAATTAGGCTTTTAATTAATTATCACTCCCACTATTTTGTTCAAATTGATAACACTTGTGTATCAATTCGAAAGATTGCAACGTACAATCTTCTCATGGCCAAGATCCATATTTCATCAAATTATGAGTCAGCTTTGGCTGATCACCCATAACTTGACTATTTAGGTAGGCCATCATGCCAATTGCATCATATGCAACTCTTGGATAGATGATATGGACAAATCTTTGCCATAATCATCTTCATGCCTCTGGACTTGGGCTATATAAGTCACCAGTTAAGTCTGACCTAAAAGTCAACACGATTGATATGCACCATGCTTTGTGCAAATCTACATATCTACCATCACACTTCCACGAGATGGACGTCGTACCATGCTTTGTGCAAATCTACACTTGGTCGATCAAGCTTTTCATGTGTGCCGCTTATGGAAGGGATTTAAGACTTCAATATTGTATTTGAGGGATTTTATATAAGTACATATACATATCCAATCACCATATTATTATAGTATGTATCATGTACATTCTATAACCACAACCAGAAACATGCAATAACGATAAATGTGATGATTATGGCCATTCTATTGTAATTCCTTAGAGCCACAAGGAATTATGATCATATAAGGTCTACATCATATGCAACATGTTGTTGATGAAGATCTTTGTGCTTGAACCATTCCAGGTTGATCGGGTCATCCTATGACACGATCGACTCACCTTCTGGTTAGTTGGTTGGTCAGTCTGACATCTGATGTTTGGACACCTCCAACAAGTGGTCGGTCTGTCTTCTTTGCAATCCTCCTCAGTCCTCCATGCGGTTGGCTCGTCTGGTGCTGAGCATCTTCTTCTTTGATGTAACAGAAAATAAACTATCGATGACACGATCGGTTCACATCCTGGTTAGTTGGTTGGTCGGTTTGGCATCTGATGTTTGGACACCTCCAACAAGCAGTCAGTCTGTCTTCTTTGCAATCCTCCTCAGTCCTCCATGCGGTTGGCTCGTCTGGTGCTAAGCATCTTCTTCTTTGATGTAACAGAAAATAAACTATCCTATTTTTACATAATCTTTGGGAAACCTCAAGTTACATTCAAGGGGAGCAAAGGTAGATGAGAAAGGATCTTGAGTTATCTCGAGTTACATGTGGAATAGATGGTAGAGGCTCGGTATGCAAACTGAGATGCAAACAACCATAACCAACCAAGCACACATAGAGTTTATAGGCCATAACCATACTACACATCCACCATAAAAACCATTTTAGGGCAACACGTATCAATTGCATATAGACCATATCATATATATATACATTAGTTTGTGGTCGCATGTGGTATTTAGTTGGATATGCACATTAATCGTTTTAAATATTCACATTGTATGCAATAAATAAATGACAATAAAACCAAAATCCAATCATATCAATTTATCTCAAAACACAGTACGTTGACGTGGCTCTGATACCACTATTGGGTTTTATGGCCTCAGAGTAGCAGCGGAAACCAAAATTTATTGGCCATTAACTCATAACAAGAGATCACATCAACAACTATGTAATGGGAAGTATGGTTTTAGCGAGATATACCTAGTCATGGGGCCTGTCCAATAATAATACCTTACAACCATGTGCAGTCTTCAATGCCATGTCTTGAATGGTATCTGTGCAACTCTTGGTCTTTGCCATGGACTCTGGCCTCCACCACAAAATGCGGCTGATGTGTCCTCCTAAGCATAAGACATCTCCTGCCTCTGTAGATAGTCCACACGGACCACCTAGAACTCTTTCCATTCTAGAAGAACTGGCAGAAAGGAGACAACCCTCCTATTGGTGTACTAGCACCAACCTGCTCTCCCTAACTCAAATTGCTTTTCTGTAGTTGTCTTTCCCTCACTGTGCCTCCCTAGTCAGGTAGCACTTTCTCAGGCTCTCTCGGTTACCATAACCAAAGAGGATAACAACTTTGCAGAGTAACTGACGTTCTGAGTTCTGTGTTATGAGAAGTCCCCTATACCCCTCTATTTATAGTAGAGGGTAGGGTTAGGGTTCCCAGTCTGTTTGGGAGTAGAAGGATCCAAAAATTCGATGAATAGTTTGTACTGTGACAAGCGAACTGATCATTTCATAATTGAAATGGTTGTTTGGAAAGGTGAGCCAGTCGGTTCACTAGTGAACCAGTTGGTTTCTTACACCAGCTGATCGACTCACAAGGGTGAACCGATCGGTTGGCAGTCCTGACATTGCCAATGCAGTCTCCAATTGACCTAACACTCTAATCAGCTAGTTCAATAGTTGAACTTGATAGTTCTGAGTCCAGTTAGTCAATTATATGTTTAGTTGAGTACCTAAACAATAAACATCATTCATGGACAATCTCCTCTTCTAGGGGTATCCTATGTGTGTGACCCTATAGATTCCAATTTACGTTGGCAGTGAATGTTCATAATTACTTATGACATCACAAGCAATGAGCGAAATCTTGTAACTCATCATTGCTACCCAAGTAACTCAAATAGTTGGAAAACAACTTCAACCTACAATCTGTGATTAGTGTTATAGTGATCATATAGTTCCTTTGTTACTAACATCCGGATTGAACTCGAGGCATGGAACATCATCCTCTTCAACATTCAATCCATGTTCCTTGACCTAGAGAAAACTGTCTGAGATGCATGTGATTTCACATATCATATATTGAATCACATGAGTATGGCCATACAATTCTCAATCTCACTTATCAAGGGGCCCTGGATATCATACTCCTTGTAGGAGGGACAAATCCCATATCTATCACTCACAATCAAGTCTCCACGTGTCAAAGTCATCCAATCATCACCGTTATAATAACCCATGTTTCAGGACTGCGTTTGATGATGTCAAAGTGTACCCAATCACATGTGATGAGTGTAGTGATTTCAGGTCTAAGAGCCACAATTACCACCATTACTATGAGAGACGATTGTGACTACTATTCCATGGTATCCATGTATCACTCTCATGGGGGGGCCTATCCGATACACTGTTCTCTAACATATATCTGTGTGCTTGACTTGATATCACATATCATGACTAATGAGACTCTATCATCAGTCAACACACACTCTAGTCTTATGTATTATTGCTGTCTATTTTGCTTCTACACTAATAACCAAATAGGGACATAACAAGAATGTATGTACTCTTATCATACATAGGGTCTCATTATTCAGGTCCTCAACCCGAAGACATATGTCATTGAGTCAAATCATTCTTTAGACATTTATCATGTATGTGTCATCATCTCATGAGTATAACAAACATAATAGATGGAATTAACTTTATCATTATCGAATCAAGTATCATATGCCTCATTGCAATCATCATATGATTGGCTCTCTAGGCATACTATACCAACAAAAACTCCTTAATCTAAATAAATAACACATATATTGGCAAGTTGCTAAAGGGGTTCAACATAGAGTGCTCAATGAGAGAAAATTTGTCAATGTCTCATGGAACTAGTCTATCAAGATCTTCATATTCCACTTCTTGTGATGAATAAGAATATGTGAGTAAGATGCCTATTGCATTCACAATATTATGTACTCATCCCATTATCTCATATGTATTATTATGACGAGTGGATATATGTCAGATCCCTGTGAGAATTACTAGAATACCATAAAGAACATCCTTAAGTACTTGAGAAGCACTAAAAGGATTAGTTCCTTGGTTGTCGTAATAAGGAAGAGTTGGGTGTAAAGGGTTACACTGATGCAAGCTTCCAAAATTGACAAATAAAATTAATGAACATAATCTAAATTTGTGTTTACCATACAATGAGAATTGTAAGGTAGAAAAGTTCCAAGCAAGAGACAGTTGTATAAATTCTATAATAGAAGTTGATTATCTTGGTGTTATGGACACAGAGAGGATACTATGTGGATCAAGAAGTTCATTTGGATGAACTTATCAGAGGTTCAAATCATTGATGACACAATAGAAATACTATGACAACAATGGAGCTAATGGATAGGCAAGGAATCTCAGATAGCACACAACAACACATCCATATCATACGAGAAGTCATACAATGAGGAGATGTGAAAACTTGCAAAATACCGACTAGAAGCAAATGTTTCTAACACAATACAAAAGTATTTGTGCAACAGAAATATGGCAGGCATGTTAAGATCACTTGGAATAATATTCATAGGTGATTGGCTTTAAGTGCAAGTGGGAGTCTTTTGGTATGTATTCGAGAGATCCAATCATATGATGATTGGAATGGGGCCATCTGATACCTAATTTGATAACGATAAAGGTAATTCCATCTATTATGTTTGTATCAATCATGAGGTGATGACACAAACATAGTAGATGTCTAAAGAATGATGTTACTTGATAACATATGTCTTCAGGTTGAGGACCTGAATAATGAGATCATATGTATGTTAAGAGTATGTACATTCTTGTTATGGAAGAAAAATCGACAACAATAATACATAAGACTAGAGTTTGTGTTGGTTAATGATAGATTTTCATCAGTCATGATATGCGATATCAAACCAAACACATGGGAACTCGTTAGAGAACAACGTATCAAACAGACCCACCTTGAGAGTGATACATGTAGACCATGGAATGGTAGTCAAAATTAGATCTCATTGTGATAGTGGTGATTGTAGTCCTCAGACCTGAAGTCGCTACACTCATAACATGCCATTCGATGTATTCTGACATTATCCAATGTGATCTTAAATTAGGGTTACCATAAAGGTGATGCTCCGATGCACTATGACACATGGAGATTGAATGTGAGTGATGTATATGGGATTTGTCCCTCCTACACGAGACTGATATCATTACCACTTGATAAGTGAGACTGATAAATGTATGGCCATACTCATGTGACTCAATATGTGATATGTGAGATCACATGCATCTCAGAAAATCGACTCTAGTTCAAGGAACAAGGATTGAACGTTGAGAGGATGATGATTCCATGCCTCAAGTTCAATCTAGGTATCAGAGATAAAGGAACCAATACAATCATTGTAACACTAATCTTGGATTGTACGTTGAAGTTGTTATCCAACTTTCTAAATTACTTGGATAGCAATGATGTCTTGCTAGATACCGCTCATTGCTTGTGATGTTATAAATCAGTTATGGACATTGACCACCGACGTAAATTGGGACCTATAGTGTAAGGAGTGGGACCCCCAGAGGGGATCCACTCCCTACAAAAAAATTAAAGAATGGAACCTCCAGTCCAACACACCAAAAGATATGTTGGAGTGGGTGCACAATTTTCAAATTTTATAAATGGTATTCAAAATAACCAAAGTATAGCAACGGACTATAAAACATGACTATTATTAGTTCTTCACAAAAGATTACAAAAGTATATCTCAATCTCCCACATATGGTTTACATGTATGATACAACATAAGGATCTATGATAGAGGGAAATCTAAATGGTAACAACTTAGTCTCCATGCTTTAACTCCTTAAGCTAGGTCCATATATTTATGCCATATCCTCCAAGTCCTTCACCTAGGGTTGGAAGCATACCCCAACAAGAAGAAAAAAGATGGATAACATCAATAAATGTTGGTATGTGCATACTAAATAAGGAATTGAGCAATTTATAAAGAAAATAGGACATCAAAATAAAAGGCTTCCCATGAAAGAGAAAAGTACTACCCAATTGGGCATAAAAGGAAAGAATCACAAAAGAGATACTTGCCATAAAAACAACATATAAATAAGTGCCACATAAGCACATATAAGGAATCATGGCTCACAACCCATCATCAATAATTATCTAACTGCATGCATGTGAGATACACATAGCCCTAGAACAATATAAAGACAAAGGTGGCATAAAATTGAAACCTGATAGAGAATGACACATAAGCAAACTCCCAATATATAAAATGTGGGTGGGCCAAACCTCATAAATTTGAAACCCGGATATGGGGCACATAACCTCCATCTCAAAAATATAATAAGGGCACATAACCCAAAAACCAATGCAATTACACTACTCTAGTGCTACTGAATCACATAGCATGTTTAATGTAGAGATAAGTAGAAAGTATAGTTAGATTTAACAAAAGTAGTCACCACATAAGTGACCAACATATACATCCACCTCACAAGTGGGAAAAGACATCACATGTCTTCATATAAAGTTCCATCATGAGCCAAGCATAAGATAAGAGTCCAAAAGAATATCCATGATCACAAGATTAGTAACAAGTAGGGTACTTCACATGAAGCATATTTTCCAAAAGAACAAGATATTGTGTAGGCTAATGTCCATAGGACCAAGTGAATGATAAAGATAGGTTATTTCTCAATAAAGAAGAATAGAAGATGCAAACATACCTTACTCAAGAATCTATACAGTCCAAAGATAGTCCTAGATCCAAGCCTAGGTCTCCAAAGCACATATGATGCATATATGTATAATTAGGGTTATGTTTACATTAATTATTCAAAACCCTAAAAATTGCCTTTTTAATTTTAGTGAATTAGGTTATCAAAATCACGCCATGTTTTATATTATCTTTTTCTGAGTTCAAAACATATTTTATTATATTTTTCTGACTTTAAATACTTGTTATGAATTTTACAAATTATTACTTATTTAGATTAATCCATTAAAATTTACTTATTATTAAACATTGGATTCAAGCTACAAAACCAACACCATTAGAAAGCTTACATTTTTTTGAATCCAACTAGTATTTATTTGTATTTGTCTAATTAGTAAATAATTAGTTATCAATTTTTGAAAATCTACCAATAGGGAAAAGAGAAAAGCCACATCATCGTTTACTCGTGAGAAACAGAGAGAGAGGGTGCATGGGACGACACAGATTGGGGTCCACCTATTTATAGGTGGATGTTTGAGTTAGAGCAGGAGGCAATCCGACCGAGGAACCTTGCACCCCAAGAATTGGGGGTTTCCTTAATTCTTGACGAACCCACACATGTAAATAATCACCGTGTGCATAATCATATTTAGAATCCATTGGCGAAGAAATTGTCAAAAAAGAGCAAGAATCGAGTGAGATATCCGTAAACAAAAAATCACAAATGCTGCCTGTACTCCTACTCCAACCTGAGCTATTTAATGAAATTTGACACCCAACCTATTTTTGATATGAGGAATCCGAATATGCAATTAGATTTATCTTTTGAGAACTTTTAATGTGTTAAATAAACCAAATCCTATTTTCTCTTTCCCCATGCATTAATGACTTTAAGATTCTCCAAATTTTATGAAACATCACCCACAAGCCATAATTAATGTATTGGATACGAGTTTGTCATCAATTTTAAATACTGGAGTTGTTTGTACAATTATTTAACACTTTGAAAGTTCCTCACACTTTCTCTCTCTTGATTTGATCTTTTAATCAAACATATTCCAAATTGGACGAAAATTCACCCAAAGGCTATATTTATTATGTAGATTACAAATCCAAGATTATTTTGCTTTTTCAAAGCCATTTATTATTATATTTTTATTTTGAGAAAACTTAGATCTTCTCTTTCCAAATTAGATTAAATTAATTATTATTAGGTGAATAATGTGAAACTTGACTCTCAAGGCAATTGGGACCCAAGGAACATGATTCTTAACTTAGATTCCACTTTTGCGATTTATTTTAATGAGTTATGTCACAATTAATATTTGTGGCTCATTATTATTATTACCATTATTCATCCAATTATGCTTCATCCTTTCATATTATCACCAAAGGAATTATGTAAGATTATTTTGCATGAGATGTTACGAAACCTCCATCATGTGACATATTTTATGTGTCTATTCATGGCCTAAGATTAATGTGAGAACATTGGGTTACATTAAGATGATTTATACCCGTATTAGCTCATTAGGGTTATACCAAACATCTTTTAAGTCTAACCTCAACCTTGTTTGGCTATGTCTAAAGGATCAAACTTCTAGGGTATGGTTCTAGATTCAGTATGTTACATATTGAGTCACACACAAAGGATACACTTAGAATAGGGTTTTATTCATGAATGATGTTTAGATTGATTACTAAAGTGTAGGTATTAAATTTATACAAAAATGGATGGAAGTTGACTGACAGGACTTGAACCGACTGGTTCAATTGTTGAAATGACCAGTTCAAGTGTTGAACTGATAAATTCAAGTGTTAGGTCAATTTGAACTAGTTTTGGGAGTCAGAACACTGAAATGAATGATTTAGCTAGTGAATCATCGACTTAGATCTGTGTACCGACCAATTTAGGTTGTGAATCGACCATTTGGTTGATCAATTTGATTGAATCAATGATTAATGCTGATGTCATGTTATGCATTAATTGAATATTAATTGCCAATATAACTGCGAATTGGAAACATTGTGAAATGACCAATTCAAGAGTTGAATCGATCAGATCACATGTGAACCGACCATTTTAGAAGTGAACCAATTAGTTCAACTTTTCCAAGTTCTAGAATTTTTTTGAAATTCCATCCTTTCAACTTCCACTGAGACTAGAACTCCAGACCCTGGCCCTCTTATAAATAGAGGGGTAGTTGAGGCTTTCTAGAGGCACAACAATAAGCTCTAACAATTGTTGTCTTCTCACAGTTGTGATAATGTGAGAATGTGAGTAAGTCCTAGCCGTGAAAGGGAGGGATGGTTAGGGAGAGACAATTGGGAGAGCAAATCAACACTAGCATGTTGACTAGAAGAGTGAATTCCTTCTTTTCTGTTCATCTAGAAAAACAAGATTTCCTGGTGGTCCGTGGACTACTACATGGGTGAGGAGGCCTTTGCTACCCGTTAGGAGGATGCAGTCAACCACCGTCCATGGTGATCAACGAGGAGGTTGCTGCCGACAGCTGACCAGGTGCGAATTTAGAAAGAAGCACAGTGCAACAAGCATTTTTGTTGGACTTGTTCCAGGACCAGGTATATGCCTTGCAAACCATCTTTCCCATTATATAGTTGTTGACGTGATCTGATGTTTTAGGGGAATATGGAAATATTTTTTTGTTTCTACTATCGTATCTGATGCCATATTTCCCAACACTAGTATGGTAGCTCACAGACGCCACCTCTCGTGGCCAACAACATATCAATAATCTCACCATCCTCATACCTAGCCTCGATGGTCACACTTCTCCTCTTCATATTCTTTATTTTCCTCTCCTACTATATGCCACAACCACCTCCAATAACCATGACATGTTATGAAGGCATGAACGTTCTTCATGCAATGATCTATCCGAGGATGACTCCTATCAAAGAAGGTGATGGCATGGAGACTCATGATGAAGTCCAGACTAACCAAGGTGATTTGTTAACCAATATTCATCCTCCTGTATTTTTGTGTTGGGAAATAGTTATGATAGGATAACAAGTTAAATTTCATGGATAATCCACTTTCTTAAAATATAAACTTAGTTATATGATAATCTAAACTGGCTTAATTACCCTAATATCATCTTACTAGTGTAAGTAATAGGGTATAAGTACTAGTATTTGTAATATGGCAACTCTTTAAGTCATGTATCATTACAAATTTTAGGAATCCAGTTAGTACATATGTGTTAGGTTTAAAATTAGACAATACATACAACATATTATATACATGAACATGGTCATAATGATAATAACCTAGTTGATATATTGCCTTAATGTTCTTCATAAATGAATTTGGAATCCTAGATACCTCAATAAGTATTAGAAGATAATTAGAAAGACATATGGGTCTAGGGAACATGACTATCTAAGTAGATCAATTTTTGTATAAAAGGACATATGAAATATCTACAGGAATGTATCTTTGTAAATGTAAGTTTGGGTGACATGTTGTCTAAGTCTATATTTAAATATACATCCAATTTTCTATACATTAAATACTAGTATTCATGACATATTCAACAATTATGTAATGCAATATTTATACACACTAATATGCATGCTAAATATGATGTTAGGAAGGACACATAAACACATACTTTTAAAAAGATAATGACATTACAAAACCTAATTGGAATAATGCATATACATAACTTTGACTTCTATGGCTAAAGATTGATACTAGAACTAAAATATTTATCCAATGAATCCTATGTTAACTTAATAAGATTGAAAACCCTAACACGACAAGAGGCAATGATAATTTGGATAAGGGTTGTGTATAGATATAATAGGAGTGGATATACAAGTGTGCTTTGGTTTGACTAACTTACCTAATATGTTCATAGGATGAAAAGTCAACTTCATGGACCAAGTATATAGATTGGGTTAAGCATTAGCTTTGAAGATTAGGTATGTGCAATTCCTATTGTATTTTGGACATTATTATGCTTATTATCTAAATTCCTATATTTAAGCATTTCTTTGACTACTATTCCTCTTCGGAAATCCAAAGTTGAACATCCTTATTTACTTATTTGAAATCTTATTAACTCTTGTGGATATTGAATTATTCTAGTTAAATGGGTCTTTTGACCCCTCTTTCTATGCTTTTAATACCTGACGTGAATTATGACTAGAATGCTAGTCTTACCACTATATTTGTACATGCTAAATGTTTGACTAGAATATCTGTAATAGTGGTACTTATGTACAACCATACAAATATAGGGTGTGTGTTTCCACCTTTAATTCATAGGCCATAATCCTATGGTGTTATGGCCATGTTTTAGGTATATTTAGTCTACATTGTTCATTCATTCAAAGATATTGTTTATTTGGAAATTGTAAATATATGTTATGGCAAGATGTTTCTTTTATCTCAAATATTGCTATTCAATAATATTATTACCTCAATCTCTTGATTTGACTCTTGTTGAACTTACCAACTTCCACGTGGCCCTTCTTTGTGGGAACATCCTCTTTATACTTGTAACTTGACATAACACCCAAATGTTGTTTATACGCACACAATTAATGTTTACTGATACATAGCTTTGTTTCCTATTATTTGGGTGATGTTTTCTTTCCACATGGTGTAGGTACATTAGATGATGAGGACTTAAGAAGACTTGTTCCAAATATGTTAGAGTTGAGGACAACTTGGAATGTTTGGGTTTCCCTCTGAAGCAGGCCTTGCTACTTATTAGATTTACTAGAAGCATACCTTTTTTACTTTTTAATACCAACTTTCATGGTGAGGAAAAAAATGTACAAGAATTATGATGAAACTCTATAATAGTTATGTTTCCGCTGCTTACTTGTTAGCTTGATCTGATATCTATATGATTGAGAAATGATTGAAATTCATATATACCTAGTTACTTTATGGTATGTTTGGGATCCATTAACTTATTCCTTAACATAGTAGGGAGTAGATCCCCTATGAGTTTCCACTCTATACAAGTAGCACAACCATTATGAGTGCTTCTTTGCACTTGAGTTCTTCACCCAATCATCCACAAGGTCATTTGCTTCAATTTGGTTATTGAGATACTTGGGGTAGGTTGAATATGATCTCAGGGACCCTTGGGTTGAATGTCATGGATTGTACTCCATAATCTCCTTCCATCCATTGGCATTCAAGTACATATAAAACACACAAAAATACTCCATAAGCGTGTTTCACTGTAAACATGGATTAAGCATGCATTTAACCTATCTTAATATACTATTTGAGCATAAAGATTGCATATCAAGACTCAATCTACGGCTCCATCACTAGTCCAGTCTTAAAAGACATGTGTATATCAAGTACGCTTCAACTAGACATCTCTTTCAATTTTAATCACATAGAATTGGTGAATTTATCCAAGAAGATGGTTATTAGCTAAGAAAATCTAAAATGGTCTAATTCATGTAATTCACCTCTCTCCTAGACAATCTAGAAAACCTATTACAACCAAAGCACATAATCACAAAATTTCCATATATGTCATTAAAGGTCTCATTCAAAACAACATGGTAGCTTGAAGCTTTAGGTAAAACTATTTTATACTAAGAATAGTCAAAGCAGTTCAAGAAAACCATTTTGCTTGCAAACATTCGACCATATATGTTAATATATCCTACATGTCCCATTTGTCTATGCTTAGGTGCAAGGGGCTAGGGTTGATGCTCCTTGACAACTACAAGAAAACTCAATTAAGCTAAAGGATGCTTCTCACAAAAATAGTCGCTAACCACTATTACACTTTCCTGGTAGTCCTATCCCTGGCCAGTATGATCTCCTATCCCTAGCTTGTTGTAAATGGTCACACTAGACTAGAAAGTCATATGATTTGTTTAATATATTTATACCATGTTCATATTCGGATCAGGCTTGGAAAATTAAAACTCAAAACTAAAGCTAGATGCCCGACCCAGATAAAAGAACAAATCATATTTTTTCATGAATAACCATCATTTTTCTATTTTTTGAATAACCATGGCAGGACTTTTACCCTCCACCTACAAGTTTTGAAGAAAATAAACGCCATCCCCTCAATTTTCTTCATTCTCATTTCCTTCGGACAGACCTAGAAGATGACAAAAAATCCTTCACATAGACATCATATCCTACTTTCCCTCCTCCAGTCACCAAGAAGCAGGCCATCGCCTTAGTCCTTGGTCACTAAAAATCTAGCACAAACTGGATCACTTGAATCTCTAACCTCCTATCTGTAAGGAGTGGGACATGAGAGTGGAGATACTCCTTACTTATAAATCCACTTAATCCAAACACACTATCAAGCATGATGATTTAGGTGCATTTTTTCATTTCTCAAATGAATGGTATGCAAGAATCACGAATACATAGAAGCACAATAAATCAAAACTACTACATTATCTCAAAATAATCTAGTTACATTGTTTATCACCCATTAAGGGCAACATGACACACATAAGAAGTCATAACTTACAAAAGGACCAGCTGCAGAAGGCAACTTGGCCATCTCAAGCAATCCTTGGAGTTCTATCTTATGGTACATGTCAAACTGGTTCCATTTCCTCTAATATACCTATATTTGCGTGGGTTAGGAACATCATCCCGAAAGAGGAAAATCAAAGAGAAGGGGACGTCAGTGCAAACTATGTGCAGAGTAAATACAACTAGGCATTTTTGAGGTAAAGGGAATCCTTAAGAGGAATTTCAAATAAAGGGAAATCCAAAAGAGTGTAGTTTCAAGAGAGTTAAAAAGCATAGATGAGGAATTTAGTTATAATGATATAATTATCAAAAGAGATTATTTTTATATTAATTTCACACTAATAATATCACAAAGATAAGTAGTACATGTTTAAAACAATAAGACTAACATTATTTAAGCAAGCTTGAGATCCAAAAAATCTTAAGCCTAAAGTATTGGGTGGAAAACCCACAACCTGGGTAGAATCACACACCGTATATAAATAAACGAGTGGAAAACACACACTAAAGATGGAACACTAACACGCCACCGTGTGTATGAACGCAAGTGTATGCGTCGAGTAATATAGGCCTATGAGGCCCGAGTCGAACTCATGGAAACGTAGTCTCAGTGACCACTACTAACTATGGTGTGATCAGCTAAGCCGATTAAAAAGTTGGATTTGAGTTTGAACAAAATAAAAGAAAATTAAAAGTGGATGATTTAAATGAGATGGATTCCTTAGGCTTACCGATTTCACCACGGGGTCTCGTTATATCTTATTTATACTGAATTAATATTAATTTTACTCCTACCTTGGATAGAAAGCCTGTAATCAAAATTTCCCGCTTCCACGGTGCAATCCACTACCTAGATCTAAGACAATTCCATGTCTGTAGCAATTTATATCTTAGTCTAGGTGCATTATCGAAGACTCTGAGTTTCTTCCCACTAACCGTACGTTATCTTTCCCAAGGAACGCGTAGGAAAGTGTATAACTTGTGATTTTCCAACCTTTAATCCTCCTTCCAGAGTGCTTATCAGTCTATTACTCTACCGATGATGATCAAGCATAAGAAGATCATTTATAACACAATTATATATCCATGAATAAAGAAAAATCTATGTTAATTCATGTAAAAAGTTGATACACGATTCCCCTGGCTGCTCCCGAGTCCTAAGGAAGGGAGGGGTTTAGCCTCACATAGTTTTAACATGCGAATACATAGAGAGAGAAGAAAAATGTGGGAAATATAAAAGAAATTCATGTAACCCCCAGAGAGAAGGTGTTCCGGATGATCCTCCTCGAGAAATGCACGTTCTGCAGTCTTCTGATAGCAAAATTGTCCGTCGGAGGTGCTCAGATCTCCCAGTTGATGGGCTTTGACTCCGTGCTCCTCTCTCTCTCTTCTCTGGTCTCTGTGCAGTGCAACGTGATGTCCCCCTTAGGTCTGGCCGTCCCTTTTTAGGTCATAGGCCAACTTATGGTACCACATAACATGAACCGTCGAATCTGGGTGATCTAATTGGATTGCTGATTTTC
Organism: Alisma plantago-aquatica; assembly: GCA_963693085.1. Lineage (NCBI taxonomy): Eukaryota > Viridiplantae > Streptophyta > Magnoliopsida > Alismatales > Alismataceae > Alisma > Alisma plantago-aquatica. The sequence continues at coordinate 764,050,940 of OY856413.1, read as the reverse complement.
GACAAAGTCGGTGGCACCGACAACCTCGGGTGCGGTCCTTGCTATGGCAAAGTCGGTACCACCGACTCGTGATGGTCGGTGGCATTGAGCTAATGCACATAGTTGATCTGCTGCTCTGAACCAATCTCAGTGGCACTGACTCTTCTAGTCTCTTATCGCCCGGCCACTGCTGCTATCTCGGTGGCACCGACTTGACGGTCAGTGGCACCGACTTGACGGTCAGTGGCACCGACTTGACGGTCGGTGCATAGAATACCACAAAAATTCATAAAAATGTGTATAAGGTCGGGGAATACATAAAATAATGTAAATATGATAAAATAAGCATAGTTTGATGAAAACAGAGTATACAAGCAAATAATAATGATTTATGCAAATATGATCAATGAATTAACTAATAAATGCACAAAACGAGTATAAAAATAGGCTTGTAAAAGTGACTCAAAACCCGTGCATCAAACTCCCCTAAGATTAAACCTTTCTCATCTTCGAGCAAGAAGACCTTTAGATCTTGTTGAGATAAGTCAGCTAAAGGACATAAGTGCATAAGGTACATCTGAAAAGTCTCCACCTTTCGGTCCTCATTCCATCCCTCACTAACCACTGACCACTAACTGCCATCTAGGTGACCAGAAACCTCTATGAAAGATATCTATCCCCCAATCAATGAAACACTATTAGCTAAAGCAGTTAATATGATAGACTCATCTGGTTTATACTTGGTGCATCGTGTGATCTCCTATCTACGTTGCTCTTTTCTCTACCTACCATCTACCAATAAGAGCAATGGGTAGTTGGAATGGGTGATTGTGGAAGAATCATGAGCACATAAAATCATTCATGCAATAAAAAATTATGATGAGCATATGATGATGAGAATTTATAGAATGCTCCTAATGCCTAATGATTGAGGTGGCATGATGCATGCAATTATCATTTCATCTCAAAATAAGACGAAAGATCTACAAACTACATCATGTACTAATTCTTCCTTCTGATCAGGTAGGATTATGCCCTTTCTCCCTCACTTTCTGACACTATACTCAAAACATTTTTTTTCTTTTCTTTCTTTTTCTCTTTTTTTTCAAGCCCCCTTTCAACATGATAGAATTACTTTGGGCTTCCACTTGCACCGCACATTTGATTTATGTCAATGCTTCTCTTTTTTTTAAAAAAAAGGCTATGGGAAAAATCACTACCTTCTTATATTAGAGAATAAGAAACTAAACATGATATTTGCAAGATGATATGTAATGCATATGCAAACTACATGAATAAGATGTTATGCAACTACATGACGTGCACTGAAATTTTTTTTGTTCTGTTGTGCATGTATTTTTTTCAATTTTTTTTCTAATGTAAGCAAATACAAATAACTATTATGCAAGATCTACTATGCAATGTAAATGCAATCAAGAGAAAGAATGATAACATGTACTCAATCTTATTATGGTGGAGTGTAAAGAAAAAGTATGCAGTGGGTGAGATCACACAACTAAGAGATAGAACCTTCAAAGAAAATCATATGTCCCTCTCTAATGACCTGTGTAAAGGGTAATCAAGGGGTTTCTCTCTTAAATTTTTAGTTTAAGGTCACATTAGTGTTTGGTCAGTTTAGGCTCAACAACCTTGTCAATCACTTTTCTTGGACAATTAAGATGGTCTTTTATGTTCTCATGTCCTAGAGCTGACTTACCCAAGCACTTCCTCAGTTATGCAACTCGACTACTCATAAGGTAAACTCACAAATTTTTTGAAATTTACTCATTTTTTTATTTGCACCCAACCTGGAGATTGATAAAATCAAATGAAACCATGCATTTACTTCTCCAAAAAATACACTAGACAAATTGTGGATCCTACATAATTGAAAAGCTAACAACAAAGCTAATTTTACCAAAATAAAAACAAAATGCTAAAATGAAAGAAAAATGAAGATAGAAGCTATTCTAGCACCCCAATCTTGAATATGACTATGACCTCATAGTCAAAATTCCAACTTAAGAGGTGGAATAGAGATACCCAACTAGTATGGTGGTGGTGGCGGCTGGGTAGGGTCCTGGGGAGGAAACATCTCCTGGAAAGTTGGATCATAAGAAGGCATATCCGGTGGCATCGGGTAGCCTCCAAAGTATCCCTGGTTCCAGTAGTGGTCAAAGAACAACTGTTGGTAGAGGATCAGGTAATTGACGTTCGTAGAAGGTGCCAATAACCAAATAGATTGCAAAGATAGTTTTGTGTTGGACAGAGATAAACTTCTTGAAGTGGAAGTAGTCTATATGAAGCTTGGACTGCAGAGGCTCAAGAGTAGAGAGATCTAGGCCTAAGTAGAGAGCAATGGGGGTGATAAGTCCCCCAAAAAGGATAGGCATGGTCCTCTTGACATTCCGCTTCACCGCCATAACATGGGTGAGGAAGATGGCTCCAAAGTTGACCGACCTCCCCTCTAAAAGTTGGTAGAGAAAGTATAAGTCTGGCAGCTGGACCTTCGCTTGCCCTTAAGTAGACTTGGCGAAGAGAGTGTTGGTGAGCATGTGATGTAGCACCCAAACAAAGGGGTGCTCGAAGTCTGCCAATGAACTGTGGTGCTAGTTTAACTGATAACCTTCTGGCACTGTCATGAGATCCTTTCATATTGCATCGAAGTTGACATTCTCAGGCTGGTGGCATGGCACATGAGGCTATCCATAGATGTCATTTAAGGCGTGAAGGGTAAGGGAGTAGTTGGTATTGTAAAGGCAAAAGTACATCTTCCCTTCTCTCCACTCGCCTTGTACCGAGCGTGCTAGGTCAGGGGCCACACATATTTCCAGAGACACTAAGAACTCGATCATAATCTCCTTGTATGTTGGCCACCTACCAAAGAGAGGATTCATGGACCTTTCATCAAACTCTTACCCTTCAAGGACAACCACCATGTTTTCGTTGAAGCCCATGTCCTCCAATAGCCTTTGGTCTCCATATCTTGTTGGAGCGAATGGCCTCTTGGCGAGCTCCTTGTAAACCTTCCACACCTCCATTGAAGGGTGGCTAATCTTGGGTCATGGCGTTAGACTTCCAGGGGGTCCTACTCTCCTTGCCATGACGTTGAAGTGATCGGGGAAGGAGGTTGAGAAAATAAGAGCTCGATGTAGCTTCTGGATGCTCAGAGTAGTTACCTGCACTTGGGGAGGAGTGGTGCTTGAAGTTCTAAGGAGAAAACAATCCACTACCTCCCTTTTATAGACTTGTGCTACCCTACTGTGGCGAAGTCTGGGGTGGATCCGTGCCCTCAGTGCATCGACGACCATCGGTGCACCATCTTGACTTGGCGGATTTCCAACTAGTCAGTGGCATAGACTCTGGGGCAGATCGATGCTACCGATCGTCGATTCTTGATGCATCTGGATCGTTGATGAAGGCACCCACGGATCGGTGTTTTCTCATGTCAGTGGCACCAAGTGATGAGTCGGTGGTACCGAATCGATTATTATTATTATTATTATTTTTCTCAGTGTACCGATGCACCCACCAAGCCTGGATTGGTGGCTGAGTTAGTGCCACCGACTTGGGTTTAAGTGGTACCGATGGCTTATCAGTTAGCCGCACCAATTTTTTCTGCACTTTCTTCAGAGATGTCGATTCCACCGACTGGTGTATCAGTGGTACCGACTGTTTCCAGTTGGATTGTCCCTCTCTCTGACCCGATCTCGGTGGCATCGACTTGGGAGTCGGTGGCACTGACTTATACATAGCCTTGCACACTTAACAAATGGGTAAAGGTATCATTTTTGCAAAAAATTATGAAAAACTAAGTACTACTAAACCAACATGATGTAAAGGAATGAAATAAATGTCCTAATAGTTGGGTTTCCTCCCAACAAGCGCCCTTGTTTAATGTCCTAGGCTAGACAAATCCATTCTTGAGATTAATCAGGAGCAATGAGTTTCATCCTGTGCTCATTCCTATTGAAGTCTTCTCTAAAGTAGTGCTTCAGTCTTTGGCCATTAACTAAGAAGGATCTCTCTCCCTCTTTGATTCTAACCGCCCCATGTGGAAATACTTCCTCTATGACAAACAATCCACTCCACCTAGATCTCAGTTTCCCAAGGTGCAATTTCATCCTTGAGTTAAAAAGCAACACATTCTCTCCCGAATAAAAGACTCTCCTTGCTATATGTCAGTCATGTATTTGCTTAGTTCTCTCCTTGTACAATCGTGAATTCTCATAGGCATTCATCCTAATTTCATCAAGCTCATTCAACTCCAACATCCTTGTCATACCTGCTTCATCAAGGTTAAAATTGAGCCTCCTTAACGCCCAATGAGCTTTATGTTCTAACTCCATAGGGAGATGACACACTCGTCCATAAACTAACCTAAAGGGTGTAGCTCCTATTGGTGTTTTATAGGCAGTCCTATAGGCCCATATCGCATCAACCAACAATTCACTCCAATTTTTTCTACTAGACAACACCGTCTTCTCAAGAATCTTTTTGATCTCATGATTTGAAATCTCCACCTGCCCTTGAGTTTGTGGGTGGTAGGGTGTACCCACATGGTGTGTCACTCCATATTTTTTCAAGAGTGCTCCAAATTTCCAATTGGTGAAATGAGTTCCCCCATCGCTTATAATCATCCTTGGCACTCCAAAACTATATAAAATGTAATCCTTAATAAATTTTCATATGACATTGGCATCATTGGTGCGGGTTGGAATCACTTCCACCCATTTTGACACATAATCTATGACCAGTAAGATATACAGGTTGGATTTAGAGGACATAAAGGGTCCCATGAAATCAATACCCCATAAATAAAAAACCTCTACTTCTTGAAACACATTCAATGGCATCTTCTTCCTCTTTGATATGTTACCTGACCGCTGACATGCGTCACACCTACACACAAAATCATATGCATCTTTGAATAGGGCCGACCTGTATAAACCGCTCTCCAAAACTTTTGCGGATGCCCTAGAACTGGCATGGTGTCCACTTGTAGGTAGTGTGTGGCAGTGTTTAGACACACTCTCATACTCGCATTCAGGTACGCACCTCCTCAATATTCCATCCCTGCACTGTCTCAACAAAATAGGATCATCCCAAAAATAATAGCACAATGAATGAAAGAACCTCTTCTTTTCTTGGTACCTCCAATCAGTGGGTAATTCCTTGCAAGCTAAATAATTCACGATGTTAGCAAACCAAGGGTCCCTTTGCTCAAGGGCGAACAACTACTCATCAGGGAAAGTCTCTAGAATGGGTATATTAACATCCTTCTCATCTACCCTCTCTAGTCTAGACAGGTGGTCAGTCACCACATTCTCAATCCATGCTTTATGTTTGATCTCAATGTCAAACTCCTACGGTAAAAGGATCCATCTAATCAATCTTGGTTTTACATCCTTCTTCTGTAGTAAGTATTTAATTATTGCATGATCAGTCTACACCACCACCTTAGCTCCTAAAAGATATTGCCTAAATTTCTCAAAAGCAAAGAAAATAGTCAATAACTCTTTTTCAGTTGTGGTGTAATTTAGTTGTGCATCATTAAGTGTTTTAGATGCATAATATATGACCGTAGGAACTTTGTCTAAGTATTGCCCCAAGACCGCCCCACAACATAATTTGATGCATCACACATCAGTTCAAATGGTTGGCTCCAATTTAGATCCTGCACAACTGGTGTGGATATGAGTTTCTCTTTCAAGATTTAAAAAGCTTTTAAAAATTTCTCATCAAAATTAAATTCAACATTCTTTTCCAAGAGCTCAGACAATGGCTTAGCGATTTTTGAAAAATCCTTAATAAATCGGCGATAATACCCGACATGGCCTAGAAAACTCCAAACTACCTTCACCGACATTGGTGGAGGGAGTTTTGAAATCACCTCTATCTTAACCGAATCCACCTCCAATCCTTTGTTGGACACCTTGTGTCCCAGCACTATGCCCTCACTAACCATCATGTGGCATTTTCCCCAATTAAGCACTAAGTGTGTGTCTTCACACCTTTGCAAAACCTTATCCAAAATTTTCAAACTATCATCAAAAGATGCCCCATAGACAAAAAACCATCCATGAAAACCTCGAGACATCGCTCCACCATATTCGAGAAAATCGCCAACATGCACTGCTGAAAAGTAGCGGGTGCGTTGCACAACCCGAACGGCATGCGGCGGTATACAAAAGTGCCATAAGGGCATGTGAAGGTAGACTAACCCCTTCTTGATTAGAGGAGTTAGTAGTGACATTGATTCCCCCTTCTTTGGTATTACCTGCGTCGGACTAACCCACATGGAATTAACAATAGCATAAATTATACATGCCGACAGTAGCTTGATTACCTCCTTCTTGACTACCTTCGTCATTATTGGATTTAAGTGACGCTGAGGTTGAATGACCAACTTTGCTCCTTCTTCTAGCCGAATCTTGTGTTGGCACAATGTAGGGTAAATCCCCTTGATGTCAGCCACAATCCACCCAAATGCACCTCGGTGGCTCTTTAGCACAATACTTAATTGTTATTCTTCCGATTCACTCAATGATGGAGATATGATAACCGACAACTTATCCTCTACAACTAGAAAAACATACTTTAGATGAGGTGGAAGTGGCTTGAGCTCCAACTCAGGTGGGCTCAGGAGTAAAGAAACCAATGGTGGTGGCAGCGGTCCCAAGTCCTCAAAGTGCCTTGTGTAATAGCACGACAAAGCCTTCAGTAACCTTGCACATTATTCTAGTGATTGTCTTTGCAGACAATCATCTATAAGGTTCATTAGACATGCCTCTAGAGAAATCTGTGGATGTATGTATACTAGAGAGTCTTCTTCATCCTCATCCATAGTGGATAAACCCAATTCCTCATGTTCGTCGTCTGGATACCCTACTGTCTTGGCAAGTGAGACCACCTTAGTGTTCTCCATGATGTCCATAGCTAGTGTACCCTTGTCCATCTTTGTCATCACACGCACCATGTCCAAAAATGGTTTTCCCAAAAACAAAGAGATATTGCCATAGATGTGCTTCATCATACTGCATTGCTCCTGAGCATTAGGTGACTTGGAATTATCTGGCATGGTGATCTCAAACCTATCATCCTTAATTCCCATAGTCAAACGACCTCTACCCATCTCCAAGATCATATCAGCTGTTGCTTGGAAGGGTCTTCCTAATAAAAGCTTGTTGCCATGGTCATCGTGCATCTCCATCACTATGAAGTCTACAGGGAAAACAAAATGGTCCACCTTGACAAGTACATCCTCGAAAATACCATACGGTTTCACCACTGAGTTATCTACCAATTGGAATGTCATTATACCTGTCAAATGGGTGGGTGGGTTGGGTTTGAGTTGGGGCGTTGTAGGTTTGGGTCTTGCGGTTCAGGTCAAAAAGATATAGTTCTAAACGGGTGGAATAAAGACCAACCCAACAGATTGTGGGTTGCCCGCAGGTGCCCACTTAATTTTTTTTAAATATATTGCTAGTATTTGTTTATATAAGATATGGCACAAAACAATCACGTTGCATACATTGTTACGTAAGATTTATTTATATATCAAAAAACGTGTTATAAGAAGAGTATCAAAATGCAATGCACCCATGAATAGGGCTGCAACACGTCTATTAAAGAAGAGCCTGACTGGTTGAATTAAGTTTCTGAATCACATAAATTTTGGAACAACAGTGTACTACAAACTTTAGATGTTCATACATTAGTCTTAAATAATGACCACCTACAAAAAACAACAAAAAAACAATACAACAATATCTAGTATGAATTTTGGCATCCAAATGAGATGAAGGATAGATCTGGAAAACTAAAACAAAGACTAAAATTTAAGTCAATTCTAGTTAGACTGAAATTTAAACCAGTTCTAGTCAGACTAAAATTTAAGTCTAGCAATCATTGCTAGACTTAGGTTCCTACTTAGTTTGCTTTTGTCTCACTTTTCGATTTTGGAGTCTCTGTTACTATGCTTTGTTAACTTGAATTATAATATGCAATTGTGATATGAGTGTAGGGCTGATTTAATATTTGCCCATGACTACTAAGCCACATGGATGCAATCCCACCACTGTCTATAAATCTTTTGATGCTAGCTAAATATTCTATCTATCAATAAAACTAGTGTAATTAAGCAGGTCACCCACGGATTGCCCATGAAACCTGCTAAGTAAACCGATGGGTATATGTTTGGTTTTTTTTGGCGGGTGGCAAATTTTATGACCAAAATCCAACTTAAACGGGTCGACCCATGGGCGCCCGCAAATTTTGACCCAGTTTGATAGGCCTAATTGTCATGCTGCTCTTGCTAGACATTTTGAGACCTAGCTTCTTGAAGGTAGATAAGGGCATCAAGTTGATACTTGCCCCTGAATCACAGAGTGCCTCCCCAAACTTTGTCTTCCCGATGTAACACGTGATGTTGAAGCAACTGGGATCCTATCTCTTTGGTGGTAGTGTACCTAAAATGAAGGCACTGACCTACCCTCTCAGTACAACTGCCTCAGAATCTGGGATCTTCCTCTTCTTACTGATGATATCCTTCATAAATTTACCATATGATGGTATTTATTCAATTGCCTCAATCAACGGTATGTTCACGGAAAGCTTCCTAAAGCTATCTAGAAATTTCTTGAATTGCTGATCCATTTTTGTTGCCTTCGAGCTATTAAGATATGGAACCGGTACTGTCTATGTCCTCTGATGTGGTGGCACATATGAAGCCCTCTTTTCCACTTTAGCTTCTTGATTCTGCTCTTCCCCTGTGTTGCATGCCTCCATTTATACTTGTGTCGACTCTACCACTGGGTCACCACTATTAGTAGGCTTGGTCACATCAGTCTCCATAGTCCTTTGAGTCAATGTCTTCTTCCCACTTCTTAGTAATATGGCCTTGACCTGTTGGTTTCCTATTGGAGTGTCAGTGTTTCCTAGAAAACCCTGCTATGTAGGCTTCTTCAAGACCGCCACATCTGCTGCTAGCTGAGATAAGGTTGTCTCAAAACTCCTCATATGGGCCCCTTGATTCTGGAGATCACATTAGAAGTTGTTTATCAATTGTTCATTCCACTTCACTATCCGGTTGAGAATTTCATTTGTGCTCTCCTCTGCTGCAGGTCGCTGCTGCTGATTATTCTTATGTTGGTTCTGTTGATCAGGATCCAGTAGAAAGTTGTTTGGATCTTTCTAAGATATTTGGGATCCTTTCTCCACGAGTAGTCATTGTTCCTGTATCATTGCTGCCGCATGTATTTCACTTGTCCTTTTTCATCTGATAAATTATTATCCTTCTCTAGCAGCTTCTTTGCTATCAAGTCTAGCTTCTCATTCAAAGAGGTGATAACTTTAGACTCCCCTATGCTTTTGATCTGCTCTGGATGATCTCTCTCATTACCCCATGTCTGATTCTTTGCCATACTTTTCAAAATCTCCTGACACTTAGAAGGTGAGTTGTTGAGAAAGAATCCCGTGCCTGCACTATCTAAGGTGACACACTCGCTTTTGTGGAGCCCAAAGTAGAACATCTTGACTTGGTTCTCCAGATCTATCCCATGGTGAGGGACCTTCCTGAGCATGTTATGAAAATGCTCCCAAGCTTTAGAATAGGATTCATCTACCTGTTGCTTGAAATTGTGAATGTTTCTAACCAGCTCGTTTATCTTTTCTGGAGGAAAATACCTTTCAAAGAATGTCTCGATCATTTGATCCCAAGTCTCAATTAATTCCTTTGGCAGGTTGTGCAACCATTCTTTTTCCTTGTCCACCAATGATGATGGGAATAGCTTCAGATAATTTGTCTATGGAAACCTATCCAATTTCACCATGTCGCAACACTCCATAAAATTTCTGATGTGTGCCATCGAGTCTTCATGAGTGTGCCCATAAAAAGTTTGTGACTTGATGAGTGCAATGAGCCCTGGATCAATCTTGTATTGTGCTACATGCACATTCTACTGAAAACTACTAGAGGGGGGGTGAATAGAGTTTTATAACTATTTTAACAATTATTTAACTCAAACAAACAACCACAAAGATATTGGACAAGAAGACAAGAGTTTAGAGTGGTTCCAACCTTAGCAAACACTAAGGAAGTCAGTCCACTACCCGGTTGCTTACCCAACCGGGATTTGAAAAGAAATTTATTTTATTACCTCGCAAGGATTTTACATAAAATACAATTTCTTTTCCTAAACCCTTCAAGCAGCCTTCACCTAGAAGTAATCGCCCAACCTTGAAGCAGCCTTCACCTAGAAGTAATTGCACCACCTTGAAGCAGCCTTCCTCTTGAAGTAGCTTCCCGTTGCAATAGCCTTCTTGAAGTAGCTTCCCGTGCGATAGCCTTCTTGAAGTAGCTTGAAGTCCCCTTCTCCACCTGAGAAGTCAAACTCTCTCCAATCCGTAGCCTCCAACCCTAGGAGTAGCAAGGAGAATACAAAGGATAAAAAGGAACAAGAAAGGAAATAGAAATTACAACTTATCCTTTTAAGCACAAGGCTTGATTTGCCTATATCAAGTGTATTGATCTCCTAACCAATGAGTGTAGAAGTGTAAGTGCTGTAGTAAGGAGATGCTAGCCTATAGGACACGAATTTGAGCTAAGGAGAAAGTAGGCCAATGATCACAATGCTCAAATTGCTTGCAACAGATTGCTCAAGTATGCTCAAGTATTTCTCAAGTGTAACAAGTAAGTTTTGAGTGTCCTATGGCTTGTCCTATTTATAGGAATGGCCTAAGAATGCTTAAGGACGTTCTAGACAACTTCTAGGGGTTTCTAAGTGCTTAACTAGCCGTTAGGTACAAAGTTGTTGCTTTAACAACGGCTAATTAATTTATTCTGCAGTTGCTGTCAGAGACCATCTCGGTCGACAAATGGTCGACCGAGACACCTACTCGGTCGAACTTTTGTCGACCGACAGGCTCTCTGGAACAAGTGATTTGCAACGTCTTTCTTCAACTGCCAACTAACTTGTCTGTTGTGTCTAACGGCTACTTTGAATCTTTCTCGGTCGAGAAGATTGTCGACCGAGAGTGTCTCGGTCGAGGGGTTTGTCGACCGAGATTGATCCTGTTTCAAGGTTTCAATTTAGGCACTAATTATGTGTGTGAGTGTGCAAAAATAATCCTATTTGAATGGGATGACTTGTCTAACTGTGGTGTTTAGCTAGGGAGAATCTAACACTTGATTTACATACAATTCTAAGTACTTGTACATTATATTTTTGTACAAGTTTTTACAATAGTGATTACATTGCATGAAAATGTAAATATGTAAGCTTGTAGATTTTCCCTTGTTGCTTTGTCATCCTGCACACTCAAGTAGCTCGTTAGATTAATAAGAATGAAAAGTTTGTCATAATCAAAACAAAGGGATTTTATAGATGTCCATTTAGCCAACAATCTCCCCCTTTTTGAAGATGACAAACATTTCCAAAATATAAATAAAGGAAATATAAAACATATGAGTTTCATACCTTTAGATTACCTTTTGTAGCTTTTTCTCTTGTGCATAAAATGTGTGCTTATTATTCCCCATGAATTATGGAACATGAAATCCAGATCATTTGGGAATATAGCAACTTTCAATGTAAAGCCAAGAGTTTATTTATGAAACTCATTAATTGAGTTTGACATAATTACTAAATGTTAATTTTATATTTATCTCTCCCCCTTTGTCATTTCAAAAAGATAACCGTTAAGAATAAAAACTCCCCCTTAATTAGATATCCCATCAAATCTAATGAAAAAGATGTCCATTTAAAAGCCAAAAATGTAAACAAGAGTTTTTGTTTAAGTAGCACAAATATCAAAGAAAACATCCTCCAAAGGAGTGATAAGCAATTGCTTCCTAATGTTGTTAAATTGATCTAGTGGAAGCGGTTTTGTAAAAATATCAGCCAATTGATCTTCCGTATCAACATGATGAAGGGAAACATGATTTTTGGAGATGTGATCCCTTAAAAAATGATGACGGATTTCAATATGTTTAGCTCGGCTGTGTAAAATAGGATTGTGTGCTAAGTTTATGGCGCTTGTGTTGTCACAAAAAATAGGCGTAGATGAAAGATTAAAACCATAATCGCTTAACACTTGTTGCATATAAAGCACTTGAGCACAACAAGACCTAGCTGCCATATATTCAGCTTCAGTTGTAGATAGGGCAACCGTATTTTGTTTCTTGCTAAATCAAGATACTAAAGCTCTCCCTAATAAGAAACAGCCACCACTAGTACTCTTGCGATCAAGTCGACAACCGGCATAATCCGCATCAGTATAAGCTTTGAAATCCAAGGATTGTCCTTTTGGATACCATAAACCAAAGCAGGTAGTACCGGCTAGGTAACGAAGAATTCGTTTAACCGCTAGAAAATGAGAATGCATAGGTTGTGATTGAAATCGAGCACACAGACCAACAGAAAACATAATGTCCGGTCTAGAAGCCGTTAAGTAAAGCAAACTACCAATCATGGCTCTATATAAGGAATCATCAATAGGTTCCCCATTTTCATCCTTATCAATTTTGACAGAAGTAGCCATAGGAGTACTAGCATGTTTGCATTGATCCATTCCAAAACGTTTTAAGAGTTCTTTAGTATATTTTTCTTGGCTTATGAAAATTCCTGCAGGTGTTTGCTTAATTTGAAAACCAAGAAAGAAAGTTAGTTCACCCATGAGGCTCATTTCAAATTCTTTTTGCATAATATCACTAAATTGTGTGCACAATGAATCATTTGAAGCTCCAAAAATAATGTCATCAACATATATTTGCACAACTAGGAAATCAGATGTATATGTTTTAAAAAATAAAGTAGAATCTGAATTTCCAATAGAAAAACCATTATCAAAAAGATATGTTTTGAGCCTTTCATACCAATTTCTAGGTGCTTGTTTTAAACCATAAAGTGCTTTCTTAAGTTTATAAACATAGTCACCTTTTTCCGGTATTTCAAAGCCAGGTGGTTGGGCAACATAAACTTCTTCTTGAATAATGCCATTTAGAAATGCACTTTTGACATCCATTTGATAGAGCTTAATGTTTTTATGGGCAGCAATAGCTAGTAACATCCTAATAGCTTCAAGTCTAGCTACTGGTGCATATGTTTCATCAAAATCTATTCCTTCTTGTTGATTATATCCTTGTGCTACTAACCGAGCTTTATTCCTTATTACTTCTCCTGACTCATTTAGCTTGTTCCTAAAAACCCATTTAGTTCCTATTATGGTTTTATCTTGTGGTTTAGGAACTAAATCCCATACATCATTTTTAGTGAATTGATTCAATTCTTCTTGCATGGCTATTATCCAATAATCATCCGTAAGAGCTTCGGATATCTTTTTAGGTTCAATGATAGAAACAAAAGCCATGTTTGCTACATCTTTGAAGGAAGACCGAGTTTTGACTTTATCATTTAGATCTCCAATAATCAGTTCTTGGGGATGATCCTTGATAAGCCTAGGTGTAGGTTGTGTTTCAACTTGGGGATTGGATGTAGTAGCTTTTTCATTATCATTTGGTATGGTTAAATTTTCGAATTGATTAGTGAGATCAGTAATTTCTAGATTTTCAGATTTTGACTCCTCATGAAAAGAAACATGAATGGATTCCTCAACTTTTCTAGAGATAGTGTTATATACTCTAAAAGCTTTTCTAGAAGTGGAATATCCCAAAAAGAATGCTTTGTGTGATTTAGAATCAAATTTGTCTCTATCATCTTTGGTATTTAAAATGTAGCATGTGGAGCCAAAGGTATGAAAGTAGTCAACTCTAGGTTTCTTAGAATGTATTATTTCATATGGAGTTTTCTTCATATGAGAGTGAACAGTTACTCTATTTAGCACATAACATGCAGTGTTTACAGCTTCAGCCCAAAAGGTTTTAGGTGTGTTGTGTTCAAGCATCATGGTTCTAGCCATTTCTTGTAGGGATCGATTTTTCCTTTCAACTATACCATTTTGTTGTGGGGTACGTGGAGCCGAGAAATTATGAGTATACCCTTGAGATGTACAAAAGGCCTCAAATGTATGATTTTCAAATTCCCCACCATGATCACTTCTAATGGTACATATTTTATTTTGTAAGAGATTTTCAATCTTGGAACAAAATTGCATAAAAACATGAATAGTATCATCTTTAGTTGCAATAAAATGTACCCATGTATATCTACTATAATCATCAACGATAACAAAACAGTATCTCTTACCACCGATTGATTGTGTCCTCATTGGTCCAAATAAATCCATATGAATTAATTCTAATGATCTACTGGTGCTAAGTACATGTTTTGATTTGAAAGATGTTTTGGTTTGCTTTCCCATTGTGCATGGTTCACAGTTTTCAACTTGATCAAAAGATAAAGTAGGCAATCCACGAACAAGATCATATTTCACTAACTTTTTGATAACATGTGAACTAGCATGTCCTAGCTTTTTATGCCATATTTGTAAGGTATTGTCATTTGCAAGCAAGCATTTTCCCACTACTGTTTTCATAGAGTTAGGTTTAAGAATATAAAGATTTCCAACTCTATTTCCTTCATAAACAACATTTGTAGTATTTTCTATTAATAATTTGCAGCAGGTTTTGTTAAATAACACATCATAACCACTATCGCATAATTGACTAACACTTATCAAGTTATGGTGCAAATCAACAAGTAGAACATTCTTAATTTCGAGGTTTGTACCAACAATACCTATTCCAACGATTTTTCCCTTACCATTGTCTCCAAAAGTGACTGTTCCACTTTTCTTTTCTTCAAAAGTTTGGAATGCATCCTTGTTTCCGGTCATATGTTTGGAACATCCACTGTCAACCACCCATTCCTGCATTAGAATGTAGATTTTGGTACCCATGTGATGGTCCGATATGGTTAGAATCATTTAAATATAGATTTGTATAAAAGTTCTGAATCAGAAGTCCAGTCGGTCGACAATTGTTCGACCGACATCTGTCTCGATCGAAAATTTGTCGATCGAGAAGGTTACTGTATTACAAGCAAAGAAACGCAGAAATTTTCTCAGTTGACCAATTTTCGACCGAAATAGGTGCTGTAAATTTTGATTTGTTAAAGACATCTAGTCGGTCGACAATACTTCGACCGATCCAAAGCTCGGTCGACAATACTTCGACCGACAAGGTTTCTGTTTCATTACAATAATGCAGAAAAATAACAATATGCATGACACCTTTTGTTTAGTTGAGATAAGACAATATAAATAGCAAAATAAAGCATTTGGTCATATCTCAACTACATTCCACTCTACTAAGTTTGGGGTTTTGGGATCCAAACTAAGTCGGACTCCTTAGTCTTGTAGGGGCATGAAAAGGAATAGTGTCCAAGACGTAAGCAGAAATGGCAAGCAATAGAATCAACTTCATTTCTCTTTCTAGCCATTGTATTCTTAGGTACAAACCTAGTTTGAGTTCTTTTGGGTTGATTTTTCTTTGGAGCATATCCCAAACCTTTTCTTCCATTGAAAACAGTGCCAACTCTTAGTATGTTATCAAGTATATCTTTTCTTCTTAACTCATAAAGTTCTCTTTGCAACATAGCAATGCCATTCATTTTCTTGTGTAGATCTTTTCTTGCTTGATCTAAATCAGAAAACAATGAGTCCTTTTCCTTTACAAGATTATCATAGTCCGAATGGTTACACAAAATAGGCTGAGTTTGAAAATCTTGTAGTTTAGCTAACAAATCAGTCTTTTCTTTAGAAAGAAAATCAACATTTGTTTCTAAAGTGAGTAGCTTTCTAGTACAATCATCTAAAGATGTTTTTAAAGATAAATTCTCAAGATCAGTGTTGTTCTTTTCAGAAGCAAGTTTATCTAATTTGGCAATGAGCTCATCATTTGATTTTATAGCCTTTTTTAGTTTCTTCTTGGCATCAATATATTTATCATGAGTTTCTTGTAAATTAGTAACTAACTCCTCTTTAGGAAGATCAATTAGGCTTACCTCTTGAGAGTCTTCATTGTCTTCTCTTGCCATTAGACATTCCACCTCTTCTCCACTTTCACTCTCACTTGACTCATCCCATGCAGCTTTATAGGCTTTTTCTCCTTTCTTCTTGTGTGAGCTTTTCTTTCCCTTCTTTGTTTTGGGACATTCATTTTTGAGATTCCCTTTCTTCCCACATTCAAAGCACCTGGGAGGGGTAGAAGAACTAGAAATTTTGTTAGATTTAAACCTTTTATATTTCTTACCGTTGACAATCAAGGCTTCTTCTCCTTCTTCTTCACTTGACTCCTCACTTTCTTGTGTGACGATTTTTGAAGCTTTGAGAGCCACATCCTTCTTCTTCCCACTTTGATGTTCACGTTCTCTTCTTTCTTCCTCTTCTAGATCTGCCTCATGAGCTTCTAAATTGCCGATGAGTTGCTCCATTTTGAGTCGAGTGAGGTCGTTTGCTTCTTCAATGGCTGTCACCTTTGGCTTGTATTTTGGAGGAAGTGATCGAAGGATTTTTGATACCTGATCTTCCTCAAGGACAGGTTTTCCTAGAGCACTTAAACCATTAACAATGGTAGAGAATTTTGAAAACATTTCACTAATAGATTCATTAGGATCCATACGAAAATGTTCAAGCTTCGTTTTAAGCAAGCTAATTTTGGAATTTTTGACTTGGACTGTACCCTCATAGGTTATGGACAGTCTATGCCAAATATCATAAGCTGTATCACAATTTGATATTCTATTGAATTCTCCTACCGAAATAGAACAATATAAGATACTTACAGCTTTTGCATTCATTTGGGCCAGCTTTACCGTGTTTGCATCCCATTCCACAAATTTATTTTGAGGGAGCATATATGGAGTAGACACCATTCTCCATAGATCCCAGTTGATTCCTTGGAAGTAGAATTGCATCCTTCTCTTCCAATATTGGTAGTTTGTTCCATCGAACGCTGGAGGCCTAGCAACAAGTGTCCCTTCAATGTTGAGGTTGTTGAGCACTCCGTCACCCATTTCTTCAAGACCTTGTTAGGGTTCCTTGAAGCCTCGCTCTGATACCAACTGAAAACTACTAGAGGGGGGGGGTGAATAGAGTTTTATAACAATTTTAACAATTATTTAACTCAAACAAACAACCACAAATATATTGGACAAGAAGACAAGAGTTTAGAGTGGTTCCAACCTTAGCAAACACTAAGGAAGTCAGTCCACTACCCGGTTGCTTACCCAACCGGGATTTGAAAAGAAATTTATTTTATTACCTCGCAAGGATTTTACATAAAATACAATTTCTTTTCCTAAACCCTTCAAGCAGCCTTCACCTAGAAGTAATCGCCCAACCTTGAAGCAGCCTTCACCTAGAAGTAATTGCACCACCTTGAAGCAGCCTTCCTCTTGAAGTAGCTTCCCGTTGCAATAGCCTTCTTGAAGTAGCTTCCCGTGCGATAGCCTTCTTGAAGTAGCTTGAAGTCCCCTTCTCCACCTGAGAAGTCAAACTCTCTCCAATCCGCAGCCTCCAACCCTAGGAGTAGCAAGGAGAATACAAAGGATAAAAAGGAACAAGAAAGGAAATAGAAATTACAACTTATCCTTTTAAGTACAAGGCTTGATTTGCCTATATCAAGCGTATTGATCTCCTAACCAATGAGTGTAGAAGTGTAAGTGCTGTAGTAAGGAGATGCTAGCCTATAGGACACGAATTTGAGCTAAGGAGAAAGTAGGCCAATGATCACAATGCTCAAATTGCTTGCAACAGATTGCTCAAGTATGCTCAAGTATTTCTCAAGTGTAGCAAGTAAGTTTTGAGTGTCCTATGGCTTGTCCTATTTATAGGAATGGCCTAAGAATGTTTAAGGACATTCTAGACAACTTCTAAGGGTTTCTAAGTGCTTAACTAGCCGTTAGGTACAAAGTTGTTGCTTTAACAACGGCTAATTAATTTATTCTGCAGTTGCTGTCAGAGACCATCTCGGTCGACAAATGGTCGACCGAGACACCTACTCGGTCGAACTTTTGTCAACCGACAGGCTCTCTGGAACAAGTGATTTGCAACGTCTTTCTTCAACTGCCAACTAACTTGTCTGTTGTGTCTAACGGCTACTTTGGATCTTTCTCGGTCGAGAAGATTGTCGACCGAGAGTGTCTCGGTCGAGGGGTTTGTCGACCGAGATTGATCCTGTTTCAAGGTTTCAATTTAGGCACTAATTATGTGTGTGAGTGTGCAAAAATAATCCTATTTGAATGGGATGACTTGTCTAACTGTGGTGTTTAGCTAGGGAGAATCTAACGCTTGATTTACATGCAATTCTAAGTACTTGTACATTATATTTTTGTACAAGTTTTTACAATAGTGATTACATTGCATGAAAATGTAAATATGTAAGCTTGTAGATTTTCCCTTGTTGCTTTGTCATCCTGCACACTCAAGTAGCTCGTTAGATTAATAAGAATGAAATGTTTGTCATAATCAAAACAAAGGGATTTTATAGATGTCCATTTAGCCAACATCTACTTCTTGATAGGCCATGTATGTGTAGCTAAAGAAGATGCCTTTATCATCTCCCATATTATCCTCTCAGCTCCTGGATTACCATCCCCCATTGCTTGTTGCGTGGGCATCAATGGTATATCTTATGATACAGTGGTTTGAACTGGAACCTCAACAGTGACTGGGACCTCTGGTGTAGGTTCTCCGTAGTCTGTAGTCCATGTTTGCACCATGCACTAATACTTGAAAATGTGAAATCACTTAATTACAGTACCTAGTAGATAAAATTTGGTTTATATGTATGCAATAAATTTTAATGATTAAAATAAAGTTGCAAGAAATAAAAGATAGCCTAGAGTGGCCGCCCGCAATACTTGTAGTGTTGAAACTTTGCCGTCTCCCCGACAGTGGCGCCAAAAAACTTGACACGCAAAAACCGTGCGTATAAACACAAGTATACGCGTCGAGTAATATAGGCCTATGTGAGGCCCGAGTCAAACTCAGGGAGACGTAGCCTCAGTGTCTACTACTAACTATGGTGCGATCAGCTAAGCCGATTAAAAAGTTGGATTTGAGTTTGAACAAAATAAAAGAAAATTAAAAGTGGTTGATTCAAATGAGATAGATTCCTTAGGATTACTGATTTCATCACGGGGTCTCGTTATATCTTATTTCTACCAAATTAATATAAAATTTACTCCTACCCTGGACAGAAAGCCTGTAATCAGAATTGCCCGCTTCCACGGTGCAATCCACTACCTAGATATAAGCCAATTCTACGTCTATAGCAATTTATATCTTAGTCTAGGTATATTATCAAAGACTCTAGGTTTCTTCCCACTAACTGTACATCACCTTTCCCAAGGAACGTGTAGGAAAGTATATAACTTGCGATTTTCCAACCTTTAATCCTCCTTCTAGAGTAATTATCAGTCTATTACTCTACCAATAGTGATCAAGCATAAGTAGATTGTTTAAAACACAATTATATATCCAGAAATAAAGAGAAATCTATATTAATTCATGTAAAAAGTCAATACACGATTCCCCGGGCTACTATCGGCTCCTAAGGAAGGGAGGGGTTTAGCCCCGCTTGGTTTTCATGTGTGAATACATAGAGAGAGAAGAAAAATGTGGGAAACATGAAAGAAATTCATGTAACCCCTGAAGAGAAGGTGTTCTGGAGGATCCTCCTCAAGAAATGCACATTCTGCAGTCTTCTGGTAGCAAAATCGTCCGTCGGAGGTGCTCAGATCTCTCGGTTGACGGCCTTCGGCTCCGTGCTCCACTCTCTCTTCTCTGGTCTCCGTGCGGTGCAATGTGATGCACTACTAAAAAAATGGTCTTTAACTATAAAAAAAATTGTAGCGAAAACCCCATATTTTGTAGCTAAAGGCTTTAACTACATATTTCTTTACACAAACAAATTGTAGTATATGCTCGTATAGCTAAAGCCTTTAACTATATTTTTCAAATATGTAGTTACATTATCCATTCGCTACAAATTCATATGTATCTGGAAGCGTAGTTAGATATTGTCCTTACATATTTAAATATAAGTATAAGTGTAGCTAAATGTATGACTACAATGTCATATATAGTCAGTATGTAGCAAAAACATGAAGTTAATACATATTAAATGTATTTAATGTGTAGGGAAAGGCAGCAGTTACTATATACATATATATGTAATTGATTATGCATGTAGCTACATATGTAGTGTCATTTAGTACACATACATATATGCTTTAGTTCGACTATATATTCATATATATATATATATATATATATATATACATATATATATATATATTGTGTAACTTGTTAGTACACAAGCTCTTTTAGTAACAACATTATAGTATTTAGAGCAAGTTATGCTCATTATGCCAACAATCTTACTTTCATTTATAATGAAGCGTCGAATGTACATGGGGAGGACGTATACCTTGCCCCTGTTACATGTGTATAAAAAAAGCATATACATATATCAATGATTCAGTGGTCTACTAACATCTTTGGGAAAGAGTTGTGTCATTCTCGACCAGTTTTAACATCCTTATTGTCTTCTTTTATTCGAGCTCTTGTTGTTGTTGCACCATCACGAAGAAGAGCATGAGGCTGAGGAGCTTGTCCAGACATTGCTGGGCCAGGAAGACTACTCCGGGGTCGCATCAGAAATGGCAGACTTGATGTACGATGCAATGGTGTTGATTTTCGTGAGGCATGTGAACATTGAGGATGTCCTTGAAGTGCTGAGGAAAAGATTTTCCCAATCAGGCATCGAGGAGAAGAGAAGTAGAAAGAAGCCATCCAGCTGAGGAGATTGCTGCTTAGTCTTAGTTGATACTTCTGGTACAAGATAACGGAGCCATTAACTACATCAATTTTCTTAATTTGACTTGCTGTGATGTATCGCGCCTAAGTTTTCATAAGTGCCAATCTTCTTATCTTGAAATTATACTATGTATGCTCTGTTGTATTTATCTAAATATCTTTTTTGCAACTAAACTTGCAATTCTTTAGTTAAAATATAAATAAGACAATCTTGACTTGGTTGAGCAGGGTTGCCCTCTTCATGAAAGGGGGTTATGAAGTACATCATTTTCTGCAAGAAAATAGGAAATTAACAATCAATACATCATACAACTTTGTAACACTAAAATTGAAATGTTGAATCTTAAAAAGTACATGATTAATGAATGTAATAGACATGCCATATATCACCCAAGTAACACAGCTTGGGAATGAATATAGAAGAAAGCACCCTTATGCTTCTGTAAAACAGATATAAGGTTAATGTATGGGCAGAACTATAGATTCTGAAATATGTTTTTATGATTCAAAATGTTGTCATCTAACTGACCTGAAAGAGTATGCTCTTAGGAGTACTTGGGAATTCAACCGCCTCGCTGAATCAAGTCTCCCCTCACAAGGTGGGTGTGGTGTAATAATCTATATAGAGGCATCCTCATTCACTGTTGGAAGGCCTAATGCAGGGGTAGTTTCAATTGTAATGAGAATTGTGAAACAAATATCGATACTAGAACTATGGAAAATAGGTAGATAGTTAAAGAATTGTGAGAAATAATATAGAAACTGTAATTGATTGAAGCATATATATAGTGTTGGTAAAAGGTGGTGCCAACTATCTTGACACTCAACATTATGGAAGGGGTAAATTGGCGAGAGACATTTGTTTATTTATTAGAATTGTTTTATGATATTTCCCATGTTTAGTAATACCTGATCCTCAGTTTGTACTTCACGCATAGTTCAGCTCATACAAAGTTCAATGGAGATAGGAAGAATTTCAAAAGCTTTTCAAGCTGATTCCCCTAAATCTTATGCACCCAAGGAAACAAAGCAAGACTTGACCTGATGTAAAGTTTCTAGTGTTGTGGATATGGTAACTAATGATATAAGAGATCTTTCAGAAATGTTGGAGCCTCAAACTTCATGAAGGATACCGGAGATGGTGCAGAAGGTAGTACTGCCAAAGGAGCATGCGTTGCAGCTCCTTGGAAAAGAGAGTCCCCCATCTATAGAGAGGGGAAGGGAGAGACCAAGGAAAACAATGGCATTTTTAAAATATGTTATATTTTATTCTCCTAGAACAAACCATGAGGAAGAACTTGTAAGAAATCCAATTGTTCTACCTATCAACATTGATTTTGATGCTTAATCTCAGTTTTCAAATGACAAAAACCTGCTTGAAGATCTGAACATGACTATTTTATTCACATCTAGTGTTATTATCATGCAACCTGCCCCTCATTATCTTCTCTTACATGCATAGAGTTATAATTGCAGATACAGGATTACAAATATACATCTATAGAAGTAGGGCCTACACTTCATTCACTACTAAGGATAATGCCTCACTTTCCTTGACTCTTGCACCTTGCCTAAGGCCCCAAGCAGTATAGAAATGCTTCCTTGCATTGACTACATATTCCCATGCATCTAAATGGGAGAATGTGTACAATCTCACACATTGACTCCTCTCATCCCTAAAACTGCATAGTTTATACTTTATAATATATTAACTTTTCTAGTTTCATTTGACATTAGGCATAGAGTCTCAGTCTCTATGGAATAATATATAGGTACTAGTGTGTATTAATGTACCCCTCCCTGTATTTGCACTTCCAGGAGGTTGTACCCATACCCATATCAACAACCATAGATGAATCCATATAATACAAGCCAACACAAGAGTTGTTGCAAAGCTAATTAAAAAAAAGTAGAGTTTGTTTGCACTAGATTTATAGTCATGCTTTTAACTCAATTGTGTAGACAATTTGAACTGACTACTGACCAGCATGCAATTACTAAAACTCAGTAGAACAATGGCCTAAAGAACAATACAAGTCATAGAACATTAACCTCCATTGCGCGGATGGACACACCAATCAAAGAAAGTGGATAGCTAACAATTTTGAATCCCATTTCTTCAAGTTCATTTGGACTTAAGATCGGAGTTTTACCACCACCTTCAAGCATGTTTGCCTGTAAAAAGAAAAGTGTCAGTGACAAGAAGTTTTATTACAGGGCACCTAGTAGTACCCCACATCTGACGCATAAATATCATACCACGGGACACTAAAAAACAAAGAAAGATCTTTTTCTAGTTTTTGTATTTTGGTTTCTTTTTATCAGAGATTGTGGCACAACATACCAGAGGTTCCAAGAATTTTCAACTTCAGATTTTTCCAATTAATTATGGCTAAGAGGACAGATCAAATAAGAATGCATCGTCTGTATCATTATATGAAATATTATTTAATAGTAGACAGCTACTATTATGATAATAAAAATGTGCAATTATGTACGTTGCAAAAATCACTAACCTATAAGCATATAGAAGGAAAATATAACTAAACTCAGTCAACAATTCAATGTAACATATGGTCGCACTTCAGGTGACCTGTTTTTGTAAAGGTAAAAGCAGCTACCTGTAAAAACTTGCTTCTAATAACAGTGAAGAGAAGAGTAAAACTAGTAATCTAAGTGCTATTGGTTACAGATATTAGCTACATTATAGGTAGGGTAATCATTGCAATAAGAAACTTCAAAATTCTAATTAAGAAATCCCAGGAAGCAATAATTTTCTACACTTCATCTCAAGTTTTATAAATCAGAACCCAATGCTGCCAAACAACGATGTTGGCACCCATCAATAACATATATGCTGATGGTTTTCAGCAAGCACTAGACTAAACAACCAGTTAGAAGCATAATTGTCAAGTGCCGACCTAGTCATGTCGCCTTGGAGGCTTCCTTCATATATAGCACATGATTTTACTCTTTGGAGATTCCTAGCAATCTATTTTTGAAATCTCTATGTCCATGTTTAGGGTCCTAGCATCATATGAGGGGCCAAACCATTTTATTGTATTTAGTTCCTATGTCATGGGCTCCGGTGACCAGGGTGGTTGGTGCATTTATTCATTTGTCAATATCAATATGTGACTCAGAAAGCACTAGACTAAACAACCAGTTAGGAGCATAACAAGTGCTGACCTAGTCATGTCGCCTTGGAGGCTTCCTTCATATATAGCACCTGATTTTACTTTTTGTGGATTCCTTGCAATCTATTTTTAGAATCTCTATGTCCATGTTTAGGGTCCTAGCATCATATGAGGGGCCAAACCATTTTATTGCATTTAGTTCCTATGTCATGGGCTCCGGTGACCAGGGTGGTTGGTGCCTTTATTCATTTGTCAGTATCAATATGTGACTCAGAAAGCACCCAAAGTGATGCTTAAGAATTTTTGACTCAGAACCTATATAACTTGGAGCTACACGACACTTTAGGCATCTGTAAAAGGAGGTTCTGTTCCCCTGCTTTGGTCCGTTTTAGGGGCCACTTAAGTGCAATTTTTCGGAAAGGCACTTTTCATTCTGCCCATCCTGGTAAGGGTATTACTCAACACAATATCATGTGTACATTACTCCAACAAAAACAACATTGTACATGTAATTTTGTACTCTGGTCACATTACTTATATTTACTTAGTTATATTCTACTAGTTTATTGTTTCATTAATTTGTAGATTCAGTGCTGTTCAAAACTTCCGTACGCATATTACCAATGTTACTTTGTGTGAAATTCATGTAGCTAGAAACTGTATAATTATATTGAGTGCTACTAACATACATCACTGACTTTTTACTGTATTATTTATCAACTGAGTTACACTATTAATCTATTTGAACTATTTTAATGGTTAGTATTATGAAATGGTTTATCGTCATTATATTTTGAATTCATAAAACTGTGTGTTGCTCTTTGTATTTCTGTGTTGGCAGTATCTTGTCACTTTTTAATTCCATGTTTCTTACTTATATAATATAGTGTTTGGTCGCGGACAAAACACACCCTAAATTTGCTAAAAATTGTAACATATGTATTAACAAATGTGGAGCATATACAGATTATCATTTGGGTAATAGAAACTATCATTTTTTAGAACAACTAAAAGAGTTTGGTCCAATATTCAAACGGGAAAATTATGATGAAGAATGTTATGATAAGAAAGTTCAAAATTTCAGAAGTCTTGTGTCGTTATAGCCTTAGTATTCCCTATAATGCTTATGTTTTAGTACCTTTTATCTTATCATAGGTAAATTAGCTAAAATAGCCAATAAAGTAGCTAATATAGCCAATTTTGTGACTAGCAGGCACCGAACTTGTGATGGCAGCTATTCTCCATATTTTCTCTCCAACTGAGGCCCAGTAAAACTGTATTATCCGCTATATCTTCTCATGATGAACACATATTCATCACTATCTGAGTCACTTCGTGGGCCCAATTTTGCTCTGATTAATTGCTTTTATTGGCTTATCTTCTAATATGCGAATTTACCTAGCTTAATTGATTTATCTTCATTTAATTGAGATTTGTGCATCTATGTGTAGGTCAAAGTGGGCACAAAGGCCCAATCTCCTCGGCCCATCTTGCAACTGGGGTCAATCCCCCTCTCCTTCCTTTCCTTCCCTTTCTTTTCTACTACACAGCGACACCCCTTCCCCTCTCAATAACCGCGGTCGCGGTTTCTCACCACATAACCGTGATCGCAGTTTTGCCCTCTAACACCGCGACCAAAAGCTACTCTCCGGACCGCAACTCCATCTCCCTAGACCGCGACCTCCCCATCTAGGCACACCGCGACCACCTACAACACCTGCTCAAAACCGTGCCCGCGGTTTCACACCAACAACCACGACCTAACAGACTGCAACCACAGTTTCCTTTCTCCCACCCGCGGTCTTCTGCCAGCCACCTGTCTGCGGTATCCTTCCCTCACATCGTGCCCGTGATTTCTCCTCCTCCGTCGAACCGCGACCTCCACACATTATCAACAACCACGACCCCTCTTCTTTCCAACACTGCGGTCGTGGTTTTCTCGCCACCTGTCTGCGGTTTCTCCTTCCCTGTCCGCGACCTTCACCCATCTGCCTGCGGTTCTGTTCTCCACGATCGCGACCCACGGCAGGAGGCACTGCGACCTCTTCTCCACCTGCCCGTGATCTACACCAACACCCTCGACCGCGGTTCTGCTCTCTTTGTTGCACCTCAATGCCTTGAGGCATCAACCTACCCTCCTCAAACCGCGACCACAGTTCCACCCCCTGCAACTGCGGTTCCTTCACCACAGACCGTGACTCAGCTACTCAACAGCACCCGCGGTCTATGCACACCTCGACCGAGGTCTAAACAGACCAGATACCCAACCTCCTCTATAAATACCCCCACTCCAGATCTGTAGGGGAGGGGGTATCAAGTCCAGACTGGAAGGCTGCCCGCTTGTGTCCTGCTCAAGGAGGACCTCGACCCGAAGTCCCTCGGGAGAGCATGGAGGTCCGAGAAGACTGCGGTGCTCACTCCATGCTGCCCTCTACAGTAGGCTTCCATTCTCTCTCCATCCATCCACCTATTTCCACCCAGATATGTGGTGGAAATCTAGATCTGGATCATCCTCCACCTCCGTTCATCCACTGAGCCGCTGTTTGGGGCAGATCTAGAGAGAGGACCAAGGAGTCCAGATCTGATCAAGGAGGAGGACCAAAAGACGAGATCCAACCTATATGGAGGCAAAGGAGCGAGAGCCACCTCTCCTCCACAGGCTAAATCTTATCTTCTTCCCTTTTCTTCTGTTGTGTTCCTTGGTTTCTTGTACAATGATGTTCTTCCATCTTTGTTCGATGCCAACTATGTGTGTCCATGGCTAGTTGAGCTCCTTCTTGGCTATGTAGCCTATTTTGGGCATGTTTATGTACTTTTGCCTTAAGCAAGTAGATTTATTTTAGATCTAGTATGTTTGCTTGTTCTATCTTCTCTCTCTAGTCGTGATTACTAGTTTGGTTGATCTCTTCCTAGTTTGAACTGTTGTTTCTACCTGTATCGTGAGATCCATGTAGGAATAGACGCAAGAAGATAGTTTGGACCAGAGTCCGAGAGGAGGACGGTCTAACGGTTGTCTGTTCCTAACATCTTAGCACATTCTAGACCCGAGAGGACCTCTAGAATATGTTGAGATGTTGATGTGTCATCCTTGAGAGAGGTTTGATGGCACAATCATAGATGGGTTTAGTCAAGCTATGCGAGAGCGAGTGGGACGACCCACAGGAACAACCACGACAATACATACTATGTTTGGTTTCAAGATGCTTGCTCAGGTGTTCGAGGGTTGTCTACGCCCGAGAACGGGTGCATAGACTGCCCAGGTTGTGGTTACATAGCCAGAAACTCCTCTCTGTTTAGTAGAATCCCGCAGACTCTATTTTGTTTTTGTTTTGTTTTATTTCGTGACAACCCGCTAGACTAGTTCTAGCACATATTTTCATCGACTATCATTTTTGCTTATCTGACTAAAGAACGAAATCTTTGGCGTCCTAAACGTCACCACGTCTTTGTGTTCGACCCCGTATATCTACTTCGACCCCGTAATAAAGTTGTGGGCGTCCTCAAAGGATTCAGGTTATAAATTCAAAGTTCCGACTCACTTTTGAGGCCGATCAACTTTTGGCGCCGTTGCCCGGGACGTGGTTTTCCACGTTTACACGCCTAAAAGATTTTGTTCCTTTTAAGCCCGTATATATATATATATATATATATATATATATATATATGAATAGTCTTTCTTTTATTTTAAACATACTTGTATGAAATGTACCTACAAGTAATACTTCAGGACTATCGATTTCATAGATCCATGTGAGAAATCTTCAGACCCCAGGTCCTAACAGTAAGTCAAGCATCACAAATTAGTTTTTAGAGTTAAATACCTCCCAAGGGAATAGTTTCACCCTCCAGCTCAACCTTCATAGGAGCATTCATGTCGTTCAACCAGTCCAGGTCAGTCCAAAAAAAATTGCCAAGATCATATAGGTATATGCCATTCTCCAATTCTTCCTCATACCCTTTATACGTTGGAGATTATTTCAGGTCCCACTATTATAATAAGGACACAAAATATTCCATATTTGAATTAGTAACTCTAAATGTAGAAGCTAATGTACTAATAACTGTTCTTGGAAGATATCGTCAATACTTGATCAACATATAAACTGACCCGAGGGGATAAGAACATACAAAAAAAGATGTCGATGGAAGTTGATATGGAGCAAGTCAATCCATGGAGGAATCAGATGTTAAAACCTAGATGTTGTTCTATGTTCAACTACTTATGACCCTTCTAAATCAATTTTTTTCTTGGGTAGTTACAATGAAAACAAACTTACTTCTAGTCTACAGTAATAAAGGTACAAATTGATGAGGTTAAAACAACTTACTAATTTTTGTTTTATAGTCTTATAGTCCATGAAGCCTCTACCTAGTTTGAGGAGTAACATATTTTTAGTGTTGAATCCTTTCATGAGAAATTAAACTACAAATCAATCATATTCATCCTCAACTACCAATTGTAAATGTGACCAGTGACATATTGGTGCACAACTAGCAAATATGAAGACATAGGAACATAGTGTACTACTAATACCTTGCATATATAGGACGCTACTTAGAGACCCTCTTGCCACACAAATCTCATGTGCACATTCCAACAAGAGTCCTCCACTTCAAGTGCATTTACCGGTCCATGCCTTAACTTGGTCATGCAGAAAAATAGGGGTGTTGGACATTAGAGAAATGCCAAAGTAAAGTTAACTAGTTCCCTAAAATACCAAGCATCATATTAGGCTAGGAATACCTGTGGTTTTCCCAATTTCTTGATGGTGTTGGTCATCGCCTCCTTAAGAAGAGGCCACCAAGGATTGTATAACGCCCCGGCCCACTGCCCAAGGCTCTAGCAGAGTTTCAGGAATGATATGACTGGCCCCACAGACCACCACTAGCCTTAACTGCATGCTTTTGTCCACTCATGCGCACGCCAGGATCAACTTCCCGACTGGTCACCCATCCTAGTACTACTCCAAGATGAGCACGCTTAACTATGGAGTTCTCTAGAGATGGGCTCCCGGAAAAGGAGGTGCACCTTGGTGATATGGGTAGTCCAATTATTCCTTTTAAGATCATGTTATCCTAGGCCTCAAACCTGGGATGTTACAATCTCCCCCACTTAGACACTTGACGTCCTCGTCAAAGCTCAACTATATGACCTCATAATCTGACCCCGTTTCAGTGCAGACCCACAATGGCCCATGGACACCCAGCTCCCGTCCACGGCTACCAGTGCAAGGGCGGATCCATCTCGTCTCTACGAATAGCCCTTTCCAAGTTTCCTAGACTGCACGGCTCAAGACTGGCATGCCACATGCCCATGTGGGCCCCACCTACTGAAGGGGTTATGGCTCTGATACCATTTGTAACGTCTGGGCCCACTGCCCAAGGCTCTAGCAGAGTTTCAGGAATGATATGACTGGCCCCACAGACCACCACTAGCCTTAACTGCATGCTTTTGTCCACTCATGCGCAAGCCAGGATCAACTTCCCGACTGGTCACCCATCCTAGTACTACTCCAAGCTGAGCACGCTTAACTATGGAGTTCTCTAGAGATGGGCTCCCGGAAAAAGAGGTGCACCTTGGTGATATGGGTAGTCCAATTATTCCTTTTAAGATCATGTTATCCTAGGCCTCAAACCTGGGATGTTACAGATTGGGACTGTCAACATGTCATTTTTGGCTTCCCAAACTTGTCATCCATGAAAACCTTCGACTAGAACTGCCCAAGATGATGGCTTGGTTAGAATATAATTGAAAGAGAATGAACAATCATACATATGAAAACAATCCTCACTAGCACACCACCTCCACAACTCTCCACATGCTGAAAACAAAAATAGATCTCTCTCAGATCTTTCATTCCACAGCTTAAAGAAATACTCAACAATAGTAACACTCATGTATTTTTCATCTGTGAGATTAACAAATTATCACTTGTCTCATGCAAAAATCATGGTTGTGTTGGGAAGAAAAATGGTTGTCAGGGCCTGCTGGACTTGTAAGGGTACCTAATTGGTAGTCCCATCCTACCTTTATCTTTAAATCCATGTAGTTTTTAGTCATACACTCAATAATGAATTTCATGGAGTACATGACTAATAATGCATGATAATCAAATATGAGAGAAGCATGATATAGAATATAGTTGTTAGAGTAACTATGCATAAAGTTGAAACACCTTAAACAACCAGTTTAGACAATCATGATGTATATTTTGTCTTTTTAAGGTGGCTGGCAAGGCACTAGAAAAACTCTAAGAAAGAATAATCCCCCAGACCTTTAGAGAAACTAGCAAGTCATAGGTCTGGAAACAAGAGCACAAGTAGAAACTAGTAAGTAATCTAAGTGATAGGTCAGCACATAAGCATTTCCCACTCATGTTTTTAGTGCAACAGAACTAGTACATGTATGAGATTCTCACCATGTGGTAGCTAGGTTGTAAGAGATACTGCCTACCAACTACTACTAAAAGTAAGAACATGGTGTTTTACAAACCGACATATGTTCTGCTGTACAAAGATATGAGGTTTTCAGCCACAAAAACATGGTGGTTAATATGTCTGAAATTTCAAAAGCAATATACTGAAGTCCCAAACCAGGGACCCAAAGAAATGTTGGTACAACAAGTCAACTTGTTTAAATATTTGCATAAGGGGACCACATACTCTATGTTTATCAGTTGCAAGCTAGATGATAGTAGGACCATTTGTCTCCACCACCAGATTTTGGATGTTCAATAGAAAAACAATTTTGCAGGCCATCAATATAGCATAGGCTTCATCCATAGTAGGAGATTAGCAGCCCGACCCCATCCTTGTAACAATAGCAATAACTTTTTGGGAATGGTTCCTGAAGACAGTAGTAAAACATGTTCTGTTGCCACTAACACAGGCCCTATCAGTGCTAACCTTGATGATTACCAGCTCAGGGGCTTTCCATCTACAATTTTATCGATATGGGGCTGTAGAAGTGTGGGGTTTCTTATATCTATTAGCAATCTCATGGTGAGAGTTGACCTGCTCAAGTAAATTTGCTTTGGCTACTATTGTGTTGGATAAGGCCTGGTTGAAGATGAGATCATTACAACCATTCCAAACAATGACACAGGATATAACAAAGTCTATAATGTCAATCTTGATCACAATTTTAGAAGACAGAGCTATGTATCAATCATTGATGACCTCAAAATGACTATACATATGTCCTTGAAACAAAGTCTATTATATCAAGTTCAAACATGGTGGAGTAGATGTAATCCATGATTGGTGAAGTTGTCTTGATTCAGGCTGCAACCAATGAAGTGCTTTTAGGGAACACTCTTCCAAGTTCTAATATATGGATTTTAGAGCAAACTACAAGGGGAACAATGTCCCAAGTGTGCTTTATTTGAAACCACTCCATCTTATGTATCAACCACCAGCTGGGATGAGACATCCTAGCGACAAATAAAATTTCAGTTTGCAATAATAGTTGTTAAGTATTAGAATTATCTCATTAAATGTTGTGTGTCTTTGCCACATCCTTCCTAGTCCCTGGTCCATGACATCCATGTGTCCCAGTCTCATAGCACCAGTGATTTGTACCCTTCATCCATAGAATTAAGATCCCACCTATATGACTCATATCACCTGCTACATCCTAGT
This sequence comes from Alisma plantago-aquatica, assembly GCA_963693085.1. Lineage (NCBI taxonomy): Eukaryota > Viridiplantae > Streptophyta > Magnoliopsida > Alismatales > Alismataceae > Alisma > Alisma plantago-aquatica. Next base: position 764,019,399 of record OY856413.1, on the reverse strand, counting down.
TACACATTGCTACTACATATATATATCTATATATCTCCCACATACATCCCTTACCTATATATCTATGACAAAGTTTTCATATTTAATTTAGTACCACTATAACATTCCTACTACCAAAATCACAAAGTAACTAGTAAGGGTGTCTTAGTGAATCATCGACTATTTGAGAATATGTTGTATTGATCTTTCCTTTACACTGGATCTGTGTTGTCACTCCTTTTCGTACGTCTCTAGACTCACACCTAGATGACTTATGCTTCCCTTGTTGCGGATTCACCACATCATGGCATCTAACCATCTGGACAGCCTCAAAGTGGACATGTAACATCATTCAAGAAGATCGTTTATTTTGCCAAACCAAAGACTTAAAAATATCTTCCAAGGGAGTCAATATCTGAGGTAGAAAATAATCTTAAAATAATCTTGAAATAATCTTAATGCATGTAGGGGTAGGCGCCCCTGAATTAAATGCACTCATTGGAAGTTGATGCATGTACATTTTCATTATTATTTAGCTATTTACAAACCCAACACAGTACTAACATTTCAGTAGTAACATTACAAACCAAAAACACAGGATGACCTTCTAATTGTATAAGAAATGTGCATCCCAATGCAAGCAAACAATTTTCTAGCTCAAACAATGATAAGTGAATGACAAAAACCTGGACTCCAAGACATTGAAGATGGTATATCTTCAATCAAATTCTTCTATGTAGCTTCAATCATGATAGTAATGAAAGCTAAGCTACTTGGATGGTTGACATAGATAATTTCTTCAATGGAGACTGCTTGGCATGTGAAAGTGGGTTGTGGTGTACCCATTGCACAACCTGCTCTTGTGATCTAACTTCCTATTGTGGCCTGCTCATTACCACTGTGGAGTCTCAAGATATAAGCAAGTGAATATGGATAATCTGGGATATCTCCAGCATATAAGGCACTAAATCTCATATATCTTCAGTAATCAATATTCAACTATGAGCATGAACAATCTAGTTAAAAATAGTCTAGAGGCGTATTCAATTATCATTTATGTTATCGTGGTATAATTGCTTTGACAATAAGTTGCATTATCTCAGTAAAGAAAGTGAATGGCAGCTCAAGGCTATGAACAAAATCATAAACTCCAAGTATAGAATCTAAAGGACCATAGATTGAAAGAAAAAATGTAAGTATCAACTAGACTTTGAAAAAAAATCTAGATACAAAAAAGTGGTTATCACACACAAAGCTAGATTCTCTTACCAAAACAAAGTTTACCTTTAGTAGAGGCAGAGGCAAATGTTTCAAGATTTCGTCCATAAGATCTTGAAGATTATTAGAGTCGCCCAAGTGAATAGCCAGTTCTGAATCAAATGTCTAGACAACAACTTCTTTGCTGAAAAATTTACCTGCCAGCAACACAGTAGTCAAGTCACAGTGAAGCTTTCGTAATGCACTTGCCATCTCTGGAATTATTGAATACACCTTACCTCTAGAACATTATACTGATATGTGTGTGTATATTGACAAAAAAAATAACTACAAGATGAGTCAATTGAAATAAGAACAAAAAATGAGTTGAGAACTTAGAGGATTAGCATCAGTGCTGCAATTGCTAAATGAAACAAATATGTACGACAGACATATTGCAGATTATAAAGCTCTTTGTAATGGGCATAATTTTGTAGCTTCAAAATGGGAAACATTCTTTGTAGAGACCACACGTTCTAGATCCAAAATGTCAAAAGTGCTAGGGCATTTGATGAATTGAACAGTGTGTTGGTCTCTCAAAATATGTGTTTATAGAACAAACGATTCTAGCACATACCAAGAAATCAACAAAATCAGTTATGGGGAGAGTTGAAGCTCAAAGGAATATGATGTGATGGATTCCAACATAAAAAATTGAGCAAGAAGTGGATCAGCTACAAATCCATAGAGTATCTATGCATAATAACATTTAGATGTTCATGGAATTCAAGGATTTGATTTGCCACCTACCTACATAGTGTACATGCAATGAATATATGTGCATGCAATGTCTAGCTTCAATATAATAAAGAACACTTTTTCAAACTTTAGAAATATGAAACCTACTATATCTTGCATCAATCTGTATAAAGATAAAGTATTCTTCAATGATCAAGAACAATAACCATGTTTATTTCTAGTACAGCTTTTAGAGCATTATTGGGTAAAGTGCTATAATTCACAATGATTTAGCTCTTATGGCTGTTTGGATGAATGGTTAGTAGATGATGCTGCTGCAATCATGTTCTCTTGACTCATAATTTATGTTGCTTTCTGGTTTATATACCTCTGTGATTATGATCTCTTTTTCTGGATTTTAGATTCTTGAAAGTGGGTTCTGTTTAGGTGATACTGACTTCTGAAAGTGGTGCTTCAAAGGTGCAAAATCTTTTGCAAAATCAGCTGACACACAAAGACAGAGCAGTAATTTAGAAGCAAGGAAGCAAGTAGGGGCGAGCTTCCTATTGTAAGTCATCAGATTGGAGTCTAGCTAACACAACTAACTCACCAAAGTCCGGCTAATGCACAAAATATTTTAAACAGTAGATGGCCATACTCATGAAAAGGTAAGCTGCATAGAAAAAGATGAACTTCAGACATCAGAAGATAACAGAGAAAAAATAATGACCTAGACATCCATGCGATAACTTCCAACTATAGACACATTACTTTTTCCATCCAACCACAAATAAAAAATATTCCACAAAAAAATGCAACTACTTACCAACCCATATGGGTAAATGCATTAATCTAATGAGTGTGCCAATAAACTAAAGGTCAATTGTGGTTCATCAGCTAATTACTTCTTTAGTGACCTGCAAGAAGAGGAGAAAGTATATATTAGTAAGCATCATCCACCACACAAGATAACAAGAAAGAAGCAAGTGATACAAACTCCAATAACTAATCCATCGGTTGATTACTAATAGCATATTTGCTTTTGTTGAGTCAATAGCAACTAATTACTGCCAAAGGAGCATGTGTTGCAGCTTCCTAGAAAAGAAATCCCAGTAAATTCCATATCAAAATCATAATGAAATTAATAGTAAATGCAAGTTAAGGTCTAGGCAATAAATATTGTGGTGTTTTTCATGGAAAAAAGAGCTAGCATAATTATCATAACTTAAACAATGTTATGAAAAAAGAACTAGCATCAATCCCAACAGTCATCCTCTCCAACCCCATTACATCCCCACTACCACATTTCAGAGTAGCAAATTTTGCTTGTTCAGCAACCCCCACACATTGTAGAGAAACCCAAGTACCAATCCACCTGTCTGTGTTCCATTGTCATCAGAGGAGCATTGTTGATAGTCACCATTGTCATCAGAGGAGCATTGTTAATAGTCACCATTGTTGATCTCTGAAAAAACAACATGAATGGAACAAAAGCCATAAGAAACACCAATCTCGTGATGGCTCATGGTAGCTCCAGAATAGCCAAAATTCTCAAAGTTAATGTAGAAGTAACTAAATAAAGAAAGGTACTAAATCTATGGAGCTGGCATACATAGGTGATCACTGGATGAGTAAAGAATACAAGCATAATTTCATACCTTTGCACAATATCCCCAGCCAATTCATGATACCACGTGCAGCTTGAAACATCTCCTCAAAATCTGTCAGAGTGACCTATGCAGAAAGAAAGAAATCTAAGTTAGACCAATCCAATAAGATACCACTAGTGCATGGACTAAGATTTATCATTGAACATTATAATTTACAACCATCCCTTCCTTTTGCAGCATAACAAAATGCATCACAAATTTCATTATCATAGGAGAAACCCCTTTCTTTTAATCTTATTTTGCTCTCTGGAACCAATGTAAATGATGCCATAAATAGATGTCATGACAGTCTGTTTTACCAATTTCATGTCAACCTATAACACTAATATTCATAGTAAACTAGATACACAAAGATCTAGGATAAAACCAACATTAAAATGTAAAAAAGTCCCAATGGACAGTTGGTCAGTAGATAGAACCTTGTTATGTTGTTGTGTACTTCCATCCATTTTCCTCATAGACCAGAGGACCATTCATCAAACAACCAAGTTGCATGCTTGACTCAGGCTATACCTTAAATTGTGATGAATGTAGTTTTCCCTCTAAGAGCAATGCCAACAAATTCAAATCTACTAAGCTCAATGTAGGCAGTTGTCCCAATAAAAATATAGTCAGAAATCAATAAAAATGGGATGAATGTAGTTGTCCATGTTCACTTAAGGTTAACCATCAAAATGTGGTAGATCGGGCAATTGTACAACATCAGTCTTAGGTGCCAGATGGAGAATGCCGTCAGTTTGACAAGGACAAAAGAGAAGTTGTAGAAAAAGGAGGCTAGGTAGAGGAAGAATCTTACTATTATGGAAAACACTCCTAGCATGCCCCAAAGAATAAGCAAAGACAACTTTTCAGGTCAACTAATTTGGATTGTGGGCTTAAAAGAGGACCGTGCTGAATATTAAATGTTTAACTTGGGATGTGTTGCATGCTCCTCTGCGTATCCACTATAAATTCGAGAGTTATAGGGATGGGAGCCCCTTCGAAACCCTTATCATGGGGAAGCAAGGCACTCAGAGCACCGTCTTCATCATGAGGGATGGCCAAGGCACGTGGCTAGCTGGAGCCACAGCTAAGCATGGTGGTTGTGATCCTCTAGAAGAGAACTACTTGCAATAAGCAGGTGATGGAAGGAGTATGCGAGACAACTTGCAATAAATGGCTGATCCTTCACAAACTTTTCCACCCTCTTTATCAATGGTTCACAACCCTACCCATCCAAGTACCTCATCTGGTAGAAGGTATTAGAAGAAGATGTGCATGGTTTGGACAACACAAACCTTCTACATATTGGTAGACTAGTGAACTACCTAGATGACAAATTAGCCAAATGGTACCTCAAGCAACCAAATGGCTGACAAGCTATCTATCTACTATACTGACATTACTTTTGTATGTAGTGATCTAGAAAGTTGTACATGCATCCAAAGCCTAGAAAGGGTTGAAGTGTAATAGCTGTCCTGGTAGTCCGAAAAAAGAAATCGATGGTCAATAGCATTTCACTATCAGTTAAGGCCACGACATAAGAGATCAATGACTTTTACAAATGCAAACTTGATTGTGGAAAATCTGCATGAATAGGAAGTCTTGCACAAGGTTAACCATGCGCTATATATGGCATTTGAAGAGCAATATTATGCGTAGGCTCACGTGCCAATGATTTTAGAAGGTAATAGGTCTTCAAAAGGTGTCAAAAACTTTCTCAATAGAAACATACATTAGCATGCCCCTTGACTCTGATCCGAGCTTACAGACATCCGAATCTTCAAATGCAAAATCCCACACCATCCAGAAAGGCTCTGAAAGCTCCTATACACCTAGAACAAAAGAAAATAGCAAGGGAATAAAAAACAAATATCAGCAACTTAGAATTTATAGACTTGGAATCAAATTGAATATCACTAGAAGAAAAAGATAGTGACATCTAAAAGCTTCTTTATCTGAAAAAAGTAGTGATGTGACCTCATGTTGTTGCTGATTGTGATCTCAAAGTTGAATACCACAACTGTTTACATGCATTCCTCCTGATAATGATACAAAAAGAATGATCCTCCTGAGTAATTGAACCAAAATCAATAAATCTTTGTTCTCGAGTATGTAAACCAAGAGCATTGCCCATGAACCATCATGAAAGCAATATGTAAATGCTGCCTATTTGGTACAGACATGTGCAAATGAAAAGCAAACTTTTCATCATTAAAGAGTAATCATACCATTTACTCCCATACATGGAAACTAAAGAGCATGATCCAAGTCACAAATAGAAGAAGGCAAGAGATATTTATGGCATAGATAATCATCATTCTACAGATGGCAGATACACAACAGATTTGTCAGTGCTCACAGCACAAATACTATCAGAAAAATACTTCCATCTTGCTACAATGAACCAAATACCATTCTCCTCACCTCCCATTGTGACAACCATAGAGCTAGAAGAAGCAAACTAAAGTCTACAAGCCCCCTAAATGATGAACCTTAGGTTTATTCAGTAGAATAACAAAATATAGGACACATACCATCTTCTACATAAATTTAACCCTATCTTATTAGTATAAATCACACTAGGGTGGGGGGGTCTGGAATAGATATTCCATTAGTAGGAAACACATATACAGTTATCTTGGCTAACATTCATCTAACATCCATAGTGAGAAAATGAGCAAGCTCACAACTCAAAACAATATCTCAACCATTTAGGCTTCAACCAGAGCCTATATGGGAGACAAGAATTCCAAATAAGATGGGCAAACTGCCTCTATAGCAGCCCACCAAATAAATTACAAGAGAAACTGTTACGACCCCATCTGAGCTTAATTGGTAAACTATGGTTTACCTAGACATTGCAAAGATTAATTGGAATAATCATTCTTGAAATCTAATTAATGACGATAACACAATTAGGATGTTTTAACTATGATAAGAAGTCTAAATGTTCTTTTGTCTTGAGAATTAGGGTTTGAGAAACATAAACCCTAATCGGCCCAAAAATAGGGTTTTGATGATGCATGAATACAGAATTTAATAAGAAGAATGTCTCACTAAATGATTTTTAGTATTTTATGTGTAACTCTGATTTACTTCAAATTTGGATATGATTTGGATATATAAAATGTGAACAACATTGGAAAATATCAGAATTTTTGAAGAATGCTCTGACCTGTTTATCGGCCGAGTTTCAAACTCGACCGATCACATTTCCAGATTTATATAGCAGTGTGGTAATTGAATTTTATATTTTTATTGGTATATCCAATTGATCTCAAATTTTAACTGTGCTTGAAAAACACAATTTTAGACACTCTTTTAAATTGGCGTAATTTTTGGATGACTTTTTGATCTCTACAGTAAGGGTGTCGGTCGAGTTCTGTGCAGGACAAACTCGGCCGAATATATTGATGACTGCAATATAGCAGTGCACTGTTCTATTTTTAATTATTTATTAGTAACTCCAAATGATCTAAAATTTTAACTGAAGCTTTATAGATAAATTATAAACAACTTGCTAAATTCCCATAATTGTTGGAGAAGGTTTGATCTCTGAAATAAACGAATTTTAGTAACTTTGTATAACTGAATATTCAGCCAATATAATTAAAGTTGAGTGTTGGGTCAATATGCAATTGACCCAAGCAGCTCAAATTGACTTATATGATCGACCACACACACGCACAACTCTCATTCTTAGTCATTCATTCCAGAGAAACGAGCTCCTAGAGAGAGAGGGAGAGTTAGGGTTTGAGAGAAGAAAGTGGGGGAATTGCTGAATTAGGGTTTTGCGGTCCGAGGGATGGTGAAATCAAGTAAGTTCGGATTCCTTGCATAGACTTTTATGGTGAATCTTCTCTATCATGTCAAGATTCCGTCCATGCTCTGATTTGATCCAAGATGATGTCGAAATTCCCTCTTTTCTCACCCTTTCTTCATAATCCCTCATTTTCAAGGTTCCCGAGTTGAATGGAAGAAGAATTGGGAGATTTGCTAGGGATTTGAGATGAGTTCAAGATTCCCTGAGTTGAGCTGCAGTTTTGAGGTGTTTTCACACCTTAGGGTGAGTGGGTTCTTCCTTCAAACATTGTAATGCACGAATTTGATTATAGCATCCAAATCCCTAAATGCTTAGCATGTGAATTCTAAACCCTGAAATGTCTGTTTGATCTAAGTTATTGCAAATTGATATGATATGGATTCCTTTTCTATTTGAATGACTCCTTGATGGTAGATTCATAACAGAAATGTATACAACACTTCCTAGTGAGGATGCTTTTAGATTTATATCAAATGTTGTAATTAGGGTTTGACCTAATTAAGATATCGCTAGAGTTTCAACCTTATTGAAAAGGACTGGTAATCCTATAAGTGGTTAGGATGTACCACATGGGTTATCTTAATTGAATTTTATTCTTGATACATGATATCTCAGTGAATGGTATGGAAACCCTAAATTTAGTTAAAATGTTTTATGTGGTTCAATGCGAAGAAACAAGAGTTTTAAGAAAAGAAAAAGTTAAGGGTGTTCTTTGGGTTACATATAAATCCTATCTTATGCCCTAATCTCATGATTTGAGGAAATTGTGAGATCGGGGTGTGACAGCTTGGTATCAGAGCTTAGGGTGAGTTGTCAAGGACCATTAAGTTAGTAAGTTAGAGTCCTAAGTGTGGCAGATAGGAGATGTTTTGATGTTAGCTTTGGATATTTGAGTATTTGGATATCCTGGCCCGATATATGAGTACTTGGATCAACCAGTACAAGCTACTCTGTCTATTCTTTCACGTATACCCTGGCCAGGTATACAGTGGAAGAATGGGCTAGAGATGAACCCTAGAAATGTTAGGGTTAGAAAACGAGAAAAGAAACAAGAATTAAGAGCATAAATGTAAAAGTAGATAGAACTTACATTTCATAATGTTGTTTTTGTTGGAAATGTATAGAAATGCTCTTATATGTTTGAATTGAAATATTCAATACTTTGAAATATGGGTCTTTAATATCTGTTGTACACTATGCAATTGTAGCATTTATTGATTTCATTCTTTGTAACAAGTAGACTAGAATTGACCTTGAAATGAGCTTTTGTTAGTGGATAAGTTTTCTTCCACACTTCTGAGATGAATAGGAGTGGAGTAATCCTCAGTAGTACTTGGCTTCTGGACTTCAGGCTTGGCCTGGTCCGGCTGGCAGGATGCGATACTGGGATCTAATGACTCCTATTAATAATAAGAATAGAATTTGAATAATTAGACCCACATCAGAGTAAGAATGTACATACAGTAAGATGTTGAAACATATGGGCAAGATCAGAACAACTAAGAATTTGTTGAAACTGATCTCTGAGGTTCAACTTTGGGATCTCAAATGTGAAACCCTTAATTGGGAATAGTAGAACATGATATGAAGTCCATAATCAGTTTATTGATTAATATTACATGAACTATACATATGAAATATAGAAAATATATGTGAAATGTATGTATGGTTCAAGATAACAAGAATCAATCATGAAGAATGAATCATATAATAGAGTATAATGCTTTTATGAACTCTAAAGCAAAGGCTAAGTAGAGAATAGGGTTGAGCATTCAATAGGTCCATAGAAGTAAAGAGTCTTCAAAAGAGTAAAAGTAAAGAGAATCGTATGAACATGTAATTCATAAGACTAAAACAACAAACTAGTTTCTGAGCAAAGAACATAGGTGTAGTTTAACGAATGAATAAGTCATACAAAGGTGGACTGTATTCAGAAGAGAAAAACTTGATTAAAAGAGAAACTATGTTTGACCCATGCACGATCCACTTGATTTAAAAATGAAGAATATGTAATGTATTCAACATGAGGAAAAACTAATAGAAGGATTATTAATTTAGAACTTTAACTTCACAATAGCATAAAGATAAAGGAGGAAATATGTGCAACATGGTATACATGAAATCGGTAGTTTTGCCTGTCGATTCGAGTGAAATCGACACCAGCAGGTTCGTTTTAGTTTTCAGTCTGTACGGGATTCGGCCGAGTTGTATGTGATTCGGTCGAGTTTCTTTAATAAGAAATCAAACAACAAACTGATCGGCCGAGTTGTATGTGATTCGGCCGAGTTTCTTTTACAAGAAATCAAACAACAAGTTGATCGGCCGAGTTTTAAGCGGATCGGCCGAGTTGTGAAGCAATCGGCCGAGTTTCTGACCAATCGGACGAGTTTCAGAGCTGTGAGTGGCAGTTCATTCAGAAATCATTATTTAACTCAATTTAAGTGCTTAATTGCTTCAGTATCAGTTGGTATAACTCCTAAACAGTGTAGCACATACAATAGAGTATGATAGATTCATTGGAACTTGAAATACGTAATATGATTGATGAAAATGATGGAATTTCCTATATTACAGTTGCAATGTATACGTTGATTAAAATGGATGTTTAGCATTGAAACTGGATATGTGATATTGAGTCATGTTTAAAGATGACAAATGATATATGTGTTTTCAAGTGATGTCTAGAATGTGAAATAAGTATGAAATAATAAGAGAAAATGAGTCATATATGGTGCATAACTACCTTGGTAGGGTCATCTAGTGAATGTAATAGTGACATACAATATGATGAAGTGCGATAAGAAATAAATTCTTGTGTGATAGCAAGAATGATGAATAATCTATTCCTATCTTAAATGCTTCAATGTTAATGATGTTTATTGTATATAATCATATGAATAGGATAGGTAGCAAAAAGTAAAGAAGTAATGAACGAGCAGAGAGATAAGGGAAAACACTAGCTTTGTGTAATATGTGAATTTGTTTTTACATGTATGATTTGTTGAAGGCATATTAAGGTATGAAAGTTGGTTCTACATATGATTTCAGGGTATTTGTGTAAGCTATATGTTAAATTAAAGGCGTATGATAGTTGTAGTAATTCATACCTGATATGCATCTTACTATTGTGTATTTGTGATATGGTGATACGGTTTGAATGATGTCAGAACACATGGAGAGATACCCTGAACAAGGTAGTCATACTTATTCACTCATATTAATAGAAAGGGATGATAATTAGATTGTTTGGACAAGTAACCCTAATAAGGTGTAGCTTGTTATACCTAGCTCTAATATAACTGAGTGATGGTAATTGAGTATGATTAATGCTTGAATGACTGATACAATCGTGGATTACCTTATTACTGTTGTTGAAACCCTAAAATGATATAATGCGATGGTTACACTTTGAATTGTGTGTGGGCCCATAACCCACAGATCCCAGGATCGAAACAGGATAGTATGGAATGAGGTGGTAATGCTTCACCTCATGCCTCCATGACCCAATGGGGATGCCAAGAGTAGTATTGTGCAATTGATTGTTGAATCTAGTCTTTTAATTCAAGACTGTTTTGCTATTTGAATAGCACTTGATTAAAGTTTAAAACAGTATGATGAACTTTCTTTTGTCACTTAAAGGTGATACAGAACAATAGAACTCTCTGAGCAGCATAAGTTGAGATAGTTGTATTAGAGTATCAGAGTTGCGCAGCGAAAGCGTGATGGTTTATCTTTGCATTCTATGTTTGACTGTGGCATAAAGAATTTGCTTGATATCATTGAGAACTATTTGAAATATGCTGTGATTTAGTAAAGAATTAAAAGATCTAATGTCGAAAACTACATTCAGGTATGAAATACAAGAGTATAATGACATGGAAGGCTTTAGAAGCTTAGAATAACCTTGAATGTATCTTTCTTGTAGGTTTATGTTTCGAGGACGAAACATTCTAAGGGGGGGAGAGTTGTTACGACCCCATCTGAGCTTAATTGGTAAACTATGGTTTACCTAGACATTGCAAAGATTAATTGGAATAATCATTCTTGAAATCTAATTAATGACGATAACATAATTAGGATGTTTTAACTATGATAAGAAGTCTAAATGTTCTTTTGTCTTGAGAATTAAGGTTTGAGAAACATAAACCCTAATCGGCCCAAAAATAGGGTTTTGATGATGCATGAATACAGAATTTAATAAGAAGAATGTCTCACTAAATGATTTTTAGTATTTTATGTGTAACTCTGATTTACTTCAAATTTGGATATGATTTGATATATAAAATATGAACAACATTGGAAAATATCAGAATTTTTGAAGAATGCTCTGACCTGTTTATCGGCCGAGTTTCAAACTCGACCGATCACATTTCCAGATTTATATAGCAGTGTGGTAATTGAATTTTATATTTTTATTGGTATATCCAATTGATCTCAAATTTTTACTGTGATTGAAAAACACAATTTTAGACACTCTGTTAAATTGGCGTAATTTTTGGATGACTTTTTGATCTCTACAGTAAGGGTGTCGGTCGAGTTCTGTGCAGGACAAACTCGGCCGAATATATTGATGACTGCAATATAGCAGTGCACTGTTCTATTTTTAATTATTTATTAGTAACTCGAAATGATCTCAAATTTTAACTGAAGCTTTATAGATCAATTATAAACAACTTGATAAATTCCCATAATTGTTGGAGAAGGTTTGATCTCTGAAATAAACGAATTTCAGTAACTTTGTATAACTGAATATTCAGCCAATATAATTAAAGTTGAGTGTTGGGTCAATATGCAATTGACCCAAGCAGCTCAAATTGACTTATATGATCGACCACACACACACACAGCTCTCATTCTTCGTCATTCATTCCAGAGAAACGAGCTCCTAGAGAGAGAGGGAGAGTTAGGGTTTGAGAGAAGAAAGTGGGGGAATTGCTGAATTAGGGTTTTGCGGTCCGAGGGATGGTGAAATCAAGTAAGTTCGGATTCTTTGCATAGACTTTTATGGTGAATCTTCTCTCTCATGTCAAGATTCCATCCATGCTCTGATTTGATCCAAGATGATGTCGAAATTCCCTCTTTTCTCACCCTTTCTTCATAATCCCTCATTTTCAAGGTTCCCGAGTTGAATGGAAGAAGAATTGGGAGATTTGCTAGGGATTTGAGATGAGTTCAAGATTCCCTGAGTTGAGCTGCAGTTTTGAGGTGTTTTCACACCTTAGGGTGAGTGGGTTCTTCCTTCAAACATTGTAATGCACGAATTTGATTATAGCATCCAAATCCCTAAATGCTTAGCATGTGAATTCTAAACCCTGAAATGTCTGTTTGATCTAAGTTATTGTAAATTGATAAGATATGGATTCCTTTTCTGTTTGAATGACTCCTTGATGGTAGATTCATAACAGAAATGTATACAACATTTCCTAGTGAGGATGCTTTTAGATTTATATCAAATGTTGTAATTAGGGTTTGACCTAATTAAGATATCGCTAGAGTTTCAACCTTATTGAAAAGGACTGGTAATCCTATAAGTGGTTAGGATGTACCACATGGGTTATCTTAATTGAATTTTATTCTTGATACATGATATCTCAGTGAATGGTATGGAAACCCTAAATTTAGTTAAAATGTTTTATGTGGTTCAATGCGAAGAAACAAGAGTTTTAAGAAAAGAAAAAGTTAAGGGTGTTCTTTGGGTTACATATAAATCCTATCTTATGCCCTAATCTCATGATTTGAGGAAATTGTGAGATCGGGGTGTGACAGAAACACTAGTAATGCCACTACCTAATAGTGCATATATGTTTGTATTTTGAGAATATAAACTTCCTCACAAATAAATAGTAGGTAGGCCATCCCAAGTAAAACAGAGGAGACTTTGTGAAGCTAAAGTTTGGATGAGCCCGTCTGCTATGTGCCTCACCTCCTAATAATCAGATTTTTTTTTAACAACATGAAGCTATCAAACAAATCAATCTACAATCAAGTTCCAGAGTTTCTTTACACAATGTCTAATTAATTAGTAATCCATAAAGCTGATTCACTTTACAATAAATCAATATACATCACAACTGCTCAATTGGAATTGATTAGGTAAAGACAAGAAGCTAGCTAAGAGAATGGCGAACTCAAGTGTCCATATCTCACTACTCATTTGAGGAAAAATACCACTTGAGAGCCAGAATGAGTTCAAGAACTATATACCCAAAAACTAAAACTCAGCAAAATACCTTAGTAGGTAATGGTATATGCAAATCAGAATCTAATGAAAAATTATATGGGTGAAAATCAAAAGAAAACTCTACTTCTATGTTGTTGACCCTAAACAGATTCAAGAGGATGTAACGGGAAGAAAGGATATTGATGCTTTATAAAAGACAAAAAGAGAATTGTATCTCTCCACCTTTAAGGGGGCATTTCAATTATCTTAGATTTAACATTCACTATGAGTTTTATGATTCACATGTAGACACGTTCCTATGATTCTAGAGAATTTAGGATGTCATGACAAATGCCTTCTCCTTTGTATCTGTCCTTCTTTTGAAATGGGACATGATTCAATATGTATAAGAGGTGATACAGTGGTTTGCATAAAATATAGGAATCATAACCCTTGGCAAAAAGAATTTCAAAAGATGGTAAAGTGAGGGACTTCTTCTCTTGCATGAGAAATCCTTAGAAGCTATATGCATATCTAGAGCTTCTAAAACATGCAACTAGTCTTGAAGATGACTTTACTGATTTGTGGAAAAATCTCAATGCAATGTTATCCATGCCCGACAAGTACCCATTTGAAGTGAGATTGTAAAAGATGACATATTACATGTTAGAAAATTAATGTCATAAAACTGAAGCTAATGTAGTTTATGCAACAAGATCCTGATCATGTTCATGGACTAGACGATGAAAGGAAAAATCTTTGGAAAATTTCAATGTACAAATTTGAAGAAATGAGATAAGAATAACCTGATGCTTATCGTGTTGTTTCCGTTGTTGAAACCAGATATGTTGTCATTGTTCCCGATGATCGACACTCACATTTCTAGTAGGGTTAATTTCTATCAACAAATATGTTCCTCCACAAATCATATAAACTGTTCCTCTGCAATAGGAACATATATAGGATCAGTTTCCATTGTCGAAACTAGATATGTTGTCGCTGTTCCTGATGATCGACACTTACATAAATACTAGGTGAAGAAAACTTCACATGTCTAGACCTATGGACCTTAATAGCATGGTACATGTGAAACATGATATTAGCAGCAAGATCAACATGGGAGCAAACAAATCAGTAATAAATTTAGAAGACTGGAATTCAACACAACATAGTAACCCAGACATGCAAGTATGTAACCTCAGACATCCAGATCACCTACATCTGAACGTGATATCCAAATGATAGGTTGATTCCATAAACCCTATCGTGAGAGTCATGACCGTTTCTAATCCTATCCCTATATAAATACATAGATCTATAAAAGCCATATCAACCATTAATTTATCTCAGAGTTTAGCATCCTATCCCACTCAATATTCTACCTACAATTCAACAACATACTAGGTTCAACACCACATGCATGCAATTTAGTTCCACTCCATATACCTACATTTCAACAAGCTACTTGTGGTTCAACACCATATGCGTGCAATTTAGTTCAACACCATATACCTACAAGTCAGCAGCATACTTGCATGAATCTACTGCAACAACTAGATTTCCTTAAGAATTTTAAACACTAGAGTTGTATAGAGTGTACAAGCACCAATAATAGCAAATCATACTCAAGAACACCTCCACAGTTGTAAAGAACAAATAATAAGAACACTTCAGGTCTTCAGAGAATACCAAAGAGTCACTTGCATCCAGGAAAGCCATCAACATGCCATCTTGGTCATAGGGAAAATGGAGAAGTCTTTGCAATTTAGTGACGCTGAGAATGTGACATGTGGGATCTGCTCCTTGAGTGAGAGCAATTCTAGTGACAATCACAAACTAAAGACTTAGGCAACTTAAAAGCACTTTACATGATAGCTTACCAGACCTTGATATATCAACCCTCTAGTAGCCATCTTGACTCATTCGTGACTCCAATCGGGAGAGAGGTTAGCCAACTTTACTCAATAAGTTGAGAGGGTGATTGAGCTCTTTATTAGTGAGAGATTTTAAGATTTTCAAGTTTAAGGAAGATAAAGCCTATAAAGTCTAGAAGACAGAAGAACAAAAATGAATATATGCATAAAAAAAGAGACATCAAATGGCTGCCACAAACATGACATATGTAATAAATGAGGGACCATATAATGCTCAGTGTACCATTTCAATTGAGTTGGTAGTCTTTGACAAATTCATTAATGCCTATGTATATTATGTGTCCCAATAAATGGCATTTCCACCAACCTAGTACCATGGATTCTGTTCAAAATACAAAAACTTAATACATCAAGGAAAAAGTTAACACGATGGACATATTCTAGCATATATATATTAAGGATGTCAACCTCGTGATAGTTCTCAATTAGAGCTACATCCAATTATAGAAGAATATGGTTTTGCAAAGTACACATAGTCATTCCAAAGTTCTATACATACAACTAGAAAAAAATAGAATACCTTACACCCTAAAGTGAATCAGTAATCATTGATATATATATATATCATTAAAATTACTAATTCGATTTGATTACAAATGGTTCCCTAGTTTCAAGAAGTTGTAATTGATGCTATTGTTGAAAGGTTTTGTATTTCCTGTCCAAAATCCTTAATCCAGACCGACATCTCTCTGAACCAAAATTTCCATCAATCTCCAGCTATCTACTTGATTGACCTAGGACCATCGGATCTTAACCCTAAACCTAATGTAGACATACATGTGAAGGCAGTCCTCATGAAGGGGCGTCTGTTCCAACCTAGGTATTTTACATTTTTTTAACATATATATAGTTAATATACCTAGCTATCTACCTATCTATATATATAGTTTATTTGACTATATTAATTTCTAAATATACTTATACCAAGTTTCTTAAAGCTTAGTCAATCATTGACTTGACCTATATCATACCTGACTTGGCCTTTTCTAGACCTAACTCTCCTAATTTTGACCCGAGGTGATCTAGATTTGACCTAGTTAAACCTTAATCTAGCCTACCTTGCCCTAATTTGACTGAAATCAGACCTAATTTGACATGACATGACCGAATCAGACCTAACTTCCATTTATTTGCCTTAATTGAACCTAAATTAATAGTTGAGGAGATAGATAGAAAGACAAGTCGGATAAAAAAGCTAATAGATCGACACTCTAAACATTGTAGGTGAAGTGACTTGCCTCAATCACCCTTAGATGAGGTTTCCACTAGTGAGAAGGTGTGGAGATGCATGGCTATGGAAGTATGAAGTATTTACCAAGTAGGAGAAATTCATCAGCTAACTGAATCCAACTAAGAGAAATTCATCAGTAGTAAATCTGGACGAATAAGTGTCTGGAGAACAAAGTTCATGCATACCTCTCTACAAGTTCGGCCGCAATAGAGATAGTCAGGGTCATTTTGATCAAAAGGTATCGCATCAACTTGAGGCACACTATCTTTGTGATCCGAAATGAAATAGAAAAGATGGGATTTCATCAGAATGAACATATCCAGCATTGGCAGGCCAAATGACCAAGAAAAAGATAGTAAATTTTGATTCATATTGTCTACTAGAATAAGTGATACATCCTCATAAGGAAAATTTTCATCAATGGAACCATAAAATCGGCAAGCTTTGACCCTAATGAATGTTCTTCTCCTAGCTCCTCTCCTCTTTTTTGCTTCCTCGTCGGTCTTGGTCCTCCCAGGCACTCTTCTCCGGCGATCTTCGAGGCTAGGTGTTAAACGAGGGGAGGAATGGGGTGTGTGGCGAGAGTGTGTTCGTGCTCTAGTGTTGTGAGGAAATGAGAAGAGGGTGAGAGAGAGAATGCGATTGTGAGGGTTGGGGGTAGGGATGCCTATCGAGGTTGATGGGGGCGGAGGAGACGAGGTGGCATCGAGCGTGAATAGGGAGGATGGGCAGTACCGAGCGACACACACGACTAAGGAAAACACGGAGTATCTGGTGTGAATACGGGAGACAATGGAGCTAGCGCGCAAAAATTGAAATTTTCAGATGCGTTGGTTCTTATTTGAGAGGAGAAGGATTCACAGGAGGAGTGCTAGTTTTGTAATGGATCAAAATTTGTAGGGAATTTGTAGCTATTATCATCAACTACATTTTCTTTGTTTACATATTTTAAGTTTGTAACGAATCACACACTTTAACTACATATACAATATATGTAGTTATAATAATTGTAGTTAAATCATATTTTTTTTGTAGTGATGTCCCCCTTAGGTCTGGTCGCCCCTTTTTAGGTCATAGGATAACTTACGGTACCACATAATGTGGACTGTCGGATTTGGGTGATCTAATTGGATTGCTAATTTCTGACAAAGTCGGTGGCACCGACTAAGAAGTCAGTGGCACCGACAACCTTGGGTGTGGTCCTTGCTGTGGCGAAGTTGGTACCACTGACTCATGATGGTCAGTGGCACCAAGCTGATGTGTGCAATTGATCTAACGCTCTGAACCAATCTCAGTGGCACCAACTTGGTGGTCGGTGGCACCGACTCTTCTAGTCTCTTATCGCCCAACCACTGCTGCTATCTCGGTGGCACTGACTTGATGGTCGGTGGCACTGACTTTTCACTATACATGGAGTACCTGAAAAATTCATAAAAATGTGTATAAGGCTGAGGAATACATAAAATAATGTAAATATGATAAAATAAGCATAGTTTGATGCAAACAAAGTATACAAGCCAATAATAATGATTTACGCAAATATTATCAATTAATTGACTAATAAATGCAAAAAAATGAGTATAAAATAGGCTTGTAAAAGTGACTCAAAACCCGTGCATCAAACACACATGTCTGAATATTATGGTGGTACAGAGGTACTAGTGCTCGATATAATTTTACATTATTGTGCATGCACATATGTAGAGGCAAGAAACATATTTAGTCAATATCAGTTCAATTCAAGTAGAGAGGATGAGAATATCCATATTAGTATCAAATTGAGGTCGAAGGACCATCAATGATATATTCATATGATCTCAGTAACAATATAGGGGATAAACCCAAAAGTATTTCTCATAACAGTTCAATACTGATCAAGGATATTCACACTTCAAGACATGTCTCATATAGGAAATAGGGTATGGGTCATTTTATAATGTCCAAATAAATTGGAAAGATGCACATACCTATATTCAGTCCTAAAAGAGTATAGGGTCAAACCCTAGGTCCATATCAAGGTATTCTAGTAACATATGTATAAGAATTAGGATTAATTCTCATCTAGTATTCAGAACCCTAAAACAACATTTAAGTATCATTGAATTAGTTTATAGAACCTATACCATCTTCTAGATAAGGTTATCATGTTTCCAAACCATATTTTATCATAATTTTCTGACCTTGGCATAATTAGTTATGTTTTATTTATATTAATGTATCTCATCAAATTTATAAAACATAACGTGAAAAATAAACTTAAAAGAAAAATCAAGTTAGGTCTTAAAAACCACTTCAATTGAGATAACTCATTTTTTAAGTTCAAAATTTGTTTTTATATGATTCTATGTAACCAATGATTAGTTATTAAATTTACAAGATTAGTGTATTTTTAATATAAAAAACCTACCAAAAGATCAATATCCCCAAAATGGCATTTTAGATCATATAGTGTAGCATAGGTGAGGTAAATAAATCACAATGTTATGTTTCATCTTGCACGTTTAAGTAATAAAAATAGAAGAAAATGATCAAAGTACCCTTTAACATAAAGGCCACTTGGAATGCCAACGGGGGCATATCTAGTAAATGTGTTGTTGGGATCGTTGTTTGTTCTAGGCATGAAAACATAGAGCCAGTGAAGCTATGCTCTAAGTCGACTCCTTCTAAGGGCCATTGACATAATAACATGCTCACTGACATTTCCCCAACACCTTTCCTGTGACATATATAGCTAGTGCTGCCTCAGTAATGACAAAGCCTGACGTAGGTGTTGCTTGTGTTACTGGACATCTCTAGAGTAAATCAGAATGTCATCTATAAACACAACTACAAACTGGTTTAGATGTGGTCTGAACACTCTGTTCATTAGATCCATGAATATTGTTTGTGCATTGGTTAGCCCAAATGGCATAACCACGAACTCATAATGACCATACCTTGTCCTAAAGGCCGACTTAGGTATGTCATCTACCTTAATCCACAATTGATGATAGCCTTGCCTTCACCTCATGTTTCTCCATCATAGGCTTCTCCACTCTTCTAATTACCTCCAAAAAAGTGGCAAACCTCTCTCTATTATCTAGGGATGATACTGGAGTGGTCAGCTCAGAACTCAGACCCTTCTCAAAACATCTGATCCTTTCCTTATCCGATGTAGCCATGTGTGGATAGAACTGTAGAATCTCCATGAACTTGGCTTTGTAGGCACTGACTGACATATATCCCTGTCAGATATTCTCAAACGATATAATCTTTTCATTTATGTAAGTCTCAGGAAAGTACCAACTTACAAACTCCCGTCTGAATTCCTCCCATGTAATCACAACTCCCGCCCTTTTCTCCTCCTCAATGGACCATTAGGGGCCAACATTCCCTTTCAATAAGTATACTGCATGGTTCACCTTGTCCTCCTCAGGGATGTTGAGGATATTAAAGGCCTTTTCTAGCTCACTTAGCTACATATCTGCATTGGCTGGATTAGAGGTACCTACGTATTCCAACACTCCTACATGTCAGAGTCTCTCAAAAGTCTTTCTAGACCCATGAGTTTCTACACCGAAAACAGTTTCCCTAGGTTGATTCACATACATCCTATCCACCATGTGTGTCATGGTTGACATAAATTGTCCAGACATATCCCTAAAAGCAGGATTGGCTACATTAAATGGGTTTACTTGAGGCAACTTGGACACAACTTCTTCCCTTTCTTGCCTCCTAGCAACATCTCCTGGTGCAACAACGTTGCTCTCTGCAACATGCTCATCATGTTCTCCAGACATCTTCTCTATCTTCTTCTACTTATGCAATAGAAAAAGTGACTATAAGGTATACTGCAGTACACTAGAACATACTCAAACCCTATTCCTATGTCCCTGTAGACTCAACACCTATAGCAATGATACCACAAACTTGTGACAACCATCACCACACAAAATGAGATTACTCAAAACAAAGTGCAAAATTATCATTAATAACATTATTACCCCAAAACATGGTAACTTTGATCTACAATTCTATTTATTAAGCGGAAGTATATCACAACAAGCCTTCAATATAGGATATTTGTATTTCATATATACCAAAAGTTGTTACATTTTGTGTTCATAGGCTATCAAGCCATAACTGATACAAGATACAACATGTTTATATGTACAAGCCATTTCTATACATTCATGGCACAAAGACAAAATCTATGCGTCGATAAACAAAATACAAAACCTTCCCAAAGACCCCAGAGTACATGGACGACACATAAGACTCTACTAAGACACTACACCAGTAGAATGTCCAACCTTCTGACATCTACTACTCTCCTATATGCTCAGCTCCTGCACCACGATCTCGACCTCCTTGTCCACGACCACCTAAAAAGTTGTAGAACCCATAGGGTGAGACCAAATGTACCCGTGAGAGATATAACTCTTTACTGACATCTATTATAAGCATATTTAATAGTGCAGGTAGATTAAATCCTTAACAAGCTAAGCAGATTCAATAAAATGATATGTATCAAATAGATAATATAGATAAAACAAACTAGGCAGTTATCACTGAACAATAGATTAATTTAGTAATCTGAGAAGGAATATGAAGAACATGTATAACTTTTATAACCTAAATAGTAAAAAGACAAGGAATGGGGTCATCCAATGTGATTCTTATTTGACTCTAAGCAAATATACTACATGACTGTATTAACACTTTTATTATTATGCCATGAGGATTTGAGGCGTACCACTCAAATCCAACTGACCACCACTAAGTCAAAATCAGTACCATATAAGATTAATGGAAGAGTCGGGCTCCATGATCATCACCATCACTACTCGGTCAGTTTGAGTTTGAAAGACAATGTCATAATAGTCAAATTGCTAAAGATAATAAAATATAGTCAAAGCTATAGTCCTATAAAGACAGCAACTCATAGTCAAGCTATGGTCATGTAGAACAACTAGTATGCCTTGGTACATGGCACAACACTAGAGAATAGACCCACACTTGTAAAACAAAAATTTAAGGATATAGGGAGTTACCTTCACTGATACCCCACATATTGAATAATATGCGCTCTAAGTCTCCCGTCGAGTTACTCGTTTCATCATCCAACTAAATACTAACGTTGAGGATGGATCTATGGTACAAGGAAACTACATAATTAGGATTTCACTTGATGAGATATTCCAAATGGGAATCTTTTAATGCATCAATCAAGTCACAAAATATTAACCCTAATCAGATTCTACAAAATTAAGAGTAAGGTACAACTTTAGAAGATATAAAATGTACAAGGTGAGAAATTGTCTCATCAATACAAGACACTTGTATCACAATCATTACAAGGTCATCAATATAACACCACTATGGTGTATCAACCCCTCAATTCCATCTCTGGAGGATTTTCCTTTCAAACCATACTCAAGGCACTCAACAGATTATAAGATTAAAATCACATAAAACATGTGCAATTAATATCACAATATATCTCAACAATTATGTATGCTTCTAATCACCACTCTGTATTGTACGCGGTTCACCATAGAATTCACCTATCTATGCACGCTCATCTCACCTAAAAAGTTACGGCTACATAATAGGAGAGAGAAAACTATATCATAGAATAAGAACCTCCAAGTGGAGTAAGCTCATACATCACATACTGGATTAAGGTTAGGGTTCAAATGTGTTCAATTAGGTTTTCATAACACTACTCAACCTATAAAACCTAATTCTATCACCTCCCACATTGTTGGAGAGTTCTAGAGTCAAGCACTATGGTTAATGATTAACCATTCAAAGTCATATAACCTTATATAGGTCATTACCCTATGTATTGACCATATACACATACATGAGTATAGGTGTATCGAACCTTCACCATACATGTGTGACGACCTAGACACATTCAATGTGTCATGTCCGCAACACTTTGTTCAGACCCTAAAGTATCATGGTGTAGTGACCTCATAAATTTTAGGTGTATAATCCTTAAGAGACATGAGTGTCTCGACCTCCAAACAAAATGTTTCGACCTTCACTCTTCAAGGTATTTCAACCTTAACCAATCATGGTCACAATCCTAAAAGGGAATATTGTTTTGACCTCAACCACACATGGGGTAACATCCGTAACTAGATACATAGTTTCAACCACCTTTTACACATGTGTTTTGACCCTTTTCAAAAGGGTAACAATAAGGACACTTCCTTATGGTCGCTACCTCCATAACCATAAGTATTTCGACCCCATTACTATACTTGGTCATGACCACCCTTTACAAAAGTGTAGTGACCACCATGAAACATGGTGTTATGACCCTCATGAGGTCTAGACCACTACCAACATGGTTGTAACACTTAGAGAGATCAAGGGACATCATACTTTGACCAAGAACAAAAGAATCTACTCAAGGGTCTTCTTCAAACCCTAGATCAATATCATGAAAAATCATCATAGGAGTTATGATTAGGAAAAGGAAACTAAGATTTGTAAGCATGTAACCAGGTTCAATACTCCATGTTATGAAGTTATAAACACAACAAATAGATCTAATACATTTCCATGGATTAAATAACAAAGGATCATCATTCATATCTCAACTATCACAAATTGAATACAAAGATTTAGGATTTATAAGAAGCGTAACTTGTCTTTAAGATGTTATATGGTTCAACCCAAATGATTATTACTTCTTGTACTAAAACACACACATTTTTAAGATCTGGAACAACAACTTATAAACAACATACGATCAGTGTAAGGTGCACATAATAGAAGTAGGAAAAAGTATAAAACTCCCTGAAATGTAATGACCCATTTTCAATTTAGTCATCTAATTAGGGTTTACTTGGATGATTGTATGCTTAACTAAGTTGATCATTGTTTAAAGCTTGATTAATGATGGTAGTTAAGTTTTATGTTTTAAATATAATGATAAGGCTTAATCATACTTTGATTCACATAATTAGTTAAGCTTTGGAAACCCCAATCGACCCAAATTTGGGTTTTGATGACATGAATACAAAATTTGATAAGTATAATGTCTCATTAAATGATTTTTAGTATTTTATGTGTAATTATTATTTAAATAAAATTTGGATATAATTTGTATATCTCAAGTGTGAGCACTATTGAAAAATATTAGAATTTTTAAATAATGCTCTTCCCTATTTGTCGGTTGATTTTCAAACTTGACCGACCATATTTTTAGATTGATATAGCAATGTGATAATTGAATTTTATCTTTTTATTGGTTTATATAATTGATATCAAATTTTAAATGTAGTTGGGAAACTCCATTATAGAAATTATATTGAATTTTAATAATTTTTGGATGATGTTTGATCTCTACAGAGAGGAGTGTCGGTCGAGTTCTGTGAAGGACAAACTCGACTGACCATGCTGTAGACTACAATATAGCAGTGTAGTATTTGATTTTTTTTATTTATTGGTAAATAAAAATGATCTAAATTTTTTAATGTTGATTATAAACTAAATTTTAGACATATTGTTAAATTTTCATAATTTTGGATGATTTTTGAGTTCTGAAAAGTGTGCTGTCGGTCGAATTTATAACTCAGCCGACCAATCGGTCTGAGAAAAAAAATACATGGAAGGGCTTGTTTACAATTGGTCTAAGCACCACGATTCATCTATATGACTAACCTAGCACACAAGGAGCTCTCATAACTCGTCATTCCTGTCAGAGAAATGAAATTCTAGAGAGAGAGGAGATCTAGGGTTTTGAGAAGAGAAAGTGGTGGAGATGTTGACCTAGGGTTTCTCTATCCAAGATATGATGAAATCAAGTAAGTTTAGCTTATTTGTATAGCATTTCATGGTGAATCTTCTCACACAGGTCAAGATTCTGTCCCTCCTATGATTTTAATTGAAATCATATCAAATCTCCCCCTTTTCTCACTCTTTCTCTTCTAATCCCCATTTCTAGGGTTTTCGAGTTGAGAGGAGAAAGAATTGGATTCATTTGCTAGAGTTTGATTGGGTTTCCAAAAATTCAGAGGTTGACCTACGAATTTAAGGTGCTTGGCACCTGATGTTTTTCTCCCTCCTAAGATTTGTATTCATGTTGAAAGCCTAATTCTATCTGTCTAAAACAATCAGAAACCTTGCTTGTATATGTATATGACTGGATTTGATTTGGGAAAGATATTAGGGGATCAACTTCTACTGATTTTGATTATTTCTCATTGATTAGAGCTTGATTAGTTCCTGATATATTGATTGAGGATCCATTTATAATCCTACAGATAGATGAAAATTATGTTACTTGCATAATTTTCCTAAATGTCAGCCTAATGGATGATATGCTTGGAATTGAATTAACATGTATAGATTCATATTTGAATTGTACTATATTGTATTATACAAGTGTATTGTTGAATGTTAATGGAATTGAATATAGTATACATATAAGCATCAATATGAGGTGACCACATATCCTGATTAGGATTTGTGTTGAGGAAGTGAATCAAATGAGTCAATTAATCAATGTATACTTATGATTGATGAATGGAATATGTGAAAATGGAAACTATGGTTTCCATGTGTGTGAATAGCCCTAATGAACCTCTATGGGTCATTATGAAGTTACTTAGTGATATGGATCTTATGATGTGTTGAAATAAGGATGACTTCTTGAAAACCCTAGATGTTTAGTATTAAGATGATTATGAGTGATGAAGATAGAACTTGTATATGATGTTAATGTTGAATGTAACTATTAATACTTTAATTGAATATGGTGAGTCTTACTAATATCATCTAAGTCTAATGCATCTATTTTAGTATAATAAAGAATGATCACAATCGATTATGGAAATGACATTGGTAGTTAATGACATGGTATACTTATCTAAATATAAGAGACAATATGAACAAGATGTACATAATGGTGATTGCAAGTTAAAGATCAAACTAATGAAGTTAGTATGATGAAGTATTTTATCTTTTATTTTAATTACATGTGGCTTAACCCAAATTAAATGAAATATACTAAGAACTGGACTTTGATAAATGTTAAGTAGAACAGAAACATTGTATGTAAAGTGAATCAAGAAAGATTGGTCTGAATGATGTAATGAACATGAAATGAAAGAAGTTGACACTACTGAATATAAAATGAAGGAAAAAGATGGGAATTAGTAGACAATTCTAAGAATGTAACTCTTACCCTAAAATGTTTATTTTGATGATTCTTGTGAATGAAAATCTCAAATGAGGTATTAAGGGATGCACATAATTGTAGTTGAATTCAATTAAAATATGAGATTCAAGTATATGAATTGATTTACAAGAATGTGTTCTTGAATTGTGACTTGTAATATGAAAATTGAATAATAGTACACTCTTCAAATGATAGTCAACATGTGTTGATTAGTAATTCCATCTGAAGAATGTGAAATAAAAGAAGAAGAGAACTAAGTCTTTTATGCATGTATATGCATGGAATTTATTTGCATCTATTGAGATTGGATGGAACAAGCATATGTTATATGATAAATCTATCTAAGTATGATGAATGATATATGATATCTATATGCTTTTACTGTTGCTAGTTCTAATGCCTCTGCTAATATTTGTTCATAATTGTGATATACAATGAACTGATAAGATTTATGTTGAAATTGAATTCAATATGCACTCCTTATATTTGAGAAACACTAATAAGGGTAAATGTTGCATAATGAAATTATGTCTAGGGCTAAAAGACCACTGATGATGATAAAACCCTTATGGGGTAAATGATGGATGATAATATTATGTCTCAGACTGAAGGCCCACTGTTGATGATTGCTATGAGATGATGTAGAAGATAGAAATAACCATATGTGTTGCAATATAAAGATTCATTGTGATTCTTGCTTTGATCATTGTCCTTATTGATAAACTTAATCTGTTTCATCTTATTCTAGTTACGCAAGAACACACATATGACCCGGCCAGTGTGGCTCAGGTGGTTTGGTCCGTCTTGTCCTCCCTGGGGGACCAGGGTTCGAATCCCCTTGAGCGCACTGTAATTACCAACTCCTTGGGTCATCCGAGCTCTGGCACCTGTTTTAGGAGGAGGGGGAGCGGGGTCTCCCTAAGACTAAAAAAAAAGAACACACATATGATATATGATGTTTTGAATTCTTTTAAGACAAGTAAAAGAGATTAATAACAAGTGAAATGATGGAACATCTAGTTAGGTGCCCTGAACACTGTGAGTTCCCCCGAGGACCACACTAGGGAAAAAAATAGATTTCCTTGTAGCAATCGATGAATTATGAGATGGATTTCCATAGTGTGGATCGAGACCTTAAAGGTTAGACCACTAGGATTTAGGAGTGAGTCATCTGGAGTGGCTCTGGCCCTAAATCCTTGTTGTGAAAGTCTATGTCTAGATGGAATAGACTTTGATGAAATGAAATATGTGAAATGTGAAAATATGTGAAATACTGTGATATGCGACATACTATTTTGTTGGTTCCTATCTTGTGTACCCGAGATGAGGATGCGAGCCTCTTTAGGCAACCCTAAGGTGGTCAGGGTCTGTTGTTGATATCTTAGGGTGGTCGGCTAAACCCTAAGATAGTGACGGTGAGTCATTGACACGAGAATCATGTGTGGCGACTTCTACTTGGTAAGGTACAAGCCAAGTAGTTTCAGGGCAAATGAATAAAAGATGATAATCCGTGTAGAACATGATTTGAATGGTTGTTACATTCCTTGCACTGCTACTTGATGATTCATCATTGTTGATTATACTTCTTATTGTGGAAAGTAATCATGTTGCTATGGACATTTTCTATTTCATGTTATGATATGTCATGTTGACAAGTTATAAATGATGGGATTTATATCCATTCTGAATATGAGTTGGATTGCTTGCTATTTGATAGTATTGTTTGGTAGATATGTATTATATGTACTTCAGCTTCAGGACTGCATGATGTGTTCCTAGTCTGGTTGGTGGAGTGTCACAAATATAATGTTATTCTTATGTATTGATTCAAAATGCTTATAACTTGACTTATTTCTCATGTAGTAGGGTTCTTAATTTGAACTAAGAAGTATTTGTTGATTTGTTCATATACATGCTCTAAAAGATGTTCAAAGTTATAATTGGTTTAAGTTATTACCTTATCTATTGGATTAGATTACCATTGTAAGTTAGATATGACTTATGATAGAACTATCTGCTATACTTTTCAATATCTTAATGTTTCTTTTAAGTTTTTATACTTAATCCAATGCTGATGCATGTACCTAGCTTGAGTGGGAGGTATCCACTCACTGGGGCTCTATATAAGTCTCATGAGGTTGTTTCAAATGTTTTTAGGTATAATGCTATCCAACGGAGAGGTCATGACAAAGAAGATATAAATAGCATAATCTAGATATATTAGAATGTCCTTGTACTCTCTCTTTCCCAAAATGGGCTGTAGACTAAGTTTATTCATCAATGCACATGTATTTGATGTAAATTGAACCGCATATGAGAACAAGATCTGATTCTGGTTTTAATGGAGTTTAATAAGATTTGTGATATCTGAATGTGATGTCCTTGATGTGACATTGATTTATAAATTTGTAAAGAAAGAAAAAGGAAAAATTTATCTGTTTTTTTTCGTATATTGTTTAATTGCCTTTATTGAGAATTCATTATTTTATTTCATAATTTGGGTTTATATTTAGGGATTATCTCTAATGGCTGTCATTTATGTTGATAAAAAGAGTGGGTCTTGACTTGAAAACTCAAACCCTAGCTCAAACTAAAGAACAAGGTGAAGAAACCCTATTCTAAAACATGATTTTCGATCCATGTGAAGAAGATATCTTCAAGAAAAGTCACCATGGATCTCCCACAACTCTCATAGTTGAGAAGGAGGAAGAAGAAGATGAAGATTAGAGGGGAAAAGTGATCAAGATTTTGGATCACTCACCAAGAGTAGAGAATCTCCAAGAAATCACCACTAAGAAGTTGATCTAGCACATCAAACAAGGTAGATCGACTACCTATGCTTTGAGATCTGACCCTCCTTGCTCCTAAAGTTCCAAGATCAGTGCTTGAGGAAGAAGAAATAAGATGGAATGGAAAAGTCTCACTCTAGTGAAGAGAAAGGGCTATATACCCTAAGAAAGAGAGAGGAAGCGATTTATGAGGTGTCACCATAATAGATTGTCTAAGGACACATGCCCTTCAACCAAAAGATATTATTTTCTCCAACATGCAAAGACACAAAATAACCATATAGCAACCTCCATGGTCTCTACCATCTCATCTTGGTCATAACACTTCATCCATTCTTGGTTTCGACCCAAAACCTTAATTCGTCATGTATGCATATATGCATGGTCGATACACTAAAGGATAAGAGGTACTTTGACCTCTAGATTGTTTAGGTTGAAACCACATGATCTTAGATCATGTGTTGCGGTCTCTACCCTCACCTAAGAGTGGGGTAGTGGTCGCAACACCCAAAACTTAGTCTGTCATCACTTCCATGTAGTAAACCCTAGAAACCCTAGAACACTATGATGTGTTCCATCACCAAACATGATTCAAACACAATGCCTCATATCACCATATTCTCTCTCATGATGCTAAAACATTAGAAACACTCTCTACATGTGACAATTGGAAGGTAATCTCTCACTCATGGTAAATTACAATTTAGTCCAAAACATGTACAAATATAACAAAAATAGCTCATCCATTATTTGAATTGGCCAAAATGCAAATGCAAGCCTGTCATATGTTATTAAAGCATCTTACAAGATTAAATTAAGGTTTAAGAATCTTATTACAAAAAAATTACACTTGAGCACAAAGCTAGGTCATGTATCTTACATTTTTGGTCTCAATGACCCAAGCAGATGGCATGAGGAGGCCAAGAACACCCTGATGGGTCTCCACAATGACTGGATGTGATGAAGCAGCAATGAATGACTCCAAGTGCCAACACACAAATTCCAATGAAAACACATATGACTTATATGACTTTGGCACAACTCTATGTATTCATACCATCACAACTCAGTTGTAACCCTAAGTTGTAACCATCCAACCTCAATACATACATCCTTTATAACTATCATGATACATTAGTAATATTAGGCATCATAACTAGGTAACCTACATTATTACACATACATGGTATATAACCACATAATCTTGAATTAACATATAAATTTATTCACTAATTTGTAATATGTTTCACATTGTTCACTGATAAAAACCAAGTCACTCAAATATGGTTAGTGAGTAACTAGATTTACATAAATATGCATGGATGGATAGTGTGAGGCTAAATGTGCATCATTAATAAGAGGAAGTGATTAAACATGAGAACATGATTTATCATGACATTAATGTGAGTAATAAAGGTGATGTGACAATGTATAGATGTTTAATGTAGATAGAAGTAATTAATGTGACATGGTTTGGATTAATTATAGACTTAATAATAGGTTGGATAAAATTTCCTATTTCATGCAACATAATTTGATATAGTTGACTATGGTGATAATATGAGGACAATGGAGTCAAAATCCAAATTATTAGAGATAATGATCTAATATGTTAATATATATTGAGATGATTGAGTAAACCCTAATTG
Organism: Alisma plantago-aquatica; assembly: GCA_963693085.1. Taxonomy (NCBI): domain Eukaryota; kingdom Viridiplantae; phylum Streptophyta; class Magnoliopsida; order Alismatales; family Alismataceae; genus Alisma; species Alisma plantago-aquatica. The sequence continues at coordinate 763,989,066 of OY856413.1, read as the reverse complement.
TGCTAAAACTTTTAATGAGATAAGTAAGAAATATATATGATTTCTTTCATTATAAGAAAATATGACTCTTTTGGGAATGAAGAGAATATAATAGGACACAATTAAAATAATAATAAGGATGATAATAAATATGATGCTAATAAGTCAAAAATGTTAAATGTGCTATATCATAAAAGGAAGTCTCAGAAGTGAAACCCTCAGTGAACCATAAGAATCCAACCTATAGGAGTTGGCTGTGGAGTTTTCTAGAAGTACCATAGATTGGAAGATAGCAATCAGGAGCTTAGAGATGAGATGTTTCACACTCACCCTCCTATTTTTTCTTGAGATTTTAGGGGTGAAATCCTCTTTAAGAGCTGGAGTGCTATAACATATCGAAACTTAGATATATTCTTAGTTTGGCCCTTTGTCTTACATTTTTCCTTTACTTTTTATCCTTTTTGTCCTTGATGTTGAATTTGTGGAATTTGATCACTATTCATGCCAATGTATCCGTTTATACACAAACACCTTAGTGAATATTTCTATAAAAGTCAAAAATGCAAATTTACCCCTTAAGTGAGATATTAATAAAGTTTCGTCCTAAAACTTTCTATAGCCTTATGGAACAAGAAAGAGATAAATAATAAATCCCAAAAACATGATAATGTGACATTAGATTATTCAATGTGAAAAATAGTGATGATGATGAGTAAGGGGCTAAAAATCATAAAAAGATAACTCAAAGGATAAATCTAACTTCATTTAAGTTCCTTGGGTCCTAATTGTCTTGGATGCAAAGATTCACATTATTTGCATAATAATAACTATTTTTATTCTAACTGGGAAAGAAAGTAAGAATAAGAGCCAAATATATAAAATAATTATATGACTTCAAAAGTAGAAATAAATCTCAAATTCGAAATCTACATGCCAAAAATAGCCTACATGTGAATTTTCATCAAATTTAGACAAGCTTACATATTTTTGTTAATTTAGGAGAGAGAACATAATTTAAAGACCAAAAATATCAAACAATATGTTGAAAAAAAATTGATGTCATAATCATATTCCTTATATTTAGTATTACTTGTAGGCCAAGTTTCATATTTTCAAACTGTTTCTAGACGTCAGTAATGCATAATAAGAGATATTATTTAAGAATATTAATTAAAATTTAAAAGTCCTAAAAAATAAAAACTAATGCCAAAATGGATTCCTAATCCCAAAAGTAGCTAACCTACCGAATTTGGCCTTATTTGGACTTTAAATTCACCCTCAAATGATCATAGAAAGTTTTATATATTTATTTCATCCAAAGAGTATAGTTCTGGGCATTTAATACTTGCATGTTTGGTTTGACAGTGGTTGTCAGTCGCTCTGGTTGTAGACTGAGTGATCCATGGGTCATCTTCAACATCTGGTCCGTGTGTGAACAGTAAATCCATTGGAAGGGTATGTTTTTTGGGTTTTTCTCCCCCGTTTCTCAACAAAACTTTGTGAAACAAGTTGCATTGGATTGCAAATTTAATTCCACATCTAACTAGTACAAGATCTCATGTTTTAATTATATATTTGTGAAATGCCCAATATTTTTCCCAAGCCTATCCTGGATCTCCGACTCCATACACCATAGGACCAAATCCTATATATATCTAACCTATTCAAGGGTTTTGCTTCACCACGAGCAACCTATTACTCAAATCAGTTTCTCCTTTTGTCGTGTGTGTGTTGCTGCCAAGCAGCTCTTCTCCTCTGGTTTGGGACATCTCACCCTAGTTGTGGTCTTCTCCAATCTTCGATTCCATCTCTGTGGTAAGTTTGTGGAGCATTGATCTTTATTTCCGTGCATTTAAATAATCATTTCATCACCACCCCAGGTTTTGCCCAAATCGAACCCAAATTGCTGCTCCCAGCTCACAACCATGGCTTGGCCGAGTGAGGGGGAAAGAGTACCTGGGTGAGGTTACTCTATTACCCTCATTCTTTCCTTATTTTTTCCTGCCCATGGTGTGCTTTTCCACCCATTTTTGACAAAGGCATGCTTTTACACCTAGGGTGTGCTTTTCCACCCATTGTTTTAGGTTGAGATCCAATGGTGTCTCAACCTTATTTGAAATAACTTTAGTTTTTGTTTATTACATGCATGAATTGATTGTTGATATTATTAATGGAAAATTTCAAAGGCAAGGTTCCCTACTTGACATTCCTTAGTAGACATGCATCATCTTTTGGCTTGATATAATTCTCTTGTCACTTATTTCTCTTGATCATCCCTTATTTTGATGCTATCCTTTTGAACCTTTTAAAGTAAAGCATAGTTGTTATTTACTGCACATATTCAGATTTTTTGATATCCTTTTTTTCCCGCTCCTCTAGGGTGTTTCCTTTCAACCCACCCAGAGGTAGCACAACCCCATGTACATAATTTGGTGACACAAACCTGCTAGGTGAAGCTCTTGGGGAGATATAGTTGAGACAACTGGATATCCCTCTACTTAGATCATTATGTTCTAACTTTCATGTAACCCTATATGGGGGATGATGATGTAATTTTGTAATTAAGTTTAAATTGAACATAGTCAAGAATTTTATTTCATCTGCTATTCTTTGGTCTCTTTTTGTATATCATCATTTAAGAGAAGAATTATGTCTACTTGAGCATGATTGAAAGTATGTTTTGATACAAGAGTTTATTCTCAAATTAAGTAGGGAGTGGATCCCCTCTTGGGTCCCACTCATTACAAGATGGTATCATAGCCATAGTGGTCAGATTTCTAACTATTTCAATTTTGTCTCCCAAATTAGAACCCTTGCCCTACATAGTTACCCTCTAAGTGAGATTATTTGCCCTAGGATTGACCTATGCTACTTGTGAGATGGTGAAAGTTCAATTTAGAATTATATATTGTACACATAATAATCATGGTTGGTAAACCCTATTATGATAAGAAATTAGGTGCTCTTACCCTATAATGTAGGTTGGTGGTGATATGTCCCTTTGGATGTTGAGGTGGAGTAAGAATGAGAAAATAGTTGATAAGGAAATCACATATGGATAAAATTGTTACTTATTTTCTCGCATTGACTTTGAGCTCATTTTCTTTTATCTCGTATGATTTAAAAAAAAAAACCTATTTTCATTATACTACTATATGTACAAAAAAAAATCTCTGGTTTAATCGATTATTTATAGAACTAAGTCACAATGAAGAGATAAATGAAGTTTTAAACCCTAGAGTTAGTTGGAAAAGATATCCTAAACTGTAGTTCCACTATTTGGAGTAATGACTGGGAATATATATATATATATATATATATATATATATATATATATTGTGATAGAGGTTTAGTTGACCTACCCTTTTGTATCTTATGACTTTTTCATTGCCCTTATGAACCTTAGGGTTGTTTGGTTAGTAACACAAGGACCTACAATTCAACCCTATGTGGTTTTGACTCATAAGTTGGATGCATAAACAACATAACCCCTAATTTTCATAATTGAGCATGATGCCTTGATGTTGTTTAGTTTGGCTTATTAGGTGCAACCTTTTAAAGGGGTGGGGAGTATTGGAGAATAAGATATGGATGATTAGATTTCAAGGAAAAAATCTTTTTAAGGGGATGGGGTCCTGTAACATACTGAAATCTAGCTACTCTGACTCTAGAAACCCTAACTCCATGATTAGGGGGTTAGTGTGCTTGGATCTTTAGAATTGACCAAACAAGGTTAGGCTTATCCCCTAACATGCTTGTTTATATACTAATGAATATATAATGGTCACCTGATGAATAGTTCACATGTTTGAACCCTAATGAATATTTAATATGAGTAACTCACATATTTATCCAAATTGTGGATACACATGATGCTAACCATGTCATGGACTAGTAAAACCTAATGTAATGATGAGTGAGATAAATGAAACCTAACCCTAGGCTTAATAAGAAGGTATAAGTGAAGTATAATGGTCATGTTGACCAAAACCCTAAGTTGTAACCATCTAACCTCAATACATACATCCTTTATAAGTATCATGATACATTAATAACATTTAGGTGTCATAACCAGATAACCTACATTAATACACATAAATGGTATATTACCACATAATCCTGAGTTCACATATAAATTTATTCATTAAAGTGTAATTATTTCACCTTGTTCACTGATAAACACCAAGTCACTCAAATATGGTTAATGACTAACTAGATTTACATAGATATGCATGGATGGATAATGTGAGGTTAAATGTGCATCATTAATAATAGGAAGTGATTAAACATGACAAATGATTTATTATGACATTAATGTGGGTAAGAAATTTGACATGATAATGTATATATGTTTGATGTAGATAGAAGTAATTAACATGATTACATACTTAATAACAAATTGGATAAAATGCCTATTTCATGCAACATAATCTGATATAGTTCACTAGGGTGATAATATGAGGACAATGGAGTCAAAATTCAAATTATTAGAGATAATGATCTAATATGTTAATATATATTGGGATGATTGAGTAAACCCTAATTGTTCTAAAACTTTTAATGAGATAAATAAGAAATATATATGATTTCTTTCATTATAAGGAAATATAACTCTTTTGACAAAAAAGAGAATATAATAGGACACAACTAAAAGAATAATAAGGATGATAATAAATATTATGCTAATAAGTCAAAAATGTTAAATGTGTTATATCGTAAAAGGAAGTCTCAAAAGTGAAACCCTTAGTGAACCATAAGAATCCAACCTATAGGAGTTGCATGTGAAGTTTTCTAGAAGTACCTTATATTGGAAGATAACTATCAGGAGCTTAGAGTTGAGATGTTGCACACTCACCCTCCTTTTTTGGCTTGATATTTTGGGGACAAAATCCTCTTTAAGAGGTGGAGTGTTGTAACATACTGAAACTTAGATATATTCTTAGTTTGGCCCTTTGTCTAAGTTTTGCCTTTACTTTTTATCCTTTTTGTCCTTGATGTTGAATTGTGGAATTTGATCACTATTCATGCCAATGTATGAGTTTATGCACAAATACCTCTGTGAATATTTCTATAAAAGTAAAAAATGCAAACTTACCACTTAAGTGAGATATTGATAAAGTTCCATCCTAGAAATTTCTATAGCCTTATGAAATAAGAAAGAGATAAAGAGATAAATAACAAATCTTGAAAACATGATAAAGTGACATTAGATTATTTAATGTGAAAAATAGTGATGATGATGAGTAAGGGGCTAAAATCATAAAAAAACTCAAAGAATAAATCTAACTTCAGATTTGAGTTCCTTGGGTCCCAATTGTCTAGGGTGCAAAGATTCACATTATTTGCATAATAATAACTATTTTTATTCTAACTGGGAAAGAAAGTAAGAATAAGAGCCAAATATATTAAATAAATTTTTAAATGACTTCAAAGTAGAAATAAATCTTAAATTCGAAATCTACATGCCAAAATTATCTTACATGTGAATTTTCATCAAATTTAGACAATCTTAAATATTTAGTTAAATTAAGAGAGAGAACATAATTTAAAACCAAAAATATCATGTAATATGTTGAAAAAAAATACTTAATTTCATAATCATATTCCTCATATTTAGTATTACTTGTAGGCTAAGTTTCATATTTCTAGAGAGTTTCTAGATGCTTGTAATGCATAATAAGATACAATATTTAAAAATAATAAAAAAATAATAAAGTCCTCAAAAATAAAAATAAATACCAAAATTAAATTCCTAACCCCAAAATTAACTAACATACCAAATTTGGTCATATTTGGACTTTAAATGCACCCTCAAATGATCATGGAAAATTTTATACATTTATTTCATCCAAAGAGTATAGTTCTGGGCATTTAATACTTTCCCGATTGGTTCTGAGGGGGTCGTTGGCCGCTTTTTTTATGGACTGAAAGATTCGCAGGTCATCTTCAACCTCTGGTCCATGCGTGAAGAGTAAACCAAATGGAAGGGTCTGGATTTTTGGGCTTTTCTCCCTCGTTTCTCAACTAAACTTCACGAAACAAGTTGCATTGGATTACAAATTCAATTCTGCATCTAAGTAGCACGAGATCTCATATTTTAATCAAATATTCATGAAACATTCAATATTTTTTCCAAGCCTATCCTGGAGCTCTGACTCCATACACCATAGGACCAAATCCTATATATCTAACCTATTCGAAGGTTTTGTTTCACCACGAGCAACCTATTACTCAAATCAATTTCTCCTTTTGTTGTGTGTTGTGCCATCATCAAGCAAATATTATCCTTTGGTTTGAGACATATGTCCCTAGATTTGGTCTTCTCTAATCTTTGATTCCATCCCATGGTAAGTTCGTAGAGCATTGATCTTCGTTTCTGTGCATTTAAATAATTGTTTCATCGCCGACCCACATTTGCCCAAATCGAACCCGAGTTGCTGCTCCCAGCTCACGGCCATGACTTGGCTGAGCAAGGGGGAAGGAGAAGCCGGGTGAGGTTACTCTATTGCGCTCAACCTTTCCTTATTTATTTTTTTCTGCCCAGAGTGTGCTTTTCCACTTATTATTCAAAGAGGCATGCTTTTCCATCTAGGATGTGCTTTTCCACCCATTATTTTAGGTTGAGATCCAATGGTGTCTCAACTCTGCTTGAAATAGCTTTCGTCTTTGTTTATTACATGCACAAATGTATTGTTGATATTTTAATGGAAAATTTTATAGGCAAGGTTCCCTACTTGACATTCCTTAGTAGACATGCCTCATCTTTTAGCTTGATATGATTCTCTTGGCACTTATTTCTCTTGATCATCCCTTATTTTGATGCTCTCCTTTTGAACCTTTTAAAGTAAATCCTAGTTGTTATTTACTGCACATACTCATATTTTCTGATGTCCTTACTTTTCTTTTTCCTCCTCCTAGGTGTTTCCTTTCAATCCACCTAGAGGTGGCACAACCCCAGGTATAGGACTTGGTTACATGAACCTGCTAGGTGAAGCTCTTGGGGAGATAGAGTTGAGATAGCTGGATATCCCTCTACTTAGATCATTATGTTCTAACTTTCATGTAATCCTATATTGGGGATGATTATGTACTTTTGTAATTAAGTTTAAATTGAATATAGTCAAGAATTTTATTTCCGATGCTATTCTTTGGTCTCTTTTTATATATCATCATTTGAGAGAAGAATTATGTCTATTTGAGCATGCTTGAAAGTATATTTTGATAGATGAGTTTATTCTCAAATTAAGTAGGGAGTGGATCCCCTCTTGGGCCTCACTCTTTATATGTCACCAACATAGGAGATCAAAGGAGGACAATTAGGTTCATTAGTGCAATGGAGGTAATTCTAAAAAAAATTGAAAGGTCAAAGAGGTTTTTGAAATGTCCTCAAAGGCAAGAGAGCATCACCCTTTATATGGGCATCTAACTAGTTTTCCCTGCTAAGTCCAATGAAGAAGAGAACTCACAAATTGGGGGTTTCTGTAATGGAAAGATAAGGGGTTTGACCAAAGGTTCAATGGTAAGACTTTATAGAGGAACTCACAGGCAATAAGATCTCGTGTAACCAAGGAGAGGGTAGAAATATTGGGTAGGGAAAGTGGAGGTGCATTTTTCACAAAAGGAAAACAAAAGAGTGTGATTAAGAAGACAACTCGATAACCGTCAAATGGAAAATCTGGGTAGATAAAATTGGGGTGCACTAAAAGCCAAGGAAAATGGAGGAAAATAAAGCACGAGACTCCAATCTTGATCATGGTTGACAAAATTATTTAATGTGATTGGTTTCTAATAATCTATTCATCCTTTTCTTTCCTAAATCAAATTAAGTATCTAGGGGCGTTCAAATTTAATGAAATTGATATATAGAGTAAGTAAGGTAGTTACAGTTGGATTCTTAAATCATTTTCCAAATTTTTGTAATGTTATTTAATATATTATATTCCTTTAGCATTATCATATTATTTTTGTTATGATCTAATTTCCTCCTAGCACCAAGTTAGGGTTTACATGGGTAATTACATGCTTAATTGTACCAATCAATATTTAATATTGATTAATAATGAGATGACTACTAGTGATGTTGTAGATCTAATGAAAATTCTAAGCCTAAATTTGTTTTGAATTATTAGCACTACAACAAATGTACCCATTAGTGGCATTTGACAAATGCTGGTAAAAAAATATAAATGCCACTTAAAGTATTTAATGACATTTATTGACACTTAAAAATGCCTTTAATACTAATATCACTAGAGAGATAGTGGCACAAGTTTTTAATGCCACTAAACATTCAATTTTAATGGCTTTCAATAAATGTCAAAAAATGCCACTATAACATCAATTGGCTTTTATACAAATGCCACCATAATATCAATTGACTTTTATATAAATGTCACTATTGCATGTTACAGTGTTGTATGAAACTGTACTTATTGTGTACAGTGGCATATAAAAAGTTCCACTATAATGGAACAAGCATTGTATATGATCGCATTTTCATGGCTTTCAACAGTTTGATTTTTAGTTAGCTACCTAGATTCTGAATGAACGCACCATTTGCAATTTGAACTCACATTTAAAAAAAATATAAACTCTAAATGTAAATCTTATTTATATATAGTCAAATGATAACTACATGGGGAGGACATTTTACCTTGCCCCATCTACTAAATGCTACACATATGGAAAACTCTCTCATTAAACATTTTGCTAGGTACAATACTTTCTACATCCTTTGGCAATATTATAAAAAAGGTATCATGTATGTTCTCAAATTTCAATGTCGTTAGTGTTGACTTGAAATCAAGAACTTGGGCTTGGTGGGAATTATCTTCACAAATTCAGCATCACCATTCATTAAGAACTTTGGCCTTTTCTCAAGCTCCTCAGTAGAATGCCTATCAATCTTGGTGAGGATCCCAACAAACATGACAAAAATGTGAGAGGTGTGGTAAACATGAAAATATGTGTTAATGATAATTCTAACTATGCAATCTTTCATAGAAGGGATCCGTTCTTCATCCATATCAACATAAGCACCCACACCTCTTGGAAACATGATCCCTCCTCTTGGGAAAAGGAACTTCTCCCCTTACTTTTTCAACAAATTCTTGTTCAATTTGTCACTATTCACTTAATCATATGTCACATATCTACATAGAATGATTAGGAAACAAATACAAACAATAAGGATTGTAGATAGATTCACTAGTAAATGATACCAACTTTAACAGGGATGATGAATTTTCATATATATACTTTAATGTATGATTTTGCATGAAAAGGAAATGAATTACTTGCATCTAGATCACTCTGAACCATTGATATGTTAGTAAATCCATAGTTCTTACCTACAAACAAGGAATGTCAGGTCTAAACGTGACATTTATAACAATTAGAAAGAATTTATAACTCAATATATTTAAATGATAACAATAACTATTGAAATAACCATGATGTAACAAATTGGATGCATTACATTAAGTAGACAACAATAAACAATCTTTCTAATATTTTTGAGGCCCTTGAATGAACCCATGGCTAAATTTATTTCCACAAACATTCAAAGCATTCAATCAGTTAGTTAGGTAATGAATACACACTAAACTAGATGCTTTTGCTTCACATTTATATTTAATTTTATAATGTAACCAATTGTGTACTTATTCTCAATCTATATGTGTAAATCTTTTACGTGTGGGATGGTGAGGGGATTCAGCATAAACCTGAACTAGAATTTAGAATTTAGCTAATATTTGAAGAGCCTATAGAAAGGGAAAAAGTGAATTGCCTCAAATATGATATAGTGATAAAAAAGTAATGCGACTTTGTGAAGGTAGTGTACATAATCATTCTTGGATCTAATCATAAGAGAAGACATGGACACCTCCATCAACACCTACATTTATACTAAATACAAACACACCTTTGAATAAGAATTTTGGAACATAGGTGGGAGAAATAATCATCAATCACACTGGAGTGTTGTCGTCCTGGAAACAATCGATGCTCCTAAATGATTGATAACTACTTTTTAAATGAAGAGAGAAGATTCATTACCAAGATCACCCCCATTATCATGGAGTTAGTGCCCACCATCATACCCTCTCTTTCTACTTAAACCTTGTGTATACAACTACATAAGTTCTTGTTGTAAATCCTACCAAGATGGTGTCCATCAACAAAAAAAACTAAATAGTCATAGGAAAATAACTTCAAACCCTATCGAATTGGAAAAGCTCCTAAGAATCCCTAGATGATGAATTGTACCAGACAAAGATATGAAAAAAAAACAACAAAATCCAATTTTGACAAAGATTAATATTGTTAAAATGTAACTAAGAGCTATATTAAAGAACATGATGGTTGAATTTATTAAGAATGGATAGGTTTAAAAAGTGGGATAGCCTATGGTATATTGGGATTTGTTTGTCTTGGTATTGGCACTTTTTGGGAAAAAATATTTCTCAAAGCTCGTCTAAGGGGTTTTTAGTTGGCACTTCTCATAATCCTTGTTTGACTTTTTATGTAGAAAGACATAAGCCTAAAAAACACACTCCTACAATCTAACATGGATCACATAGGGGACTCTTGGTACCCAGTGGAGGCATGTATTCTAATGGTAGAACATAGGCGGCTTGAGGGTCTCCGACCATGTCAATGATGTTTTGGATCTCCTCATTCTTAGCTAGAGGCAGGGACCAAATTCTATAGGAGACCTGCATGGGGCAGGAATGTAATTATATGTGTAAGAACTACATCAGACCCAACTTGAAATCAAGACATAGATATGAGTCATAACTACATCAAACATGCATGACTGATAATAAAATCAACAAAAAGTATAACTTGGTACAAAAAAGACTCCAAGACTCTACTGAGAATTGTAATTCCCTTAATCTACTTGCAAAGGACTTCAAGATTTTCTACACAACTTGAAGAGACAACATGGACACCTTCGTTTGTACCCAGATATAAACTAAACACATAAGCATCTTAGAATGAGAATTTTGGAACATGTTTGATACATGTGAAATGAATACCTAAACTATTCTTGAAATAAGAAGCAAAAAAATTACATGTTTGAAAAAGGATTTATGATAGAATTTTTATATAGTAGAAAACAGCATAATGCATGAAAAAAAATAATGATATTAGATACAATATAGAGGACCAAACAACTAAAGGAACACATATATGGAGGTAGGAATCCATGATCGTAATATGACCATTATCAATTAGTACCTAAGAATATATGCCCATGTGAAATATAATTAGTAGGATCTATATTATTCACATACTTGGGAATTCTTGTCCTATTCAGGCTAGTAGAGATTCTTGAGCATGCCATGAAGGTCCTCCCAAATGGACATGATTGGTCTAGGGATTGAAGAATTACTAGTGGATCAAACTTCAATGACTATGTTGGCAACAATGCTGGAAGTGGTGTTGGCAATATCAATGGGTATGTGGCCCCACATAAATGTCTCGACTAACCTCTAACATGAATGGGATGGATCTGAGCTACCTGAATCATTCATCTTTGGCACTTCAATTAGCTTCCCCTGCATCTCTGTATCATATAGCTTTCGATCAGTAGTGAACCTCCCATTAGATGTTGGAGCTCCTCCCTTTACAACATCAAGTTCCCATTAGCCAATATCTTATGGATGGGTATCACGACCTTGAGTGTCATGACTTGCTCCCTTATAGGTGACAATGTAGATGGCCATGCGTAGGAAAGAGTAAGAAGTGTGTCCAACTAGATGATTAATGATGATAGCATACGAACGAAGATGCAACATGACCTTCAAAAATTGAACTAGAGAAGACTAAGTCTCAAGTTGGGCACATTTATTGAAAGTATATTTATGAAACTGACCGTTATACTGAAGTTCTAGACACCATGACATTTATTTTCATGTAGGAAACTACAAATTTTGCAATGTCGATGATAATATATGATATATCAAGTATACATACAATCAAAATATAAATGGATGCTACCATCCACACATAGGAAATGAAAATTACCTTGGGCCTTGGCCTAATATTGAGATGTGCATGTCATGATGCCACTACGCCATCGCTTCATGAACTCATCATAATTCTTATTAATGTTTGTCTTAGTAAACAATATTTATTACATTGAAAATTCAATTGTTCAAAGGTTAAAAAAAGCACCACGTTACAATGACCTCGTTCATTACTTTATTGAACACCTCTAAGATTTTGGTGCTCTCCATCTATTCCATATTGGTTAAGCACATGGTTGATGTTTTTTTTGTAAAGAATCCTAATGGAAGTGCAAAAAGAAACAATTGTTAAAGAAAATACACATAATGTTCTAAAAAATAATTCACATGACACAAAGGGAATTTCTAATGCCATAAAGTTGTAAGGCATACATAAGGAAAAATACTTAATATATGAAAGTGAAGCTTTGGTCATGGTATTTTTTTGATATAACAAAGGAAGTTTGAACATATATGCACATGTCTTCCAAATTCTTCTTAGGATAGCAGTCCCCCAACATAAGGGAAAAGTAATGTCACTTCTCAAGTATTACCAGCTTATTGTTTTCCTTGTATACCGGGTTGGACCAACTAACATTGTATATCAATTGTGCAAATTTGGATCCATGATTCACAAGAAGAAAACTTGACCGGAAATCCTCGAATAGATCATTGCATTGCATTATCTTAGCTCTATTTCTAGAATGGTCTCTTCACTGGTTGTACTTATCTCGAGGAGTCCAGCCATAGGCACAATAAGACAAAGATGTAGTGGAGGAATCAAAATTCTAAAATGGATGAGGTTAAGTTATCACGTCATAAAATTTGCTTGATAGGATAAAATCATTGTTTTTAATCTGATACTTGATTGAAGTATTGAGTAAAGATGAAAATGTGTGCAAATAAACAAATTAAGGATGAAAAATTACTCATTACAATGAATCCTTTACATCTAGAACATGACAACCCACAATAACAAATACCACAATCAATCACACATGTTAAATGAAAGTTTGGTTTAGTTTAAGGATACTATTAATGCTAGACTATAAGGAGTAAATGGTTAATCTGACCATTATAGTCCACTCTTTGTGAAACAACCAACAATCCCCACCAACATATGCAATTTTCATGTACAAGGTGTAGACATTGTTATTATTCCACATTTTACTCTACATCCATGATCATCTTTTAGGCTAGTTGCCTGTCTACTAAACCATACAAAGGAAAGGCTTACTCATTTTTGAAAGATATAGATCAGAGCAAGTAAAGAAGCCAAACCAGGTTCACACATGGATTGAGAGGCCATCTTAGATTTATCTGTCCACATATATTATTCCTTGAACCATTCATATGTATGGGTACATATAAGAACAACATTATAACGAACCAAACTTAGAATCCTACCCCATTCCATGATTAGAAGTCTAGTGAGATCGGTTCCCCAGAGTTGACAGACAAGGATTAGAAAATTAAAATACATTTATATAATAACTTAATTATGTGTCAAAATGTAATTAGATTCATATATTCAAATGATGGTAAAATAAGAAGAATTAATGGAATTAATATGATAATTGAGTAAAAGGTGGATTTTTGTGCATAATAATATATAACTCTTTTAGTAAAAATGAGAATTAATATGACTCCATTAAGTAAGTATTGTTGATAAATATATATTACTCTAAATAAATATAATGTAATAAGAAAAAATTCCTAATGCTATCCTAACTCATAAATATAAACCTCAAAATCCAAATCTAATGGTAAAAACGTGTTCCTTGAATCTCAATTAGCTTGAGTGCCAAGTTTCACATTATTCGAGTAATAATAATTATCCTAATCTTATTTTGAAAAGAAAATAGGAGAAAAAGTCAAAAATGCTAAATAAAATATTAACTATCTTCAAAAGTTGAAACAAATTTCAGATTTTAAATCCACATACCAAAGTTAGTCTAATTGTGAATTTTCACATTTATTGAACAATCTTAGTTATCCTAGTTTATTTAGGAGAGAACATAACTAAAAGTCCAAAATATTAAATAAATCACAAACACCCCCAAAATAAAAAATTTATGCCAAAATTGGATTCTACATATCTTAGTTAATATGGGTGCCAAATTTTGTTTTAATTGGAACTTGTTTGAGGCCCCAAATAAAATAGTAGAGAACATAAGTTTTAAATAATTAATAAATCAAATGATATTTTTGCTTCCTATTGTTTCTGGTGGTTATTGATGTCATGTTGAGTGGGTTTCTCTTGACTATCTTGGGTTTGTTATCTGTCTTCTGATTTGGATCTAATGGTGTCTGTGGCATCTTCTACAATGGTTCGATTTAGGCAAGTCTAGTTTCCGCATCCTATGCGCTTTTGCCCGACTTCCCCAAGCTCTTCTCTCTCTTCTTTCCACCTCATGCCATGAAAATATCTCCTCCAATTTCCATATGTGTTTTTGCATGCATAGAGCCTGACTTCTTCATCTATCATGCCCCATTTCAGGAACACACAAATTTTACTTTCGTCCCTCTCCTCTGTTTATCCCTTGTTGCCATCAACCTTTCCTTCTTCTATCCTCTTCCAGTCTTTGGACTCCCATACATATGTCTTAAAGCCTCTGCTAGGAGTCTTCACAACTAATCCTATAGTTGGTTGGTCCCATCTCCATGTAATGCATCCAATTTATGTCCCACACATTTAGACCTTCAACTGAGATCGGAGGGGGGGGGTACTTGTACTCACGTAGCCTGACAGTGGGTTACAGGTCGTGGGCTTCCTCAGAGGCCACCTAAAACCCTTCACAGAACCTGCATGAAGGAGTATTCATTAGGAATTTCTCCAAAAATGGGTACATTGTCTCTTCCCCCATTTTCACCTTCTTCATTGATACTTCTGTAATATGATCCATCTTAGCAATTTGGGTGTTTTTCTAGTCAAATTCTTCATTGTTGTCTTCTGATAAAACTTCATGAACTGATGGATTGTCATGATCTTTCCTTATTTGCCATATTTATCAGATCTGGTGTTTCTTCCTCCATGCCATTTATGGTGACAACCCATCTTGGAGGACTCCGCGTCTTGGAGGTTGTTGGTAGGGATCATTGAGATCAGGATAGGGTGAGAAACCCCTTCAGACTATTTCCTACTACTAAGAAGCTCTAGATCAAGAGCCTGGTTTGTGAATTCATTCCCTAGTTTCTTGGTTTGTCGTAGAAACAAAGGAGGAAGATGACCCATGCTAACTTGACTAGTTTGCCCCTCGTTCTATTTTCCTTATTTTGTTTTTCTACTAGGGGTAATATGGTTTTTTGGCCTCTATTGTTTCTTCTCCGCGATAAGAATTTTGCCAAGTCAGTTGGGAGGCAATCCGAATTGCAAGCCCAGATTGGGTCATCACATTCTATCTTTTAAAAGGATAATATATAATTTACATGGCATGCCAGGATTTTCTGATTGGTCAGATATTCAAAAATTCGTCACAAATCATATATAGCTCATAAAAATAAAATACAATATGTTCTGGAATCAAGAGGTTATTCTCTTTCCAATGGTATGTGTAGTATCACATAAATCAAATATAATGAAATGATATTTTCTAAAAAAACTAATTGGATAAATTTCTAAAAGTAATAACTAATAATTTATAAGATATAAAAATAAAGTTAATATGATATGAATTCTGGAAAAATATAATCTATAAGATGGTATGTTTTGATTACCTAAGTAGTTAATAATTAAATGCAATTTTTAGGGTTTATATAATTAATGGAAACCTACATATATGCCCTTTAATAGGTTGCTTGTGGACTGAGAAGGAATTAGGATTTTGACCTTGGATACATGTCAACTTCATGCGAGGTATGATTGCATTCCCTATTATTCTATATTGAGCAATAAACCTAGTTATTATCTTTCTCTTGGTCCTTTGGACACATGCCCTACACAGTATTTTCTCTCTCTTAATAAGTTTTATCCATTTGATTACTTATATGATTTTATTGATCTTGTTTACCTAACATGAAGGACATTCTTATTGGGCTCTTATTTTTTGTATTATTCTTCTTATTCCTTGTGGAACCTAATTTGAGATATTGAGTTATGTGTGGAGTTTATGCATCTTATATGTGGAGATTTTTTAATATTATTTATGGGTCCTTTGACCCCACATTATACCTGTTGGATGTTCTCATCCCTCAAATTTTTGACCTGGACTTGCGTACTCTTTTGTTATGCATCATGTGGTAACTACTAGTACATGTGTTACTTTATGTGGATGTGTAAATTCTCGCACTTGATAATATAGAGGTGATAATTCATGTAAGTGATTTTATTAGAGTAGATGTGGTCTTATCCTACTCAGAGAAGATGTCATATGTTCCTACTCACCCCAAATTTATGGTAGATGTGTTATTTCCTACCAACATGTTTATCTTGTTCTAATACTGTCACATGTAAAACACATGGATGCCTTGCTCTTATTTATCATTTTATTGAATTCATTTTATCTTAATGCCCACTTGGGTAGTCCTTTCCTTTACTATGGGAATCCTTGCTTATTTGATGTCCTATATTCTTTGTATTTCTCAATCCATATTTAATATGCACATACCAACCTTTTATTGATGCATCTACTTTTCTTATTTTGTTGGGGTATGCTTCCAACCGTAGGTGTAGGACTTAGAAGATTGGACTTAGTGACATGGACCTACTAGTTGGAGCCCTTGGGGAGGAATAGTTGAGATAGCTAGATACCACTCTACTTAGATTCTTATGTTATAACTTTCATGTAAATCCTATATGGGAGATGATGATGTGCATTTGTAAAATTGTATATAGTCATGATTTATATTCTCCTGCTATACTTTGGTCTCTTGTTGTGTATCATCCATTGAAAAATGAAAATTTTATGTCTATTCGAGCATGCTTGTAAGTATGTTTGATAGATGCTTTTATTCTCAAATTAAGTAGGGAGTGGATCCCCTCTAGGGTATGACTAGCCTAGGACTGTGGGGTTCCAAAATAGGACCCGAGTCATGTTTAAAATGGATATTTGTTTACACAAAATAAAAAATTTTGCATCCCAACAAAAGATGGCTAAGCCGCCCACATAATCTCCCAACCCAATGAAGGTAGGCAATTACGTCCAAAAGAGGGTCAATAAACCCCAAACGACATTACATGTGCGTAAGCCTACATCATCAGTCAAGTGTCCTACCCAAAGCTCTTAATTTTAAAATCTTAATGCTTATGAAGGAGTCATTGCAGATTTGTTAATATCAAGCCAAAATTTTAATTTTATTCATCCTTATAATCATAATGGTTTGGTTTCTTATTCACTAAATTTTTTGGCTTTGTCATCATTCCTCTATTCATTGCTATCTTGTTGATTTTTCTAAAGCATTTTGACAACCTTTTTGAACTTAACATCCAATTTTGAGTGATTGAAATGAAATCATGTCTAGTTGCAATATCTTTACAATGATTGGCATTCTATGATTAGTTCTTCCATATCATTAAATAGATATATGTGCCATGCTATTTCTTCAACTATGTATCTATGTTTCTTTTTTCTTGTGGACAAACAATGATTTAATCTTAGGGAGATTTGATGTGTGCATTTTGTATCATCTTTTGGACCACTTTTGGTTGCATTTCCAAATTATTTTCACCCAATAATCAATCTTAGTCATGCTATATTTTCCTATTTATTGTTATTTTTACTTGTTCTATGGTTTAGATTGTAGGTACCACATTTTAGCATCAAAATGGGGTGAAAATACCATCACATCATCCATCAACACATTCCCCAATCATCTAGACATTCATAAAATCAATGTTGCTGAAACTGACAGTGACATGCTATGTCCAGAAAACAACATGTCATGTCTGGCATAGAAACGCTGTGTCTAATTTCGAACATGTCGTGTCCCAGCCCAGATGACAAATCCAGAACTCCTTGAATTGTAGCAACATGCTTTGTCGAATTTAGACACACAGTGTGTATTTTCATAACTTGGATCCAAACTTCAATCATCACGTCAAACACGTCGTGTTGTCCATCCAAAATGTTGTGTAACCTAAAGATTTTACTCAAATGTGAATTTAATTGTCTCAAGCTTATATATATGATCCTAAGTCGTCTTGGGACAGTTACCATAGACTATTTTGGACCTTTTGAAGTGGGACTCAAGCAAGCGAGAACCAGGAGGAGTTAGAGGCATTCTAAGGGAGAAAAATTGGTTTCTCAGGAGGGAAACTTCTTCTTCATCCTTCTTCTCCAACAATTACAACATGGATCTCCATCATTCTCTTCTCTCCTCTTTGACATGAAGCTTTCTGGAGAGTTTCCAGAAACAAAGATGAATTTGTGACTCCTTGATCGAAGTTCCAACTCTATCTTACTTCATCCACAGACATCCAAGTTTACTCTCTTCTTTTATGATGTCTAGCATTGCTTTCTACTGCTTATACCTATTTTCTACAACTATGAATGAGTAGATATTATTTTCTTGGTCATGGGGAGTAACTCCTATGTCATGCTTTGTAGAACTACAAATTCTTATTCTGAATGTTGGTAATCATTGTTCTATGGATACATTGTTATTGATTTCACATATATGCTTGACTGGCCATCTTGTATGTATGGCTTATGATTCTTGTGCATACTGGGAAGGTGTACATTGAAGTAGGGATATGTGTATTGTAGCTTTGTTTCCTTGACCACGGGAGTTGCTTGGAAATGAAGGGGATTCCAAGATTTTGGTGATTCTATTCCGAATATATGCATAATGGTGCTATATAAGGGTTGAATCATTCTACACTAATAGGAGGGGTGTAGAACTCAAACCTTCCTTTGTGATTCTACTACCTTTGAATTTGTCGTTGTTTCATGGCATGATATGATAGTAAAACTCCATCCTCAAGAATTCCTAAATCAATTTGATCCTTAATACAAATGATTTCAGTTTTAGTTCATTTTCTTTTAAATTACTTAGTTCACATAACAAAACCTCTCTTGTTAAAAAGATTTAGATTGTTGAAGTTTAATAATTTTGTGCCTAACAAATCCTTTCTCCTTGTACGATCTCAATAATATTATACACACATGCATACTTTCAGGATAGTGCTCGAGTTATAAACATTAAAACTTGCACATTTAAGCTAACAAGTTTTCGACGTTGCTGTCGGGGAGCATCAATATTTTTGTTAGAGTAAGAAGTGTTGAATAGTAAGCTAGACTAGATCACACCATTATCTGTCATATCAACCATCATTTTGTTTTCCATCATGATCATCATCATTATCATATTTTTGTATCTTATATTTTCATTTTTGTACTTCGCCCGCCTTCTTTACTTACAGGATTGTGTGAGACAGTCTAAAAGGAGTCTTGAACCATCTACATTTCTAAACCCTGGATTTAGTATAATGTTAGAAGCCTTCAAAAAGAAAGGAGGAGTGAAACTCAAACAAATCTAGAGGAAACACAACATCCATCACCTTCACTACCACCATCTTCACTCAAAAGTCCAGCCCAATAAGAAGAACAAACCATGGAAGATGACCATCCCATAAAGGACTTTTTTGTTTCAGCTGCTACAAATATCAATGGGGATATCAATATCCCACAAATCTAGGAAAATAAATTTTCTATCAGCCCCACCATCATAAATATGATACAACAGAACTAGTTTGGAGGGACACCAATGGAGGATTTGAACCTCCACATTGTTGAATTTTAGCCATTTCTAAGCACTTTCAAGATAGATGTTGTTCCTACTGATGCATCTTATCTTCTTCTTTTCCCCTTCTCCTTGAGAGATGGAGCCAAGGCGTTGCTCTATTCTTTTCCAAGAAACTCCACCAACAGTTGGGACAAACTCCTCAAAATTTTCTTAACCAAATATTTTCCACCAAGAAAAACTACACAACTGAGGAGTCAGCTCATCAAGTTTTCACAAAGGATGGAGAGACCTTGTATGACATATGGGAAAGGTTCAAAGACCTTCAACATATTTTTTTCACACCATGGTTTGATCAATTGACTTCTATTGCAAACTTTCTATAATGGCTTATTCTAAAATACAAAGATTTCTACTGATGTTGCTACAAAGGGTACTTCAATGAACAAAGCATACAAGGAGGCTTATGCCATTATTGAAGACATGGCAATTAATAATTATCAATGGAGTTCCAATTAGAGCAGCCAACCTTCTTCCTCAAGCTCTATTTTTGGAAAGCAAGCCGCCAAAGTAATTTGCGATGCATGTGGAGAAAATAGACACACTCCTTCTTCATGTTTTCCCATGCCATCACAATTTAAAGAGAAATTGGGGCTCAAGAACAATGTCAACTGTAATTTCATTTAGCAACAAAAACATGTGCAACCCAAGTCGAGTTTAGTGTCCATGCTTGAGACCTCTGTCTCAACTCAAATTCAGTAAAATGATGAGCTTCACCAGCAAAGGGAGCTGCTAAAGGATGCTATTTCACAACTTTCTTCTAAGGTGGATGGAATTGCCACTCACACTAGGATGTTGGAGAATCAAATCACTCAATTAGATCTTGCCAATCAAAAAGCACCTTGCGATTCCTTGCCTAACAAATTGGAGATGAATTCAAGGTAGACTTTCACTCAGTTACTTTGAAGAGTGGAGCTATTATAGGAGAATCTTCTTCACCATCAAATACTATATGATATGAAGTTGTTGACTCCAATGTAGGCACTGATGCTGAAGCTCAAAGGAAGAAATTTACACATGATTCAACATATGACTTTTCAAACAAGCCAAATACCCCCTTGCAACACATATTTAACACAATGCTTGGTGATGAGAAATATCTCTTTGAATCCAATTTTGATTATTTTGAAGAAGAGAATGAATGGATAAATGATATTATTGTCTAGAAGACTATTCCTATTGCAAATCATAAGCGTACATCTTTGTCCCAAATCCAAAAATATATTGAAAAAGAGGCGTAGATCAATGGCACAACAATTTCCATCCTCAAACCATGACCTCCCTCTTTGTCATTTACCATGATAGGTATCTAGTTGCAATCCTCTTGAGTTTTTTATATGCAGTGAGGACATTGCAAATTTCAAGCTTAGGGGGAGAGCAACTGGCCGGTAGTTGCTCTTTTATTTTCTTTTCATTTTTTGTTTTTCTTTCTTAGTTAAGTGAAAATCTAAGCATGACTCTAAAGACTTGCTTTTATTTGGGTAGAAATTCACTCCCTTTTTGTTAAACAATTGTACTCATTGAGATCATAGTTGAAGAATCCTAGCATGCACATTCAACAATTTAATGAAAATAATTGGCCAATCACTCATGTTGCCATGATATTTTTGCTCTAGCATGTTTTTCATTTTTCTCACTCTTATTTCAATGCATGTTATAGTTCAAATGATTTGGATTAATCAACTTTTACAGCCTTGTGTAGCATCTGTAGTGTGTTTTCTACCATCTCTATGATGAAAACTTCTACAAATAAGATAATTATAGGTTTTGAATCACCTATCTGTATGACCCTTCTGCTCTTTGAAGATATGACTTGCCTAAGACTATGAGGTTCCAAAGTGAGATCAAATCATATTTAAAAAGGATATTTGTTTGCTCAAAATAAACAATTTCTCATCCCTACAAAAGATGGATAAGCCACCCACGTAATCATATAACCCAATGAAGGTAGAAAATTATGCTAGAAAGAGGGTCAATAAACCCCAGACGACATTATACATGTGTGTAAGCCTACATTAGCAGTCAAGTTTTGTACCCAAAGCTCTTAATTTTAAAATCTTTATACTTATGAAGGAGTCATTGTAGATTTGTTGATGTCAAGTTGGAATTTTAATTTTATTCATCATTATAATCGCAAGGGTTTAGTTGCTTATTCAATACATTTTTGGCTTTGTCGTCATTCCTCTATTCATTGCTATCTTGCTGATTTTTCCAAAACAATTTGACCACCTTTTTGAACTTAATATCCAGTTTTGAGTGATTTAAATGAAATCTTGTTTTGTTGTAATATCTTCACAATGATTGGTGTGCTATGATTAGATTCTTCCATCTCATTATATAGATGTATGTGCTATGCTATTTCTTGAACTATGTATCTATGTTTCTTTTTTCTTGAGGACAAGAAATGGTTTAAGCTTAGGGGGATTTTATGTGTGTATTTTATATCATCTTTTGGACCACTTTTGGTTGCATTTCCAAATTACTTTCACCTAATAATCACTCTTAATCATGCTAGATTTTACTATTTATTATTATCTTTACTTGCTCTATGATTTGGATTGTAGGTACCATATTTTAACATCAAAATGGGGGTGAAAACACCATCATATCATCCATCAACACATTCCCCAATTATCTAGACATTCAGAAAATCAATATTATTGAAACTGACAATGATACGCCGTGTCCAAAAACCAACACGTCGTGTCCAGCGCAGACACACCATGTCTAATTTCAAAGATGTTGAGTCCCAATCCAGAACTTGAATCTAAAACTTCCTAAATTACATCGACATGATGTGTCAAATATAGACACACCATGTGACTTTCCAAAACTTGGATCTAGACTTCAGTTATCACATCAAACATGTCGTGTTGGCCATCCAAGATGCTGTGTAACCTACAGATTTCACTCAAATGCAAATTTAACTATCTCACACTTATAAATACAACCAAAAGATGTCTTGAGACAGTTACCATGGGCTATTTCAGACCTTTTGGAGTGGAACTCAAGTAATGGAGAGTCAAGAGGATTTGGGCGTTCCAAGGGAGAAAAGTTGGTTTCTCAAGGGAAACTTCTTTTTCTTCCTTCTTCTCCAACAATTGTAGTAGGGATCTCTGTCGTTCTCTTCTCTCCACTCTAACTTGAATCTTTCTAGAGAGTTTCCAGCAGCAAGGATGGATTTGTAACTCCTCAACTGGAGTTCCAACTATATCTTACTTCTTCCACAGACATCCAAGTTTACTCTCTTGTTTTATGATGTCTAGCATTGCTTTCTACTGCTTGTATCTACTTTCTACAGTCATGAACAAGTAGATCTTATTTTCTTGGGCATGGGGGAGTAACTCCCATGTCATGCTTTATATAACTATGAGTTTTCTTGCTTAATATTGGTGTAATCACTGCTCTATGGATATATCGATGTGTATTTCACATATATGCTTGAATGACCATATTGTATGTATGTCTTATGCTTCTTGTGCATACTGGGAAGGTGTACGTTGAAGTATGCAGATGTGTTATGTAGATTTTCTTTGAGCATGTGAGTAGCTTGGAAGTGAAGGGGAGTCCTGGGTTTTGGAGATTCTATTCTGAATATATGCACAATGGTGCTATATAAGGGTTGAATCCTTCTACACTACTGGGAGGGTTGAAGAACTCAAACCTTCCTTTGTGATTTTACTGCTTGTGAATTTTTTGTTGATTCATGACAAGAATTCATAATCTAATTTGATCCTTAATACAAGTGATGCCTATTTTAGTTCATTTTCTTCGAAATTGCTTAGTTCACATAACAAAACCATTCTTGTTAAAAAGATCTAGATTGTTGAAGTTCAATACTCTTGCACCTAACCAACCCTTGCTCTTTGGATGACCACGATGATACTACACACACCTGTATACTAGTGGAGTAGTGCTTGAGTTATACATATTAAAACTTGCGCATTTATGCTAACAAGTGTTGGATTTACCATTTCACCACGTTTTATAATCCAATTAACATTATTTATCAATATTCAGTTCACCTAACCCTAGACCAAGGGACTTGTAGCAAGAGTCACCCGCTCTCGCAGCGGAATTCACTACCTAATCTAATACAAATCCCACTCTTGTAGTGATTTAATTATTAGTTAGATGCTTTAATGATACCTCTGGGCTATACCCTTCATAGCTGTAAGCTTTCTTTCGAAGCGCGGTCTAGGCTATGTATTGTTGGATCCTAGATGGGTGATTAGATGCTCTAGAGGGGGGGGGGGTGAATAGAGCTGAAAGCACTTACACAAAATTCATTAAATCTTCAAAATATATGACAAGATAAGGTTGCTAAATAGGTAATTTGAGTGCAACTAAATCATGCATAGCAAGGATAAGAGAGATTGAACATGCACCAATTAGACAAGCTATTTAGAGTGGTTCCACACTTCAAACTAGAAGTGTGTCAGTCCACTTGCCTAGAGAGGTCAACCTCTAGGACTTCAAACAATTGCACTCTTATTTTTATTAATAAGACATACAATACATGACCAACAAAGGACTTACCTATCCAATAAAAAGAGTCTTCAACCTTACCAAGGACTTACCCACTTTGCAAGAGTCTTCGGCCTTCTCCAAGGACTTACCCACTCTTGCACAAGTCTTCGGCCTTGCAGGAATTACCCACTCTTCTTGGATCTTCCGCCTTTGACTTCACCTTCACTCGGAGAAGCTTTCCACCAAGGTCTTACCTACTTGAGCTTGAGTCTTTTGCCTTCTTCAAGGGCTTACCCACTCTAGCTCCAAGTCTTCGGCCTTGATCTTCACCAAGGGACTCCTTCCCTTGTTCTTCTTCACCTCTCTTGGACAAGAGAGAGAACCTTCATCTTCATGATTGCAAATGATAGAAGGGGAGGTGGTGGAAGTGAGAGCCTCACAAGATATACAAATAGGACTAGCTCTCTTACAGATTTCTTACTCACTCTAATGGATGTAGCAAGTGATTAAGATTAGAGAGAGAGAGGAGGCTGTAGGAAGCAATCAACTATAGAATAGGAACCTCACAAAGAGTTTGCAATAAATGCTCAACCTTGGAATGAAGCCCAAGGGGTCCTATTTATAGCTGGGGATGCCTCTTAGCCTTTGGGAACACTTATGAACGAAAACTAGCCATTTTGTGGCTTGCAACAAATCTATTTTCACTTGTTGCAACTCCACAACGGCTAGAAACACTTTTCTGCACTTTTCCGTACAGTGCATTCGGTCGAGTTTCAATGGGTGTAACTCGACCGATCAAGTAGCAGGCAAACCGATGTTTAAAGGATCGGTCGAGTTTGTCCTGAGGAAACTCAACCGACCATTTCAACTGGAAATAGCCTACTACCCAATCGGTCGAGTTCTGTGAGTGCACAACTCGACCGATGCAATCTTCAGAAAATCGACCAAGGTTGATCGGTCAAGTTTCAGGGTGGGAAACTCGACCGAACAAGTGCCTGTAATTGATTTTCAAAGTTGCATTAAAAGTGCTCTAATATTCGATCTAAGTGTTCCTGATATTTTTCTAAGCTTAATTACAAGTCATACAATCATTACAAGTGATTTACAACATGATTCTAATGGATTTACATCATATTATAAAAACGTGCACTTGTATGACTTTTGACTTGTCTTTTCTCCAATTTGAGATGCGCAAGTTAGGGCATTTGGAGTGTGTCTATACCTAATCTGAAATTACTCAAGTAGAGGCATTAGACACCAATATGTGGAATGGTTAGTCATCATCAAAACACGGGTTTAGTCAATTTAGACGTTAGTCAACATTGACCTAATTGACCTTGAGTCAACATTCTCCCCCTTTTTGAAGATGACAAACCATTCCATAAATGTATTGAAATCATTTAAGTAAATTCATACCTTTGGAGAAACCTAGGGGTTTCAATAGAATGGAGTTCATATGCTCCCCCTCAATTGATGCGCATGGAGTTTTCATACTCCCCCTCAATTGATGCTATTTCTCCTGCATGGTTAGCTTTCATAACATTTATAGAATACTATGTCTTCTACTCATATATGTTCTATACATATATGTCTTCTCCCCTTTACCTTCTCCCTTTTCATGAACATGCTTCTCCTCTTCATGTAAGACATGCCTTCTTCCTCTTTTAAAAGAAGACATACCTTTCTCCCCCTTTGTCATTTCAAATAGTGGGGTTATGAAGAAATAAGAAACATCACTTGTTAAAGAGAAAGGAGATAACACAAATATATAAGGAGAGTAGAAGAGCACAGATAGGGGCTTGTCCAAGCATAGAAAGAAAAGCAAGTTAAAGCATATACTTGAACACCCCAAAAATGCAAGATAAAGTGCTGCAGAAAAATAATAAATCACAATTTTGACCCTCAAGATGATGGAATTTGACCAAAAACCATCGGAGCTCATGGCAAAGCGATGAGTCTTGCTCATAAGGGTGTTTCTGCATAAAAAACACTAGACTTGCAGCAAAAACTGAAACTGGAGCAAAATATGCATAAAATCCAAAAATACTCCAATTTATACATACAATGTAGATCTATGTACCCTGCATCACAATGTTATGCAAGCAACTCAAGATAGTAGATATGCAATTTAAGGAACAATCTTGAGCATGTATGAGATAAGATACAAGCATAACATATAGATGATCAAAGATGGCAATTTTAAACAATGCTAGAACTACATGTATATGAACTACTAGTAGATGATATCACAAGTTAGGACTACTAGTAGGATCTAGATCATAGCAAGAGATACCAAAAGATACACAACATAAAGCAAGCTATGAGTAGATGTAGAGATATATCCAAACAAAGAGATATGCAAAATTAGAAGCATGAGAGGATATAACTCACTAGATATGCATCCTTACCATAAGATGATTACCACTAAGAACCTCAAGGTTGTATCAAAACAAGATATACACCTAGATAGATGTAGCAAGTTAGAGCACAACGGAAGCAATTTAAGACACAACCAAGAGATCCAAAGAGATCATCATCAAAACCTGCAAAACAACTCAAAGCAAGTAATTGCAAGATATAGATATACCAATTTAGAGCAATTAGAGAGATAGAGTTGTATGCAAGATAGGCAATTTAGAACATGGAAAATATGCATATATAAAGGTACCAAATGAGAGTGCCAAAGAATAAGGCTATTGGTTGAGAAAATCTAGTTGAGAGGGAAATTCTCACTCAATAAGCCAAATTTATATTCTGTGCACAGTGTAATCGGTCGAGTTTTGTGCATTGGCAACTCGACCGATGACAACTGCTGGAAACACCCATTGGTGCCTATCGGTCGAGTTTCACTAGGGCAAACTCAACCGACAGAGCAGCTGTCAAAAAGCACATATATTTCACAAAAACATATTTAAAGGCATGCTAAATATACAAACCATATCCAAACATGTCTAAGCAAGTTAGTAATGCACTATAGAAGCATTAGAAATAGTTTTTGAGCAAGAGTGTGAAGAGAATCACAAAATGTCACTTTTGACTCAAAAACCATATGTATAGTGCACACTAACTTGACAAAAACAAGTTAGAAATGGTTATAAGAAATAAAACCTTTACCTTTGTGAATACCATTGCCTTTTCCACTTGTTGTCACCCTCTACACATCTCACCTTTCTTCTTTCATGTGGATTGAGAAGTCAATTTGCAATTCAATAGCTCAAGTCAATCCATTTGAAAGTACCTACAAGAAGAAAGATGAAATGGTCCCCAATCATGTTATTGGGTCCGGAGGGGTTAGTTTAGCAACCCAAGTCCTATTTCTCTTGGGTGCTTTCCTAAAAGGACAACAATTAGAATAATGACCAAATTCATTGCAATAGTTGCATGTGCCCATAGTCTTGGAACTAGAGGATTCTCCATGGAATATTGGAGGTCCTTTATCTTTGTTGTTCCCTTGACTACTATCATACCCTAAACCATGTCTACCAATTTGTTTAGTAGTATGGTGTAGGATATCATTAAGATTCTTTTTACCAACTAAGAATCTTTGCAAAGATGATCTCAAACTATCATTATCATGCTTAAGAGAAGCAATAGTAGAAGACAAATGATCTATATTATCTCTAGCATGCAAAAGATCATTTTCTAAGCAAAGAGTTTTAGTTAAATAAGAATCTCTATCAATATGAAGAGCAGCAACATCATTCTCTCTATTTGTAGAACTAGAACAAGATTCATGCCCATTGATTTTAGCAAGCAAGGAGGCAGTTCTATTTCTAATTCATGCAAAACAAAATCTTTGTCCTTGTTTTCAGATTTAAGAACATCAATGTCATGCATGAGAGAATCAACAATTAAAGTAGGCTCTTCATTTGAACTAGGCATGAGAGGTTGAGCTTCTAGAAATTTAATCTTATCAAGTAACTAGCATTTTCAAGTTTAAGAGAGTCTACTTGGCTAAGACAATCATTTTTATCAATAAGCAAGCAAGAATTAGCATATTCAAGATCATCTAGTTCTATATGCAAATTATCAACAATTTTAGCAAGCTTTTTCTTTTTCTTTTTAGAAGACTTATAAGAGGCACAAATATCATGAATAACAACAATTAAAGATTCTTTATCTAAAGAGTCTAGATTTACCTCACTTGAGTCTTCACTTGTTGACGCTATAAGGGAAAAATGGCATTCTCCTTCATCACTAGAGCTTGAGCTTGATCCT
Organism: Alisma plantago-aquatica; assembly: GCA_963693085.1. Taxonomy (NCBI): domain Eukaryota; kingdom Viridiplantae; phylum Streptophyta; class Magnoliopsida; order Alismatales; family Alismataceae; genus Alisma; species Alisma plantago-aquatica. Next base: position 763,960,645 of record OY856413.1, on the reverse strand, counting down.
TCACATGAATCTTCACTTGAGCTTGAGTTGGAGGAGCCACTTGAGCTTGATTGCCATTTCTTCTTGTGAAGATGGGTCTTTTTGCCTTGTGGGCAATCTTCCTTGTAGTGACCCTTCTTCCCACATGTGAAGCACCGTGTGGAGGAGGACTTGCCTTTGTAGAATCTACCCTTGGAGTACATGGCATCTTCTTCAACTTGAGAGGATGGAGAAGCTTGACCAACAATAGCCTTGATTTGAGCTTTGATTTCAGCCTTCTTCATTCTCTTGAGTTCTTTCTCCTCTTGTCTTTCTACTTCCTCCCTCTTGTCAAGTGTGGCTTCATGTGCTTGTAGATTTCCAATGAGCTTTTCAATAGGAATATCCCTAAGAGACCTTGCTTCTTCAATAGAAGTCACTTTGGATTCCCACCTCTTGGGGAGAGTTCTAAGGATCTTTGAGTTGATCTCTCCACTAGACATAGGATGTCCTAGAACAGCAAGACCATTCAAGATGGTGTTGAGCCTTGAGTACATGTTGGCTATGCTCTCCTCCTTTCCCATCTTGAAGTTCTCAAGAAACCCTTTGAGAATGTAGACTTTGCTTTCCTTCACTTGATCTGTCCCTTCATAAGTGATGCAAAGCTTTCTCCATACCTCATAGGCCGTCTCACAAGAAGAAATCCGGTTGAACTCGGTGGGGGTCATGGAGGCATAAAGGATGTGCATGGCTCTAGAATTTAAGGTTGCTTTCATCAAGGTGGCTCCATCCCATTCTTCAATATTTGTCTTTGGTAGAATGTATGGGTTGTTCACCATTTGCCACATCTCGAGACTTGATCCTTGGATGTAGAATTGAAGTCTTCTTCTCCAATAGAGGAAGTTGCTCCCATCAAAGATTGGAAGGCTGGTCGAGAGTCTCCCTCCTAGGTAGTCACCCATCTTCTCCTACTTGTTGAAGTATGCTTGGAGAAGACCCGCTCTGATACCACTTGTTGGATCCTAGATGGGTGATTAGGTGCTCTAGAGGGGGGGGGGGTGAATAGAGCTGAAAGCACTTACACAAAATTCATTAAACCTTCAAAATATATGACAAGATAAGGTTTCTAAATAGGTAATTTGAGTGCAACTAAATCATACATAGCAAGGATAAGAGAGATTGAACATGCACTAATTAGACAAGCTATTTAGAGTGGTTCCACACTTCAAACTAGAAGTGTGTCAGTCCACTTGCCTAGAGAGGTCAACCTCTAGGACTTCAAACAATTGCACTCTTATATTCATTAATAAGACATATAATACATGACCAACAAAGGACTTACCTATCCAATACAAAGAGTCTTCAACCTTACCAAGGACTTACCCACTTTGCAAGAGTCTTCGGCCTTCTCCAAGGACTTACCCACTCTTGCACAAGTCTTCGACCTTGTAGGAATTACCCACTCTTCTTGGATCTTCTGCCTTTGACTTCACCTTCACTCGGAGAAGCTTTCCACCAAGGTCTTACCTACTTGAGCTTGAGTCTTTTGCCTTCTTTAAGGGCTTACCCACTCTAGCTCCAAGTCTTCGGCCTTGATCTTCACCAAGGGACTCCTTCCCTTGTTCTTCTTTATCTCTCTTGGATAAGAGAGAGAACCTTCATCTTCATGATTGCAAATGATAGAAGGGGAGGTGGTGGAAGTGAGAGCCTCACAAGATATACAAATAGGACTAGCTCTCTTACAGATTTCCTACTCACTCTAATGGATGTAGCAAGTGATTAAGCTTAGAGAGAGAGAGGAGGTTGTAGGAAGTAATCAACTATAGAATAGGAACCTCACAAAGAGTTTGCAATGAATACTCAACCTTGGAATGAAGCCCAAGGGGTCCTATTTATAGCTGGGGATGCCTCTTAGCCTTTGGGAACACTTATGAATGAAAACTAGCCATTTTGTGGCTTGCAACGGATCTATTTTCACTTGTTGCAACTCCACAACAGCTAGAAACACTTTTCTGCACTTTTCCGTACAGTGCATTCGGTCGAGTTTCAATGGGTGTAACTCGACCGATCAAGTAGAAGACAAACCGATGTTCAAAGGATCGGTCGAGTTTGTCCTGAGGAAACTTGACCGACCATTTCAACTGGAAATAGCCTACTACCCAATCGGTCGAGTTCTGTGAGTGCACAACTCGACCGATGCAATCTTTAGAAAATCGACCAAGGTTGATCGGTCGAGTTTCAGGGTGGGAAACTCGACCGAACAAGTGCCTGTAATTGATTTTCAAAGTTGCATTAAAAGTGCTCTAATATTCGATCTAAGTGTTCCTGATATTTTTCTAAGCTTAATTACAAGTCATACAATCATTACAAGTGATTTACAACATGATTCTAATGGATTTACATCATATTACAAAAACGTGCACTTGTATGATTTTTGACTTGTCTTTTCTCCGATTTGAGATGCGCAAGTTAGGGCATTTGGAGTGTGTCTATACCTAATCTGAAATTACTCAAGTAGAGGCATTAGACACCAATATGTGGAATGGTTAGTCATCATCAAAACACGGGTTTAGTCAATTTAGACGTGAGTCAACATTGACCTAATTGACCTTGAGTCAACATGTATATCTTTGACCTATCCAACCCTTCATCCCTCTCTCGAAGTAATTAATGGTCTAATAAATTACCTATATTGACGAGGCACATGTAATTCATGAAGTAATCCTAGAAATATGTCCAGAAATTAGAGAAACATAAATATTAACTCATAATTGTCAATTACAATACATAACCGAGCTACTCCCAGTTCCTAACGAACAAGGGGATTAGCCCCACATGATTTTAGATATTATACAAATAGACAAAGAAGTAAAAGATGAGGAAAATATCAAAGAAGTAATGAAAACCCTAGAGAAGATGATCCAATTGACTCCCTCTAGCGGACGTGGTGATTTGTTGTCTTTCAGCTACAAATCTATCCACCAGAAGTGCTCAAACCGCCCAAAATGTAGTTTTATTCTCTCATTTCTCTTCTCACAACTCTCTTATGTTGCACAATGGAATTGAATGTGATAATTAGATCTGGTTGTAATCCCCCTAGTCATAGGATTGACTTAGGGCATCATTAAACTACGGTCGTTGGATTAATCACTATGTTTAATCTTGTCTGATCACGACAAGTCAGTATCACTGATAGGATGTCAGTGGCACTGAGACCTTCTCAACATAGAGATCCTTTGTAAACTGTCGGTACCACCGACATAGACGTCGATAACACTGAAATTTTTCCTGACATCACTTGTTGAGTTTTCGATTCAGGTTGGTCCCACTGACTTGGGCATCGGTAACACCTAGACACTTTTAGAGCGCTCTTGTTGAAATGTCAGTAGTATCGATTCTTTTGTCTCTACCATCAAGTTTCTTCGATTCAATATTGTTTCTTTTCTTCCAATGTCGGTACCACCGACAGAGTTGTCAGTAGCATCGAGATGATCCAATTCTTTTCAATTTATCTAAAATTTAACAAGAAAGAACATAAACTCCACAAATAATAATAAATCAATATGGAACAGTAAAAATAACAAATATTTGATGCAATTAAGTGTAACATATCAATAATGATAAATCATACACAAATAATAACAAAATGCGTAATAAGTGTGAAGAATACGTAGTAAAATAGCCTATAAAAAGTGACAATTATTTGGTGTATCAATACACAATTTCCCAACTTATAGCAACATAGATCTCAACCACAGTAAAAGAGAAGAAGGGAAATAATAAGAAAAGAGTTCAGAAAAAGAGATCTTGCATTTTGGGAGCAAGAAACAAGTCTAAATGACTTAGATCCATTCTATGGATGTTTGATCCAAGGCATGCATCTAAGAACAACAATTTTCTTCGACCAACAATGATCCTTCATTGGTCTCCATATTATAGTATGAAATTTCACCAAAGATTGTTAGAAACAAATGAGAAGAGATATTTATAGGTAGTCAAAGGGTCCAAAACCGTATTTTCGTTGGTGAAAGAGACCAGAAACTCATCGTGCAACATGTCTAAAAACTTCACCGATGGATGCCCATCCATCAGTGGGAAGGGAAAAGATGATCGAGCATCGTTGCAGCTCTAGCTTTGTTAGTGTGTAGTTGTTCGTCTGTCTAGTAATAAGTTTAGACAACAACCGTTATAGAGGTGCTAGTCAGTCTATCAAAACTAGCCAGTGTCCGAAAAAACCTTTGTCGGTTCTAGGTTTCTAAAAATTATCAGGTCATAGGAAAATATTCTTGTCCGTCTGATGGAAAGGTAGTTGTCCGAGCGTCGTTTAGCAGCAACCTGTATGTCTTCATCGGTCTGATGGAGAACATGCTCGTCCATTTAGAAAACATTTGGGTTGCATGTTAATAAAAAATATTTATTCCTTTAATAGAAAAATTCATCAAATGATCACCACAACTTCAAAAGCACTCTCGACGACGGATATTGATATATCAACTATTTGTTGGCAGTGGTGGAGCCAAGTGGGGCAAGAGGGGTTCATATGCCCCCCCCCCCACACACACACACAAAACTATTCTTATGTAAGTAAATGTGTTTGTATACACATATATTACTTGTTGTTTATGTATCACAAACAAGCACTTGGCATGTTGGATTAGCGCAAGCGTCTTGGGGCGCCCTCTCTAAGAGACCCGAGATTGATTCCCTGCCTCTTAGTTTTGGTTGTTACAAATCACTCGCACATAAATTTTCATAGTTGTCGTTTCTATAAATTGTATTTGTAAACATAATATATCGCGAATGGGTGGCTAATATATTGGATCAAACACATGGGTCATAGCACTACTAGTTTGTTGTGACTTGAGTTCAATTCCTACTATTGTACTCCAACATTTGTCAAAAATTTTGTTGGCCCATACAATCGTAAATTCCTAGCTCCACCCCTATTCGTAGGTTTGCTTCCTGTGAAAATTCCACTACGGCTCTGATTGGTTCAATTAGGAAAATCATTTACAAGGAACTGAAGTACAGTTCCTGGAAAATAAGTTCGATTGATTGGATTGAAATTCTATCTTTTCAGGAAAATAGCTTATATATGGTTGCTTTGGTATAGCTTTGAGTAAATGCTAAAGAAATCAAAATTCAACTACATTGTAGAGCACATGATGTTAGTATGTATTCGATAAATCTACCAAGTTAACATCAAGTATTTGTGCATAAAAAATTTGACTTGCCATTTTACATGTGTTCATACTTTATTCAGACGTCTTTCCATTGGCATATACTAATCACGCCTATGCGTGAAAAATTTGAAAAACCAAATCTATGGACACTCTAGAGAGATCTAGTGAATTTTAGTACAGAAAAAATTGTGAGTTATATACACGATTAACTTATTATGCGGCTAGCATTATCATATAAAATATACAATCGTTATGAAAGGGGCACAAATGATCGTATCAATTGTTCCAACAAACAAAAATCAAGTAAAGTTGATTTTTCTAATCGATTCGTAATACAAACTTTCCGTTTGCTGCATAGACATTTCCAGAAAGTAAACTGTCATCTAAAGCATTAGCGCGGCCGCCAGGCCAGAATCAACGATTCAAGGTCTCTAAGAAGCACTTCGGAATCGAGGATTGTGCAGGTCCATCGTGTTGTGTTGCTGCAGTCGGGACACTAGGACTAAAAGGTGATCTTCACCGATACTCTCCTATGAAACAATTGAGCTGAAGTTATATACCATTGCGGCCGCCGCAAAAACTGGAACTCATTTTCAGCCGTGTTTCTCCTGTAACTCAAGAAGGTAACCCTATTTATACATTCGGAAGTCAAGAAAACTCCACTTAACTTAATTTTTCCACTTATACAATATCAATCACCAAAAGTTGGGTTCGAAATTTACTTTCTTCATGTTTTTACAACACTTTCGGAGAACCAATCAGAGTCTACATGAAACCAAATTCTCATGGATCAAGATCTAAATAAAATGCCTTCTGATGAAATAGTAGATTTTTATTAGTCAAAAGGTTTATTAAGTCATCAGTTGACCAAAACGTAAGGCATCACTACCAACTAATTTAGCATTTATATGAGAATGATACCCCATGCAGCAAAGTTCAAATTCATGAAACGAAATTATATCAGATTGTTAGAAATACCATGTAGCAAACTATGTATATGTTAAAATTGCAGTTATAGCTGCAAAAATGGGTTAAATTACATACAAACCCTCAACGTATATAAAATTGCATAACTTAGGCAAAGAAGTCAGAATTTAGCCAAATTCCAAACATAACTTTACCAAGTTATATAGGAATATAATGTAAAGTTTAACTATATATGAAACTAAACTGCTAATTAAGACAAATAAGAGCATTCATGGGGGCTTATAGAAGTCAAAGTGAAGCCATTTTTTTGGCGGAACTTGAATCTGTCAATTTTATAGGAAACCGACGCTAGAGTGTCTGATGTGAAAATTTTAGCGTGAAATGTGATTTTGTGGACTTTTATAACATTGATTCTTTTGTCTAGAGTCGACATTGGAGGTTAACTAGTGCATGTTTTTTCACCCATGAATCTATAAGGGTGGTTTGTCTTTTAAAACCGATCTTAGAAGCTATGGATTGATTTCTGTTATCAAAACGACATTGTGGTCACAACATTAATGGTAAAATGTACCAGTGTAGTGACCTTGTGGTTTTTATGCTGCAATATGAGTATATTTTATAATGGATTATGATATGATAAGATTTTTCAGGATCAAATATGTTGTATTTGAGCATTGAATATAAGCATAATTTGGATCTACTGTCACATTGTATATTAGGATGAAAATGGTGCAAGTACGAGCCACATATCTCAAATAGTTCAGATGTCGTATAGGATGGATAGGTAAAACCTCTGAGCTAACTGGATGTTTCAATCTTCACATTTATAATTGGTATCCCGGCAATTAGCTTCTCTCAGATGAATCAATTGGACATCGGCAATAGAAGAATCCGAACAAGTCTTAGAAACAATAAAGGTGGTTTTTTTTTTAGGCAATTGTGCTTGACTAGCAAGTGACCTCATACAGTTGTGAATATTCCAAAGATATGCAAGACAAGCATCAACTATAGTCTAAATAGATCTGAGAAAATACCACATAAAGGAGAATACCAATCCTTCTAAATATGATAAAGTTCAACATGTACATGCGTCCGAAATTAGTAGGCCTGAAAGCTGGTGTGTTGGTGCCACAAAAAACCCCAGCGGGTCCGAATATAGGCTCTCTTTGAAACATGCACACAATCGAGCTTCACACTTCTATGTTTTGCTAGGAATGTAAGCAAAAGCTGACGAATGTGGTCGAGGGAAGAAAAACCTAAGATGTACATGATATTTTGTAGGAATGAGTCATGGATCATCTGAAGAGCCTCTGCATCATATTATATTTTCAGGTTCAACAACTGTGCTGATGTCCTTGCTAACTGACTTGCCACAGCCTCTTACCTCCCTGTCGGTGGTCGACTTCCATGCCACCGTCTTAGCCAAAAACATATTTCTTAGTCCTTCTTGAGCGTTGTGGAACCTTACGGTTTCCATATCTGTGTTTTCCAATTCGATAACCTGGATGTCAGCGAGATTTGGCGACTCGAGCATGAAACCACTACAAGTCTGGCTTCATTTTAAACAAATACGTGTCATACAACCACTTGCCGGAACAACAAAATTGGACAGATAAGAAAATACTCTCCTAAAAATGTTCATTTTATGTTGATAACAAGTGAATAAGAACGTGGGCTAACATATTCAAACCGTTGGAGTGGGTAGAAAACTCACATCACGATGAGATGGACAACATTGTCCAGCTTTTGAAATGGATGTCAATATGAAGCATTTATTTTAAGGGTACCCACACACATACCCTTTGAGATACTAGTACGCATATTTAATTCCTCAAATAAGGTCAAACACGAAGGTAAAAACACCCAAAGAAATAAGTAAATGAAAGAAGTAGATTTATTTATGAAGGAGGGAGGCGGGATGGAGGGAGAGAAGGGATAAGGAGAAACATAAATTATGATTAATTTTAATAATAATTTGTTTGTGATAGAAAAAGAGATGAGTGTCAAAAATTGGAAAAAGACGACAACAACAACAACAAAATCTGAAAAAGAAAAAGAAAAAGGATGGATCAATATTATTATGTGTATCATACTTACTGTGTTATGTAATACTATTTATATGTGGTATCACTAATGAGTACTATGATTTTCATTTTTGCGTGTTGGATTTTGTACACTTCTTAAACAAATACGATGAATATGATATCTAGGTTTTTTTTTTAGAATTTATGCATGTGTCGTTTTTAGAATTTTGTCTCATTACTCATTATTTACATGCCTTGTTCATCTGTATGTATTTTATATGTGTTGATTTTGTATTCTATTTAGTAAGTATCGTGTAATCTTTATTATAATGTATGCTTTCAATATCTATACGTATAATTCATTTTTATTTTGTACTTTTTTCATTATTTATTATATGTATAGCTTATACTTGTGAGTCCCGCATCCACCGAAAAGAGCATGTACTTGTGAGCTCTATGTTTTTCATTTGTATGTATTTTGTTGTATGTCAGCTTCTTTATTGCTTGGTGAACATAAGTAAATGGATGTTTATCAATATATATGTTTGGAGTATTTATGTGTATCATGTAGTTTATTTTTGTTTTATAATTTTGTAAACATTATGAATTACTTATATGCATTATTATCAATATTTTGTAATCCTATGCCATTTATTTATCTATGTTTAGAGCTTCTATATTATTTTATTAAACATAATTTTTTTCAATATATATGCTTTTTGGTTTTTGTGCACATCATATAATGAGTATTTATTTTGTAATTTTCTTTGACTACTAAGTATTCATATGTATTGTTATCAATACTTATCAGCTTTGTATGGTTTATTTATACACAACTTAGCGCATGTTAGCTTCAAGTGTTCTTTTCGGCAAACATGAATATTATGATTTTGTTGCTATTTATATTTTTATTAGCAATATCACTACTCATTTATCTTTCTCTTCCTTTGTGCCTTAAATGTTTCTTATGGAAGAGAGATTACATGAGATCATTAGTAGTTTTCACGCCTCTTTTTGTCCTTTTTTTTTCATCCCTCTACTACTACATATTCTACATCCATGTGAATGTTTTTGTAGTATTATTATGTTTCTCACTTATTTCTTTCCTCCATGCCTCACATCTCTTGATACCAATGGAGAAGTTTAGATGTTTGAGGCACAATCATAATCAATTATTATCTTTGAAATAAATAAAAAAATTGGTGTAAAAAATCATCTAAAACAGCCACTATATATTTATTTATGAACACAAAATAAATAGAAATTTTATAGATATATAATGACTATTCTTGTTGATGCCATGTACCACATTATAACATTGTGGAGATTTTTTTGTATCTTTCAATAAATCATCACAATTTAGAAATTGCATGCTACGATCGAATGTAATGTTACTTAAACTAACTCATAATAAAATCATGTCTTTATATTTAGAATGTGCCCATCAGATTTCATGGAAAATCATAGACATTGATCTTTTATTAAGTACAATGTTATAACAATACCTTTGACATTAGGGTAAAATTAAGAAAGTCTAACTATGGATTAAATAACACATAGTTATATTCTACTTTGTACTCAATTAAGCCCCCATGACCATCTTTGGTCTAATGTTGACAATAATGTTTATAGCATTAGCATGATTAGTACTAGATTTGTTTATGTTTCACCACATATTGTTTGAAAGAGTTTTTTTTCTTAATTAACATCTTATTTATTTATTTCAAAGACAATAAAATAAGGGGAAAATGTAAACAAAAACCTATCAAACATTATAGTGCAAATAATGACAGACGATGGGAGAATGAAATAAATGAATAAGTTTGGTTGAAACTAGAGAAAAATATATAAACGCAATGTGACTTTGTTTATGTAGAAAGAGTTACATTGGGATGAGTGAGAAATCTCAGAAAAATGGTGCCCCTATGCATATGTGATGCAATGCCAATACAAGTATTTACCATTTTGACATGGCTTGTCTTGTTAGTCGTGCTTGAATGGTAAGAGTCTTGTTTTTTTTTTCTATGCCTATAGTTGCACAAGATTGAATCTAGATTCATTCAAAATCTATACATATCTTTGTTAATAAATGTAGGGGGTGCAAATATTATGTGTAATTGGCAATAAAAAAGAAAAGTGGGTTGAAACTGAACTTACATAGTTGGTTTATCAAGTTTCAACCCCCATTTGGATTAAATACGTATCAACTAAATTTTGCTCTGGAAAAAAGTTAATATATTAGCATAGGTTAACATTTTCTTTCTAACATGAATGTGACATAAATTTCTTACCATAATCAAAAGGAAACCACAACAACTTCCCAAACAATTACGTATCCGTTTGTGCTAATCACAATCTTAACACAAAGCCAATCTAATTTTATAGTTTCAACCATATATGAAATAGAGGCAAGACACTCTTGTATTCAAATAACACTACAATAAACACAAAATGAATCATAAATGGTAAGTAAAATATTATTGACAATGAAATGTGAAAGGAAAGAAAACAATCAATGAGAACATATTTACTTACTAAGTGACAAATCTTGAAAGAATCATGTAAAGTTGCTCCTTTTAGATGCAACATATGTTCAGAAAATCATAGAACCAGAAATGCAATCAATCATTGATGCATAATACATGATTTATTATCGTCTAGGTCATCATACTCATACCTTCCACCTCGATAAAGTGTTTCATCTAACTTCAAGAAAAGTGGATTGTCGTCAGTAATAGACATTTGAATGGCAATAGCACAAGCCATACAACTACCAGTCTACCAATAATATTAAATTCCATAATTAGAAGTCATCTAGTTAGACAATCCCCTTATTTCATGCAAGATTAATCAAGATGACGGTGATAAATTATCCATGTTGTGTAGTCTACGAGTGGGGAACATTCTTTTCTTTGTTCAGTGGATAATACAAACTTGTAAAATGATACAGTTACATCATTTTTTTATTATCAAAGTTAAGGTGAGGCCCAAGCCGCATGGACCTGGTTCTGCTACTGCTTGATACTATATTTGATCGACCTTGAAGGATGGTTCCTACTTGTTGTTGTTTGTTCTAAGACACCAGGCATACTTTCATGTATACATTGAATGATAGCAATCTTTTTGCCACTTATAACTCCAGATGCAAGATTATACCGCCTTCCAATTTCAATCAAACAAACACAACTTTTAATTATGGAATTTGTAACACAAATTGAACAAGCTTAAGTAGTCCTTTCTATGCAGTTCTCACCTTTAGGTGGTCCCGTTGAGTATGACTTGTTTGATCTTGATTTGCTATGTTTATCCGTCATTTTAGTGGGTTGTTTATAGGAATATTATCCCCATTTTGGACTAACTTCAGACTCTTTGTCTAGGACAAATTTTGGGTGATGTCCGTCTAGCCCTTTACTTGCTAGGGTTTTACCATGTATTTAGTTGTATTACATAGAGATTCCATTTTTACTATATATTTGTTAGCCACCTATGATGCTCCATTTGTTCTCTTCACTATAGTATGCAATGGGTGTTTTCTAGAGTTATGAAAGTTAATGCATGCATGAATGATCTTGTTTACCTATGAATAAGAGAAATTGACCAGCCCGCTATCCCATGTGGTTGTTTACATGCTTTCTATAATTTACTAGATGCTTGCTTGCATTTTGTGTTTTGATGTCACATATTGAATACGTTTACAATCCCCTTGCTTTTATTTTTATTGCAACATTGAGAATTGGGTCATCGTAAATGTAATGCACCCAAATCCTAAATCACAACTTAACCTTAACGCTCTTAGGACCCCTTTTGAGTATGTTAGATGATTCCCTTATTCCCTAAATTAGGCCATATTATTAATAATTAGTGGTCAGATAATATAATGTGTAATAAATACCCTATACTATATGACAGGTTAAGGAATTGAGTTTATATGGAGTTAAGAATATAATTTCACCATTTAATAATAGGTTTAACTTCTTAGGATCTTCCTATGATTAAAAGATGAGAGAAATCATACTAATATGAAAATGTTGTTACAATTGATTAACGTAGTGGAATAAATGCATTAAGTTAATACATGATATACAATTAATGGAATATGATACTAAAATGCTTTTGAATGTAAAATTGATGGAAAAATTAGATTTAACATGTCCTATTTAGTTTAACAATCAATTCTCATAAAAATCAGAATCCAATTGCTATCTCAATTGAATCAAGAATGAAAAATATTAATTGATACCACTATTACCATAGATTATATAGTTTTTAGTTAGTATTAGATGTAATGTTGGTCGTCCACTTTCTCTCAGCTAGTCCCGTCTTCTATTTCTAGAAATAGACATGCCGCTGGAATCGGGTCATCTTTCTCTTCTTCTCCTCTTCCCTTTCTTCCGTTCCTCCTCATTTCTCCTTCTCAACTCCTCTCCTTGCCTCTAAACCCTAGTAGCTCCAAGCACCAGGATTGCATATCCCAGCTATCGTACAACTCTCCTACTTGTCTATATCCCTCCCTCTTGTTTTCCTTTTTGGTCTCCATCGGCCTAGAACCATCACTCCTTGGAGACATCTACAGATAAGGAACCACCGATCATTGTGTCCGCGTGAAGGTGGAAGCACATGTTGTGATGACACCGCTAGCATTGTGGATTGCTGCCAACATAGAGACCTCCGTCGACTGCTACTCATGTGCCCCCATTTTCAACTATTGCTATGGTGTCTCTCCTCCACAGCCTCTGGTCTTCACATATCATCCTCTTCTTCTCTCCCCCATAATGTCATCTTCCCCTCATCCTCATTGTCTGGGCTTGTTGAACATGTTATACACCATCATGTCTTGGGCATAGTCCATGATCTGTGGTGGAAGTTTCATCTTTAGGCTACTGTCAGTCATGTTTGTCGCCTACCTGACATCTTTGAAGCCTACATCAGTTTGCGTCTGCCTACTTCACATTATGAGTCCAACATCTCCACTTCGAAGCCTCCCTAGAACTTGCCCAAAATCTCCACTTCAATTTCTATCTTCTTCGATCTCTCCTCTACGTCCCTTGTATGCCCCACCCTTCCATGTTATCTACCCCTGATACCTTCTCATCACCATGTCCTGCATAAATGGAGAAAAACCGCTACAATGGAGCACAACGACCGATAGTGTTGACTCCAAGCCCAAGCACATGTCTTCTTCTTCACTATCATCTTTCTCCTCCCTCCTTTGTGACCTGAAGACTCAGATCCAGGACCCAAATCTATACAAGGCCTCCTTCTTCCTCGCTTTCCCCCTACACCTAAGTCATCAATCTATTTGGTAGTCTTATACATCTGCAATGCCAAGTAGCATCGTTGATCAGACCCAATTTCCATCCTCCTTCACCACCTCAAATCTTCCTTCACTCCCTCACAACCATTTTCTTCCTTATCAATTCCACTAAAGCCTTCACAAACTCAACATCTATCTTCCTCAAGCCGAAGTTGTAATCTACAGATCGACCCAACAGTCGTGTCATCCTCAATTTTGACGACTCCAAACTCACCTCCTCCACCACACACATGCTAAGGCGCTACCACAGATCCAAAGTCACCACCTACAAACCAACCTCGACAGTTGCTTGTTGTCCAACCCTACATAGTCAGTACATCACCTCCCTTATCCAATTGTGATGTTCTCCAGACCCCTTGTTGTATGACATGTTGCTTTACATATTGACCTTATATGCAATCGAAGCATTTTCTGTTAAGCTAAGGATGTATGGGAGGGAAAGAAACAATGACACCCTCGAGCTTCTGACTTTTGCAGTCACAACATGAAGATCATGACCACCGCAACACATATATAGAGAGAGATGATCTAGTTTTGAATCCAAGAAATATGGCAACCAAGTAAACTCCAACCCAAGCCATGGTAGCACGTTCAAGAGACTGGTCATGATGTCCATCAGTTTCAGATGTAGAAATTGTAAGTCTTTATTTTTTTAATCATGTATTTGTAAAATTGAACATGTTATACTAAACCACAGATTAGAGGATAATCAATCATATGTTATGACTCCATAATAGTGCAAATCACACGATTGATACCCCTAATATTTGCCATACAAATATGTGCTAGATAATCAATACTATTACCCAATTATCAAGCCTAAGACCCTATACTAAGATACTTGGTAATATGATATGAATGTCATAATGGAAATAAAATAATTATAGTTGGATGATGGCATTCAAGAACCTAATATTTCTATCCTACATCATTGATTATTTCTAAACCTAATGTCATATTATATAGGATATGTTAATGGGATCTTAAGTTATGCCATCCTAGACTAGTATGACCAGAGAGCCCATATGTATATTGTATAATAAGATATATATATATATATATATATTATATATATATGTATGTATGTATGTATGTATACACATATGAGTGTATGTGAGACGTATCCCAAGACTCTCACAATAATCACATTCCAATAAATATACCTAATATGGAGTTTGTACCTGATCCTAGTTGATTAAACTTGAACTATATGTTATATTGAGAGGAAATGATATTATGTAAAACCTAAACAAAAGGAATGCTTATAATTACCACGTATGTGTAACCTAGACACACTTCTATATATTTGACTAAATATGGATTTTGGAACTAAATGTCTATTGCATGATATATTCACAAAACAAGATTATAAACCCTAATATATCATTAGGTGATAAGGACTAGGAAAAGAATAATATGAAAATCTATAATAGGATGTGTACACCCGTTCACCTTGGTTTGATTAACATACCTAATGTGTTTCTAGGATTAAAACTTGACTTTATGGACCAAAGTTTATCAATCCAGTTAACCTCTAGATTTGAGTATCAAGATGTACATCATCTAATTTATTTTGGGCATTTTTTACTGAAACATACATACTTTTAATGAGGCATCTCTTGAACTGTTAGTTCTTTTAGAACTTCAATTTCTTAGACAATTATAATTCCTAAATCGATTCAATATATCCTTGTGGTTGTTGAACTACTTTCTTTATATGGGTTTTTTGGACCCCTCTTGCTATAATTGTCTTTTATGTGAAATTGATTGAAATGATAGTCTTGCCACTCTATTTATACATGATGTGTATTTGACTAGAATATCTAGAATAGTGGTACTTATGTACAACCATACATATAAAGGGCATGTGTATTCAGCCTTGGGTGTGTTTTCACCCTTATTTCATTTAGGCCATGATCTTATGGTGTTACGGTCATGTTTTAGGTATATTTAGTCTACATTGTTATGCATGTAAAGGTTAATTGCTTAAATTAAAAGTATGGTTACTTCATATGGCAAGACAATTTATTCTCCATGCTTGTAATCTTGGATTTTAATATATGCATCATTTCCATTGTTATAATTATCTTGAACATACCTAATTGCAAACAGACCCTTCTTGTGGAAACATATCTAATTTCACTTTTAACCTAATACAATGCAAAACGTGTTTAATATATGTACATACTCTGTCTTTGTTGGCTTTATATTGATTCCTATGTTCTGGGTGATGTTCCCTTCCACCCAGGTGTAGGTACATTAGAAGATGAGGATGCATAAAGATCATGTACATGGTATTAGACCTAAGGATAGCTTGGAATGGCCAAGTTGCCCTCTGTAATAGGTCTTGCACGTGATTGGATTTATTTTATGTATACCATTTTACTTTGTTATTCCCCTTTTATGGTGAAGAACAATTATAAATGAACAATCATGTAACTTTGTAATAGTTTATGTTTCCACTGCTTATAAACTCTCATGCTCTATGATACACCATTTGGGAGATATGAAATACCTCTTTCATGCAGTATTGGCATAGGAAGGTTTTATGTTTCTCTACTTAGTGAAGAGTGGACCCCCTCTCAGGTCCCACTCTTTACAAAATGGTATCAGAGCGAAAAGCAATCAGTAACTTGACTATTGCAAGTTATCCTATATTGTTCCTTAATAGGTATTTAAGTGACCATTTACATGTAGGTGTTGTACCTAATTCTGAGTAGGAAGACAAAATAGGGTTTCAAACCCTATCTAATTTAGTGATTTTCACTCCCCCAACCATAGTGTGGTCAAAACTCAGTTTTTGGGAACCCTAATTAACCCTACACCCTTTATAGAATACATAATTTCCCTACATAGGGATTGACTCTCTTGGTCATTGGATACTATTCCACAACCTTATGGAAGGATAGTTCATGAATAAAATGTTGGTTGACTTGACTACTCATATATAGGCTTAACCCTAATTTCTGTCAGGTACCTCTCCTTATTGTTTTTCTAGAATGTGTGGAATACGTCCACTGGGAGGCCTGAGCATGCATGGATGATAATAGAACTCTAACATAAGTCATAGAGTGGTGATGATTATCTTGATATTGGGGGATGATCTGAATTAGCTATGTTGCAGCTAGCATTCCTTGGCTTCAACGTGGAGTATGTTCACACAACTCTACCCAAATCCATCTATCTAAGGGTTGTATACCATACTCATTGAGCTTGTTATGCCTCATACACAAGGACTGGTTGAGGACAGCTATAAGTTTTGGTAGATATCCATAAGTGTTCACCTCTCTCATATCCAATAGTGTACATGGTTTATGTGGCGTATGGGATGAGTAGATTGACTATGTAGGGTACCTTTTCATGTGAAGGCACAATGGTTGTAAACCAGCTGGGATTGGGAAAATACTAGATCTCTTCCTATAATGATGGATAATCGTATGACTCATGTAGGCCTCAAGATGAGGCAGTGTAAATTATGATTAAGATTGACACGGGGAATGGTGGATGTTGTTCCTTATTAGGGTTTGTTAGAAGTTGTGTAACTAGAAACCCTTCTCCCTCCTAGGCTTATATATGAGAGATGCAGTCATATTCCCTTTAAGTATTTGAAGAGTTAGACCTTTCGTAAAATGAGATGATGATAGGATAATAGAATGTGTGTTGTATAATAAGGATAACTTGGTTCTCGGATCAATTTTTGGCACCACTTTTACATTATCATCGCAAATCTTGTATCTCTAAACTTATTTTTATCATTAAGTAATATGAAAAAAGATAAGATTTCATATTTTATTGATGGTTTTTGGAACCAAGTCACCACTACAAGAAAGCATGAGTAGCAGGAAACCCTTTCATAAAGAAACCATCGACCCACATGATCAATCATGAGACCTTAGGCCTAAGTGTGATGTAGTGAGTACTAAGAAGAAGTTTTGGATATACAAGACCTAGTTCCACCCTTGTTCCCCTCTAGATGGTTATCAAAGTTATATATTTTTTCCAAGGGGTGGAATCTCATATGATTTATTTGTTAGGAATGTAGCTTAACATTAGATATAATAGAAAATTATAATGGTGGCAATAATTAATATATATATAATATTTCCAATGGTGTTTCAAATCAATGTACTACCACCTAACCAGAGTTAATGAGAAGTTTATTAATTTTTCACTGTAAATGTTACTTTATAATTAATGTAAATTTTAAAATTGATCTTTACTTATATTAAATTATAAAATTAATCTAGATATGCTACTACATTGGGTTTCAAAAAAATATATTTAATAAGGTGGATAATTATTTTATAGAAACTAGGTTGAATACACTATGGATGTAAAAGCTAATGAATGTGCCTAATGCATGTTTGATAATTACAAACTAACACAAAAGTAATTTAAGTACACCCTAATATGATGCATACTAAAAACCATGGAAGATTAGTTCACTAGGTTGCTTACAATACACTAAAATGCATAAATGTGAATGGTAAGACATGTTTTTTAACAAAATCCTAATCTTAAACCTTATCCCTAATATACCTAATAGTAAAATAAAAGGTTTTGGTCATGAGTAATACTAGTTTTTGGTTTAACCATATATCAAAATACTATATGAAGACTAATTGATACTTGACACATGAAGTGATATAGTTTCATCTTAGGTTTGGACTACAAAGTTGATATTGGGTAATGAACTATAAACTTATAGACTAGTTGGAAACTATAGCTTAATATTCCAGACCATAAGTGGACTAGTTTTGGGAGCGAAATCTCTTTATAGAGGTGGAGTGTTGTAATGTACTCGAATCTTGAATCACAACTTAACCTTTAATGTTCTTAGGACCCCTTTTTGAGTATGTTAGATGATCCCCTTATTCCCTAAAGTAGGCCATATTGTTAATAAATAGTGGTAAAATAATATAATATGTAATAAATACCATTTAATATATGATAGGTTAAGGAATTGAGTTTATATGGAGTTAATTATATAATTTCACCATTTAATAATAGGTTTAACTTATTAGGATCCTCCTATGAGTAAATTATGAGAGAAATCACACTAATATGAAAATGTTTATATTAATGTAGTGGAATAAATACATTAAGTTTATACATAATATACAATTAATGGAATATGATACTAAAATGCTTTCAAAATCTAAAATTGATGGCAACATTAGATTTATCATGTCCTATTTAGTTTAACAATCAATTCTCATAAAGATTTCTAACTTTGTTAGCTATCTCAATTGAATCAATAATGAAAAATATTAATTGATACCATTAATACAATAGATTATATAGTTTTCAATTAGTATTAGATATAACGATGGTCGTTCCCTTTCTCTCGTGTGGTATGCATCTTTTGTTTTTGGAGATAGATGTGCTACTGGAACCAGGGTCATCTTTCCTATCTTCTCCTCTTACTTTTCTCCCATTCCTCCTCATTTTTCCTTCTCCCTTCCTTTCCTTTCCTTTAAACCCTAGCAGCGCCAAGCACTGAGGTTGCACACCCCATTCATCATCCAAATCTCCTACTCATATATATCCTTCCCTATCATTTTCCTTTTTGGTCACCATCGGCCTAGGACCATCACTCCTTATGTCTGCCTCCTAGACAATGGGTCATGGAGACACCTACAGATCGAGAACCATCGGTCTTTGTGGCTGCATGAAGGTGGAAGCACATGTTGTGATGACACCTCTAGAATTGTAGATCACTGCCAACATAGAGACCTCTGTTGACTCCTACTCCTCTATGCCAAATATGAACTATTGCTATGTCGTCTCTCCTCTACAGCCTCTGGTTTTCACATACCATCCTCTTCTTCTCTCCCCCATAACGTTGTCTTCCCCTCCTCCTGGTCGTCTGAGCTTGTTGATCATGTTCTAAATTATCACGGCTAGGGTGTAGTATGTGATCTATGGTGGGATTTTCATCTTTAGGCTGTTTCCAGCCATGTCTTTCGCCTACCTAACGTCTCAGAAACCTGCATTAGTTTGTGCCCACATACTCCACATGACGACGACCAGCAGACCTCCCTAGAACTCGCCCATCATCTCCACTTCAATTTCTATCTTCTTTGGTCTCTCCTCTACCTCCCTTCATGTTCCCCTCCCCTCCATGTTAACCCTATCTACCCCAGCTACCTTCTCATCACAATGTCCTACACAGATGGAGCAGCTTCATCGTGACCAGGCACAACGGTCGGTGTTGTCGACTCCAAGCCCAAGTACATGTCTTATTCTTCCTTGTCTTCTATCTCCCCCTCCACCATCACATATTGACCCAGATTCAAGACCCATATCTATACGAGGTCTCCCTCTTCCTCAATTCCCCCCCACACCTAAGTCATCAATATGTTTGCCAGTCTAGTGTGTCTACAATGTCAAACAATGACATCGAACTGTTCTAGTTTTTGTCCCCCTCTACCACCTTAGATCTTCCTTCACTCCCTCATAACCATGTTGTTCCTTCTCAGTTCTATTAAAGCCTTCAAGACCTCATCATGTATCTTCCTCAACCTGATGTTGCAATCTACAGATAAACCCAACAGCTGTGTCAACCTCGATTCTGACAGCTCCAAATTTGCCTCCTCCATCACACACCTTCTAAGGCACTACCACAGATCCAAAGTCACCACCTACAAACCAACCTTGACAACTACTTGTTGTCTAGCCCTACATAGTCAGTACATCACCTCCCTTATCCAGCTGTGATGTTCTCCAAACCCCTTGTTGCATGACCAACTGCTTTACCTATTGAACTTTTATGCAATCGAAGCATTATCTGTCAGTCTAAGGAGGTATGAGAGGAAAAGATACAATGACACCCTCAATCTTCTGACTTTTAGATAAGCAACCTAAAGATCATGACCACCACGATACTATAGAGAGAGATGATCAAGTTTTGAAAGCAAGAAATATGGCAACCACAAAAACTCCAACCCAGGCCATGGTAGCATGGTCAAAAGACTGATCATCATGTCAATCGGTTTCATATGTAGAAAATCATAAGTCTTTGTTTTTTTTAATCATGTATTTGTATAATATAACATGTTATACTAAACCACATATTAGAGGATAACAATCATACAGTATGAATCCATATTAGTTCAAATCACATGATTGATACCCCTAATATTTGTCATACAAATATATGATAGACTAATCAATATTATTACCCAATTTTCAAACCTTAGATCCTATACTAAGATACTTGGTAACATGATATAAGTGTCATAATGGAAATAATACAATTATAGTTGGATGATGGCATTCAAGAACCTAAGATTTCTAACCTACATCATTAATGATTTATAAAGCTAATGCCATATTATGTAGGATATGTTAATGGGATCTTAAGTTATGCCATCCTAGACCAGTATGACCAGAGATCCCATATGTATATTGTATAATAAGAGGTATATACGTATACACATATGAGTGTATGTGAGACTTATCACTAGACTCTCACACTAAGAACATTCCAATAAATATACCTAATATGGAGTATGTACATGATCTAGTTGATTAAACTTGAACTATATGTTATATTGAGAGGAAATGATATCATGTAAGACCTAAATGGGATGAATGCATATAATTAACACGCAGATGTAACCTATACACACTTCTATATATTTGACTAGAGATGGATTTTGGAACTAAATGTCTATTACATCATAGATTCACTAAACAAGATTATAAACCCTAATATTTCATTAGGTGGTCAGGACTAGGAAAAGAATAATATGAAAATCTATAATGGGATGTGTACCCATGTTCACCTTGGTTCGAATAGCATGCCTAATGTGTTTCTAGGATGAAAAGTTGACTTTCTGGAACAAAGTTTATCAATCAAGTTAACCTCTAGCTGTGAAGATCAAGTATATATACATCCTCTCTTTTATTTTGGGCATTATTTGACTAAAACATACATTCTTTTAATGAGGCATCTCTTGAATTTTTAGTTCTTTTGGAAATTCAATTTCTTGGAGAACTATAATTCCTGAATTGATTCAATGTATCCTTGTGGTTGTTGAACTACTTTATTTATATGGGTTTTTTAGACCCCTCTTCCTATGATTGCCTTTTATGTGAAATTGACTGAAATGATAGTCATGCCACTCTATTTACGCATGTTGCATGTTTGACTAGAATATCTAAAATAGTGGTACTTATGTACAACACTATTTATAAAGGGCATGTGTATTCCACCGGGGTGTGCGTTTCCACCCTTATTTCTTTTAGTCCATGATCCTATGGTGTTATCACCTTGTTTTAGGTATATTTAATCTACATTATTGCGCATGCAAAGAGTAATTGTTTAAATTGAAATTATGGTTACTTGATATGGCAAGATCATTAACTGTCCATGCTTGTAATCTTGAATTTTAATATGCCTCATTTCCCTTGTTATAATTCTCTTGAAATTACCTAATTGTAAATAGCCCCTTCTTGTGGGAACATCTCTTATTTCACTTTTAACCCAATATAATGCCCAAAGTGTTTAATATATGTACATGCCCAACCTTTTCTGACCTTATATTGTTTCCTATGCACTGGGTGATTTTTCCTTCCACCCATGTGTAGGTACATTAGAAGACAAGGATGCACAAAGATTGTTTACATGATATTGGACCTAAGGATAACTTGTAATGGCCAAGTTTCCCTCTGTAACTTGTCTTGCTTGTGATTATATTTATTAGATGTGTACCATTTTACTTTGTTATTCCAACTTTTATGGTGAAGAACAATTGTATATGAACCATCACATAACTGTGTAATAGTTTATGTTTCTGTTGCTTATAAACTCTCGTGCTCTATGATATACCATTTGGGAGATAATGAAATACCTCCTTTCCTATTGTATTGGAATAGGATGTTTTATATTTCTCTATTTAGTGAAGAGTGGATCCCCTCTCGGGTCCCACTCTTTATAGTGAACTTACCAGTTCCTACTGTTGGATACATATTTGTGGGGAAATAAATCCAACTTCAACACTGCGACCTATGGTTAGTGTACTTCTTGTAATTTTTCTTGTGGCATGTGTGGGGTCACAAGGAATGTAGAGTTTTCATGTGGGGCTCAATGTTTTTGTTTTGCTACATGAGGGTCATAGAGAGTTTGCTTCATATGAGGTGCCAAAGGTTGGAAGTCATGCATCACATAGGTCAGACAATTTCTTTTTTGCCTAAAGGTCTTCCATATAGTCCTCTCACTTCTTGAATGCTCGACAAATCTTAATTATAGGGTCCAAGTTGTGAAGGAAATACCTGTTATATCAGTCCTAACTCAGATTTAGGGAAATAAGAGAGGAGGATGTGATCCCAACTTATCATGTTACTTTCATTAATCATTCATTTGTAGATATTATAGAGACAAAACACATACATTAATTTTGTTAACTGAAACAAGGGTAAAAATATGAGATATAATTTACTTTGTTTTTCCATTGTTGTGGCCTCAACAAAGTCAATTAGGTGTAGCCTGAAATTATCACTTCTCTTGGAATAGGACTAGATAGAACGGGAAAGATGAGAACAACATAGTGAGATATAAGGGATAAGACGATGGATATCATCAGTTGTTAAAAAACATTGCATGTTCCACCAAGTTTCATTGAAGATTTTGAAGCTGGGGACACATCATAACAGCTCCAGACTATCCTTATGCATGTCTTCATAGAGGTATTGCTTCAATAGCATAATCTGGAAAGAAGCTAAAATGTCATTGAATTTGTGCCTTTGGACTGTTGTCAACTAGGTCTCACCATCGGAACCAAACCCTCATGAAAATGCCTATTTGGTTGCATCCAAAGTTGGTAAGATTTCAATGATAGTATGTGATTGATCCAATAGTGTGGAAATTTAATTCAAATAAAAACAAAAAAAATATAGACACGATCAAAGTTGTACAAGCAAGTCATGTTAGAGGCAAAACAAGAAGGTGGGAAGGAAGCAATTAGAAGATTTGTGAAAAAAAAGGCTAAAACCTTTGGGAATAAGAGTCAATCAATAATCATGACCATGGAGCCTCTATACAGAGAGAGAGGAAGACCAAAACTAGATCTATATAGTGGTACATCAAACCAGGTGGGAATTTGTTGGCCATCGATGCTTTCTGAGCATTAGTCTTTGCCCTTTTGTTTGACTATTCTTATCATGCACCTCAAGCAGATCTAATGTTGCTACCTCTGGGGCTATCATGGAAGTTTTGATCTATTATTCACGTCATTTCCAGAATGGGTGAAAGGATGAGAAGACAAAGAGGATTGGAAGTTTGAAAAGTAAGAGTGGTATTATGGTATGCAGATATGGAGGGTGCATGTAGGGGTAGGGTTGTGTTAGGTGAGGTATACTATACTATGCTACCAACGCCATTGCTAATATCCCTTCTAGAATTCTATTGTGCTTGCGGTATAATCATGTTAACTTTTTTTGCTCATAAATGGTCTACTTCATCTCTTGGATGGGGCAAACCAAAGATCAAAGCAAGGTTTGATTATGAGCCATCGTCATATTCTAAAGGTGAGTCGAGACTCGTTTGAGAGTGGTTTACATTCAACAAATCTACCCCATATACATCTAATATTCAAAATGCTTCTTCATATTATAAAATTGAAAAACATGTTAGGATGTTTGGGAACAAATTTTCTACCAATTTATTGATTTAATCATAGTATGCTTGATGAATAGTTTATTAATTTAACTACACTATTCTTGACAAATAATAATGATGTCCATATAGATATATATTTGTAACATAGTATGGATATCTATATTACATGGGATATGAATGTTTTTATTAATTTTAAAATAACATTTAAAATAGAGTTAAGAATGGTCAAGTAAATATGTGATCAGTATGTATTTGAATCCTTCCATGATATGATGGAAGGCTTTGTAACACCTGGGCCCATTGCCCAAGGCTATAGTAGAGTTTCAGGAATGGTGAATGGCCCCACAGATCACCACTAGCCTTAACTGCATACTTTGTCCTCACTCACGTACAAGCCAGGATCAACTTCACAACTGGCCACCCATCCTAGTCTTACCCCCACGCTTAACCACCGAGTTCTTTAGTGATGGTCTCCCTGAAAAGGAGGTGCACCTTGGTGATATAGATAGTCCAATCATTTCTTTTGAAATCATTTTACCTGAGGCCTTAAATCTTGGTATGTCAAAATCTCCCCCACTTAAACTCTTGATGTACTCGTCAAGGCTCAACCATATAGCCTCATAATCTCTTCCCCATTTCAGTGCAGACCCACAATGTCCCATGGACACTCAGTTCCCATCCACGTCTACCAGCACAAGGGTGACTTTGTCTCGTCTTAGCGGATAGCCCTTTTCAACTTGCCTAGACTTCATGGCTTAAGACTGGCATACCACATGCCTGTGTGAGTCCCACCTATTGGATGAGAATAGGCTCTGATACCATTTGTAACACCTAGGCCCACTACCCAAGGCTCTAGTAGAGTTTTAGGAATGATGACTAGCCTCACTTATCACCACTAGGTCTTAACTATGCACTTTGTCCTCACTCACGCGCAAGCCAAGATCAACTTCCTGACTGGTCACCTATCCTAGTACTAGTCTGGGCTAAGCACGCTTAACCACAAAGTTCTTTAGTGATGTGCTCCTTGAAAGGAGGTGCACCTTGGTGATATGGATATTCCAATCATTTCTTTTAAGATCATTTTATTTGAGGCCTCAAATCCTGGGGCATTACAGGCTTATTCCTTTTTCATAAATTCAAGGAAAAAATTAAATCAATGACATATTCTAGGTTATAATCTTGATTGATATAAAGAAGTTCATTCAACCTGTACATTTCTCATATTCATATTTACTTTTTATTTTATAATTACTTCAATATCGGTTAATGGTGAGATGTACTTAAGCAAATCAATTATGATCGTGAATATGAAAGTAAAAGGAAAAATGATTGTCGGTGAATATCAAATAATGACACAAGTGGAGAAGGAAAATAAATACTTGCAATACATGAGGAACTGAAGAGGATAGAGGATTTGTGATGGGTAAACAAGGGGCAACTTCCAACCCCAACATTGGCAATCCTTGGGAGGAGGTATATGATTCAGTACCAGAATATCCTATTCATATGCATGAAGTGTGGTAGGGCGGGTGATAACATCCAATTTAGTGGACATTTGTGTGCTTGTTTTATCTTCATATGACATCTCTTTTGTGATTTAACTAGCAATCTCTAATTGTTTTTGGCAAATCTTGATATGACTACCTAAACTCACCCTTCCCCTACTTTACACAGGACACACATCTCATCAGTGGCTACACTCTAAAGATAGCTTAGCAGTTTAAGGGAATAACATCAAGCCTACTATGTGGTCTCTAGGCATTTAAATTATCATTGTGACTAAAGGAGAGGAAGCCACCCTTGTGACCAGTAGACCGGTGAAGTCAATCTTTGTCGTCACTATGAGCTACTAGTCCTTGCGACCGATGAGATCTAAAGACAAATGATTACTACAGTCTATGTAGCAATGAAGCAAAAATCCACATAGTGATCGAAGCACTAGTCTGTGTAGAGACCAAAGCACCAGTCTGTGTAGTAGCTAAAGCATGGGTCTATGTAGTGATCGAAGCCAACAGTCTGTGTAGTGGCCGAAGGGTTGATTACCAGTAGAGACCAAAGCATGGGTCAGTGTAGCGACCACAACAATGTTTAAGTTGGTTGCCTACATATATAAATATGCACCCATGTTATCCATGCAAGGGGGTTGCAATATCTTGGATATGACAAAGTGTTGATGTGTTCAAGAGTTATCCACATTCCCTTGATCCTAGATCTCTAAAGATGAAAGTTGGAGGAGAGAGAAGATATGTACCATCACGTCTTCCCATCCTAACCTCTGAAATGAGTAAGGGCCGCTCGTCAATATCCATCCTAGATCTAGATATGAAGGCAACATGAACCAACTATAGTTGTTAGTGGTCGTAGTTGGCGTATCCCCCTTCCCCTCCTTCTAGATCTAGTCATCATTCTACATCTACTTTCTTGTTCTCTATGATGTCTTGGCACATTTGTAAATCTGTAATGCTACACACTAACATGAGTGGATAAACATATTTCTTGGGTTGGGAGTATCCAGTAAGGCTCTCCCAACATGTATATACTTACATCTATTTGAATATATATGCTCTTGGCAATGGTTATCCCCATACACTTGTTCTTATTTCTTCACTTACATGATTAGCTACCATCTTTTAATGTTCGATCATTAGTGCTTCTAAAGAGTAGCGCTAACTATATCTAAGCATTATGGAGTTGCATGAATGCATGAGAATATTGGAATAATAAAGCTTATGAGCATATGGTTATCCTTGTGATTGTTTGTTTGCCATCTCTCTCTCTCTCTCTCTCTCTCTCTCTCTCGAGAGAGAGAGAGAGAGAGAGAGAGAGAGAGAGAGAGAGAACCTTATAGTCTAGATCTATCCTAAGCTCAAGATAGGAGGGAATAGACATATATGATGATTTCTTGTAACCTTGCTAAGGTCACATAAAGGGTGTGAGTATTGCATGTCTGAGAGAGATCTTAGTAGGTGAAACCCATTCCAAGTTCCCATCAATATTTGTTACAACGCTCTTATTTTATTTTGTTATCTTATTTTGCTTTCTTAACTTTTCTTTCACGTGTTTGTCTGATTTAAGTGTAATTGTTCCATAAGGAACACTGTCTTATCTACTTTCTTGTTGGTGTAACTTAGATAAGACTATACGTTCTTATCACCCACCACCCATGTCCATGTGGTTCGACCCCAATTACTACATCAGACCCATGTATGATAGTTGTGGGGGCCAGAGTGTCGGGTTGTAAATTTAAGAGTACAACTACTCTAGATCTGCTCCTTTTTGGGTGTGTCATTTAGGCTGGTCAACATTTTAGCTCCGTTTCCAGGGACAAGGCAAAATGGTACTATTAAGAACATGAGTCTACTCACCGTACACCTTTTCCTCAAGTCTAGTAATAGACTTGATTGCACAAAATTCTAAATCTGCTATATCTAACTGCTTGGAATACTTCATTTTACATGTCCAGTTTTCTAACTCGACTGTGCAAACTATTTAGGTAACTAGGGGAGAAGCATATATTTGTTGGTATGTATGCCCATAGAGAAAGTCATATGATGATTGTAATGGGATACTTTGTAAATGATTTGAATAATAATAATAAAGGCAATTTCCAATCTATATGTTTAAACTGTTTCTGAGATGATGGTGTAACATGATAGATGTCCAAAGATTGTTTTACTCAATGACGTATGCTTTTAGGTTAAGGACCTAAATGATGAGATCATACGGATGCTAAGAGTATTGTTTCTTATTTAGTCCCTAGTCGGTTGTTATTGTGGAAATAACCATAGACATCAATAACACTAAAGACTAGATTGTGTGTTGGTTGATGACAGAATCTCATTAGTCATGATATGGTGATATCAAACCAAGCACATAGGTACTTGTTAGAGAACAAGGTACCGGACAGACCCACCTTGAGAGTGACACATGGAACCATGATTTGGTAGTCACAGTCAGCTCTCACAGTGATGGTGGTGAGTGTGATTCTTAGACCTGAAATCACTACACTCAACACATGTCGTTGGGTACACTTTGACATCATCAAACGCAGTCCTGAAACATGGGTTGTTATAAAGGTGATGATTGGGTGGCTTTGACACATGGGGCTTTTGAGGGGTGAGTGATAAATATGGGATTTGTCCCTCCTAAGGGAGTTTGATATCCTTGGCCACTTGATGAGTAGGATTGAGAAAGGCATGTGCATGCACGTGTGAATCAATATGTGATATTGATTTCATACACACCTCACTCGGTCTACTCTGAGATCAAGGAAATGAATGAACATTGACAGGATGATTGTTCCATGCCTCGAGTTCATTCTGGATGTCAGTGACAAAGGAATTATACATTCACTGTAACACCATTCACGGATTGTAGGATGAAAGTTGTTCTCCAACTTTCTACTTTCACTTGGGTAGCAATGATGTGTGACTAGGCACCGCTCTTTGCTTGTGAAGTCATAAGTGTTATGGACTTTCACTGCCAACGTGAAATGGACCTGTAGGGTCACACACATAGGATTTAACCTGGAAGAGGAGTTTTGTCCACAAGCAATGTTTAGATAGATTACTAAAGGAGTTTAGTAGTTCAATTAAACACTCAATCAGTCGATGGCTCAATATCATATGGTTCAAGGTGTTGGACGCATTGATTGGAGTATCAGATTGATTGAAATCGCAATTGATTGATTTTTGCCCAACCTGTGCTCCCAACCGATCGGTTCATGTGATGAACCGGTTGGCTGAGGTTGCTGAACCGGTCGGCTGGAGTGTCCAGGCCGATCGGCTCATGCCCAGGTTGAAACGATCGGTTCAAGGGTTGAACCGATCGGCTCAACTGGTGCAACCGACCAGTTGGGAAAAACTCATGTCGGCAAGATATTTCCTTTGGTTTCAAATTGCCCAATTCGATTGGGAATAACATTGGTATTCGATACCAATTGGGAACGAAACAAGGAAAGTCTTTTTGAGCCGGATTAGGACTATGGACCAATCGGTTCAGGGCACCAACCGATCGGTTGGAGTGCCCCAAACGATCGGCTCAGGTCCAACCGATCGGCTCAATGGTCGAACCGATCGGTTCAGTTGTGAACCGATCATTTCAGGTTGCGAGATGGTTACTTTTTGTGGAAAATCCTGAACCCTTCTACTCCTGCTTTAGTCCCGTATTGCCGGGCACAGAGAACCCTGTCCCATGACCCACCTATATATATAGGGGTATTGGAGGCTTCTCAGAGTACAACTCAGTGCAAGTTGATTGCTCTGCAAAGTTGTCGTTCTCTCTGGTTTTGGTAACCGAGAGAGAGCCCGAGCAAGTGCTTCCCGCAAAGGGAGGTGCAGCAAGGGAAGGACAACTGCAGTTGCAATTGACAGCAGGAGAGTGTGTTGGCGACTAGTACGTCAACAGGAGGGTGCGACTCCTTCCACTTCCTTGTGGGACAAGGAGAGTGGAGTTCCAGGTGGTCCGTGTGGACTACTTCAGAGGCGGGAGGACACTGTCGCTCAGGAGGACAACTATCATCCGACAGTCCGATAGGAGGAGGAGTCTTCAGTCCCGGTGCGACCAGGAGCTGCACAGACACCGTCCAAGACCGGAGGTGAAGACCGCGCAAGGCGCGTGGTATTGTCGCCGAGCAAGCCTTGGGACAAGGTATGATTCACAAGCCATCTTTCCTATTATATAGAAGTTGACGCGATTCCTTTTGTTCCGGGTTTGGGGAGAATTTTTTTTTTGTTTCCGCTGCTTCTCTGCCTCCTCTAAAACCCAACAGTGGTATCAGAGCCACGTCAACCTCTTTATATTTAGGATTATCGATGTGATCGATTTTGGTTTGTCGCCTTTATTTATTGCATGCGATGTGAATAATATTGGCTTTATACATGTCCAATCCACAAATCCCTAATATACATATATGATATGTAATATTAATGCACTCGATACGCGTCGCCCTTAAACGAGTTTTGTGGTGGATGTGTAGCATGATTATGGCCTATAAACCCCTATATCTGTGTGTGGTTGTTTGCGTGGTTGCTTGCATCTCGGTCTGCGCACCGATTCCCTTTCTCATATTCCTGATGTAACTCGAAATAATTCGAGAATTCTTTTCCTACCTTTCCTCCTTTCCGAATGTAACTCGGGCTTTCACAATTCAAATTGTAAAATAGGATAGATTTTATTTCTTGTTATGTCAAAGAACGGCGGACAACCTGAAGACGATCGGTTCAAGGAGTGAACCGATCGGTTGGTGATCCAGACGGCTGGTTCGAGGAACGAGATGAGCGGGTGGCGACCTGAGGAGATGCATGATGACCGGTGAATCGATCGGCTGGAGGAGCCAGTCGATCGGCTGGTGGCACCCGAGCAACCAACCTGATGGCGAGCCCGATCAGTCATGGAGATGAGCTGATCAAACCCAGAAAGGCAGGCACAGATTTCATCTTGTACATGTTGCATGTGATGTAGACCTAGATGATCGTGATTCCTCTTGGCTCGAGGAATCACAAATAGGATGGCCATAATCATTGCTTTTATCGTTTATGCATGTTTTCTGTGGGATATAGCATGTATATGATACGTACTATATATTGTGGTGATTGGATATGTATATGTATATAAAAACCAAATCCCTCATTAAATATTAAGTTTTAGATGCCTTCCAAATGCGACACACGTGAAAAGCTTGATCGACCAAGTGTGGGCACGCCCTAGCGTGGTGCACAGTCTATCTCGTGGAAGCGTGAAGGATGAATGTGTGGGTCTGCCCTAGCAGGGTGCATATCCATCGTGTTGGCTTTGGGTCGGACTTAACAAGGTGATCTAGATGGGATCTAGTACCTTGAGGCATGGAGATGATCATGGCAAGGAGTTGCATATGACATCTTTCAAGAGTTGCATATGATGCAATTGGCAAGAGTTGCCTACCTGAGAGATCTGAGTTGTGGGTGACAGCCCTAGCTGGTCCATGGCTCAGAGGATTTCAGGATCTTGACCCACTAGAAGATTGTACGCTGCAATCTTCTGAATTGATGGTGAGGGCTATCAATTTGAGTCAAAATAGTGGGAGTGGTAATTAATTAAAGGCCTAATTAACTATCGTCAAATTTTATGCAAATAAAATCAAAAAGGTTTTGACAAATGCAAATTTTCTCTTGTAGAATGGCAAAAGAATCATCTTTTAAAATGGGCAAATTAATTGAGAATAAATTCCATAACTGGTTGAGGACTGTGAGAAGTGTTCTGCACAATCCAGATATACCAGGAGCCTTAGAATCCACTCTATGTATGCTTAATGCGTTGGTGAAGAAGAAAGTAGGTAAGGGAGAGATGTGTTCTCTCGCCAAACCAATTTTTTCTACATGGAGAGGATGGAAGGAACAATGGAAGAAGAAGTCGGAGATAGAGATCTCCACTTCTGGTGTATACGTGATAGAGATTAACTTTACTACTTCTTCGTCATGGGTACTTGATACCGGATGTGGATCTCACATTTGTTCAAATGTGAAGGATCTTAAGAGAAGTAGGCCTTTAGGGAAAGGCGAGGTTGAACTACGTGTTGCTAATGGGGCAAGAGTTGCCGCCAGTGCCGTAGAAACCTATGAGTTAACTCTACCTAGTGGGCTAATAATAGAGTTGAAGAACTGCTATTATGTACCTGCCATAAATAGGAATATCATTTCCGTCTCTTGTTTGGACAAAGATGGATTTGAATTTCTTATTAAGAATGGAAAGTGTTCCATTTCTAAAGATGGGATCTTTTATGGCAGTGCCCCTATGTCTTATGGTCTATACTTGATAGACTTGGAGACAAGAGTATACAACGTAAACACCAAAAGGCAAAAACTCAACGACTCAAACAAAACATATCTCTGGCATTGTCGTCTAGGGCACATAAATGAGAGACACATTTCTAGACTCCATAAAGATGGTTATCTAGACTCTTTTGATTATGAATCAATAGAGACATGTGAATCTTGTTTGTTGGGCAAGATGACCAAGACTCCCTTTTCAGGTAAAGGTGAGAGAGCTAGTGACCTATTAGGACTCATACATACTGATGTATGTGGGCCTTTTAGAACTAATGCCAGAAATGGGTATCAGTACTTCATTACCTTCATTGATGATTTCAGTAGGTATGGCTATGTGTACCTGATGAAGCATAAGTCAGAAACCCTTGAAAGGTTCAAGGATTTCATGAATGAAGTACAGAACCAGCTTGGTAAAAGTATTAAGGCACTTTGTTCCGATCGAGGTGGAGAATACTTGAGCCAGGAGTTTGAGGACCTTCTACGAGCCCGTGGTATTGTATCACAATGGACTCCGCCTGGAACACCACAACATAATGGTGTGTCTGAAAGAAGGAATCGCACATTGTTAGATATGGTGTGATCAATGATGAGTTTTGTTGATCTTCCAATTTCCTTATGGGGTCATGCTCTTGAAACCGCCGCGTTTACACTTAACCGTGTGCCATCTAAATCGGTTCAAAAGACACCATATGAGATATGGTATGGGAAGTGTCCCATTTTGTCTTTTATGAAGATTTGGGGTTGTGAGGCTTACGTTAGGAAAATGTTTCCTGATAAGCTTGGACCCAAATCCGATAAATGTTATTTTGTTGGATACCCCAAGGAAACGAGGGGATATTACTTATACCACCCTACTGACAACAAAGTGTTTGTTGCCAGGGATGCTGTATTCCGAGAGAGGGAATTTATTTCCAAAGGAAACAGTGGGAGGAAAGTAGAGCTTGAAGAGGTTCAAGTCCAACAAGAAAACATTGAACCGGTAGATGTACCAAAGGAAAATGTAGATTCACAAGGTGTTGTGGAATCTCAGTCTCCTCGGGTAACACAAGGACCTCATAGATCTAGTAGGACTTGCCTTGAACATGAGAGGTTTGGATACCTTGTAACTCAGGAAGGTGGAGAGTTGATCATAGATGATGATCCAACTACCTACGTAGAGGCTATGGAGGGACCAGATTCTGAGAAATGGCTAGAAGCCATGAGATCCGAAATGGAATCCATGTACTCCAACAAAGTATGGACTTTGGTGGAACCACCCGAAGGGGTAAAACCCATAGGGTGCAAGTGGGTCTTCAAGAAAAAGACCGACATGGATGGCAATGTGCAAACTTATAAAGGCAGATTGGTTGCGAAGGGTTTTCGATAAATTCAAGGTGTTGACTATGACGAAACCTTTTCTCCAGTTGCCATGATTAAGTCCATCAGGATCATGCTTGCTATTGCAGCCTACTATGACTATGAGATTTGGAAGATGGATGTTAAAACTGCATTCCTTAACAGGAATATTCATGAGGATGTGTACATGACACAGCCTGAAGGTTTTGTAGATCCAAAGAATGCCAATAAAGTCTGTAAACTGCAAAGGTCAATCTATGGATTGAAGCAAGCATCTCGAAGTTGGAATCTTCGATTTGATGAAGAAGTCAAAGTGTTTGGCTTTATTCAAAATGGAGATGAACCTTGTGTGTACAAGAAGGTTAGTGGGAGCTCGACCACATTCATCATATTGTATGTGGATGACATACTTTTGATGGGGAATGATGTCTTAGCCTTAGAGAAGGTAAAGACTTGGCTTGGGAAAACTTTCTCAATGAAGGACTTAGGAGAAGCATCCTATATTCTAGGAATTAAGATCTATAGAGATAGATCTAGAAGGCTTCTCGGACTAAGTCAGAGCACGTACATTGACAAGGTGCTGAAGTGGTTCAGCATGGAGAACTCAAAGAGAGGCAACATCCCTGTGCTACATGGAGTTACCGTCTCTAGAGCTCAATGTCCCCAATCTTGTGAAGAGAGGGAGCGTATGAATGAGATCCCATATGCATCAGCCATTGGATCCATCATGTACGCTATGTTGTGCACACACCCAGATGTCTCGTATGCTCTCAGCATGACGAGCAGGTACCAGTCAGATCCCGGGGATGCTCACTAGACATCCGTGAAGAACATCCTCAAGTACTTGCGAAGGACTAAGGATCAGTTTCTTGTGTACGGCGGTGAGGAAGAGCTGGTTGTAAAGGGTTACACCGATGCAAGCTTCCAAACCGATAAAGATGATTACAGATCGCAGTCAGGATTTGTGTTTTGTCTTAATAATGGAGCTGTGAGCTGGAAGAGTTCCAAGCAAGAAACAGTTGCCGATTCTACTACAGAGGCCGAGTATATTGCTGCTTCGCATGCAGCAAAGGAGGCTGTGTGGATCAGGAAGTTCATTTCTGAACTTGGTGTAGTTCCCAATAGCTGTGATGCAATTGAGCTTTATTGTGACAATAATGGAGCTATTGCACAAGCTAAGGAGCCCAGATCACATCAGCGGTCCAAGCACATACTGCGGCGCTTCCATCTCATACGAGAGATCGTACAGCGAGGAGATGTGAAGATTTGCAAAGTACCAACTGAAGACAACATAGATGATCCACTGACTAAGGCCCTTTCTCAGCAGAAGCATGATGGTCATGCTAGGTCACAAGGACTGCGTTTCCTTGGTGACTGGCTCTAAGTGCAAGTGGGAGTCTGTTGGTATGTATGCCCATAGCGCAAGTCATATGATGATTGTAATGGGATACTTTGTAAATGATTTGAATAATAATAATAAAGGAAATTTCCACTCTATATGTTTAAACTGTTTCTGAGATGATGGTGTAACATGATAGATGTCCAAAGATTGTTTTACTCAATGACGTATGCTTTTAGGTTAAGGACCTAAACGATGAGATCATACGGATGCTAAGAGTATTCTTTCTTGTTTAGTCCCTAGTCGGTTGTTATTGTGGAAATAACCATAGACATCAATAACACTAAAGACTAGATTGTGTGTTGGTTGATGATAGAATCTCATTAGTCATGATATGGTGATATCAAACCAAGCACATAGGTACTTGTTAGAGAACAAGGTACCGGACAGACCCACCGTGAGAGTGACACATGGAACCATGACTTGGTAGTCACAGTCAGCTCTCACAGTGATGGTGGTGAGTGTGATTCTTAGACCTGAAATCACTACACTCAACACATGTCGTTGGGTACACTTTGACATCATCAAACGCAGTCCTGAAACATGGGTTGTTATAAAGGTGATGATTGGGTGGCTTTGACACATGGGGCTTTTGAGGAGTGAGTGATAGATATGGGATTTGTCCCTCCTAAGGGAGTTTGATATCCTTGGCCACTTGATGAGTAGGATTGAGAAAGGCATGCGCATGCACGTGTGAATCAATATGTGATATTGATGTCATACACATCTCACTCGGTCTACTCTGAGATCAAGGAAATGAATGAACATTGACAGGATGACTGTTCCATGCCTCGAGTTCATTCTGGATGTCAGTGACAAAGGAATTATACATTCACTGTAACACCATTCACGGATTGTAGGATGAAAGTTGTTCTCCAACTTTCTACTTTCACTTGGGTAGCAATGATGTGTGACTAGGCACCGCTCTTTGCTTGTGCAGTCATAAGTGTTATGGACTTTCACTGCCAATGTGAAATGGACCTGCAGGGTCACACACATAGGATTTAACCTGGAAGAGGAGTTTTTCCACAAGCAATGTTTAGATTGATTACTAAAGCAGTTTAGTAGTTCAATTAAACACGCAATCAGTCGATGGCTCAATATCGTATGGTTCAAGGTGTTGGACGCATTGATTGGAGTATCGGATTGATTGAAATCGCAATTGATTGATTTTTGCCCAACCTGTGCTCCCAACCGATCGGTTCATGTGATGAACCGGTCGGCTAAGGTTGCTGAACCGGTCGGCTAGAGTGTCCAGGCCGATCGGCTCATGCCCAGGTTGAAACGACCGGTTCAAGGGTTGAACCGATTGGCTCAACTGGTGCAACCGACCAGTTGGGAAAAAGTCATGTCGGCAAGAATTTTCCTTTGGTTTCAAATTTCCCAATTCGATTGGGAATAACATTGGTATTCGATACCAATTGGGAAAGAAACAAGGAAAGTCTTTTTGAGCCGGATTAGGACTATGAACCGATCGGTTCAGGGCACCAACCGATTGGTTGGAGTGCCCCAAACGATCGGCTCAAGTCCAACTGATCGGCTCAATGGTCGAACCGATCGGTTCAGTTGTGAACCGATCATTTCAGGTTGCGAGATGGTTGCTTTTTGTGGAAAATCCCGAACCCTTCTACTCCTACTTTAATCCCATATTGTCGGGCATAGAGAACCCTGTCCCATGACCCGCCTATATATAGGGGTATTGGGGGCTTCTCAGAGTACAACTCAGTGCAAGTTGATTGCTCTGCAAAGTTGTCGTTCTCTCTGGTTTTGGTAACTGAGAGAGAGCTCGAGCAAGTGCTTCCCGCAAAGGGAGGTGCAGTAAGGGAAGGACAACTGCAGTTGCAATTGACAGCAGGAGAGTGTGTTGGCGACTAGTATGTCAACAGGAGGGTGTGAATCCTTCCACTTCCTTGTGGGACAAGGAGAGTGGAGTTCCGGGTGGTCCGTGTGGACTACTTCAGAGGCGGGAGGACACTGCCGCTCAGGAGGACAACTGTCATCCGACAGTCCGGTAGGAGGAGGAGTCTTCAGTCTCGGTGCGACCAGGAGCTGCACAGACACCGTCCAAGACCGGAGGTGAAGACCGTGCAAGGCGCGTGGTATTGTCGCCGAGCAAGCCTCGGGACAAGGTATGATTCACAAGACATCTTTCCTATTATATAGATGTTGACGCGATTCCTTTTGTTCGGGGTTTGGGGAGAAAAAAATTTTTTGTTTTCGCTGCTTCTCTGCCTCCTCTAAAACCCAACAATATTGACAATCATCTTATTGTTCTTTCACAATATCATGCCACCTCTTAGAGGAGGACATGTTGTGAGTTACCAGAATGTGAGGGTGGAGAACGTCTGACCCCCACCAGAAGCAGAATCTAAACATGAGGATGGTAACTTTGATGGGATTGAACAAGAGCACATACTGATACCTCACGACCAACCTCATGGAGAATATGTACGTGAGGAAAAACATGAAGATGAGGATTGTGAGGAATGATAGCATGACAAAAACCACCACCATCGAGCAAGAAGAAACTAGAGGAACCACCACAAGCATGAAGATAACTATGATGAAGGTGGAGGACTCTCTCTCTCTGGGACTTAGCCGCTATAAGAGCAAATGAGTCGAGATGTCTCGTGGTCATTGTGAGGTTCGATGAATCAAACTTAAAACTAAATACATATCTTATCGGAATGATTCAAAATAAATCTTTAGGGGGGATTCTAGAGATGAAAATCCCTAACACCATCTTGATGCTTACAAAAATATCTATGACACGGTCAAGATGAGAGGAGTGTTGTAGATGTAATATATTACAAGGGGTTAAACTTCTCCTTGAGATATAACACCCCGCCATGGTACCTCTCTTTAAATGACAAGAAAATCAATTGGTGTGCACCGCTGGATGATGCCTTCATAACAAAGTTCTACCCAGTAGAGAAGACCCTTAGGAGTAGGTAAAAGATTAACGGATTCATACAAAAACCTGGAGAAAATGTGTATGAGGCATGGGAACATTTTCAAGAATACCAAAGGGACTGCCCACACCATAATTATGAAAATGGATTCCTAGTAACGACTTACTAAAATGGTCTTACACCTACTAAAAGAACCTCATTAAATGCATCAGTTGGAAGTGATTTCCTGGGAATGAACCCTAAGAAGACAATGAAGATTATCCATAACATGGTTTCCCTATAGTCCGGATTAGAGTATGATAGAAATGATAGAGGTTCAACAACAAAAACTACATTCGGAAGGCCATCTGCGGAGTCAAAAGCTCTAGAAACCATCACCACCCAGATCCAAAAGATAGCTAAAGACGTTAAGCAATTGAAGGACTCTGGAGGTAAAGGCAAGAAATCTTTTGAGAAAGTAATAAAATGTGTTACATGTGGAGAGGGAGGACATGGAGTGGATAATTACATCTATACTCAACATGAGGAAGAAAGTGAAGACGATAAAGAAACAGAGAGTGTTTCTTATGTCAATTATAAGAGACTTGGTCATCCTGGTTTCAATTATGGAAACAAGGATGTTGTGGAAAACTCCCACCATCTAAGCAATTCGTCTAAAACACCACCCGCATTTGGGAGAGGAGGAGGACCAACCACGTTCACCATAACCACCAACTACCAACAAAATAGAAATAATTAGGGTCAGGTCAACCTCTATACAAGAATACAAATTGATAGAACCAAGATCAAATCCAAACTAAGAACAACAACCAGGCTGACATGATCTCTCCATCATTTGATTTTGCAAAAAGGAAAGTTACGGTGAATGACCAACTTACCCAAACTGATATCACCAACCCGATTGTCTTAACCACAATACAGGCCCAGATGGTTGATATGCAAGCACATGAAATACAAGTTGACCAACAAATGGCACAACTATTAGAGCTCATAAAGAACGCTCAAGGAAAGATCCCCTCCAACACTGAGACTGTAAAGATGATCACCCTTCATTCTGGAAGAACTTTAGATAACTCTAACAACAAAAGTACCCCATAAGAAGGAACATATGTAGATTTGCAACTTGTACCAGTTGTAGTGGAGAAAGTACCTGAGGAGGAAGAGTCTACTAAGGAGGACAAGCCCAAAGAAAGAGGCAAGGGAAATAAAGTTTCAAAGGAAAAGAAGTCGGACCCAGTCGAAGAAATTCTCACTAATAATAATATGTATTCTCTAAGGATTCCTTTCCCTTACAAGTTGATCAAGGTGCATTTGAAGAAGAGATATGAGAATTTCATGGAGGTTTTGAAGAAGTTGCACCTGGACATTCCATTTCTGGATGCTATTGAAGAAATGTCTACCTATGCAAAGTTCTTCAAAGATCTTATTACAAAAAGAAGAGGAGGAGATCACATTGAGATAGTATAACTAGACAAGATGTCAAGTGCCTTTGTTCAAGCTAAGATGCCCACAAAGAAGAAAGATCCTGGTACATTTACTATCCCTTTCAATGTGGGAGATAATGTGGAAAGGAAGGAATTGGCAGATCTAGGAGTGAGTATTAGCCTAATGCCCTTGACATTGGATCAAAGGGTTGGACTCACTAACATGGTAAAAACTAGCATGAGAATTCAGTTGGTCGATCACACTTTCACGAATATAGTAGGAGTAGTGGAAGATGCCTGAATTCATGTAGGGTGGCTCTTTATCCTGTGCGACATCATTGTGATTGACACAATTGAGGACCCAACATGTCTGATGATCTTTGGAAGACCTTTTCTTGCCACTGGTAGAGTGTTGATTGACGTTGTAGAAGGGATCATCACTCTTCTTGTCAGAAATGACCATATCGATTTTCATGTCCAAGATGTTATGAGGTGACCCTCTCTATTCTATTCGGTATACTTCATGGATAAATACACTCAATATTGTAAAGAACTACAAGAAGACCACACTATTTTAAATCCACTCATGCGAGCTCTGAACAACCTAGACCCCGACATGGAAAATATTGAGGTAATGGAGATTCTGGATTATCTAAATCAGCCAGAGGAAGGCTATAGTGACAAGGAAGGCACTGCATAGACTAGAAAGTATGCTTTGCTGGAGCAAACTCTGGAAGAAAAGGCAGCACCTAAGCACAAACTGTAGTTGAAACAACTCCCTTAGGGCTTAAAGTGTGAATTTCTTGATGATGAGTAAAGAAATCGTGTCATTATAATTCCACCTTAACGGAATACTGGGAAGAGAAGATGATAAATGAGCTTAGGTTGCATAGAAAAGTGATAAGATACTCTGTTGAAGATATTAAGGGTCTAAGCCTAACTCTTTTTATGCATAGGATAAACATGGAGGATGCAGCTAAGCCATTAGTCCAACCACAATACAAGCTTAACCAAATGCTCAAGGAGGTGGTCAAGAAAGAAGTCATGAAATTACGTGATTGATGAGTATATTTATACCCATTTTTACATGTTGTCTTACTCACTTTTTAGGGGATGTTGTGTTTTTATTTCCTAGTTTTAGCTTTATATTCACTTAAATGTAAATATCTTCCCTTTTTTTAACTTTAATGCATTTTTTCCTATATTGTATGCAGAATCAGCTAAGGTTACGTAACAACGCCCAAATGGATGATTAATGTAAGGCCCCTAACCTAGCCTAAACCCTAATGATGCTTAATTTACCTGATTGGAGGTTTAATATGCTTAATTAAACTTTGTCTTACGCTTTGATATCAGTTAATTAAAATATGTTTCAAGTTTGGTCTAGTTTGAACATTGTTTGAGCAATTTATGCAACTTTGTGCATGTTTTGGACTTTTATGCAATTTACCCACATCTGATGCTTTTCTTGCAATTTGTCACGTTCTTGTTGTTCCTCACATGTTTTTATAACATTTTGGAGTTATGTGTGACATGGGGCACCTAGTTACACCTTGGTTTTGTGCATGACATCTACTTAGGATTTTCCCTCTCATGGATGGGCTACCTTGAGTACATGAACTAGGGATTTCTTTGTAAGTGGGTGTAAAGAAGTGAAACCAATCACCTCTATACTAATAATGGTAAACAAAATCCAATGAATAGCAATAGAAGTTAAAACATTGACTATATTCAATTTTGTAAAGAGTACATCAAAATTTTCCCAATAAGGGTGTACATGCTTTATACAAATAAAGGATCTAAGGTAGAGGGAAACTAAACTACATCAATATTTCTCCAATAAAAATATCTTAACAATTTATTC
This sequence comes from Alisma plantago-aquatica, assembly GCA_963693085.1. Lineage (NCBI taxonomy): Eukaryota > Viridiplantae > Streptophyta > Magnoliopsida > Alismatales > Alismataceae > Alisma > Alisma plantago-aquatica. The sequence continues at coordinate 763,919,876 of OY856413.1, read as the reverse complement.
CATGATGTAAGGATGAACACCTTCTCCTAGTCTTAGGCTGGTTCACCATGCTCCTATTGCACACTCTGATCCTAAACCTGGGTGGTTGGGATCACCCAATAAGAGGAGAATAAAGGTATGTGTCAAATAAAAGAATAAGGACAAATATAAAGTAAAGTATTGCATGATAAATATTTACTATGCTAAGAGGTTCAAAAGTATGTGGTAAGTAAATAAATAAGAATTCTGCCAAGTCAAGTAATAATAAAGTTGCATGCATGATTCAATATGACTACATTAAACTAATATAGGGCTGACCCACCTACCTAACCTCAACCTCTAGGTGAGGGAGATTTAACACATTCCCAAGCACCCAAATATTTATAAAATGGGGAGAATTATCACATTCCTATGGGAAACTTTACACAGGTCCACTATGGGCGGCTGTACTCATGTATGCTACATTAGTGAATTAGTCATTTACATCATCATGCTAGAATAATTTAATGGCAGATTTAAGAAATTGAAAATTTTGCAAGTGGGTTCCAAGACCCTAGAATGTTTAAAGTGCAATAAATAATAAATGTAGAAACTAGTTTATAGGATCATGCCTCATTGGGAAATTAGGGTGGATAATATATGCTCAATTTAGGGTTTAGAATGCACATACATACCTCAATTTAAAGTCCTAGTCATCACTTTCATCAACTAGCTAGTATCCAAGACAACTTTATCCCAGTTACAAATTTGTACACATGTGTTAGGGTTTACAAAGCATAATGTGTAAGAAACCCTAATTTTGGACCTTCTATGAAAACCATCAATTTAGGACTCAACACTTAGACCAACAGATTACTTGGATTCTCCTGATTAGGAAAACATATTTATTTCTTAGATTTGGAGTTAAAATGAATTAGTTAAATATTTTAAGGATTTTTATATAATTAAAATGGTTTTTATAATAAACATCAAAATAGGGATGCAAATCAATGCTTAAAAATCATAAAAATGTATTCCTTGTGAATAACTCTTTCCAACGAGTATTTATTTATATTTTCTGATTATGTATCGATTTACTATGAATTTTATAAAACTGACCAATGATAATTTGAGGAAAAGCCATGTGTGTTCACTAAATGGACCTAGGCCCACTCTGACCTGGGCCAATCAGCACCTGACAGCTAGCAAAACAGGGCTTGCCCCAGCGGATCGGTGATCAACAGAAATAAAGAGTGAAAATTTCAAAAATACCCATACATGATTTATTATGTGATTAAACAACTAGGGGCAAAAGCGGCATTCAAATACATAACGAATCTCACTGTTGATAGACCAAAGGTGTGCATGAATTCCCCAAAGAACCCTTGTGAGATTAATCATTCAATTGATATTGTGGGGATGCTAAGGTCATTTGATGACCTGGGATCTTCCCCTCGCATCCCTGGCGAGAGCTAGCTACCTGTAGGGGAGAATCAGTGATCAAAACCCGAAAATGAGATCATTCATGAGAAACTCATAGTGTCAGAGACTTCCTTGCTCAATGTCGAGGCCAAGGAGTCAAGATTCAGGTCTTGAGGTTCCAGAAACACCATGAAACTAAGCTTCAAGCCGTGAGAAATAGGGTAGGGCTCTGAGGTTTCAAAACCATAGAAATAGGCCAAAACATGGCCGAATGAAGGCTAAGAAATGTTGCTTGAGTCAAGGCAAAGTCGTGACCACTTTTTCAAAGGTAGGAGGGTATAGGGTACTCACAACGTGGGTCACCAGTGATGACCAATCAGTGAGCTATAGGACATGATGACTAGTGCGTCGCGAGGCAAACAATTGATGAGGAATCGAAGAACGGTGTCTGAGGATGCTTACCATCTGCCTAATTGAACTGAGATGGTCAGAGCAACATGCTCTAGATTGATGTCATTGAGAAGGCAACTCAAGTGGGTGGCAGAGTTAGGGGGCATTAGAGATAAAATTGAGAAGGTAAGTAGGGTGCTATCCCAGAATGGTGCTTGAATACTTAAATAGCTAAACTGTGTCGTGTACTCGACTCTACAAGTTGTGGTGGCGAGAGGAACAAAGCCCTAAATGGGTGTTTCATCCATAGTGTGTTACAGATCGCGAGTAATGGCTCGACTTAATCAGTGAAGAAATTCAGACTCAACAACAAAGGAATCACACGAATTGGTGGTCAGTTGAGGGAGAATGGGGTCGCGGATTGAAACACTTGCTGACCTCGAGCGTTTCAGAGGTAATTGATGGTCTTTGGACCGTTGGATCTCTCATTTGATCGGGCACTCAAATCATAGCCATCAGATGGTGTGCAGGAGTAGAGTAACGTGTGACGTCAAAATAAAATGGTAACATTAGCTTAAATGTGTTGCATAATTGAAATTGAATTAAAAACCATAATTACACTATATTCAAACAAATTTAATTCATTTGGAAGGTCAAACATGGGTCAAATGACCTCAAATTCGGACCATAGACCAATTTGAATGTCTATAATAATATTATTCAATTATATTTTCATTTTTCATGAGATATGACCCTTAACCACCATATTGACCATTAATATGAATATTAATGTATTAAAGAGGGTGAATTAATATGAAAAAGATTTCTAATTAAATCCTCGAGTGAAATTTGATATGGACCTTATAAAATCATTCAAGAGTCATGTCACACCTCCTATTCTCTTTTTTATTTCTTTATTAACATTTAGGAGGAGAGAGAAAACAAAAGAGTTATTTCTTTCGTTAACTAACTCAAAACCACATTATTTATCATTTCTTGTCCCAAAAAGCCATAAAAACTCTAAATTAATATAAAATACTAATTATCTCTCATAAATGGTCATTTTGCATTATTAGACTCTAATTAACATACTAGTTGAGATATTTGTGCAAAAACCCATTCATTGAAAATGAATGTGGGTCAAATATAATTCACATCATTAAGTATTGCTCAATTTTAACATTGAGAATAAAGAGGATAGAAAAGATAGGAAAATTTAGGGGAAAGGACAAAAAGTATATGAAGGAAATAAAATCTTGAAAATGGGTAAATTTTCAAATGAACCCAAGATTCAGTATGTTACAACACTCCGCCCCTTAAAGAGGATTTCGTCCCTGTAATCTCAACAAGAGGGAAGGGTGAGTACATAACATCCCAACATTATGCAACTAGGTGGTTACTTCTAATATATGGTAGTTCACATGCTATACTCATAAGTCAGGTTTTACTAAGGTTTCCACTATTCAGATTACCTTTTATCTAATATAACACCATAGACATTTTTGGCATACTAGCATTATTTTTATGGTGAAATTACATCATACTTATTTTTATATTAATTGTGTCAGATTAGATTCACGTTCTTGTAAAAATAATTATATCTCAGCATTATGTACAATTCATATGTATTTCTCATTTACTAATTAAGAATTTTAAGTCTAAATTATGTCACATTAATTTCTTACACCTATATTATACATTGTCACATCACCTTTCATACTCACATTAATGTCATCACTAACCATTTTCTCCTATTTACACTTCATATTATAATTTATATATTTAACATCACATTAGGCATTTGGAATTATTATAGACTCGATAATCATGCTTATGTAAATCCAATTACTCTTTATCACATTTGAGTCATTATATGTATTATACTGAATAAGGTGGAACACATTGCATATTAATGAATTGATTCATATACCAATTTATGATTAGGTGATTATATTCCATTTCTATGTATCGAGGTATATTTTCTGATGATGACACCTAATGTCACTAATGTATCATGAAGACATTAAGGGTACATGTATATATTTTTAAGGTTAGATGATTACATCTTAGGGTTTAGATCAATATGACCATCACATGTTATGCATTCTTAGCATGCATTAGTTTCATTTATCATATCATTAGGGTGACACGGTCAACATTATGTGTATTCACAATTAGTGAGTTACTCATATTATGCGTATTAAGTATTTGTTAGGGTTCAAGCATATGAACTATTCATTATATGACTTATTAGTATATAAACAAATACGTTAAATTATAATTATAATTATAATTTGTTTGGTCAGTACTAATCATATAAACTCACTAATCTCTTGTCTATGGAGTTAGGGTTTCTAAAATTTCAGAGTAGCTAGATTTCAATGTAGACTACTACTTCTACACTTAAAAGGGTTGACCGATCAAGTCAAACTAAACTAGAGGTAAAAGAGTGATTCTAATTAAATCATGTATAAGACCCAATCACACAATTATTTTACTGTTCACTATTACCAAACTTCAAAGTCTAGTATAGGGTAGACTACCCCTAAACATGGAAATCTATGACTCATATAAGGAACTTATGGGATATAAGGTGAGTTTATATTGGTAACCAAATCATCATATTAGGTTGCTAAAGATACTCAACATTGAGGTAATTTCCTAAATGTATGCCATTTCAGACAATCAGTATCAGCTCAAGGTAGGTCGGTGTCATACGTATCTGAGAGTCCTCATAAACTAAGCTAGTGGTGTGGAGAAAAATATTGCCAGCCCCCAGACCCTGACCCTTTCTAGGCACCCTTACTTTCAACTTATGTCCTAGTCGCTACCTATCAGGATAAGCACCTAAAAGTTGACTAAAGGTATTTCTAATATGAATTCTTGTGGTCCTAAATCAACCTTTTACGATAGGTCAATTCTAAGGTGGACTAAAGGGAAACTATATGAGGTAAGGGTTTCTAACTAGGGATACAAATTGAAATAGTCAAGATTTTGACTACCATTGGCTCTGATACCATGTTGTAAAGAAGAAAAACCAATCACCTCTCTACTAATAATGGTAAACAAAATCTAATGAATAGAAACAAAAGTTAAAATTTTGACTATATTCAATTTCATAAAGAGTACATCAAAATTTTCCCAATAAGGGTGTACATGCTTTATACAAATAAATGATCTAAGGTAGAGGGAAACTAAATTACATCAATATATCTCTAATAAAAATAGCTTAACAATTTAGTCCATGGTGTAAGGATGAACACCTTCTCCTAGTCTCAGGCTGGTTCACCATGCTCCTATTGCTCACTCTGATCCTAAATCTGGGTGGTTGGGATCCCCCAGCAAGAGGAGAATAAAGTTATGTGTTAAATAAAAGAATAAGGACAAATATAAAGTAAAGAAGTGCATGATAAAGATTTACTATGCTAAGAGTTTTAAAAGTATGAGGCAAGTAAATAAATAAGAATTCTACCAAGTCAAGTAATAATAAAGTTGCATGCATGATTCAATATGACTACATTAAATTAATATAGGGTTGAGGCACCTACCTAACCTCAACCTCTAGATGAGGGAGAATTAACACATTCTCAAGCACTCGAATATTTATAAAATTGAGAGAATTATCACATTCCCCTGGGTGAATTTACACATTCCCACTATGGGTGGTTGTACTCATGTACGCTACATTAGTTAATTAGTCATTTACATCATCATGCTTGACTAATTTAATGGTAGATTTAAGAAATTGAAAAGTTTGCAAGTGGGGTCCAAGACCCTAGAATGATTGAAGTGTAATAAACAAGAAATGTAGAAACTAGTGTATAGGCTCATGCCTTTTTGGGAAATTAGGGTGGATAAAATATTCACAACTTAGGGTTTATAATGAAGATACAAATACCTCAATATAAAGTCCCAGTCATCACTTTCACCAACTAGCTGGTATCCAAGACAACTTTATCTTAGTTACAAATTTGTACACATGTATTAGGATTTATAAAGCATAATGTGTAAGAAACCCTAATTTTGGACCTTCTATGAAAACAATCAATTTAGGACTCAAAACTTGGACCAATTGATTACTTGGATTATCCTGATTAAGAAAACATATTTATTTTCTAGATTTGCAGTTAAAATGAATTAGTTACATATTTTAAGGATTTTTATATAATTAAAATGGTTTTTATAATAAACATCTAAATAGGGATGAAATCAATGATTAAAAACAATAAAATCGTATTCCTTGTGAAAAATGCTTTCCAACGAGTATTTATTTGTATTTTTCTGATAATGTATCAATTTACTATGAATTTTATAGAACTGACAAATGATAATTTGAGGAAAAGCCATGTGTGTTCACTAAATGGACCTAGGCATGATTTGACTTGGGCCAACCAGTACCTGACAGCTAGCAAAATGCAGCTCACCCTAGCGGATTGGTGATCAATGGAAATAAAGAGTGAAAATCTCAAAAATACCCATACATGATTGATTATGTGATTAAAAACCAGGGGCAAAAGCATCATTTGGATACATAACCAATCTTACAGTTGATAGACTAAAGGCGTGTGTGAATTACCCAAAGTACCCTTATGAGATTAATCATTCAATTGATATTGTGGGGATGCTAAGGTCATTTGATGACCTGGGATCTTCCCCTCACATCCATGGCGAGAGCTCGCTACCTGTAGGGAAGAATCGGTGATCAAACCCAAAAATGAGATCATTTGCTGGAAACTCAGTGTCAAAGACCTGCTTGCAAAATGTTGAGGCCAAGGAGTCAAGATTCAAGTCATGAGGTTCCAGAAATACCATGACACTAAGCTTCAGGTCGTGATAAATATGGTAGGGCTCCGAGGTTTCAAAACCATAGAAATAGGCCAGAACAAGGCCGAATAAAGGTTAAAAAATGTTGCTTGAGTCAAGGTGAAGTCGCGATCACTGTTTTAGAAGCATAAGGTTACAGGGTGCTAGCAACATGAGTCACTAACGATGACCAATCAGTGAGATTGGCCACGTCATGAGGCAAACAATTGATGAGGAATTAAAGAACAGTGTCCGAGAATGCTTACCATCTGCCTGATTGATCTGAGATGGCTAGAGCAGCGTGCTCCAGATCACCATAATTGAGAAGGAAACTTGAGTGGGTGGTAGAGTTAGGGGGCATTAGAGATTAAATTGAGGGAGGAGGCGAGTAGGGTGATATCCAAGGATGGTGCTCGAATACTTAAATAGCCAAATGGTGTCGTGTACTCGACTCTACAAGTCGTGGTGGTGAGAGGAGAAAAACCCTAAATGGGCATTTCATCCATAGTGTGTTACAGATTGCGAGTAATAGCTGAACTTAACCGGTGGAGAAATTTAGACTTAACAATGAAGGAATCACGTGAATTGGTGGTCAATTGAGGGAGAACAGGGTTGTGGAGTGAAACACTTGCTGATCTCGAGCGTTTCAGAGGTAGTTGACGGTCTTTGGACTGTTGGATCTCTCATTTGATTGGGAGCTTGAATCGTGGAAGAAGAGTAACACATGACATCAAAATGAAATGGGAACTTTAGCTTAAATGTGTTGCATAGTTGAAATCGAATTAAAAACCATAGTTACACTACATTCAAACAAATTTAATTCATTCAGAAGGTCAAACATGGGTCAAATGACCTCAAATTTGGACCATAGACCAAGTTGAATGTCTAGAATAATACTATGTAATTAGATTTAAATTTTTACGAGATATGACCCTTAACCACCATATTGACCATTAATATAAATATTAATCTATTAAAGAGGGTGAATTGATATGAAAAAGCATTCTAATTAAATCCTTGAGTGAAATTCGAGATGGACCTTATAAAATCATTCAAGAGTCATGTCACACCTCCTATTTTCCTTTTTATTTCTTTATTAACATTTAGGAGGAGAGAGAAAACAAAAGAGTTATTTCTTTCATTAAATAACTCAAAACCACATTATTTATCATTTCTTGTCCCAAAACACCATAAAAACTCTAAATTTATATAATCTACTAATTATCTCTAATAAATTGTCATTTTGCATTATTAGACTCTAATTAACACACTAGTTGAGGTATTTGTGCAAAAACCCATTCATTAAAATGAATGTGGGTCAAATATAATTCACATCATTGATTATTGCTCAATTTCAACATTGACAACAAAGAGGATAGAAAAAATAGGAAAATTTAGGGGAAATGACAGAGGATATGAAGGAAATAAAATCTTGAAAATGGGTTAAATTGCAAATGAACCCAAGATTTAGTATGTTACATTGGGGCCAACATCTTTTTGGGAATCCAAGTTTCAGTGGACCTCATTATTCCCACTATCTATGGGTTGATGGGTTGCATGCAAGTGATGGTCTTGACCATGGACACTTGGCATGCTTTGATAGACACCTTGCCTCTTTCTTCTCTCTCCATTTTATCTTTTATACTTTCCTCCTTGATTCCAAAATGATTTCTTACACTCCTAGCATGCCCTCTCTTCTCCCCATGCTACTGGATCTCATCCCTCACGAATAAGGAAGGAAAAGTAGCTCAAGCTAGAAGGATCTTGGGACAATCAACTTGCATATGATCATGGGTTTCAGATTTAGTCTTCTTTCAAGATTTTAAAGCTTCGTTTGTTGTTCTTGACTCAATCAAGATATTCTCTCTAAGCTTCATTTCCTTGCTTATCCTACCCTCCTTTCTCTTCTTCTTGGCCGGATTCCTAGTTCCCATGGCTGGATTTGCGCTAGAAACATGAAATACACTCTTCTTCTTGCTCCTTTGATCTAGGGTTTCTCATTCTTGGAGATGGAACTAGTTTGGACGAATGGAGAAGATCAAAGCTAGGATTTTCTTCCTTCTACCTTGAGTTTCTTATTGTTTGGATCTGAAACTTCATCTTAGAGGCAAGTTATATAACTTGCTCCACGTTTATTGCTTACCATTCAACTTGCCATGCCAAATATTGCTCTAAAACATAGTAATGAGTAGAAAATTCGAATCCTTAGATAAGTTGTGTATATATAAGATTATTCTTGAGTATATAACTCTCTAGTTTCTCTACTTAATCTTGTGCACGTTCTCTATGTTGTGATTCCACGAATTGATGGAGTTGTTATGGTGGAAACGGATGGTTGTCCTTGACTCAATTGAGATGATTTCTACCTTGACTCATGATCTGATGATTAGTCTTTTGTGTAGGACTATGATGGTGAGTTTCTACTATTTGATGACCTTATTAGATGCCTAAGAACCATGTTCGTAATGTTCTTAGCTATGGTTGGTTGATGGCTTCCTTAATCATAATAATCTATGGTGTTTGAATGGTTGAAACTAGCAATGATTTAGTTGGTGCAATGAAAATGTTTTTTTTGTACTTATTGGGTACTCGATGGGTTGGCCCATAGGAAGGACTGATTTTGGTGCTTTAGTTGCTATTTTGATGAATTTAGTGATCTCAAGAAATGATGGTTATATGTTCTTCATCACTAAATGATCAATGGTTATCTTAAGCCCCATGAACGTTGGTTTTCCTAGAACTTTGAACATATTTTTCCTCCTTGTGTTTCAACTCGATAAATGGTTTTGATGTTGTATGGTTCAACCATTTTGTATCAATTAATGGTTTGGATTTATCTTCCATTTTTTACTCTCTTATATATGTAAAACAAATCTCGTGATGCTATCCCAAGTGGTTTAAGTCAATGGTCTTGTTTCTTTCTCAAACGATGGTTTTTCTCTAAATGTTTTGAGCCAATTTTCTCTTGTTTCCATAACTCAATGGTTGGGCTTCTTGTGCCAACCGATGAAGGTTACTTAGTTTCCATTTTGGATATTCTTTTGTTCTTAAAAATGATGCCTTTGTTTTCTCTCGCAACAATGGTTTTGATGCTCTCACAATGTCTAATTTGATGGTCTCACTAGATTCACAATCGACAACTTTTCTCATTGTTGACTTGCCAATGTCTCCAAGTGTTAGATCGATGGTACTCTTGAGGTTCATAATTGATTGTCATCCTAAGAGGTCATGGACTATTTTCTCTTAAGTATTAGATCGATGGTTTCACTTAGTTGCTCAATCGGCAGTTTGCTTGGCTAAAATAAATGATGATTTCACTAATATCTAATTTGAGGGCTTCCTTGCTCATGAAATTGATGGTGAGTTTAGGGCTTACACTCGATGATGATACATGAATTTTCTAAGTCATATCTCAATTATTTTCCAATATGAATGTCTCAAGGTTTTACATGTTTTGCATCTGATGGTTATGTTTTATACAATCGTTATTCAATGGTGGTGATTCATATATACAATGCAATGGTTTTAATCACCTTAAATTTGATGGTCTGATGGTTGGCCTATAATTTGATAGTTTGTGTTTATTTCACCTAATTTTGGGTATCTGATGAATTGGTATTAATGGTTTTGATACCCATGAGTTGGTAGTCTTACCCATTCCCTCAAATGAATATAAACCTAAGATTATTGTAAAGTGTTGATTCACAATGTTAAGCTAACTTGCATTGTTAACTCAAATCCTAGTATAATTGAATGATGGTGGATAATTATACCTGGTTCCCTTGCATATTGTGATAATAAAGGAATGCCCTTATTTCTAACATTTGTTGGAAATAATATGAACTTGGGATTACATACAATTGCTATTTTGGAAACCCTAAATTGGTAAAGTTGTTGAACCTTAATACTAATTCAAGAACACATAGATGTTGCTTAGTTTCCTAGTGCATCAATGTAATGATGGAGAACTTTCTCTCTCAACATTTTTGTAACTCTAATTTGTTGTTATGTGTAATGTTAAGCCAAACATTATATATTACATGTATGTGATGGTAGTTGAGCCTTGATGAGGCATGGAAAGGTAATGATGTTCTTGCAGGAGATAATGTGATGGTCTTAATGATCTTTGGGCATAATTGAACCCTAATGAAGGTGTGATTCTCCTCCTGATGTTATAAGGGTCAGTACATTGGGAAAATGTAATAAGGATTTTATATCCTTTGTTGGTGAGATGATGAGTAAAATCATGAAAAGCAATGAAATAGTATCATGTGGTGTTGTAATAAGGAATATTCCCTATAAGTTTTATATTTACTGGAGTTGTTACATATCAAATGCTTGCTAGAAATGAATTAGGATTGGTATGTCCACTTGTTTGATTCAGCCTTAATTCACTCAATCCGCTTAACTAATCAAGTGAAACCTTAATCATATAGTTTGTCATGTGTCATAGATCCATTTAGTGTCAACACTTCATGGATGGTGAAGCGATTTTAACTCGGAGCACATATTTTTGAATATGTGGGGGAGGACGAATATCCCCTTATGTCCAGGACATATGAGATAGTGATGTGTGAGCTAGTCTCCTAGTGATATGTCATACATGATTGGTTGCAGGCAATGCCCTGATAGGAGTGTGGTTGAAGGTTGTGTCTCAGTGATATGTGATATAGGATTGCTTGTGGGCCATACCCTGGCAGGAATGCGGTTGTGGGCCGTGGTTTAGTGATATGTGATACATGATTGGATGTGTACCATACCCTGGCAAGAGTGTGGTTGTGGGTCATGGCTCAGTGATATGTGATGCAGGATTGGCTGCAGGCCATACCTTGGCAAGAGTGTGACTGCGGGTCGTAGCTCAATCCCACTAGCACCATGACATGTACCAAGGCGGGCTAGACTTGTACAGTTGGACTACATGTTGTTGGTAGTAGTTTGACTTGTGATGTCACACTATAGATTCACTCGTACTGGCTGAGGGGGTGAGGTCATGGATTTTGGCTCTTCCATAGACCTTGTATGGCACCAGTTTTAACTTAGTAATGGTCAGTTGGATTTGGGTGGTATGACTCAAATCCTCAGGGCATTAATAAAATATGTAATCAACCATGCAACATATTTGATCAGGATTATATATAATGCTTCACATTGGATGATAACCCCTGTCCGCTCCTTCATATAATAGTTGATGTAAACTGTTATAAAAGAATGCAGATATGTTTATGTTTTTAGATCAATTTATGAAGTAGGTATGCTTACATATTATATTATTAGATATGCTTATATTGTTAGAGATACTTATATTGTTAGATATGTTTATATTGTTAGAGATGCTTATATTTTTAGAGATACTTATGTTGTTAGTAGTGTTATGCCATTAGACATGCTTATATTGCTATCCATGCTTATGATGTTAATCATGCCTATGTAGTTTGATATGCTTATGATATTAGAATATCTTATGATGCTAATCATGCCTATGTAGTTGGATATTCTCATACTTCTAATCATGCTCATGTTGATAATTATGCTTCAGCTGTTAGCTCTACTCAAGATATGTTATGATAGTAGAGGTGCCTATGATGTTAGATATGGTATATGCTTAGCCATGCTCATATTCTTAGTTTTGTTTATTATTGTCGACATGCTATATTGTTAGACATATTCCTACTATTCAAATATGCTCATATTGTTAGTGATATTTATAATGTTAATTAGGCTCATGATGATGGTTATGCTCATGGTAATATCTACCTCTGGTAATTGAGAATAATGCTAGCTTCTAAGACTCTGATTAGAATTTCTCTTAATAAATCTCTTATGATTGGTAGTTCCATTTTGTTGCTTAATCTGTCTAGATGCTTAATCTAATTAATCTATTGAACCTATTAAATTACATAACTTGTCATAATCAATAAGTGTTGTTGTGAGTTATATCTCTAGATGGGACATGGGTCTCACTCATGGGTCACCTCAATCATTTTAGGTGATCGTTAGTAGTAGTGGTGGACCCATGGCAGCAAGGAGGATCTGATGTGATGGGTCATAGATAGATAGTTGTTTAGATGCCTAGTATGTCCTAGAGTCATCCATGTACTCTTAGGTTTGGGCAGGAATGTTTTGAATATAGTTTTTTTATTAACTCGAGCTTTCCTAACATTCTGATGTTGTACGTGTGGATGTTATCTCTTATGTATATGAGGTGGTTGAGGCCACATAGTCAATGTAATAGGTTTTTTATATGATCTATGAAATAATCTAAGATGTTGGGCTTTTAAGCTAATGTCGTTGAGTAAGTCTGTGAAAATTTAATCGATTTTAATTAACCCTTTTTTAGTGATGTGTTTTATTAGTAGTTAATTGTGTTTAGGTTTTGATTAATCTCACTTTGTGTGATGGGTTTTAACATTTGATGGTATAAGAGCTATAGGTTCGTTGAGTCTACAGGGACACTAGGACTTAGGATTAGGATGATAACTAAGTAATGAAAATGACATGAACATAATGCATACTTCCCGAATTTAGTATGTGGATGCCCTGGCCAAGTATTCATATTCTAAAGGAAAGGCAAGTGTGAAACTCTTTGATTGTTATCTTTCTTATTACCCTTATCAAGTACTCAGTTGGAAACAATCCAAAGAGTATAATAATTAAGAAATCATGGTGAATGTATCTTAATCATACCTAAGGAAAGGCGAAAATCATATCATAACTCCTTAAAATATGGAAAGCTTGATGATTAAAGAAAGAGATATGATACCACGAAGCTTAAATATGAATCAAAATAAGATAAGAAGGAGCTTCTAAAACTATGATTATGGAAAATAATAGAGTAAAAGAAAGATGAATATGTGTTAATGTAATAACCTAAGGTGTAAACTTCATATAAGAATATGAGAACTTCAATGATATTTTTGATAAGATATAATGAAAGTGGATGTAGATGGATGACCAAAGAGGAACATGAGTTAATCTCAGACCCACCCCTATGTACAAAAAGATGTTAATGTAAAGTTATCATGACATATAAAAAAATAAAGGGAATGATCCATGTTGAACGTATAAGAATTAGGAATGTGATGAACTAACCCATAAACGAGTGAACAAGAAACATGATAAATGAGAAGATACACATGAGTATGATAAATGACTAACATAAAAAAGTAATGATGTATGATAATCATGATAATTCCTAGGCATCTTGCAAGGAATCCAAGTGAAAAAGTGCATAAAACATAAAAAGTTGTAACTTGTTTGTGAATGGTAGGACTGGTAACCCCCTTTGTTAGAAACTCTTGGGAAGGATTGCTATGTTGTGAGAGGTAAATATTTCCCCTTCTGCTATTTCTTATTTGGATGTTACATTCAAGTGGATCTCATGCCACTTGGTATTTAAGGATTTGATGTAATCCTAGGGATGGATATCTTGTTGTAACATGTGACTATTCTGGACTATAGTTCTAGGATGGTGATGTCTGTGCTAAGGACACCTTTTGAGCTTTCTAAGAAGTTAGGAAGATCCTTCCAACATGTTGGGTGCTGGACATGTGGTAGAGAAGCTGATAAGACAAGGATGTGAGGTTTTCTTGACACATGTAGTGGACACCAAGGTTATGAGTCCTAGTATCCAGGGTGTATTAGTGGTACGTGAGTTGGAGACTTTAAGATGAGTTCCTGGTGTTTCTTTCCCCTAGAGAGAGAGTTAGATCTTGAGGTGATCTATTGACTTTTTGAGAAGAAGAATAATGATTCTATGATAATATAGCTAATGATAGTGGGACAAGGTATATAGATAGGCGACATCATGACACCAGACATTATATTAGAGTGGCGTAATGGAATTGTGATGGGCCCATAATCCATAGGTTGAGGATGAAGTTCATAGCTTCAGTGTATATGTTGTGACATCACAATGAGTTGGCAGAACCTTGGGATAGTTAGAGTATGAGACTTATGGGAAGTAACCATCCTTATTTGCTTCAAATTTTGGGGTCGAAATCCTTGTTAGGGGTTTATGGTTGCAAGGCCCCTGACGTAGCCTAAACCCTAATGATGATTAATTTACCTAATTATAAGCTTAATATTCTTAATTAAACTTTGTCTTATTCTTTTATATTAGTTAATTAAAATACATTTCAAGTTTGGTCCAGTTTGGACACTGTTTGAGCAAGTTATGCAATTTTGTGCATGTTTTCAACTTTTATGCAATTTACTGACATATGCTACTTTATTGCAATTTTTCACATGTTTTTTGTTCCTCACATGTTTTATATCATTCTGGAGTTACTTGTTACATGGGGCACCAAGTTACACCTTTGTTTTGTGCATGACATCTACTTAGGATTCTCCCTCTCATGGATGGGCTACCTTGAGTACATGAACTAGGGCTTTCTTTGTGAGTGGGGCCAACAACTGTTTTGGGAGCCAATTTTCAGTGGACCTCTTGATTCCCACTATCTATGGGCTGGTGGTCTGCATGTAAGTGATGATTTTGACCATGGACACTTGGCATGTTTTGCTAGACATCTTGCTTCTTTCTTCTCTCTCCCTTTTAGCTTTTGTGCTTTCCTCCTTGCTTGCAAAACGATTTCTTACACTCCTAGCATGTCTCATCTTCTCCCCCCTACTTCTGGAATTTGTCCCTCACTCTTGAGGAAGGAATAGAAGCTCAAGATAGAAGGAGTTTGGGGCAATCTACTTGTATATGATCATGGGAATCGGATTTAGTCTTCTTTCAAGATTTTAAGCTTCATTAGTTGTTCTTGACTCAAGAATGTAAGTTGTTATCTCTTATATTTATTTATTTGCTTATCCTACCCTCCTTTCTCTTCTTATTGGCCGGATTCCTGGTTCCCATGGTTTGGTTTGTGCTAGAAACAAGAAAGACAATCTTCTTCTTGCTCCTTTGATCTAGTAGGGTTTCTCATTCTTGGAGATGGAACTAGTTTGGACGAATGGAGAAGCTCAAAGCTAGGATTTTCTTCCTTCTACCTCGATTTTCTTGCTGTTTGGATCTGCAATTTCATCTTATAGGCAAGTTATATGACTTGCTCCACATTTATTGCTTACCATTCAACTTGTCATGCTAAATCTTGCTCTAAAATCTAATAATAAGTAGTAAATTCGAATCCTTAGCTAAAGTTGTGTATATATATGATTAGTCTTGATTAGATAAGTCTCTGGTTGCTCTACTTAATCTTGTGCACGTTCTCTTTGTTGAGATATGAGATTTATACCTTGCTTTTCCACGAATTGATGGAGTTGTTATGGTGGAAACAGATGGTTGTCCTTGACTCAATTGAGCTGATTTCTACCTTGACTCATGATTCAATGACTAGTCTTTTATGTAGGACTATGGTGGTGAGTTGTTACTATTTGATGACCTTATTATATTCCTAAGAACCATGGTCATAATGTTCTTAGCTCTGGTTGGTTGATGTATTTCTTAATCATAATAATCTATGGTGTTTTAATGGTTGAAACTAGCTATGATTTAGTTGGTGCCTTGAAAATGTTTTTCTTGTACTTTTTGGGTACCTGATGGGTTGGCCCATAGGAAGAAATGATTTTGGTACTTTAATTACTATTTTGATGACTTTATTAATCTCAAAAAATTACGGTTATATGGTCTTCATCACTAAATGATCAATGGTTATCTTAAGCCTCATGAACGTTGGTTTTCCTAGAATTTTGAGCAGATTTTTCCTCCTTGTGTTTCAAATCGATAGCTGGTTTTGATGTTGTATTGTTCGACCATTTTGTGCCAATTAATGGTTTGGATTTATCTTCTATTATTTGCTTTCTTATATTTGAAAAATAAATCCCATGATGCTATCCCAAGTGGTTTAAGTCAATGGTCTTGTTTCTTTCTCAAATGATTGTTTTTCTCTAAATGCTTTGAGTTGATTTTCTCTTGTTTCCATAACTCAATGGTTGGGCTTCTTGTGCCAATTGATGAAGTTTACTTAGTTTCTATTTTTTATATTATTTTGTTCTTAAAAATTATGGCTTTGTTTCCTCTCACAACCAATGGTTTTGATGTTCTTGCAATGGCTAATTTGATGGTCTCGCTAGATTCACAATCTACAGCTTGTCTAATTGTTTATTTGCCATTTTCTCCAAGTGTTAGATCAATGGTACTCTTGAGGTTCACAACTAATTGTCATCCTAAGAGGTCGTGGATTGTTTTTCTTAAGTATTAGATTTACGATTTCACTTAGTTGCTCAATTGACAGTTTGCTTGGCTAAGATAAACGATGATTTCACTAATATCTAATTTGAGGGGTTTCCTTGCTCATGAAACCAATGGTGAGTTTAGGGCTTACATCTGATGGTGATACATGATTTTTCTAAGTCATATCTCAATTGTTTTCCAAGATGAATGTCTCAAGGTTTTACATGTTTTAAATCTAATGGTTATGTTTTATGTAATCATGATTTAATGGTGGTGATTCATATATACGATGCAATGATTTTAATCACCTTAAATTTGATGGTCTGATGTTTGGTCTACAATCTAATAGTTTGTGTTTATTTCATCTAATGTTGGGTATCTGATGATCTAGGATAAATGGTTTTGAGCCCCATGAGTTGGTAGTCTTACCCTTGCCGTCAAATGAATATAAAGCTAAGATTATTGCAAAGTGATGATTCACAATGTTAAGCTAACTTGTGTTGTTAACTCAAATTTTAGTATAATGGAATGATGGTGGATAATTATACCTAGTTCCCTTGCATATTGTGATAATAAAGGAATGCCCTTATTTCTAAGATTTGTTGGAAATAATAATAACTAGGGATTACGTACAATTGCTATTTTAGAAACCCTAAATTGGTAAAGTTGTTGAACCTTAATAACAATTCAAGAACACATAGATGTTGCTTAGTTTTATAGTGCATCAATGTAATGATGGAGAACTTTCTCTCTCAACATTGTTGTAACTCTAATTTGTTGTTATGTGCACTATTAAGCCAAACGTTATATATTACATGTATGTGATGGTAGTTGATCCTTGATAAGGCACGGAAAGGTAATGATGTTATTGCAGGAGATAATGTGATGGTCTTAATGATCTTTGGGCATGATTGAACCCTAATGAAGGTGTGATTCTCTTCATGATGTGATAAGGGTGGGTACCCTGAGATAATTTGATAAGGATTTTATATCCTGTGTTAGTGAGATGATGAGTAAAATCATGAAAAGCAACAAAATAGTATCATGTGGTGTTGTAATAAGAAATATGTCATATGCATTTTATATTTACTAGAGTTGTTACATATCAAATGCTTGCTAGAAATGAATCAAGATTTGTATGTCCACTTATTTGATTCACACTTAATTCACTCAATCATCTTAACTAATCAAGTGAAACTTTTATCATGTAGTTTTTCCTATGCCATAGATCCATTCAGTGTCAGCACTTGCTGGATGGTGAAACGAGTTTAACTTAGAGAGCATATTTTTGAATATGCGGGGGTGAGGACGAATATCCCCTTACGTCCAGGAAATATGAAATAGTCATGCGTGAGTTGGTCTCCTAGTGATATGTAATACATGATTGACTGCGGGCCATACCTTGACAGAAGTACGGATAAAGATCGTGGCTCAGTGATATGTGATACAGGATTGGTTGCGGGCCATACCCATACAAGAATGCGGCTGCGGGTCGTGGCTCAGTGATATGTGATACAGGATTGGCTACGAGCCATACCCTAGTAGGAGTGCAGCTGCGGGCCATAGCTCAGTTCCACTAGCGTCGTGACTTGTACCAAGGCAGGCTAGACTTGTACAGTTGGACTATCTGCCACTGGTAGCAATTTGACTTGTGATGTCATTCTAGATTCATTCGTACTGAACGAGGGGTGACATTGTGGATTTTGGCTCTTCCATAGACCTTGTATGGCACTGATTTTGACTTAGTAGTGGTCAGTTGGATTTAGGCGGTACGACTCAAATCCTTAGGGCATTAATAAAATACGTAACATATTTGATTAGGATTACATACAACACTTCACATTGGACGATAACCCCTGTTTTCTCCATCATATAATAGATGATGTAAACTGCTCTAAAAGAATGTAGATATGTTTTTTTTGTTAGATCAATTTATGAAGTAGGTATGCTTACAATTTATATTATTAGATATGCTTATATTGTTAGAGATTCTTATATTGTTAGAGATGCTTATAGATATGATTATATTCTTAGAGATGCTTATATTGTTAGAGATACTTAACTTGTCAGTAGTGATATGCCATTAGACATGCCTAACACTATTATACATGCTTATACTGCTAGCCATGCTTATGATGTTATTCATACCTATGTAGTTGGACATGCTTATGATATTATAATATCTTATGATGCTAATCATGCCTATGTAGTTGGATATGCTCATACTTCTAATCATGCACATGTTGATAATTATGCTTCAGTTGTTAGCTCTACTCAAGATGTAGATATGTTTATCATGTTGGACATATTAGATTGTAAAGATATTTTATGATATTAGAGGTGCCTATGTTGTTAGTTATGGTATATGCTTAGACATGCTCATATTCTTAGTTTTGATTATTGTTGACATTCTATATTGTTAAACATGTTCCTACTATTCAAATATGCTCATGTTGTTATCAATATTTATAACATTAATTAGGCTCATGATGATGGCTATGCTCATGGTAATATCTACCTCTAGTAATTGAGAATAATTCTAGATTCTAAGACTCTAATTAGAATTGCTCTTAATAAATATCTTATGGTTGATAGTTCCATTTTGTTGTTCAATATGTCTATATGCTTAATCTGATTAATCTACTGAACCTATTTAATAACATAACCTACCATAACCAATAAGTATTGTTGTGAGTTATATCTCTTATTGGGACATGGGTCCCACTCGTGGGTCACCACAATGTTTTTAGGTGATCGTCAGTAGTAGTAGTGGACCTGTCACAACAAGGAGGAGTTGATGTGATGGATCATAGATAGATAGTTGTTTAGATGTCTAGTATGTCCTAGAGTTGTCCCTGTACTCTCAGGTCCGGGCAAGAATGTTTTGAATATAGTGTTTTTATCGACTCGAGCTTTCCTAATATTATGATGTTGTACATGTGGATGTTATCTCTTGTGTATATGAGGTGGATGAGGCCACAGAGTCAATGTAAGAGATTTTTTATATGATCTATGTAATAATCTGAGATGATGGGCTTTTAAGCTAATGTTTTTGAGTAAGTTTGTGAAAATTTAATCGGTTTTAATTAACCCACTTTTTAGTGATGTGTTTTATTAGTGGTTAATCGTGTTTAGGTTTTGATTAATATTGCTTTGTGTGATGGGTTGTCACATTTAGTGGTATTAGATCTATAGGTTTGTTGATTCTACAAGGACACTGGGATTTAGGATTAGGATGGCAACTAAGTAATAAAAATGACATGAACATAATGCATGCTTCCTGAATTTAGTATGTGGATGCCCTGGCCAGGTATTCATATACTAAAGGAAAGGCAAGTGTGGAACTCTTTGATTGGTATCTTTCTAATCACCTGATCAAGTACTCAGTTGGAAAGAATCCAAAGAGTGTAATAATTAAGAAATCATGGTGAACATATCTTAATCATACCTAAGGAAAGGCAAAAATCATATCAAAACTCATTAAAATATGGAAAGTTTGATGATTAAAGAAAGAGATATGATACCATTAAGCTTAAATATGAATGAAAATAAGCTTAGAAGGAGATTATAAAACTATGATTCTGGAAAATAATAGAGTAAAAAAAAGATGAATTTTTGTTAATGTAATAATCTAAGGTGTAAATTCATATAAGAATATAAGAACTTCAATGATAATTGTGATAAGACATAATAAAAGTGGATATAGATGAATGAACAAAGAGGAACCTGAGTTAATATCAAACCCACCCCTATGTACAAAAAGATGTTAATGTAAAGTTATCATGACATATAAAAGAAATTAAAGGGGGTGATCCATGTTGAACGTACAAGAATGAGGAATGTGATGAACTAACCCCTAAATGAGTGAATAAGAAACATGATAAATGAGAATATACACATGAGTATGATAAATGACTAACATGAAAAAGTAATGATGTATGATAATCATGATAATTCCCATGCAGTTGTCAAGGAATCCAAGTGAAAAAGTACATAAAACATAAAAAGTTGTAACTTGTTTGTGAATGGTAGGACCGGTAACCCTCTTTGTTTGAAACTCTTGGGAAGGGTCACTATGTTGTGAGAGGTAAATATTTCCCCTTGTGCTCTTTATTCTTGGGACGCTGCATTCAAGTGGATCTCATGCCAGTTGGTATGCAAGGATTTGATGTAATCCTAGGGATGGATATCTTGATGTAACATGAGGTTGTTCTGGACTATAGTTCTAGGATGGTGATGTTTGTGTTAAGGACACCTTTGGAGTTTTCTGAGAAGTTAGGAAGATCCTTCCAACATGTTGGGTTCTGGTCATGATGGTAGAGAAGCTGATAAGACAAGGATGTGAGGTTCTCTTGACACGTGTAGTGGATACCAAGGCTATGAGTCCTAGTATCTAGGGTGTATTAGTGGTACATGAGTTGGAGACTTCTAGATGAGTTCTTGATGTTTCTTCCCCTAGAGAGAGAGAGTTAGATCTTGAGCTGCTCTATTGAAATTTTGAGAAGAATAAGAATGATTCTAAGATAATATAGCTAATGATAGTGGAACAAGGTATATAGATAGGCGACATCATGACATGGGACATCAGATCAAAGTGGCACGATGGAATTATGGTGGGCCCATAACCCATAGGTTGAGGAGTAAGATCATAGCTTTAGTGTATATGTTGTTACATCACCATGAGTTGGCAGAACCACGGTTAGTTAGAGGATGAGACATATGGCAAGTAACCATCCTTGTTTGCTTCAGATTTTGGGGGCGAAATCCCTATTAGGGGTTTATGGTTGTAAGGCCCCTAATCTAGCCTAAACCCTAATGATGCTTAATTTACCTAATTGGAGGCTTAATATGCTTAATTAATCTGTGTCTTATGCTTTTATATCAGTTAATTAAGATATGTTTCAAGTTTGTCCAATTTGGACATTGTTTGCGCAAGTTATGCAATTTTGTGCACATTTTGGACTTTTATGCAATTTACCCACATATGATGCTTTTCTTGCAATTTTTCACGTGATTTTTGTTCCTCACATAATTTTACATCTTCTGGAGTTAGTTATGACATAGTACACCTAGTTACACCTTGGTTTTGTGCATGACATCTACTTAGGATTTTCCTTCTCATGGATGGGCTACCTTGAGTACATGAACTAGGGCTTTCTTTGTGAGTGGGGCCAATAGCTATTTTATGAGCCAAGTTTTGGTGGACCTCTTGATTCCCACTATCTATGGGCTTCTGGGCTGCATGCAAGTGATGGTCTTGACCATGGACACTTGGCATGGTTTGCTAGACACCTTGCATCTTTCTTCTTGCTCCCTTTTAGCTTTTATACTTTCCTCCTTGCTTGCAAAATGATTTCTTACACTCCTAGCATGCCCTCTCTTCTCCCCCTTACTTCTGGAGCTCGTCCTTCACTCTTGAGGAACGAAAAGAAACTCAATATAGAAGGATCTTGGGGCAATCTACTTGCATATGATCATGGGATTCTGATTTAGTCTACTCTCAATATTTTAAAGCTTCGTTAGTTGTTCTTGAATCAAGCAAGTAAGTTGTTCTCTCTTTGCTTCATTTCCTTGATTATCCTACCCTCCTTTCTCTTCTTCTTGTCCATATTCTTGGTTCTCATGGTTGAGTTTGTTCTAGAAACATGAAAGGCACTCTTGTTCTTGCACCTTTGATCTAGGGTTTCTCATTCTTGGAGATGGAACTAGTTTGGACGAATGGATAAGCTCAAAGCTAGGATTTTCTTCCTTCTACCTCGAGTTTCTTTCTGTTTGGATCTCTACAACTTCATCTTAGAGGCAAGTTATATAAATTGCTCCACGTTTATTTCTTACCATTCAACTTGCCATGCTAAATCTTGCTCTAAAACCTAGTACGTGTTGGTATGTATGCCCATAGAGCAAGTCATATGATGATTGTAATGGGATACTTTGCAAATGATTTGAATAATAATAAAGGCAATTTTTGATCTATATGTTTAAACTATTTCTGAGATGATGGTGTAACATGATAGATGTCTAAAGAATGATTTTACTCAATGACGTATGCTTTTGGGTTGAGGACCTAAACGATGAGATCATACGGATGTTAAGAGTATACATTTTTGTTTAGTCCCTAGTCGGTTATTATTATGGAAATAACCATAGACATCAATAACACTAAAGACTATATTGTGTGTTGGTTGATGACAGAATCTCATTAGTCATGATATAGTGATATCAAACCAAGCACATAGGTACTTGTTAGAGAACAAGGTACCAGACAGACCCACTATGAGAGTGACACATGGAACCATGACTTGGTAGTCACAGTCAGCTTTCACAGTGATGGTGGTGAGTGTGATTCTTAGACCTGAAATCACTACACTCAACACATGTTGTTGGGTACACTTTGACATCATCAAACGCAGTCCTGAAACATGGGTTGTTATAAAGGTGATGATTGGGTGGCTTTGACACATGGGGCTTTTGAGGGGTGAGTGATAGATATGGGATTTGTCCCTCCTGAGGGAGTTTGATATCCTTGGCCACTTGATGAGTAGGATTGAGAAAGGCATGTGCATGCACATGTGAATCAATATGTGATATTGATGTCACACACATCTCACTCGGTCTGCTATGAGATCAAGGAAATGAATGAATGTTGACAGGATGACTGTTCCATGCCTCGAGTTCATTCAGGATATCAGTGACAAAGGAATTATACATTCAATGTAACACCATTCACGGATTGTAGGATTGAAAGTTGTTCTCCAACTTTCTGTTTTACTTGGGTAGCACTGATGTGTGACTAGGCACCGCTCTTTGCTTGTGAAGTCATAAATGTTATGGACTTTCACTGCCAATGTGAAATGGACCTGTAGGGTCACACACATAGGATTTAACCTGGAAGAGGAGTTTTGTCCACAAACAATGTTTAGATTGATTACTAAAGGAGTTTAGTAGTTCAATTAAACACTCAATTAATCGATAGCTCAATATCATAATGTTCAAGGTGTTGGACGCATTGATTGGAGTATCGGATTGATTGAAATCGCAACTGACTGATTCTGCACAACCTGCACTCCCAACCGATCGGCTCATGTGATGAACCGATCGGCTGAGCTTGGTGAACCAATCGGCTCAAATGGTGAGTCGATCGGCTCATTGATAGGGTGAATGATTTCTTCAAGTGTTGAAACGATCGGTTCAACTGTTGCAACCGGGAAAGTTGGGAAAGTAAGATTGGTAAGAATTTTCCTTGTGTTTCACTTGTCCAAATTGATTGGAACAAGGATTGGTATTCGATACTAATTAGAAACAAAAGAAGGAAAGTCAATCGGGAACTGATCAGGACCACGAACCGACCGGTTCATGGGTCCCAACCGATCGGTTGAGGTGTCAACCGACCGGCTCAGCTCCCAACTGACCATTTCAGTTGTGAAACAATCGGTTCAGGTTGCGAGTTGGTTGTTTTTGTGGAAAATCTCGAACCCTTCTACTCCTGCTTTTAGTCCCATATTGTCGGGGACAGAGAACCCTATCCCATGACCCACCTATATATAGGGGTATTGGAGGCTTCTCAGAGTACAACTCAGTGCAAGCTGGTTGCTCTGCAAGGTTGTCGTTCTCTCTGGTTTTGGTAACTGAGAGAGCCCGAGCAAGTGCTACCCGAAAAGGGAGGCACAGCAAGGGAAAGACAACTGCAGTTGCAATTGGTAGTAGGAGAGTGTGTTGGTGACTAGTACGCCAATAGGAGGGTGCGACTCCTTCCGGTTCCTTGTGCGACAAGGAGATCGGAGTTCCAGGCGGTCGTGTGGACGACTGCAGAGGCGGGAGACCTCTTCCGCTCAGAGGACGACTGTCAATCCCGACAGTCCCGGTGAGACCAGGAGTCTTCAGTCCTAGTGCGACCAGGAGCTGCACAGACACCGTCCAAGACCGGAGGTGAAGACCGCGCAAGGCGCGAGGTACTGTCGCCGAGCAAGCCTCAGGATAAGGTATGCATTCACAAACCATCTTTCCTATTGTATAGACGTTGACGTGATTCCTTTTGTTCGGGGTTTTGGGGAGAAATTTTTTGTTTCTGCTGCCTTCTCTGCCTCCCCTAAAACCCAACAGTGGTATCAGAGCCACATCAACTGTTCTATATTTTAGGATTATCGATATGATCGATTTTGGTTTGTCGCCTTTATTTATTGCATGCGTTGCGAATAAAATTGGCTTTATGCATGTCCAATCCACAAATCCCAAATATACATATATGATATGTAATATTAATGCACTCGATACGCGTCGCCCTTAAACGAGTTTTGTGGTGGATGTGTAGCATGATTATGGCATATAAACCCCTATATCTATGTGTGGTTGTATGTGGTTGCTTGCATCTCGGTATGCGCACCGATGCCCCTTCTCTTATTCCTGATGTAACTCGAAATAATTTGAGAATTATTTTCCTACCTTTACTCCCTCTGAATATAACTCGGGGTTTCACAATTCAATTGTAAATAGGATAGATTTTATTTCCTGTTATGTCAAAGAACGGCGAACGACCTGGCAGGCGACCTAAGACGATCGGTTCAAGGCGTGAACCGATCGGTTGGTGTTCCAGACGGCCGGTTCGAAGAGCCAGATGAGCGGGTGGCGACCTAAGGAGATGCACGACGACCGGTGAACCGATCGGCTGGAGGAGCCAGTCGATCGGTTGGTGGCACCCGAACAACCAACTTGATGGCGAGCCGATCGGTCATGGAGATGAGCTTATCAAACCCAGAAAGGCAGGCACAGATTTCATCTTGTACAGGTTGCATGTGATGTAGACCTAGATGACTGTGATTCCTCTTGGCTTGAGGAATCATAATAGGATGGCCATAATTATTTCTTTTTATCGTTTTGCATGTTTTCTGTGGGATATAGCATGTATATGATACTTACCATATATTATGGTGATTGGATATGTATATGTATATAAAAGCCAAATTGCTCATTAAATATTAAGTTTTAGATGCCTTCCAAATGCGACACACGTGAAAATCTTGATCGACCAAGTGTGGGCACGCCCAAGCATGGTGCACCATCTATCTTGTGGAAGCGTGAAGGATGAATGTGTGGGTCTGCCCAAGCAGGGTGCATGTTCATCGTGTTGGCTTTGGGTCGGACTTAACAAGGTGACCTAGATAGGATCTAGCACCTTGAGGCATGGATATGATCATGGCAAGGAGTTGCATATGACATCTTTCAAGAGTTGCATATGATGCAATTGGCAAGAGTTGCCTACCTGGAAGATCTGAGTTGTGGGTGACAGCCCAAGCTGGTCCATGGCTCAGAGGATTTCAGGATCTTGACCCACTAGAAGATTGTACGCTGCAATCTTCCGAATTAATGGTGAGGGCTATCAATTTGAGTCAAAATAGTGGGAGCGGTAATTAATTAAAGGCCTAATTAACTATTTTCAAATTTATTCAAATCAAATCAAAAAGGTTTTGACAAATGCAAATTTTCTCTTGTAGAATGGCAAAAGAATCATCTTTTAAAATGGGCAAAGTAATTGAGAATAAATTCCATAACTGGTTGAGGACTGTGAGAAGTGTTCTGCACAATCCAGATATACCAGGAGCCTTAGAATCCACTCTATGTACGCTTAATGCGTTAGTGAAGAAGAAAGTAGGTAAGGGAGAGAAGTGTTCTCTCGCCAAACCAATTTCTTCTACATGGAGAGGATGGAAGGAACAATGGAAGAAGAAGTCAGAGATAGAGATCTCTACTTCTGGTGTATACGTGATAGAGATTAACTTTACTACTTCTTCGTGATGGGTACTTTATACCGGATGCGGATCTCACATTTGTTCAAATGTTAAGGATCTTAAGAGAAGTAGGCCTTTAGGGAAAGGCAAGGTTGAACTATGTGTTGCCAATGGGGCAAGAGTTGCCGCCAGTGCCGTAGGAATCTATGAGTTAACTCTACCAAGTGGGCTAATAATAGAGTTGAAGAACTGCTATTATGTACCTGCCATAAATAGGAATATCATTTCCGTCTCTTGTTTGGACAAAGATGGATTTGAATTTCTTATTAAGAATGGAAAATGTTCCATTTCTAAAGGTGGGATCTTTTATGGCAGTGCCCCAATGTCTTATGGTCTATACTTGATAGATTTGGAGACAAGTGTATAC
The DNA here is from genome assembly GCA_963693085.1 of Alisma plantago-aquatica. Classification (NCBI taxonomy): domain Eukaryota; kingdom Viridiplantae; phylum Streptophyta; class Magnoliopsida; order Alismatales; family Alismataceae; genus Alisma; species Alisma plantago-aquatica. The sequence goes on along the minus strand of OY856413.1, from coordinate 763,892,980 downwards.
AACGTAAACACCAAAAAGCAAAAACTCAACAATTCAAATGAAATATATCTTTGGCATTGTCGTCTAGGGAACATAAATGAGAAGCGCATTTCTAGACTCCATAAAGATGGTTATCTAGAATCTTTTGATTATGAATCAATAGAGACATGTGAATCTTGTTTGTTGGGCAAGATGACCAAGACTCCCTTTTCAGGTAAAGGTGAGAGATCTAGTGATCTATTAGGACTCATACATACTGATGTATGTGGGCCTTTTAGAACTAATGCCAGAGGTGGGTATCAGTACTTCATTGCCTTTACTGATGACTTCAGTAGGTATGGCTATGTGTACCTGATGAAACATAAGTCGGAAACCCTTGAAAGGTTCAAGGATTTCATGAATGAAGTACAGAACCAACTTGGTAAAAGTATTAAGGCACTTCGTTCTGATCGAGGTGGAGAATACTTAAGCCAGTAGTTTGAGGACCTTCTGCGAGCCCGTGGTATTGTATCACAATGGACTTCGCCTGGAACACCACAGCATAATGGTGTGTCTGAAAGAAGGAATCACACATTGTTGGATATGGTGCGATCAATGATGAGTTTTGCTGATCTTCCAATTTCCTTCTGGGGTTATGCTCTTGAAACTGCCGTGTTTACACTTAACCGTGTACCATCTAAGTCGGTTCAAAAGACACCGTATGAGATATGGACTGGGAAACGTCCTGATTTGTCTTTTCTGAAGATTTGGGGTTGTGAGGCTTACTTTAGGAAAATGTTTCCTGTTAAGCTTGGACCCAAATCTGATAAATGTTATTTTGTTGGATACCCTAAGGAAACGAGGGGATACTATTTATACCACCCTACTGACAACAAAGTGTTTGTTGCCAGGACAGCTGTGTTCCTAGAAAAGGAATTTATTTCCAAAGGAAGCAGTGGGAGGAAAATAGAGCTTGAAGAGGTTCAAGCCAAACAAGAAAACATTGAATTGGTAGATGTACAAGAGGAAAATGGAGATTCACAAGGTGTTGTGAGATATCATTCTCCTCTGGTAACACAAGGACCTCGTAGATCTAGTAGGACCCACCTTGAACCTGAGAGGTTTGGATACCTTGTGACTCAGGAAGGTGGAGAGTTGATCATAGATGATGATCCAACTACCTACATAGAGGCTATGGAGGGACCAGATTCTGAGAAATGGCTTGAGGCCATGAGATCCGAGATGGAATCCATGTACTCCAACAAAGTATGGACTTTGGTGGAACCACCTGAAGGGGTAAAACCCATAGGGTGCAAGTGGGTCTTTAAGAAAAAGACCGACATGGATGGCAATGTGCAAACTTATAAAGGCAGATTGGTTGCGAAGGGATTTCGACAAGTTCAAGATGTTGACTATGACGAAACATTTTCTCCAGTTTCCATGATTAAGTCCATCAGGATCATGCTTGCTATTGCAGCTTATTATGACTATGAGATTTGGTAGATGGATGTTAAAACCGCATTCCTTAACGGGAATATAAATGAGGATGTGTACATGACACAACCTGAAGGTTTTGTAGATCCAAAGAATGCCAATAAAGTTTGTAAGCTGCAAAGGTCAATCTATGGATTGAAGCAAGCATCTCGGAGTTGGAATCCTCGATTTGATGAGGAAGTCAAAGTTTTTGCCTTTATTCAAAATGAAGATGAACCTTGTGTGTACAAGAAGGTTAGTGGGAGCTCGACCACATTCCTCATATTGTATGTGGATGACATACTTTTGATGGGGAATGATGTCTTAGCCTTAGAGAAGGTAAAGACTTGGCTTGGGAATACTTTTTCAATGAAGGACTTAGGAGAAGCATCCTACATTCTAGGAATTAAGATCTATAGAGATAGATCTAGAAGGCTTCTCGGACTAAGTCAGAGCACGTACATCGACAAAGTGTTGAAGCGGTTCAGCATGGAGAACTCAAAGAGAGGCAACATCCCCATGCTACATGGAGTCACTGTCTCTAGAGCTCAATGTCCCCAATCTTGTGAAGAGAGGGAGCGTATGAATGGGATCCCATATGCATCAGCCATAGGATTCATCATGTACGCTATGTTGTGCACACGCCCAGATGTCTCGTATGCTCTCAGCATGACGAGCAGGTACCAGTCAGATCCCGGGGATGCTTCACTGGACAGCCATGAAGAACATCCTCAAGTACTTGTGAAGGACTAAGGATCAGTTTCTTGTTTACGGCGGCAAGGAAGAGCTGGTTGTAAAGGGTTACATCGATGCAAGCTTCCAAACCGATAAAGATGATTACAGATCACAGTCAGGATTTGTGTTTTGCCTTAATAATGGAGTTGTGAGCTGGAAGAGTTCCAAGCAAGAAACAGTTGCCGATTCTACTACAGAGGCTGAGTATATTGCTGCATCACATGCAGCAAAGGAGGCTGTGTGGATCAGGAAGTTCATTTCTGAACTTGGTGTAGTTCCCAGTAGCTATGATGCAATTGAGTTTTATTGTGACAATAATGGAGCTATTGCACAATCTAAGGAGCCCATATCACATTAGCGGTCCAAGCACATACTGCGGCGCTTCCATCTCATACGAGAGATCGTACAGCGAGGAGATGTGAAGATTTGCAAAGTACCAACTGAAGACAACATAGATGATCCACTGACTAAGGCCCTTTCTCAGCAGAAGCATGATGGTCATGCTAGGTCACAAGGACTGCGATTCCTTGGTGACTGGCTCTAAGTGCAAGTGGGAGTCTATTGGTATGTATGCCCATAGAGCAAGTCATATGATGATTGTAATGGGATACTTTATAAATGATTTGAATAATAATAAAAGCAATTTCCGATCTATATGTTTAAATTGTTTCTGAGATGATGGTGTAACATGATAGATGTCTAAAGAATGATTTTACTCAATGACGTATACTTTTGGGTTGAGGACCTAAACAATGAGATCATACGAATGTTAAGAGTATACATTCTTGTTTAGTCCCTAGTCGGTTGTTATTGTGGAAATAACCATAGACATCAATAACAGTAAAGACTAGATTGTGTGTTGGTTGATGACAGAATCTCATTAGTCATGATATAGTGATATCAAACCAAGCATGACAGACCCAGTGTGAGAGTGACACATGGAACCATGACTTGGTAGTCACAGTCAGCTTTCATAGTGATGGTGGTGAGTGTGAATATTAGACCTGAAATCACTACACTCAACACATGTCGTTGGGTACACTTTGACATCATCAAACGCAGTCCTGAAACATGGGTTGTTATAAAGGTGATGATTGGGTGGCTTTGACACATGGGGATTTTGAGGGGTGATTGATAGATATGGGATTTGTCCCTCCTGAGGGAGTTTGATATCCTTGGCCACTTGATGAGTAGGATTGAGAAAGGCATGCGCATGCACGTGTGAATCAATATGTGATATTGATGTCACACACATCTCACTCGGTCTGCTCTGAGATAAAGGAAATGAATGAATGTTGACAGGATGACTGTTCCATGCCTCGAGTTCATTCAGGATATCAGTGACAAAGGAATTATGCATTCACTGTAACACCATTCACGGACTTTAGGATTGAAAGTTGTTCTCCAACTTTCTATTTCACTTGGGTATCACTGATGTGTGACTAGGCACCGCTCTTTACTTGTGAAGTCATAAATGTTATGGACTTTCACTGCCAATGTGAAATGGACCTGCAGGGTCACACACATAGGATTTAACTTGGAAGAGGAGTTTTTTCCACAAATAATGTTTAGATTGATTACTAAAGGAGTTTAGTAGTTCAATTAAACACTCAATTAATCGATAGCTAAATATCATAATGTTCAAGGTGTTGGACGCGTTGATTGGAGTATCGGATTGATTGAAATCGCAATTGACTGATTATGCACAATCTACACTCCCAACCGATCGGCTCATGTGATGAACCGATCGGCTGAGCTTGGTGAATCGATCGGCTCAAATGTTGAGTCGATCGGCTCATTGATAGGGTGAACGATTGCTTTAAGTGTTGAAACGATCGGTTCAACTATTGCAACCAGGCAAGTTGGGAAAGTAAGATTGGTGAGAATTTTCCTTACGTTTCACTTGTCCAAATTGATTGGAACAAGGATTGGTATTCGATACCAATTAGAAATAAAAGAAGGAAAGTCAATCGGGAACTGATCAGGACCATGAACCGACCGGTTCAGAAGTGAACCGACCGGTTCATGGGTCCCAACCGATCGGTTGAGGTGTCAATCGACCAGCTCAGCTCTCAACCGACCGTTTCAGTTGTGAAACGATCGGTTCAGGTTGTGAGTTGGTTGTGTTTTGTAGAAAATCTCAAACCCTTCTACTCCTGCTTTTAGTCTCATATTGCCGGGGACAGAGAACCCTGTCCCATGACCCGCCTATATGTATAGGGGTATAGGGGGCTTCTCAGAGTACAACTCAGTGCAAGCCGGTTGCTCTGCAAGGTTGTCGTTCTCTCTGGTTTTGGTAACCGAGAGAGTACGAGCAAGTGCTACCCGAAAAGGGAGGCACAGCAAGGGAAAGACAACTGCAGTTGCAATTGGTAGCAGGAGAGTGTGTTGGCGACTAGTACGCCAACAGGAGGGTGTGACTCCTTCTGGTTCCTTGTGCGACAAGGAGATCGGAGTTCCTGGTGGTCTGTGTGGACGACTGCAGAGGCGGGAGACCTCTTCCGCTCGGAGGACGACTGTCAATCCCAACAGTCCCGGTGAGACCAGGAGTCTTCAGTCCCGGTGCGACCAGGAGCTACACAGACACCGTCCAAGACCGGAGGTGAAGACCGCGCAAGGCACGAGGTACTGTCGCCGAGCAAGCCTCGGGACAAGGTATGCATTCACAAACCATCTTTCCTATTGTATAGACGTTGATGCGATTCCTTTTATTCTGGGTTTTGGGGAGAAATTTTTTGTTTCCGCTGCCTTCTCTGCCTCCCCTAAAACCCAACAGTAAGGAGTAGCAAATTCGAATCCTTAGCTAAGTTGTGTATATATATGATTATTCTTGAGTAGATAACTCACTGGTTTCTCTACTTAATCTTGTGTACATTGTTTGTGTTGGGATATGATATTTATACCTTGCTTGTCCACGACTTTATGGGAGTTGTTATGGTGGAAACGGATGGTTGTCCTTGATTCAATTGAGATGATTTCTACCTTGACTCATGATTCGATGACTAGTTTTTTGTGTAGGACTATGGTGGTGAGTTGCTACTTTTTTATGACCTTATTAGATACCTAAGAACCATTGTCTTAATGTTCTTATCTCGGGTTGGTTGATGGCTTCCTTAATCCTAATAATCTATGGTGTTTGAATGGTTGAAACTAGCTATGATTTAGTTGGTGCCTTGAAAATGTTTTTTTGTACTTGTTGGGCACCCGATGGGTTGGCCCATATGAAGGAATGATTTTGGTACTTTAATTATTGTTTTGATGAATTTAGTGATCTCAAGAAATGATGGTTATATGGTATTCATCGTGAAATGGCCAATGGTTATCTTAAGCCCCATGAACGTTGGTTTTCCTAGAATTTTGAATAGATTTTTCCTCCTTGAGTTTCAACTCGATAGTTGGTTTTCATGTTGTATGGTTCAACCATTTTGTGCCAATTAATGGTTTGTATTTATCTTTTTTTGTACTCTCTTATATTTTAAAAACAAATCTCATGATGCTATCTCAAGTGGTTTAAGTCAATGGTCTTGTTTCTTTCTCAAATGATGGTTTTTCTCTAAATACTTTGAGCTGATTTTCTCTTGTTTTCATAACTCGATGATTGGGCTTCTTGTGCTAACCGATGAAGGTTACTTAGTTGTTTTTTTGGATATTCTTTTGTTCCTAAAAATGATGGCTTTTTTTCCTCTCGCAACTAATGGTTTTGATGCTCTCACAATGGCTAATTTGATGGTCTCGCTACATTCACAATCGACAACTTTTCTAGTTATTGATTTCTCAATTTCTCCAAGTGTTAGATCAATGGTACTCTTGAGGTTCACAACTGATTGTCATCCTAAGAGGTCATGGACTATTTTCTCTTAAGTATTAGATCGATGGCTTCACTTAGTTGCTCAATCAATAGTTTGCTTGGCTATGATAAATGATGATTTCACTAATATCTAATCTAAGGGGTTTCTGATGGAGTTTTGCAACGCCACTAAAAATCCTAGAGATGATGAATCCCTAAGTTTAGCCTTGCTAGTACTATGGTAAGATCTCCACCCACGTATGCTGAGACACGCAGAAGTCTTATCGTAGTATAGTTAAGGGTCGAATCCTCGGGACAACGGTCTTGATGTAATCAAGATGGAAAATGTTTTAGTCGTACTTAACTACTTAACAATTGATATTTAGATCGAAGTTTGATTTGGTTTTAAGCTAAGTGCAAGGAAAGTAAAGCAAGAAAGTAGAAATTAAGGTTGTAAACAATGATTAAAAACCACTAGGATGTTATCGGGTTTCACACCACTACACATGGATCAAGACATGCAACATAATAAAACAACCTGCAAAGAGAGTCAAATCAGTTAGTATCTTGTAGTCCTAGCTTCCTTTCGGATAACTAGCTACGAGAAGTGTGTAGTATTGCAACGCCAGCCATTCCATAATGAATAGTCACTTGCTTTGCATTACTCCTTCATGAAATGTGTTCCTCGACCTTACCAAGGTTGCACTTCCATACGTCAACTGATTCCATTTCATAGTATGGAAGTGCAACGATGGGGGTGAGTTTACTCCACTCATGAAAGCACTCCTAGATACCGAAACAGACATATGGTGACTACATACATCTAAAACCAACATTCAATCGATATTCAGATCTAAGGGTACAAACATAGACAATTCATACCGAAAGATAATAAGTAACACAAGTTGATGATCAAGCAACTAGCATTCATTAAACGATTGATGTTGAACTGAAAAGGAGAGTATCTCATTTGCAAACAATTGAATTACATTGCATGAAATGTAAACATGGGTAGCGGGGCTACTCCCCGCACCCTAGTGAATGAGACTACTCGCTCATGTCAAGGACAAAGAAGGAGGCGAGAAGAGAAAGGAAGAACGTCATCTCCACGGAGGAGGGAAGGTTGAACCCTTGGTGAAGAGAGCAACGATCTTCGCACTTCATGGTTGCCTTGATGAAGGATCTTCTCTTCCCACCTTCTTTGCTGTTGAGAGAGAGAGAAGGTAGCTTGATGATGGAACGTGGATCTCAAACTGATAGCCTTGGTGCAATGGATGAAGGATGGAATTGCTCTGGAACTGGAGGGGCAGCCTTTGGGCGTCTCAGAGATCTCCCTTTTGAAGTGACCCTTGGGGTCTTATTTATAGGCTCGAGTTGAGCCCAAACGGTCTTGGGACCGTGTGACCTTCATACGGTCTTGGGACCGTGTGGTCTTCATGCGGTCTTGGGACCGAGTGACCTTCACACGATCTTGGGACCGTGTGGTCTTCATACGGTCTTGGGACCGAGTGACCTTCATACGGTCTTGGGACCGAGTGACCTTCATACGATCTTGGGACCGTGTGGTCTTCATACGGTCTTGGGACCGAGTGACCTTCACACGGTCTTGGGATCGTGTGGTCTTCATACGGTCTTGGGACCGAGTGACCTTCACACGGTCTTGGGACCGTGTGGTCTTCATACGGTCTTGAGACCGAGTGACCTTCACACGGTCTTGGGACCGTGTGGTCTTCATACGGTCTTGAGACCGAGTGACCTTCACACGGTCTTGGGATCGTGTGGTCTTCATACGGTCTTGAGACCGAGTGACCTTCACACGGTCTTGGGACCGTGTGGTCTTCATACGGTCTTGAGATCGAGTGACCTTCACACGGTCTTGGGATAGTGTGGTCTTCATACGGTCTTGAGACCGTGTGGAGTCTTTGTAATTTTTTTTGTGTTTTCTGTAATGATAAAGAAGAAAAGTTAGTTTATTGGTAAATCCGCAATAAAGTAAAAAGTTAATGATTCTATCTAATTTATCTAAGAAAGAGTATGGAAAATTAAGGATAACTAATAAGATAACATCACAAAATGGGAGGTTATCACCCCCCCTAACTTAGAGTCTAGCTTGTCCTCAAGTTAGATAGAGCTAAGGCATGCAGTGGCGAGGCGATTTTAATTAATTATGGTTTCCATACTCTTGCTTCAATTCTAGATCAGAGATCTACCGAGGTCTTATTAGGGCTTCTGCTTATACTAACTCTTTCGAGTATCAAGAGTTGCATGGATTTCAGGTTCCTTTCATATCATGAATCTCGCATTGGGACCACCTTTCTTATTACGTGCATGTCATCGACCCTAATCAGTTTTATACTTCTTTTGAGAAACCTACCGGCAACTAGAGTGGGTAAGAGGGCTGGCTGAAAAGGCTTATTGTGTAATTCCCCCTTCAAGTGGGGAAGGGTTTGTCTATGCTTTTTAGAGACTCACTGTCGGGCACGACACATCTGCCTTCATGAGGGCAGCTGAATGTACCGGCCGGGTGAGCTCTTTTATCAGCCTTTTCATATATTAGGAAACCTTAGGATCTCATTACCGGGCACGAAACATCTGCCTTCATGAGGGTAGTTGTATGTGTCGGCCGGGTGAGATCTTTGTTGGCTCTTCATATAGGTCCTTATGCGTGGCACAACTCTCATGTTTTTATTCAACACTCTGGCTTTTATTCAAAACTCACAGGCTTAGGAAGTGGGTTTTTGTTAGGGTTTTTGATTGGGCGGCCAATCCTCTTTTATTGGAAGAAGAAAACTGTTCTTAGGGTTCCTGACATGCACTTATTTTTATTTGGTGGTCCGCTCGCGAGATTTCTTGATTTTGGATTTCCCCCTGATTTCCCTCTTGACTTTGAGAGTTATCGGTTTGCTTTGGCCCTGAAGATGACCTGTGAAGAGTCTGAGATAGAATTGAAGTAAAAGCATAAAAACTAATTGTGAATGCCATTCATGTCTGTATGCTAATCTTGTTATTTATTTTTTAGGACTAACTTTATCTCTAACTTAGCTAGGGGTGATTCTTTCCAGGATGAAGGTTATACTTAAGAGTTATTTTATTGAAGAAATTACTGGAAAAAGTATAAATATGAACAGAAAGTTTGAAAATGATGTGCGAAAAAGTATGAGTTAAAGGAAGGGTTGAAGAAGAATGATACCTCGCCCTTGTCCAGTGCACTCCCCCCCTAACTTATCACTCACTCTGTCCACAGAGTGTCAAAGTGATAGGTTGAGAGATGCATGGATAAGGGCATTAGGCTTCAGTTAATCCTTTATTTTCCCCATGAGTTCTGAGTAAGGTGGCTGCGAGCTTTCCACGTAGTGCGTGGTAGTCCACTTCTGTCATGTCCTCTATAGGCTTGTGAATGGCCAGAATTGTATACATCCAGAAGAGGACGTGGAAGCCGCAGTCGTTGGATTCTTTGATTTGCTGGGGGCACCTGTGGAAGAAGGCTGGTGGTTTGAAGTGATCTTTGTCATATGCCCGCGTGTGCTGACCTAAAAGATCGTGTAATTTGTCAGCACACTCCTTCGCCACCTCCTCCGTTGGTGTCTTTGGAGTTGTAGTGTATGCTTTCCGGTCTGGATCATACTAGCTGTCGGAACTGTTGTAGATTATTGTTGTTCCTTCATGAAGATTGGTTGCCAGTAACATCCAGTGCTCTTGATGAAGGAAAGGTAGCATGATGAACTTCGGAGTTGTATGTTGGAGATAAGAGATGAGTGTCTCCTTTGTTCCGAAGTTCTTCAGCCCTAAAAGATCGTCCTTCATGTAAGCGGACACCATATAGACCGTGTGGTGATTCCGTGCGAGTAAGTATTGATAAGAAGTCATTACACTTACAGACATGGAACCTTTGAACTGTAAGGTTTCCCGGAGGGCATCTGCCATAACCAATATATCCCCGTCAATATATACCAGCTCGTCTTTTTCGGCATACAGCCGTGACATTATTAGTCGGAGCTCATTGTCTGAAAGACTTTTACAAGCTTCCTGATCGAAATTGGGAAATGAAGGTTCAATGGCAGATTGGGGTTCCCTACGTGGTGAAGATCTGTTTATGGTAACCCCGGGTATCGGATCAACGTCACCTTTATCTGGAGCCAGGTCGAAGATGTAAGGGTTCCATTGACTTTGCTTGGTGACTTTGGTTGGCTGTTTTTCTTTTGTCAACTCCGCTAGGGTTTGTCTGAATGGTCTCCTCTGCGGACGTTGAATGGATGAAAAAAGATAACGAGGGACGTCGTCTGGAGCCATAGTAGGGTCGTTGAAGAACCTTCTGTCGCAGATAAGCTCCATGGCATAACGTCCTCGCAAGGAGTGGAAATCTTCGTTAATGAGCTCGGTGAATGGGACTTGCTGGTTTAGCGCTAAAATGTGCCTTATAACGTAGAAAGCGCTGTCCCTAGAACCTTCGGTGGCTTGGACTGGTGGGTTGATTATTTCAGAACCAGGGAGAACTCCAATCCTGGCGGAGAGAAGGGCATGCGGCCCATATGAGTTTTAGAAGCCGGAAAGGGATGCATCTTGCCTCCCCGGCTTCAATTCCAACGAAGTTGATGATCCCGACTTTTAAATCACTGGCACAAAAATTGTACACTTTGGCGTCGCGTGCGACAGTGCCCACAATCATGAGCAACCAGTGGTTACAAACTTGGAAAGGCACAGTTATGTATCTAGCTTTTCTTGTGATTCCCCTGTGCAACCTCGTAATGGATTTGTGATGTAGTTCTTTGTACAGTAAGCACAACCCCAGTGTGGGTGAGGCGTTGAGAACTGGTTGCTGTCGCCTAGAGCTTTTGTAGATCTCGATAGAGTTGGCAAGGAGAGTACGGAACATTGCCATCTTTACCGGAGACTGGGATCGAAGGATGGAGCGGAAATCTTCACGTGTTAGGTTGCGTTTAGTCTTCGTGTTCTGGTATATAACATCCCCCCTTCTTTGGCATCATCTACTATAGTGTTTAGGATGAAGATATCATGTGCGTCCAGGGTAGAGATGGCCGCCATGTCTAAATCGTGCATTTAGCTAGGTAGAGGTGGCGGCGGAGGTAGTTCTTGTGGTGTGGGGGAAGAAGTCTGTTCTAAGTCGTCCATGTGATGCTGCAGATCGTCATCTCTATTAGAATCAGAAGGAGTATCTAGTTCTTCATCAGTGTCTAGGCATACTCTTTCTGATTCTTCCTTTTCAGGCACTAAAGGTTCATGTGCAGAGAGTTGTTGAGCTTCTGAGGCTGGTATACTGCTGCTGGTTCCTAGGATACATTTTTCAAATTCAGCAAAAGCCACTTCTTTCGCAGCCTCCCCCAAAGATCCCGTGGAAAAGTTGAGAAATTGATCCCCAAAATGTATGCTGACGTTCTCCGTGTGAGCAGGGGATTTGGGATCTTTATCACCAGCTTGGTGGTCTTTCTGGTGTTTTGGTTCTGTTCCTTGGCTGGGGCCTGCCCCAGCATCATCTGGCTTATCGGAGTCATCAGCGGAGGAGGTACTGTTGTTGGAGTCAGCGGAGGAATCAGAATCTTCCTCGTCATCACCATCATCGTCATTGTCATCTGTTACTGATTTATCAGTTGTTTTCTTATGTGCTTTCTTCTTGCACAGACGATGGATGGATTGGAGCTAAATGTATGCCACTTGCACGTTCTCGTGTGTTTTGAGCAGTGCTTCGTGGGTTTCTTTTAAATCAGAGTAGCGCTCTTCGGCTGAGAGGAGTCGTGCTGTGAGGTTGGTTACTTGAGCTCTTAGTTGAATAAGCTCATTGTTTGACGACTCCTCCTGGCGATTATGTAGTTGCGTGAGGGTGGTGTTGATGTCATCCAGGCGCGTGCTGAAAGCTTGTTGTTGCTGCTTGAGCTCGCGGAGGGTCTCTGGCAGAGGTTGAGTCTGCGTAGAGATCCTATCGACCCGCTTTGCCAACGCTTCATGCTGGCGTTGTACTCCATGGATCCACTCGGGCAAGTTTTTACAGCGGCCGTCGATGTGGTCGACTTGCTTGGCCACTGAATCTTGTCGTTGTTGGATTCCTTGGAGGATGCTTGGCATGGCGCGGTTCTGCTCGTCAATCTAGGCGACCTGTTGTGTTAGACCCTGCACACAAGAAAAAATAGAATTCAAAATGTTAGAGGGGTCGGTGAGGAGGTTTCAGATGGTGTCGAATTGACGTCCGAATTCCGCACCGACGTTAGAAAAGGGGACCCCAGTAAATGAAGAGTGAGGTGGCTGGGGTCGGGGTGGAATGGTAGTGTCGTGCGGAAAAGACACTGTTGATGGACCCGTGAATTGCGTGGTGACTTTGGATGGGGTCACCAGCGATATCGGGGTGGTGGTGGGTGGAAAAGGTGGTGTCATACCCGGAGAGAGAAATGGATCTGGGAATGTTGATGGAAAGTCGGTGGATGTGAAGGAGGTGAATTCGGGCATTGTAGTGGAGAATGGGGTGCCCGAAGTGAAGAAGGGTGGGGGTGGTGCTATGGTTGTGGAGAAGGGTGGTGTGGTGAAAAGTGGTGTGGAGGATGATTGAAGGGTGGTTGATGGTGGTGGGGTAGTAGATATTGGGGTGGTGGAAGGTGGAGAGGTGGTAGTGAGCTCAACATTTAGACTCATTATAAAAGAGTCTAGTGATGAGGTTGTAATATGCTCGTCTGGAAGGGGGGGCTCAGGTTCGGGGTGAGGTTTTGATGTTGGTGTCCCCGACAACTCATGTGCCTTTACAAGCCTTCTGGAAGGTCGTTTGACTAGAAGTTTTGTTGTTTTAGCTGTCGGGGCATTTATGCTGAGTTCTGCTTGCCCTGTCGTTGCTTTCTTCTCTTTGGCTTTGACTGAGGCTATGATTTTGGCGATCTCGTCGTCTGTGAATAGGAGTTTGTCCTTGTCATAGTCAGCAAGTTCTGGAAGTGGAAGCAGGGTTCTGGAGGATTTTGTTGTGGGGCAGAACACATAGTGCAGCTTTGCATCCTTTTCTTTTAAGATATAGGAGTTCTTTAATGTCAGTTCGTTGGTAAGGATGTCGCCCTTTATTGGGTTGCATTTGGGTAAAAGTCTATCCATCTTAAGATATTTGATGATAGATGTGATATGACCACCCATGCAAATTTCTTTTCCGAAGGTGAAGGATGATAGCTTGAGGAGCATAAGTCATCCAATGTTAACTGGCATTCCATTTAGGACGGACCAGAGAACATAGAGATCAGATATGAGTACAGCTCCTCCTTCTGATCTAGGGAATAGTGCGCCAATGATGATTTTGTGAAGAGTGCGCACTAGGCCAGAATGAATGTTAGAGGCCTTGCTTGTCTTTGCATCAAAAGTTGGTAACCCTGTTAGCGATTTCCAGAAGGTATGTTTATTGAACTTGGGGTGTTCTGTACCAGCGGCCTTAGCTTTCTTCAGCTGGTCTTGATTATTGATGAAAATTTCATTCAGAAGATTTTCAGTGATGACCACTTCGTTGTTAAAGATTCTGGTGGTTATTTTACGGTCACCACCGTCCCTTTCTCTATCTATGATGTCCACTGATTCTTTGTAGAAATAGGTGAAGAATTCTGTTGTTGGCTCAATGTAGGGAATTTCGGATACAAAGCATAGCCGGGAGAGGTTGGAATTGTCAAGAAGAGTGAGGATTCTATTATAGATCCCCATCTTCATAAGTATGCTTGGGCAGACATACTTTGTTGGTTTAAGAATTTGGCTGATGGAAGGGATGTTATGGAGATGAAGATTTTCAGGTGGTGGTGCGGTGGTGGTGATGCGGGGAAAATAGGAACGGTTATTGTGGCAGGGGTGGTAGTGGTGGTGGTGGATGGTGGGATGTACCCTGCTAGAGTTTGTTCCCTTGCAGAGGCAGGGTGTACTTGCTTCCTGGCCCTTTTTTTGGGTGCTGGTTCAGCTGTGGTTGCTTGGGCCATTCTCTTCCCCTTAGACTTTGTAGTGGGTGATTCTTCCTCGGGGGAAGGCTGATATTCCGAGGCCTCGTCGGATGAAATTACCTCAACCTCTTCTTCAGAGGGCTCTTCAGCTAAGCATCTGTTGATGCGTCTGATCTCATGCATGACTTTTAGCAGGTTCACCTTTGCCGGGACCTGTCTAGTTGTTTCATAGCTATCTATGACTTGTTGTAGTTTGGCCCGCTCAGCTTCTAATTGTTCCCTTGTCCAGAAAGGGGCATCAGCAGTTCCTTGAGGTTGCTTGGAAGGTGATGTCATTTTAAAATAATTGACAGGAAAACAAAAGTTAGAATTCTTAAATTTGAAATTATAACAGAGTAATATTGTAGGAGTTTGAGTTTTAGCAGATTGGTTGAGTTCAAACGGTCCTGAGACCGTTTGGTCTCAAACAGTCTTGAGACTGTTTGGTCTCAAACGGTCCTGAGACCGTTTGGTCCCAAACGGTCTGGAGACCGAATGATCCCAAACAGTTTGGGTATTCTCTCTCTTCTTTTTTTATAGCTCAAACGGTCTGGAGACCGTTTGGTCACAAACGGTCTGGAGACCGAATGGTCCCAAACGGTCTGGAGACCGTTTGGTCACAAACGGTCTGGAGATCGTTTGGTCACAAACGGTCTGGAGACCGAAAGGAAGGCGAACCGCGCGGGAGACGAACCGTGCGGCCGTTCGTCGGCCGGGAACCGTGATGGCGACGATGGCGATATGGGTAAAGACAAAGTTCGAAAACCTGCGACTGTCTGGCGGTGGTGTAAATCGGTGAACTGCTGGGTGGTCTACCTGTCGGTGGGGCGGCGAGAAGTATGGGTGCGGCGAGCGGCAGAGCAGGAGCGCGGGAATGCGCGGGGGCGACGACGGAGCCGGAGACGACAGCAGAGAAGCTGAGTCGACGACGAAGTGATGAAACGGTGGTAGAGACGATGGCGGCGTCAGAGAGGGAGACGAGCATAAAGACGAAGTTCTGGAATGAAACAGGGAAGTTCGAGAATTCGGGCTTCTAGAAGAGAGAACGTAGGCGAGGGGATATATTTATAGGTTGTAGGGGGGGCGCCCCTTACCAAACGGTCTTGAGACCGTTTGGTCGCAAACGGTCTTGAGACCGTTTGGTCGCAAACAGTCTTGAGACCGTTTGGCCCCAAAATTATGTGGATTTTTATGTATTTTTAGATTAATGATGAAAGAACTTAAAGAAAACAAAAAAAGGGTTAAAACAAAATAAAAGTCTAGGACTTAGAAAAGGTGGTACTCAGGTCTTGGTTTGCCTCCCAAGAAGCGCTTTGGTTTAACGTCGCTGGCTCGACAAAATTTTGCTCCAGCTATGTTGTTGTTATAGGATCATGGATCCCTATAGTTTGTCTTGATAATTTGTCTGCCGGAGTGTGGTATTTCTTTAATCTGTGACCATTGATGGTCCTTTCTCCTCCATTGTCATCGAGAATAATGACAGCTCCTGTCGGGTATATATGTTTGATTGTGAAAGGCCCCGACCATTTCGTACGCAGTTTTCCAGGAAACATTTTTAGTCTGGAATTGAATAGGAGGACTTTGTCTCCGACGATTATATCCTTTCTTTTTATGTGGCCATCGTGCCACATCTTGGTTTGTTCTTTGTAGATTCTTGCATTGTGGTAGGTTGTCATTCGTAATTCTTCTAGTTCTTGGAGTTGAAGTTGTCTGAATTCACCAGCGCCTTTGAGATCAAAGTTTAGTTGCTTAATGGCCCACCAGGCCTTATGCTCTGATTCAACTGGCAAATGGCAAGACTTCCCATACACTAATCGAAATGGTGTTGTTCCGATTGGTGTTTTGAAAGCTGTGTGGTAGGCCCATAGAGCGTCAGATAGTTTGGTGGACCAATCGGTGCGGTGCCGATTGACAGTTTTTTCCAGGATAGCTTTAATTTGCCTATTGGAGACTTCAACCTGTCCACATGTCTGTGGATGATACGGTGTAGAAACTTTATGATTAACTCCATATTTTCTTAATAAGGCTTCAAAGCTCCGTTCCAAGAAATGTGATCCACCGTCGGATATTATCGTTCTTGGAACGCCGAATCTGGGGAATATTATCTCTTTAAACATCTTGATTACCGGTTTTGAATCACAAGAAATGGTTGGTAGAGCTTCTACCCATTTCGAAACGTAATCCACAGCAACCAAGATGTACATGAATCCGTAAGATGGGGGGAAGGGACCCATGTAATCTATTCCCCAAACATCAAAGAGTTTGACTTCTTGCCACATATTCAAAGGCATTTCATTCCGTTTGGTTATTCCTCCGGAGAGTTGGCATTTGTCACATGATTGCACATATTCATGTGCATCCTTTGCGATGGTTGGCCAGTAAAAACCAGATTGAAGAATTTTAAGAGCGGTTTTCTTAGAGCTCATGTGCCCCCCAGTAGGGCCTGAGTGACAGTGCTCTAAAACTGGGATGATTTCTGTTTCTGGAATGCATCGGCGAAAGAGTCCATCAGCGCATAAGCGGAATAGGTAGGGCTCATCCCAGAAATACTGCTTAGCATCGTGAAGGAATTTCTTTTTTTCATGATATGATGTAGATGGATGGATGATTCCTGTTGCCAAATAATTCGCAATGTCGGCATACCACGGAAATCCAGTAGTAACTTTCATTAGTTGATCATCCGCTAGAGAGTCTTGGATGGGTAATTCGTTAGTGTCTTTAGCTTTAATGCGACTGAGGTGATCCGTGACGACATTTTCAATCCCGCTTTTGTCTTTAATCTCTAGATCAAATTCTTGAAGCATTAACACCCATCTGATAAGTCGGGGTTTAGGATCTTGTTTTTGGATCAAGTATCGTATAGCAGAATGGTCAGTATATACTATGACTTTTGACCCTATTAGGTAAGACCGAAATTTTTCAAAAGCATAGATAACTGCCAGAAACTCTTTTTCGGTAGTAGTATAATTCTTTTGTGCCTCATCAAGCGTCTTGGAGGCATAATATATAACACGAGGTTTTTTGTCGATCCTTTGTCCAAGGACTACTCCTATAGCATAATCGCTAGCGTCACACATAATTTCAAATGGTTGTGACCAGTCAGGAGCTCTTAGAATAGGGGCAGAGATAAGGGCATTCTTCAGAGTCGTGAAGCTATCAAGGCATTCTTGGTCAAAAATAAAATCTGCTTCTTTGGTCGGCAAGTGGGTCATTGGCTTTGCTATTTTTGAGAAATCTTTTATAAATCTTCTGTAGAATCCTGCATGACCAAGGAATTCCCTGACTCCTCTGACGTCTTTAGGTGGAGTTAGCTTTGAGATGACATCGACTTTTGCTTTATCTACTTCAATCCCTTTTGCACTTACTCGATGTCCTAGGACCACACCTTCAGTCACCATAAAGTGGCATTTTTCCCAATTCAAGATCAGGTTGGTGTCTTCACATCTTTGTAAGACTTTTCCTAGATTGAGTAAACAGTTATCAAAGGAATCTCCGTATACAGAAAAATCATCCATGAAAACTTCCATGATAGATTTTGTTAGTCCGGCAAAGATAGCAGTCATACATCTTTGGAAAGTTGCGGGTGCGTTACATAACCCGAAAGGCATTCTTCGGAAGGCATATGTTCCAAAAGGACAAGTGAAGGTTGTTTTTTCTTGATCTTCAGGGTGGATTGGAATTTGGTAAAATCCTGAATATCCATCAAGATAACAGAAAAATTTTTGGTGGGTGAGATGTTCGAGGACTTCATCTAAGAAGGGCAAGGGGAAATGATCTTTCCTTGTTGCTTTATTAAGTTTTCTGTAATCTATGCACATTCTCCACCCAGTTACTATTCTAGTAGGTACCAGTTCATTCTTATCATTGAGAACAACAGTGGTCCCCCCTTTTTTAGGGACCACCTGCACGGGGCTTACCCATTGAGAATCGGAAATTGGGTAGATGATACCTACCTTCAGGAGTTTGAGAACCTCGATGCGAACTACCTCCTTGAGATTAGGGTTCAACTTCCTTTGATGTTCCCTCGATGGTTTGAATTCCTCCACCATAGGCAATTTGTGCATGCATAAAGCTGGGTTTACACCAGTTAAGTCAGTCATTTTATATCTGATAGCTTTCTTGTGTCTCTTTAGCTCATCAAGAAGTCTGTTTTCTTGGTCTTCTTCCAGAGTAGAGCTGGTAATTACTGGACAGAGCTTCTCGTTATCAAGAAAGACATGTTTGAGTCCCTCGGGTAAGGCCTTCAATTCAGGGGCCTTAGGTGGCTCGGTCGCTTCTATAACGGTGACAGCCTTGAGTTCTTCAAAGGTGGCTGTTGGGGCTTCTTCAGCTTTTTCTAAATATTGAAGGCATTGTTGCACTAGTTCATTTGCTGAAAATTCTACTTCCGGGTTTGTCAAGGCACTTTCCAACTCATCGGAGGGTTCGGACATTTCTAATTGGGACATTTGATATATAGCATCTAGGAGAAAAACTTCCTCTTGAATGCTTGGTCCTTTCATGCTGTTAAGGACTCTGAATTGGAAAGCTTCCTTCCCAAGTCTTAGTATAATCATTCCTGCTTCTACATCAATGAGTGCTCGGGCGGTAGCTAGGAAGGGTCTTCCGAAGATTATCGGGTATCGTAGATCTTCTTGTATGTCCATAATAACGAAATCACACGGGACGTAAGAATTTGTTCCTATTCTGACAGGTATATCTTCAATAATTCCAAGGGGAGCAGTTATGGTAGAGTCGGCTAACTGAATTGTCATTGACGTAGGTAACAAATCAGTGAAGCCTAATCTTTTACACATAGAATAGGGCATAATGGATATACTTGCTCCTAGATCTGCTAATCCCTTTTTGCTAGAGCCATTTCCAATCGAACACTGAATACCGAAGGAACCCGGGTCCTTCTTTTTCTTTGGCATTTTGTTAAGCAGAATATCTGAAGTGGTCTGAGCTAGTTTCACTGTTTCATGTTCTTCTGTCATATATTTTCTCGACAGCAGGGTTTTCAGGTATTTGGCCCAAGCAGGTACTTCAGAAAGAGCATCGAGGAAAGGAATATCAATGTATAGTTTTTTCATAGCTTCTTTGAATTTCTGGAACCTAGTGTCCATTTTGGTCCCTTTCAGCCTGTCCGGATAAGGAATTTTGGGTGGGACTTCTGGCATTGGTTCCTTTTCTTTTTCTTTCTCAGTGGAATTTTCTGTTTCTTTGCTTGAGTTTCCTGTTGGGGAAAGATTATCTACATCATCATCATCATGGATGATTCTGGTGACATCAGGCAGGACACTACCAGACCGTGTGGTGACGGCATTCAGTTGTTCTGGTCTGTTTTGGTTGTGTCGTGGGTTTGCCTCTGGTTGTCCAGCAAAGGTGACGGCTTGTGGTTTCAATTGAGCGGCAATCTGTGCTAGTTGGGCTTCCACGGCCTTTTGTTGAGTTTGCTGGTTTGCGAGCATGGTCTGTTGAGATTGAAGCATCTGTCTAATCAAAGATATTTCATCAGATGATTGGGGAGGAGCACTCCTCTGTTGATATTGAGTGACTTGCTGTCCTTGTGGTTGTTGTAGAGGTGCAGTTAACTGTGGTTGTTGTGGTTGCTGCAACTGAGGTTGTTGTGGCTGCTGCAACTGAGGTTGTTGCAACTGCGGGTGCAGCCCTGGATGGGTATATTGGTAAGAAGGGTTCCTAGGATAGTTAGATCTTTGGAAACCATGTCTATAATTCCCCTGATTGAAATTATTCTGAAATCCTGGTGGTTGTCTATTGAAAGATCCACCTTGTGTCTGTTGTTGTGGGTTGGCGGTCCCTGCAGGATTCCCGTATTGAAAAACAGGATGATTTCTTGGTTTATCTGGATTGTAATACACCTGGCCAGGTATTGAATGGATGGAGTTGACTTGCTCTGGCATTTGGTCCTCGGGATGCTCAATAATGGGCTCATATTGCGGCACGGGTGGTTGTAAATCCATCATGACATTGTACAACATACCATATGATAATGTGGGATGATCAGATGCATGACAGGCTTCACAAGCTCCAGCAGCTGCTTTTACTTGTTGAACTTGAGAGCTTTTCTTCTTGTCATATTCCCCGAAAGAAGTTTCGAGGGCTTGTTGCTTGCTAGCAATAGTCTTCAGGGCCTCTGCAATGGCCTTGAGTTCCATAGATTCTTCAGCTTTGTAGACTTTAAGAACTCCCTTGGGTTGGTTAGACGACCTTCCCCAATTGAATTGGTTCTCGGCCCCTAGCGTAATTATATTCCAAGCATCTTCATAGTTCTTTCTCATAAAGTTTCCTCCAGATGAGGAATCTAGAAATTGCTTGATATCATCACTTACTCCTCTGTAGAATGTTTCTATTAGTTGATTTTGAGATATGCCATGGTGAGGACACTTTCTCAGGAGTTCCTTGAATCTTTCCCAAGCTTCCGCAAGTGTTTCTCCAGGTAGTTGGGCGAAGTGATTAATCTGTCCCCTAATCTCATAGGTTAGTGAAGGTGGAAAGAATTTCTCAAAAAACTTTTCTTCTAAAGGAGTCCAAGTAGTGATGATGGGGTGTCTATCTAAAGAATTGTACCAGCTTAGCGCTCTTCCAGATAAGGTGAAGTGGAAAAGGTGTAACATTATTGCTTCCAGGGCGATTCCTGCTTGAGGTACAAGTCGGCAGAGTGACTTGAATCTCTTAAGGTGATCCATGCAATCGTCTCCGGGTGCTCCAGAGAAAGAGATGCCTTGCATGATCTGGATCCATTGCGTCCGGATTTCAAAGTTTGGTATGTTAATAATCGGTGGTCGGACTGGGTGATCATCTTCATAATTCTTCGGGACTGCGTAGTCCCGAAGTTGCTTGTTTCTTAGCGCGAGTTGAGCAGCAGCATTCTCGGCTTGGATGCGGTCTTGTTCCTCAGCTCGAATCTCAGCTTGCACTTGAGCACGAGTGTCTGCAATAAATTGTGCTCGTTGTGCTGCTATGGTGGCGTTAACTCTTTCTGCAACAAGGCGTTGCTCTTCAGCCATCTGTCTGGCTCTTTGGCGGTTAAGTCTAATTCTGCAGTGGAAACTTCTTTCTACCTCAGAGTCGTACTCTGGTTCAGGGGAGAATTCGATGCTATGCGGGGTTTGCATACACGTTTTCTACCTGAGTAGAAAGAAAATCACACGTTAAGGTAATGAATAGAAACAAAAAGTCAAGAAGATTTGGAGTAGTTATTAAAGAAAAGTGTAAAATCCTAATCAACCAAAACGTTGTTAAGTGAAAACTAAAACGTTCCGTTGTCCCCAGCAACGGCGCCAATTTTTGATGGAGTTTTGCAACGCCACTAAAAATCCTAGAGATGATGAATCCCTAAGTTTAGCCTTGCTAGTACTATGGTAAGATCTCCACCCACGTATGCTGAGACACGCAGAAGTCTTATCGTAGTATAGTTAAGGGTTGAATCCTCGGGACAACCGTCTTGATGTAATCAAGATGGAAAATATTTTAGTCGTACTTAACTACTTAACAGTTGATATTTAGATCGAAAGTTTGATTTGGTTTTAAGCTAAGTGCAAGGAAAGTAAAGCAAGAAAGTAGAAATTAAGGTTGTAAACAATGATTAAAAACCACTAGGATGTTATCGGGTTTCACACCACTACACATGGATCAAGACATGCAACATAATAAAACAACCTGCAAAGAGAGTCAAATCAGTTAGTATCTTGTAGTCCTAGCTTCCTTTCGGATAACTAGCTACGAGAAGTGTGGAGTATTGCAACGCCAGCCATTCCATAATGAATAGTCACTTGCTTTGCATTACTCCTTCATGAAATGTGTTCCTCGACCTTACCAAGGTTGCACTTCCATACGTCAACTGATTCCATTTCATAGTATGGAAGTGCAACGATGGGGGGTGAGTTTACTCCACTCATGAAAGCACTCCTAGATACCGAAACAGACATATGGTGACTACATACATCTAAAACCAACATTCAATCGATATTCAGATCTAAGGGTACAAACATAGACAATTCATACCGAAAGATAATAAGTAACACAAGTTGATGATCAAGCAACTAGCATTCATTAAACGATTGATGTTAAACTGAAAAGGAGAGTATCTCATTTGCAAACAATTGAATTACATTGCATGAAATGTAAACATGGGTAGCGGGGCTACTCCCCGCACCCTAGTGAATGAGACTACTCGCTCATGTCAAGGACAAAGAAGGAGGCGAGAAGAGAAAGGAAGAACGTCATCTCCACGGAGGAGGGAAGATTGAACCCTTGGTGAAGAGAGCAACGATCTTCGCACTTCGTGGTTGCCTTGATGAAGGATCTTCTCTTCCCACCTTCTTTGCTGTTGAGAAAGAGAAGGTAGCTTGATGATGGAATGTGGATCTCAAACTGACAGCCTTGGTGCAATGGATGAAGGATGGAATTGCTCTGGAACTGGAGGGGCAGCCTTTGGGCATCTCAGAGATCTCCCTTTTGAAGTGACCCTTGGGGTCTTATTTATATGCTCGAGTTGAGCCCAAACGGTCTTGGGACAGTGTGACCTTCATACGGTCTTGGGACCGTGTGGTCTTCATACGGTCTTGGGACCGAGTGACCTTCACACGGTCTTGGGACTGTGTGGTCTTCATACGGTCTTGGGACCGAGTGACCTTCATACGGTCTTGGGACCGAGTGACCTTCATACGATCTTGGGACCGTGTGGTCTTCATACGGTCTTGGGACCGAGTGACCTTCACACGGTCTTGGGATCGTGTGGTCTTCATACGGTCTTGGGACTGAGTGACCTTCACACGGTCTTGGGACCGTGTGGTCTTCATACGGTCTTGAGACCGAGTGACCTTCACACAGTCTTGGGACCGTGTGGTCTTCATACGGTCTTGAGACCGAGTGACCTTCACACGGTCTTGGGACCGTGTGGTCTTCATACGGTCTTGAGACCAAGTGACCTTCACACGGTCTTGGGACTGTGTGGTCTTCATACGGTCTTGAGATCGAGTGACCTTCACACGGTCTTGGGACCGTGTGGTCTTCATACGGTCTTGAGATCGTGTGGAGTCTTTGTAATTTTTTTTGTGTTTTCTGTAATGACAAAGAAGAAAAGTTATTTTATTGGTAAATCCGCAATAAAGTAAAAAGTTAATGATTCTATCTAATTTATCTAAGAAAGAGTATGGAAAATTAAGGATAACTAATAAGATAACATCACAAAATGAGAGGTTATCAGTTTCCTTGCTCATGAAACTGATGATGAGTTTAGGGCTTACACCCGATGGTGATACATAATTTTTCTAAGGCATATCTCAATTGTTTTCCAAGATGAATGTCTCATGGTTTTACATGTTTTGCATCTGATGGTTATATTTTTTGCAACCATGATTCAATGGCGGTGATTCATATATATGATGCAATGGTTTTAATCGCCTTGAATCCGATGGTCTGATGTTTGGTCTATAATTTGATATTTTGTTTATTTCACCTTTTGTTGTTTATATTATGACTTAGAATTAGTGGTTTTGAGCCCCATGAGTTGGTAGTCTTACCCTTGCCCTCAAATGAATATAAACCTAAGATTATTGTAAATTTTTTATTCACAATGTTAAGCTAACTTGTGTTGTTAACTCAAATCCTACTATAATTGAATGATGGTGGATAATTATACCTAGTTCCCTTGCATATTCTGATAATAAAGGAATGCCCTTATTTCTAAGATTTTTTGGAAATAATAAGAACTAGGGATTACATACAATTGCTATTTTAGAAACCATAAATTGGTAAAGTCGTTGAACCTTAATACTAATTCAAGAACACACAGATGTTGCTTAGTTTCCTAGTGCATCAATGTAATGATGGAGAACTTTTTCTCTCAACACTATTGTAAATCTAATTTGTTGTTATGTGCAATGTTAATCCAAACATTATATATTACATGTATGTGATAGCATGGAAAGGTAAATGATGTTTTGCAGGAGATAATGTGATGGTCTTAATCATCTTTGGGCATGATTGAACCCTAATAAAGGTTTGATTCTCTTCATTATGTGATAAGGTTTGGTACTCTGGGATAATTTGATAATAATTTTATATCATGTGTTGGTGAGATGTTGAGTAAAATCATGAAAAACAATGAAATAGTATCATGTGGTGTTGTAATAAGGAATATGTCCTATATGTTTTATATTTACTGGAGTTGTTAGATATCAAATGCTTGCTAGAAATGAATTAGGATTTGTATGTCCACTTGTTTGATTCAGCCTTAATTTACTCAATCCACTTAACTAATCAAGTGAAACCTTAATCATGTAGTTTGCCCTATGTCATAGATACATTCAGTGTCAAGACTTGTTGGATGGTGAAATGAGTTTAATGCAGAGTGCATATTTTTTAATATGCAGAGGTGTGGAGAATATCCCCTTACATCCAAGAAATATGAGACAGTCATCCATGAGCTTGTCTCCTAGTGATATGTTATATAAGATTGTCTGCGGACCATACCCTGACTGGAGTATGGTTGTAGGCCGTGGCTCAGTGATATGTGATATAGGATTGGTTGTGGGCCATACCCTAGTAGGAGTGCGGCTACAAGTCATGGCTTAGTGATATTTGATACAAGATTGGTTGTGGACCATACCCTAGCAGGAGTGCAGTTGTGGGCCGTAGGTCAGATCTACTAGCATTGTGACCTATACCAAGGTGGTATAGACTTGTACATCTGGACTATATGTTGTTGGTAGCAGTCTGACTTGTGATGTCATTGTAGGTTCACTCGTATTGACTGAGGGGGTGAGGTTGTGAATTCCAGATCTTCCATAGACCTTGTATGGCACCGATTTCGACTTAGTAGTGGTCGGTTGGATTTGGGTGGTACGACTCAAATCCCCAGGGCATTAATAAAATATTTAATCGGTCGTGTAACATATTTGATTAGGATTATATACAATGCTTCATATTAGATGATAACCCTTGTTTGCTCCTTCATATAATAGATGATGTAAACTTCTCTAAAAGAATGTAGATATGTTTATGTTGTTAGATCAATTTATGAAGTAGGTATGCTTACATGTTATATTGTTAGAGATGTTATAGATATGTTTATATTGTTAGAGATGTGTATATTGTTAGAGATACTTATGTTGTTAGTAGTGTTATGCCATTAGACATGCCTAACACTATTAGACATGCTTATACTACTAGCCATGTTTATGATGCTAATCATGAATATGTAGATGGATATGCTTATAATATTAGAATATCTTATGATGCTGATCATGCCTATGTAGTTGAATATGCTCATACTTCTAATCATTCTCATGTTGATAATTATGCTTTGACTATTTTCTCTACTCAAGATGTAGATATGCTCATCTTTTTGGATAGATTAGATTGTAAAGATAAGTTATGATATTAGAGGTGCCTATGTTGTTAGATATGGTATATGCTTAGACATGCTCCTATTCTCAGTTTTTTTATTACTATCGACATGATATATTGTTGGACATGTTCCTACTATTCAAATATGCTCATGTTGTTGTTGATAAACATAATGTTAATTAGACTCATGATGATGGTTATGCTCATGGTAATATCTACCTCTGGTAATTGAGAATAATGCTATCTTCTAAGAATCTAATTAAAATTGCTCTTAATAAAGATCTTATGATTGATAGTTACATTTTGTTGCTTATTCTGTCTATATGCTTAATCTGATTAATCTACTAAACCTATTTAATAACATAACATGTCATAATAAATAAGTGTTGTTGTGAGTTATGACTCTTGATGGGACATGGGTATCACTCGTGGGTCACTACAATCTCTTTAGGTGATTTTTAGTGGCAGTAGCGGACCCGTAGTAGAAAGGAGGATCTGATGTGATGGATCATATATAGATAGTTGTTTAGATGTCTAGTATGTCCTAGAGTCGTCTATGTACTCTTAGGTCTAGGAGGGAATGTTTTAAATATAGTGTTTTTATCGACTCGAGCTTTCCTAATATTCTAATGTTGTACATGTAGATGTTATCTCTTCTGTATATGAGGTGGTTGAGGCCACATAGTCAACATAAGAGATTTTTTATATGGTCTATGAAATAATATGAGGTATTGGGCTTTCATGCTAATGTTGTTGAGTAATTTTGTGAAAATTTAATTGGTTCTAATCAACCTTATTTTTAGTGATGTGCTTTATTAGTGGTTAATCGTGTTTAGGTTTTGAGTAATCTCGCTTTGTGCGACAGGTTGTCACAATTAAGCCCTCATGATGCTATGCCTCAAGGGAAGGAAGGCTCGAAAGCTTTCCCTTTGATCACCTTCCAACCATCTAGTCGAGCGAGTGGTACTGCCATTTTCCCAACTCGATCCGCTCTTTGCCCAGAGTCCTCCTAATTTTGATGATCTAGCATGCACTTCCAGCATCCATTCCATTCCAGTTCACTCCATAATGGTCATCCAGAGAACTAGATGCAAGGTCCAAATTGAGTAACCCATGTAAGTCGCATGTTGGACCAAGTACGGGCCATGCAATCAGATGCCTTCGACCACAAGAATTCAGCCTTAGGGTTTTGGAGGTGAGGAATGCATCTATAAAAGGGAACCCTTATTGTGCATCAAAAGGGTCTCTGATCGGTGATTAGAAGCCACATTGTGCAGCACAAACCTTAGAGAGGAGCGAGGATGTGGCAGCCACAGCAAAGAGATTGGTCTTCCTACACCAGGTGTCATGACCTTCTCCATCATTCCTATTATTTCTTTATTATTTTCCCTCACCATGAACGAGTACACACCTTGTGCTGGGGCATGGGGACTAGCCCCAATTGCCCATATTTTATATTAGCTTGTATCTAAACTCGACAATATAGTTGTTAAACAAAGTATCATTTTGCTCAATGCCTTTCTTTGCAAATTGATGACTTGTTTTGTATGTATGTTATAATCATGGATATGCATGTTGTTGTGAGTGTGATTAGAACACCGGAATGATCTCATTATCCCCCTGAGCTGTCAGTAAGGGATAGTGAGGTGTTTAGACTTTGATCTGCTACGTGTTGAGGATGGTCGAACGTAAGTAAAGGATTCAGTAGTATAGACAGGGAACTTGGGTGTCAAAGATGGTCAGTTCCAATAGAGTTTATATCAGGTGACGACATGTATCCCGTGAGAGTGCAGTGTCTAAGCCTCTATTTAGAAACAACTATTGGAGATTTAGATATTATTAGATAATTACGCAGGCCCAGGCAGGAAAACCCCATGCCCTGGTGCTCTTTATTGCTTATTATTTACTCCTTTAATATTCGTTGCATTTGGAAATAATTTAGTTTAATCAATCTTTCAACTACTCAGTGATAAATATTACTCTTAATACTTTTGAATCTATATAACTACTTAAAAAGGTTGTCCTTTGGTTCAATCCTTAAGTATATTGTAATAAGGCTTCCGCTCATGTGGAGTGGGGAAATAGTGTACTGCTTTTGGTTAAACTTAAGAGTATTTCTTTTAGGATTTTTATTGGTGTGACATTTGGAGCCCCATCAGTAATACATAAATTATATACCCTATCAATGATAGTAATTGGGTTATCCTGATTCATGTCGTACCCAAGAAAGGAGGGATGATGGTCATTAAGGGGGAGAATGGAGATGAAGTGGCAACATGTATTGTCACAGGTTGGTATATGTGTATTGATTATAAGAAATTGAACGTTGGCACAAATAAGGACCATTTCTCATTGCCCTTTATTGATCTTATCCTGGAAAGGTTGTCACATCACTCTTATTGATGTTTTTATATAGGTATTCCATGATTCTACCAAGTGTCGATTCACCCTGTTGTTGGGTTTATCTAATGCACCTGCCACTTTCTACAGATACATGATTTCTATGTTGTCATATTTCTTGGAGGACATAATGGAAGTGTTTATGGGTGACTTCTCTGTATATGGAGTTGATTTTGACATATGACTAAAGAACTTATCCAGAGTCATGTAGAGGTGTGGAGAAAAATAATTATTTTTAAACTGAGAAAAATGTCACTTCATAGTATGAGAAGGTATTATTTTGGGACACAAAGTCTTTGATAAAGGAATTGAAGTCAACCTCAGCAAGATTGAGGCAATATCAAAGCTCCTGCCTCCCAAATCAGTGACAGGAGTGAGAAGTTTTTTGGGACATGTCAGATACTATATGAGGTTTATCAAAGATTTTTCAAAAATTATAAAACCTCTATCAAACCTTCTAGTAAAGGACATTGAGTTTGATTTCACTAAAAAGTGCTTGAAGCATTTAACACTCTAAAGGATGCTTTGACAACATCTCCAATCTTACAAGCTCTAGATTTGGAACTACCATTTGAAATCATGTGTGATGCTAGAGATTATTCCATTGGGGAAGTTTTGGGACAAAGAAAAGACAAGAAACACCATGTTATATGCTACGCCAGCAAAATGCTAGATGATGCTTAGATCAACTACATAACCACTAAGAAGGAAATGTTAGCAATTGTATTCACCTTTGAAAAATTTAGATCCTACCTGATAGGGTTAAAGGTGAAGGTGTATACTGATCATGGCGCAATCAAGTACTTGATGCAAAATAAAGATAACAAGCACAGAATATTAAGGTGGGCTCTGCTACTGCAAGAGTTTGATCACAAAATTATTGATAAAAAGAGGACAGAAAATGTGGTTGTTGACCACCTATCAGGGATAATGATTACTGAAGAAAACCCATTGTCAGTTAACGACAACTATGTTGAAGAGGCTCTAATGATGGCCAAGTCCATTGAACCCAACCTTCCATGGTTTGTTGATCTATGTAACTATTTGGCATGCCAACAGTTGCCTCCCTACATCACTTACAATCAGAAGAAAAAGCTATTCTCAGATCTGAAGAACTACTATTGGGATGACCCACTTCTATTTAAGAGATGTGTTGATGGTCTACACAGGAGATGCATACTAGAAGAAGAAGTACCTCAAATTTGTGAGAACGTCGTTCTTCGTCTTATGGAGGACATTTGGGAGGAGAGAGGACATCAACAAAAGTACTCCAGTCAAGATTCTACTGGCCCACCTTGTTCAAAGATGCTCAAGCGTATGTTAAGGCATGTGATCAATGCCAAAGATAGGAAACATATCTAAAAGAAATGAAATGCCAATGTCTGAATGGATTGAAGTAGAGATTTTTGATGTATTGAGAATTGACTATATGGGACCATTCCCCTCTTCTAGGGGCAACCAGTACATACTAGTCATTATCAATTATGTTTCCAAATGGGTAGAGGCCATTGCAACCCCTACCTGTGACTCTAAGGTATTAATTAAGCTAATTGAGAAAACCATTTTTCTAAGGTTTGGGGTCCCACGCACTGTCATAAGTTACGAAGGATCTCTCTTTGGAGAGAGATAATTTGAGACTTTACTGAAGAAATATGGACTAAGGCACAAGGTGGCAACACCCTACCAATCACAGACATTAGGATAAGTAGAAGTGTCTAACTGACAAATTAAGAAAATCCTTGAAAAGACAGTTATTCAGACTCATAAGGATTGGTCTATGAAGCTTGATCATGCTTTATGGGCCTACCAAACTACTTACAAGACTCTAATAGGGACTACTCCCTACATGATTATATATGGAAAGTCAAGTCATCTACCTATGGAGCTAGAGAATGAAGCATTTTGGGATATCAAGTTTCTAAACATGGAACTTAAGGAAGAAGGTAAAAAGAGGTTTATGCAGTTGTAAGAGTTAGAAGAGCTGAGGCTACATGTATATGAAAATGCCTGCGTCTACAAAGTAGAGGAAAAAAGTGTGCCTCGATTCCCACCTAAAAATCAAGGATGTATCTTAAGGGGACAAGGTCCTTCTTCAATTCTAGTATCAGGTTGTTCCCCGGTAAGCTCAGGTCTAGGTGGTCTGGCCCCTTTACTATTACAAAAATATACTCATCCGTCATGATAGAAATCACTAGTGAAAAATGGGTACATTCAAAGTGAATGGTCACAGGATAAAGAGGTACTATGAAGATGAAGTTTTTGTGAGGAGGTCGGAACTCCAGTTGGAAGAGCCACAACCCGCGCCACCCGAAGAATCCTAAAGAGCTAAACCAGAGAGTCAAGCTAAAGACTATAAATTAGCACTTCTTGGGAGACAACCCAAGAATTTCATACTTTCTTTAAATTTTCAAATTTTCTTTTTCTTACTTAGAATCAAGAAAGCTTATAACTTCTAATATTAATTCTAAATTGCTATGTTCTTATAAGTAGTAAGATTTCACCAATTTTGTTTTGAAACTCCATCTTGATTTCTATAGTAATTACAAGTGTATAAAGAATAAAATCTTAATTCCCCTTGCACACTCTTTTGATGTCTAGTTTCCTAAGGCTGCGTTTGGTACGTGGTGACAAAATGCGTGGTGACGGTGACGGTGATAGTGATGGTGACGGTGATAGTGACGGTGGTGGTGAAATTGTTAAAAACTGTTGTTTGGTAACGCATGCATGGTGATAGTGAAAGGGATGGGGAAAATTTTAAAATATGTTGTTTGTTACATAGTTACGGTGACGGTGATAGTGAATCAATTCTATATAAAACACCTCATAAAAACATAAATTCTATTAATTAAACACCTCAGACATAAAAAATTATGACATTAATAATACAAATATTTATCATCAAATTTTAGTATGTGTATGAGCTATTTAATTTAAAAAATACCAAGGAGGCTTTTTCACATGTGAGTTATATTTCTTAATAATCATTGTAGAGAAATACTTCATTGAAAAATTAGGAAAATAAAAATATTTCATCATAAATATTTTCTGGAGAAATACAATATGATCAGTTTTTCTCAATCATATTACATATAACTTGATGTCGTTCATGCCGTGGGCAACAAAAGAAGGCCATCATCATATTTAGATGTTCAACTAGAAAAAGATTTGACTTGAAACTTTGTCTTGCAGAAATTTTTTTAATGACATATTATATCTTGATGAGGGATTAATGGTGTGGCAGAAAATATCATCTTAGAGCAAAAAAATATCTTGGATGAAAAGATGTGGCGGGAATCTTTTTTTTTAAGGGAAAAGTTTTAGTGCGAAACATTATCTTGGAGGAAAAAATGAGTGGTGGAAAATATTGTCTTGGAGGAAGAAAGTGTCATGGCAGAAAAAGGTGTTGTGGAAAAGTTTTTCATGAAGGAAAAAAGATTTGACGGAAAACATTAAAAAAATTGGAGGAGATAAAGATTTGACGGGAAATTTTGTCTTGTAGGAAAAAAATTAATAGAAAATTTAATCGTCGAGGAAAAATGGCGTGACGGAAATGTTGTCTTGGAGGCCAAAAATCTTGGCGGAAAAGTGAGTGGCGGGAAATTTTTTCTTGGAGGGAAAAAGTTTTGACAAAAAAAAATTATTTTGCAAGAAAAAAAATCTAGTGGACACTTTATCTTGGAAGGAAATATGTGTGGTGAAAAACATTATCTTGGAGAGAAAAATATTTTGGCCGGAAGTTAAAATTTGTTGACTGGAAAGAATCTTGGAGGGAAGCATATGGCACGAGGAGAGAAGGAAAATATAGTATCATTTTTCTTTGCACATATGTCCATATATTAATGGAGGCTTAAAAAGAACTTTTTTCACCATCATTCACCGTCATTCACCATGCTTTTCTATGGGGACAAAAATAGGCCAGAATTCACCATTGATTCACCACGGAAAAATTCCCTATCACTATCACCATGCGTACCAAACAACATTTTTGTTTCACCATCATTCCCTATCACCATGATTCACCATGTACCAAACACAACCTAAAGGATCACCGTATCATGAGCATTTAGTAGCGACTGCTATGAACAAAGAGGTGTAGCGACTGCTAAACCTTCGGAACCTGAACTCTTGTGATCGACTATGAATTTAAGTGTAGCAACCACTACTTCCCCTTTTAAGTCTAGCAACCGATACTCTCTTTCTCATATATAGTGACAGCTACAAACCTTTCATAGCAAGGTATAAAGACTCAGACCGTAAATCCTATCTCTTCCCCTAATTCTCTTGTGGCGAAGCCGTGGAAATCTAAAAAGCGATCTAAAGCCCTGCATCTGAAATGATGACAGCGGAGATTCACCATCGCTGTGGCTGACCAAGACTGATGCAGCACCAAAGCTTGCTATTGCTATCCCATTTCTCTCTCCCCCTTCCCCTTCGACAGTCGAATGGTAAGTCTCCTATACATTGAACCCTTTTCTTTTCTTTGGGTTTGCGATTCACACATTTCTCTCTTATTTTTTGCCTCATCGTGTTACCGATTTCCATCCTAGGGTTTCTTACTCGTTTCACCGACGTGATGAGAACCACATCTCTGATCATCATTTGGTACTCTCATCTCTGCTTTTTCGAGTTCTGGACACTCGAGCCCCGTCTATCGCTTTGTGTCCCTAGCGACCGCTACGACTCTGATCGCTCCGGCTTCTATCTTCGATCGCTACATTCATTCGAGTTGCAGTGGAAGATCGAAGTTTCGCCCGTTCGTACCTATAGTGACCGCTAGGTCCGCTACCACACTAGCAAACACAATCAGCAATGACCGCTGCACAATGATTCTTAGTGACTTTGAATCTTGCATTTCTTTGATTTGTACCTACTGCTACTTCTGCTCCTTCGTGTCCTTAGTGACTGTAATGGTTTATAGATCGCAATGATTTCTAACAACTGCTACATCTTCACCATCTGTAGCAACTGGTAGTTCCTTTTATTTCTGTAGGGACTGCTACCTTTGTCTAGAGTGTAGCGACCATTACATCTGTTCAAATCGTAGAAACCACTAGGGAATTGTTGAATAATTACATGTATCTAGTAGAATAAGTATGCCATTATCCTCCGTATGACACACAAATGCTACTCAGTTTGTAGGATCTCATCATTAACTGAAGACTCTTTGAACATGCGAGCAACATCCCTAGAAGGGATTCAAGAAACAACTGAAACAATCTACAAGATGCTAGAAGACCGTCCAGACATGACGCTAGAGAAGAGGGTTCACCTGCAACTGCACAAGGAGAAATATGATAATCATACTTGGACATGAATCACCTGAGGCTGCAAAGGAATCACAAGGTACCAAAGGTACCAACAATTATGAGTGTGTACCATATGAAGAAGTGACCACACTAAAAAGGAAGCAAAAAAAGCTTTGGGACTAGATGCACCAGCAACTAAAAATAAGAAAGGGGCAGTGAAGACAAGGTCCCAAGCTCAACATCTAGATACAAGCATGATGCCCAACTACGATGAAGCAAGGAAGAGTGCAACTGCAACATCTGAGGAATAGAGTATAGCGTTCAAACCAAGGGACATGGTACACCAATCCCAGTACAACCTATTCATGAGGACAAAAAATTTCAAGCCAACAAAATTCATAGACAACCTAGACTTCAGAAAATTGGGGGTCTGCAATAGAGTAGTGGAATTCCTAGGAAGAGCAAGTTTGTACACTCTATGTACGACAACCCAATGTTCGCTAATATATCTGACTATTGAATTCATGTCCTTGCTCGAAAAGATACCAACCGACAATAGAGAAAGAAAGGAGGCTAGAGGAGAATTCAAGCTATAAGGATGCGGTGCAGAGACTACTAGAGAATTCAAGCATGAAGTAAGGATGCAGTGCAGAAACTACTATGTAATAGAAATTATTTTGAACATGATCTTCACCAACACTAAAGAAGAAACTCAGGCATGTACAACAATGCCCAGTGAAAATAATGCAATCAGATACAACAGTCACACAATGTGGAAGAAGCTAATTGGGGAAGATACACAAAACCCCAGGAAGTCTAAGGCGGCCCAGATCACCTCATGTTTCATAAGAGTGACCTAGAAGATCATGGCAAACACAGTGAAAACCATAATTCTGTAGGAAAATTGAGAACCCTTCACCATCACAAGTGTCTTAAAGCCCCTCCAATGATGAAGAGGTCACCAGCACACAAAAAGTACTCAAGGATCAAGAGCCAGCTCAAGTAGTAGAAGAAAACCATCATGAATAGTCTATTGCAGCACGAACTGATGCCCCCAGTGTAAGAGTTCGACCTCAACTCTTGACCAACGGAGAACGAACTTCGCCTGGAAGCTCAAAAGCCAGAAGAACAACCAGCTAGAAATATCATGGAAGATGAACTCATAGGAAAGTTATTAACCTCAGACGAAGTAATGCTTAACTGCTTTTTGGACATCATAAATATCGATGGGGACATCTGTAATGAATATTTACAAGATCATGATGAACACAATGATGTTATATATGATGGCAAGATGGCAGCCACCATTGTGACGTTAGATGCATCAATCCTTGAGACAACCGAAGAATCAACACCACCAACTGCACTGTAGGAACATCAATAGCTCCGCCCTCCCCCGACATGCTGACAATGCAGCCAAGTGATCAAGTGTTGAAGGCAAAACCAATGGGGAAGAAGGAACATCATACAAAGACAAAGGTGGTCTCACATCTTTCTTTGAAGGTGAATCCCCGAGTGAACAGAGACCACCACAAGAACTAGAACTAAAAGAACCCATGGCTCCCCCCACTACCTTGCAAATTTACAAGAACGGACATGACATCGATATCTCGTATTACTTCCTTAGATGTTAATGTGATGACGGATATTTTAGATGATAAAATGTCAGCAGCAAATGTTATATATAACAAGGGGAGAACGCTAACTAGGGAACACTTCATAGGGATGCTCCTAAAAAGAGCACGTGTGCATAATAGATTATTCAAGGTGCTTTGCGCAACAATGTTAGAAGAATTTCTTCATCTTGACAAAGTGCAACCAGTTTTCAATGGCATGACAGATATGTTGAAAAAGTTGTACAAAGAAAGAATGATTTTGATGTTGTGAAGGAGTTGCAATGTGCCGTCACAAGGGCGGAAACTCAATTTGTCACCCTGCCCATCAGGACAACTAAGCATTGGGCATTAATTGTAGCAAATCTATATGGTTGTCACATTACTGTCTATAATTGTTGTGTTGTTGAGCTACCCAACACGTCTTTAATTTTCAAAAATAAATATGCACATGACATTTTAAAGGTACTGATTCATCTTTAAAGTGTCATCCAAGGAGAAGGGTCCCATCATTGCTCAAACTAGAAAAACTTTAATATTTCTACAAAGGTCCACATGAAGAAATAGGGTTAGGAGATTACACCTTCATCGTCCTACGTCTGACTGAAGCAATCAACAAAGGAATACCTTTTAAGGACATGTTTCATGAAGATTTACATGGACTATGCAGCGTGTATACAATGGAAGTAATCTATGATCGTCATTTCTTTAGCGACCCTACACTGCCCCGGGCCCCAATGTAGTACCTCACAGACTCTATACATGGATACCTCTTCCTGATAAGACATCATGGCGGGAGCAAGTAAAGACCCTCTAGAAAGATCCTTCTAAACCTATGCATGTAGAAAAATGGAATGCAGGGTGGCAAGAAGATAACTAGGCCCAAGATGAGGATAATTAACAAACACACAGAAGTACAAAATCAGCAAGCCAAACTCAGACAACACAAGTAAGCCCTCTCCCCACAACCAATTTCAGAAGTTGTCGAACAACAAGACACAACCACTATAGAAGAGGTGGAAATTAATGATAAAGAGCCACAGGAGGTAAGGCTGGATGGCCCAACTGGGATAATAGAACCAAGATTTCAAAACTTCAACATATGGGCATGTGAATATCTATCCTAGGATTCCCTCCTACTCATAATGGATAGACTAAAAGAGGGCAAAAATGGGGGGACATTATCTTTGAAAGAGATGGAATATGCGCAATCAAAGATGACCTCTAAGATACTATGAAGATAGGAGACTACATATATGTAAGTTTGATGTTTGCATACCAGACACTACTGGGAGATAATATGTCGTATATACACATGGCATGTTACTTACTCGTGGATGATATATTACACAACAAGATGTCAAGAGAAAAGCAACACATGAAACTTCGTCTGTTGAATTCCCTCCCTGAATTTGTATTCATGCCCATCCTCCATGATAGCCATTGGACACTTCTAATGATCAACGTCAAGGCAAAGACAGTGATCTTGTATAAGAAGCTCTGATTCAGCTTTTGCAATAAACAAATATACAAACATGACTAAACTAAAGACCCCAACGGAGGAGAAAGAAAACACATGTGTGGAAGAAATAATAGATATGGTTTACAAGTCTGGTAAGGGGTATAAATTTTTTCAGTAAAAAAGACTTCAGAAAGACACAGTGTTGCCACAAGAGCCCACAACAACTCATTGAATCAAATGATTGTGGTTTTCACTACCTAGAGTGGATGTTAGCTTTAGCCCTAAAAGACAAAAATAGAAAGCTTGCAAAATGAATGCTATTACACACTATAAGGGGGAATCATTGATATGTTGCTACAATCAAGATGGGTTGTCTCAGGATAGCCACGCGAAGAATGAACCTGGCCCATTTATTTTTAACCTTTATCTTTGACACTCCAGGATGGAATGCATGATAAGTTTGAGGGGTGTTATAAATGGGCAAGAGATGTACTTCCTTTTACTACCTTTCCTCATCTCTAAAGTTCAATTCTTTCAAATTTTCAATTATGAACATAGCTCTCCTCCCTCCTATTTTAGAGGAAAATTTTGAAATTTTCTTTCACAAATATATCATTTACAACATGCATAGTTGCGGGATCCATTTTTCTAGGATTCATTTAATTCTCCCACCTTTATACTTGTTTATCCTTCTGCTAATTTATAGTGTAATCATCTCAAGAGTGGTTCAAGTGGGCTACTAACCCACATAAAACAAAATGACACGACACCACACTTGTTATGCCATTCTTACAACAAAATATTGTCGAAAGCAAAAGAACACTTCTAAACCTATGAAACGCGTAGACATAAGGACAAATCAATCTGCCACACTCCCGACCAATCACCCTAGACTTGCAATATAGGTTGGAAAGTATACACCTCTAGAAAGATGAGAAATGGATACCCCTTCTAGTTCTAAAAGAAATCCTTACATTGGGATTAAAAGAGGCTTGGCGGCCCCAACACCTTACCTACAAATCCTATTTCCCCAAGCTTGTGAGCAAAATAAAAGCCAAGAGGGATAAAATCATGAGAGTTGTGCCTAAAAATATGTTGAAGGACTTCACTCGTATGGTGTATCGTTGCACTTGAGAATGCAAATATGTCATGCCTGGTAGTGGAGTCTACTCTATGGTCATTAGGCATTCTAATGCTCTTTGCGATCGAAGGAGAAGAAGCCACCCTTGTGACTAGTGGACCAGTGAAATCAATCTATGTGGTCACTAAAAGATAATAGTCCTTACGACTGATGAGATGCAAAGTCGTTATGATCTCTACAGTCCATGTAGCGATCAAAACAACAATCCGCATAGCAGTTGAAGCATTGATCTGTGTAGAAACCGAAGCCAATAGTTTGTGTAGCGGCCGAAACACATGTCTATGTAGCAATCGAAGTCAACAATCTGTGTAGCGAATGAAGGGTTGATTACTATTAGCGACCGAAGCATGGGTCAATGTAGCGACCACAACAATCTTTAAGTCAGTTGCCCACATCTATAACACCCTCCTCATCCATGCAAGGGGGTCATAATATCTTGGAGATGACAGAGTGTTGTTGCGTTCAAGATCCATCCACAGTCCCTTGATCCTGGATCTCTGAAGACAAAAGTATAAGGAGAGAGAAGATCTACACTGCCATTGACATCCCCATCCTATCCTTTAAAAGGAGGATGGGTCTCTCTTCAACATCCATCCTGGATCCAAATCTGAAGGCAACATGCACCAACCGTGGTTGTTAGGGGTCATAGTTGGTGTATCCCATTCCCCTCCTTCTAGATCTAGTCATCCTTCTGCATCTACTTCTTTGTTCTCTATGATGTCTTGCCACATTTGTAAATCTGTAATGCTACTTACTAACATGATTGGGTAAACATATTGCTTGGGTTGGGAGTAGCCACTAAGGCTCACCAACATGTATATACTTACATCAATTTGAATACATATGCTCTTGGCAATGGTTATCCCCATACACTTGTTCTTATTTATTCACTTGCATGATTAGCTACCATCTTGTGATGTCTGATCGTTAGTGCCTCAAAACACCAGTGCTAACTGTATGTAAGCATTATGGAGTTGCATGAATGCATGATAATGTTGAAATGCTAAGGCTTATGATCATATGGTTATCCTTGTGATTGTTTGTTTTCCCTCTCGAGAGAGAGACAACATTATAGTCTAGATCTAACCTAAGATCGAGAGAGGAGGGACTATAGATATATGATGATTGCTTGTAACCTTGCTAAGGGTGCATAAAGGGTGTGAGTATTGCATGTAGGAGAGATATTTTAGTAGGTGAACCCGATCCAAATTCCCTTCTATATTTGTTACAACACTCTTGTTTTCTTTTGTTATCTTATTTTGCTTTCTTAACTTTTCTTTCACTTGTTTGCTTGATTTAAGTGTAACTCTTCCGTAAGGAACACCATCTTATCTACTTTATTGGTTGGTGTAACTTAGATAAGACTCTACATTCTTAGCATTCACCACCCTTGTCCCCGTGGTTCGACCCCGGTAACTACATCAGACCCCGTATGATAGCTGTGGGGGCTTGAGTGTCGGTTTTTTAAATTTAAGAGTCTGACTACTCTAGGTCGGCTCCTTTTTAGGTGTGTGATTTAGGCTGGTTAGTAGGTCATGTAGAGAAGGACTTCCCAAGGAGAAATGTGTCT
This sequence comes from Alisma plantago-aquatica, assembly GCA_963693085.1. Classification (NCBI taxonomy): domain Eukaryota; kingdom Viridiplantae; phylum Streptophyta; class Magnoliopsida; order Alismatales; family Alismataceae; genus Alisma; species Alisma plantago-aquatica. Next base: position 763,854,300 of record OY856413.1, on the reverse strand, counting down.
AACACCTCCACACAACCTTTTATGAATAACAACAAGAATAATAGGTTAAAGAGGAGTAGATACTATAGGGTTTTTCAGAAGGTATACACACGCAACCAATCTTGAGGAAGCCTCCTAAGCAGAACAATGAGAGGATTAATAAAAATGTGCATACAAAGAAAATCACTTTCAAGAACTAAAAGACCCTGAGGTGGAAGTAGAAGACATTACTGATAGGACTCGCAAGGCATTGTAGAAAAAATGACAAACAAAATTGATTGGAGTGAAAGTAAGAAGATAACATGAAATAACAAGAAGCAATAGGAAGGAAACCAACAAAGAAACTCAAGGGAGAACACCATTGAAGGAAATAATAGAGATAGTAATATGATTAAAGCAACTAACTAGGGAGATATAAAGTCATGTAGTAAGGGAAATAATCACTCAGTAGTGATCTTAGCAAGAGATAAGTCGGTCCAAGGATGAGAGTTCCCAAGAAATCCCTTTGCACAAGGGGAGTTTATTATGGGTTCAGGTGGGGTATGATACCCTAAAACCCTAGTATACAAGGCAACAAATTTCATGGATTCACCTATGGAACCTATAGACAATCATGGTAGGAGAACACACTTACGCATGTACATGACCTAGAAGGTGAAATGCACGATGAGGAGGAACTCTTCACGTTGATGTGATGATGATAGTTCATAAATGGAACACTCAAGGTATATGGCATTCAGATAGCCAACTAGAATCAAAGGAATTAATATGTAACTATAGAGTTACTATCTTAATTTTGTATGAACCTCAAACTAGTGGTAATGGACCTGAATCAATTATTGCAGACCTAGGTTTCTCTAGCTCGAACTGTGTGGATGCCTTAGGGTTTTTAGGGGGTGTTTGGCTTTAGTTAAAAGGAGATGGACATATAGTTGACATATTACTCAATCATCGTAGATGATTCACTATAGAAACAACAAAAACAAAAGACTTCTTATGGTAATCTACAAGAGCACACTAAGATAGGAGGGATACAAATTGTAGGATCAACCAAGGAATCTAAGTCTAGGTGCGAAAGAACCATGGCTAGAAGTAGGTGGTTTTAATGAATTCTTACACCCGCACAAGAATACTGGTGGTAAAAAAATTAATGTTGGCACTTGTAATGATTTTCAGAGGCAGTGAGTGACTATGGTCTAACACAGCTCAATACTAGTGATCTTTTGATGACATTCAAGAGAGGTTTTCTACAGATCAAGCTTGATAGAGATTTAGGTAACCATGAAGGGTTAACTTAGTCATGCATGTATGAGGTGAAGGTGGTTGAACAAGTTCACTCTAATCATGCCTCAATCCTAATCATATTAGGGGAAATGAAGGGGAGGAGGTAACATAGCGAAAGGATTGGGACATTGTGGAATGAAAGAGAAAATTTCTGGAACATGATGCGTAAAGAGTGGAAGCATGAACCAAGTTTCTTGGACATAATCAAGAACTCCCCGAGTGCAGCCACAATGTGGGATGAGCATGAAAGAAGGAAGGCTTCTAATAAGAATGCCCAATCCAAGTGAGACTCTTGTTATCCCAAAAACAACTAGATTGAGATTACAAATTGTAGCTAGAAGATAGGGTGATTGATCTATAAGACAAGTTGAAGGAGGTGTTAAGGTGCAAAAAAATATAATTTCAACAGAAATCCCAAAGCGATTGGCTAAAACTAGGAGATGAGAGCACCAAGTTATTCTACATGTGTGTTACTATGCAAAGAAAGCATAACAAAGTTGCCAAATTCTTGCAATCAAATTGGGTAATCACTGGAGACTCCTTTACAAGGCTTATTCAGAAACCTTTTAATGGATAACAACTATAAGAGTTACTAATTGTTCAATTTTTCTAATCCCAAAGACTCCACAACCTGAAACCTATAGCCAGTTGAGACCAATACCCCTTAACAATGGATGCATGAATCTTCTACCAACCATGATTGCAGAAAGACTAAAACCACACCTAGATCATTGATCACATTCATGCATACAAGCTTCGTACCAGAAAGGAGGTTTCACTCATGATGTAATTATTATTCAGGAGATAACTCATTTCAAGAAGACTACAATCAAATAAACATACTCTAACCATCAAGTTAGGCTTGGATAAAGTGAATAATCACACGAGCTCAGACTTCATCCATGGCACATTACAAAGACGACAATTATTCTAATCTAATTTCTATCATCACGTTTGTTATCACCATAGGGAAATGCTATATTCTATGGGAGGGAGAATCATTTGAGGCCTTTAAACATTTAAGGGGATTCAAGCAAGATGACCCTTTGTTTCCATACATCTTTGTCCCCTATCTTATTAGATTGAGCCAAGCCATCATGTCAAAGGTGAATCACAACAAATGGAATCCTACAATATTCACTATACAAAACTTGCTTTCACCAATGTATGCTCCTAGATGATATTTTTCTCTTTGAAGAAGACAAAATTTGACAAAGAAGGTGATTATGGAATATTTGAGGAAATTGAAGCATCGGGACAATAGCTAGAAAAGGAGACATTAACTTTTTCTATTTGAAGGGGACACCAACTACAATTATAAGACAAAAACTGAGATTCTGAGGATGGAAAATGTGGGTAAGAACATAGGGATTCCAATAGTCCATGGAAGGAACTCAAAGGAGTTGTACACATGGATAGTACGTAACCTCCACAAAAAAGATTAAGGGTTGGATGCATCACACTCTCTCATTATCCACACACATCAAACTAACAAAATTGGTGCTCCATTCATCTACTACTTATATAATTCAATTAACAAAACTAATTGTGTCAACTTGTAAAGAAGATATATCAAATGATAATGAATTTCATTTGGAGTGGTGGGAATGAAAGGTTGAATACCAATCTAGTGACATGGAAGAAGGTGACAACACCCATACACAAGGGTGAATTGGGTATCTACTCAGATAGAGTGTACGCCAAATCTCTCATCATGAAGTCCACCTAGGATTTCATTACGAGGAGGAATGTCGACTGGATTGAGTTGATGAAAAGTAAATATTGGAATATTAATGGATATAGAACCACATTAGGGAATGTTGTTGTGTATATAGAGACAAATGAGCATAGTCAGCAACAACTCTAAGAGAGTTGCAGTCAGTGGCACAAAGACAAGTCTTTGTAAAGTTCACTAGGTCAAATCCAAATCAAAGCCAGTTCTACTACCGTAAAAAGTCATACCATTGGAGATTGTTGACATGGTGGTGGCTAGTGTGGTGAAGGATGAAATCAAGTGGGATAATGATGTAAAGAAGTACTAGTTTATTGAGAAAACAATAACTAATACTCCAAGCATGCAACCACCACAACCTACATATATGGAGGGTGGTTTCAATCAGAATTTATATAAACATGGTGTATTTACTAGATCTGTGTAGCACCTACTTATGGAGGGGAAGCATGCATAAATGAGGGTAATTGGGATATCATCTGCTAGAGACTAATTCCACCAAGAGATAAATGTTTCTTATGGTGCCTAAGACGAGAGAATATTAACTAGCCAACTTTTTCTATGCTAGAAAAATTATAGACATGGTTAGTTGTAACAGTTGTAATCTATTTGAAACAAATCTACTTGTAATAAGAGATTGTCCCTTTGGTAACAACCTATAGAAGATGCTAGATCCATCAGACATTACCAACTTCTTTAGAGAAACAATGTAAACCAGTGGAACAAACATACAATACTCCAATGTGAATGGAAACAAGAACATCACCTTCAGAATAGCATGTTGGTAGTGTGGAAGGAAATGAATGAGACAATATTTTAAAAGCAAAAGAGCAATCATACATACCCTTATTAAAATCAAATACCTAAAAATGGAAATCATTAAAGCTTTGAATGGAGAGTCTATATCAAGTATCCAACAGAAGGAACACGCTACTACTTAATGCAGGATGCCTCTAGAGTTCAATGGAATTACCATTGTTGATTCAATAGTTAGTACCAAAAAGAGAAGTTGAGCTCAAGCTACATCATGCATGACTGCATATGCAAATGGATAGAAGATGGCTCTTCAACCCATATAGGGAGGTACCCATTGGAGGGTGAGTGTTACAACCTCAAAATTTGGAAACTTCAAGCCTAAATGAAGTTAGGATACAAATAACAAAAAAGAGAACTGAGGGACCTTGGTTGATGATTCCAAACCCTTGACTAGTATTAAATGTTCAATTTAAGTAAATAATGTGATTTTAGGCATATGTATTAATATAGGACAATATGAGGTCTTATGATGATCAAAGTCTTAAATTCATAACTAATAAGGTTATTAACCCTATGAACTCCATGGGAATATACATAAAGGGGCTTGGGCCCTAGAACCCAATACAAGCCCAAAATGGTTAACCTAAGGTTTACATATGGGTCCTTGGGATACAAAATAAGGATTTCAGTATTTCGTGCATATGATAAATGATCATGACAATTTGAGGTGATAGATAATCCAAATATGGGATTATAGACAAAAATATCAGATATATGAAGTTATCTACTGATCTAAGTAAATTATCAAGTAATTATCAATAATTTACTTGGAATCCAAGTTTTGGATAACAAATAGATGTTTTATGAATTATATTATTTGTATTCTTAGAAAAGAATTAAGAGAATGATATCACCAAGTTTGAGATAATTTGGGACAAGGGCGTGTATTGTAAAATACTTACATAAGACATGTACTTAAAAGAATATAGAAAAAAGAAGAAAGAAACATAAAGTGGGGAGTCCATCCGTGTAACATCCCTGACCTGGGTTATGCCATAAACTTGGAATTTTGCTTAAGTAAGTTATTTAAAAACTTGTTATAATCTTTTGAAAAGTAATTAAGACTCTTGTAGAGTTTAATTTTTAAGTTTGAGCTTATTTGCAAACTACTTGTGCATTATATAATAGTTTGGGTGTAAAGTGCAGTTTTACCCAAATATGAGGATTTATATTGCAAAATGTCACATGTTGAATGTACCTCATGTGTTTTAGCATCATAATAGAGATAATGATGATAAGGATCAGCTTGTGGAAAGCCCATATTTCAAATTGAAATGTGTTTGAATAATGCTAGTGCCTTGTTGACACGATTTTATTGTGCATATAATGCAAGTGCACGCGTCAATGTAATATAGGCCTTTGTGAGGTCCGAGTCGAACACAGGGAAACATAATTATCGGTATACTACTACTAACTATTCGCAATCAACTAGACCGATGGGAAAATTGAGTTTGATTTTGAAAAAGAAAATAAAAACAAAAGAAAACAAAGCAATCGATTAAATGGTTGGTTTAATCAATTCAAATGCAATCTCTAAGATTACGGTTTCACCACTGGTTCTCGTCGTACTAATTCCTACACAATTATCGCAACTCATCTCCCATTCCATATAGTGGCATTTAGTTAGAATTGCTCGCTCTCGCGATACAATTCACTACCTTAATCTAGGCCGGTTCCACGCCAGTAGTAACCTATACCCTAGACTAGGTGCATGAAAAGAACAGATCTCTATGTTTCCACCATTAACCATACATCGCCTTTTCCAAAGGATTTATTAGTTAATGTAATTATCGCACCTTTTAAATAGTTAATTCTTCATCAAAAGTAATTAAAGGTATTAGATTACCATTATGGTGATCAAACACAATGATAGCAATGGAGAAAACGACATCATACCATGGATTTCGGAGATAAATAGTGATGAATTATGTAAAAAGAGTCATACAACAATTTCCCGGGCTACTTCCGGTCCTAAAGACAAAGGGGATTAGCCCTGCATGTTCATATCAACATTACACATGGAGAAAAAGGAGAGAAACATGGAGAAACGAATGGAAATATGATGTAACCCCTGAAATGGAGAAGATTGGGATGATCCTCGGTGCGAGGTGCACGTTCTACAGCCTTCCAGCGGAAGAATCGTCCGTCTACGGCTATGGGAACGTCCGGGGCATAGTTCTGGGCTCCGTTCTTCGCTCTCCTCTCCTTCAGGACTCATGCAACGGAATAGAACGTCAATTACGGCCTTGGACTGTCTTTTCCTAGGTATAGGTACCACTTACGGCCGCCAAAAGAACACAGCCGTCTGATTGGAGTCGTGTTGGATATTTTCCTGATCTGACGGCATCGATACCATCGACGGGGTGTCGATGGTATCGACACCTTAGGGTACCGATGCTTTCTTCAATTTCTGGAAGCCGCCTGATGGCATCTCGATACCATCGACCGTTCCCGTCGATGGTATCAATGAGGTGACTTCTGGCACGTTGTTGCACTTTCGAGACCATCGACATTGGGTCGATGGTATCGAACTATCTGCTTTCTCTCCGGCTTTGCTACTATTACTCTGTCGATGCTATCGATAGATCGTCGATGGTATCGACGGGTCCAGGAATGCAAATTGCCTGAAATAAAGAGAGGAACACAAATCAAATCTGAGAAATATGATAATTTATACAAAACAATGTAAAACAAGATGAATTTGATACATGCAAGGATAATAGGCTAAAAGAATTGAATCATGTGATATTAACCACAAATATGACCAATAAGCGCATAAAACGAGTGTAAAACTAGCCTATAAAAGCGACTCAAAACCCCTGCATCAAACTCCCCTAAGCTTGAACTTTGCTCGTCCTAGAGCAACAAAACTATAGAATAAAATTGTGAGGGTCAACTAAAGAACATACTAGCATAACGAACATCACATTATGATTCCCACCTGCAAGGCACAGACCGACCCTCACTAACCATGGAACAATAACTACCCTAAAGGTGACAATGATCGTCCATGAGGTGTCCACCCCGTAATCAATGAACACAATCAAATAAAGTAGATAATATAATAAATTCCTCTGGTTCAGGCGTGGTGCATCTTGTGATCTCCTATCTACATTGCTCATGTCCTAGCTACCATCTACATGGAAGCAGATCTCCTGATACACAAGAATCAGGAGATAATCATGGGTGGCCTACCATTTTGAGCAACAGGTGGATGGAATGGGTAGTTGTGGAAGAAAAGAAAGCACCATACAGTTTAACATGCAAAAACAACAAAAATGACCTAAATGATGCATATGCATATGCAAATGACCTAATGTCTACATTTTAGGTGGAATGATGCATGCACTACTATTTCATCTCACTGTGAGTTGAAATGTCTAAAAAACTACATCATGTGCTTATTCTTCCTATTATGCAGGTGAAACAAGTTCCTTTCTCCCTCTGATTTTTACTTATTTCTCAATTCTTTTTTTTTTCCTTTTTATCCAAGCCCCATTTTTATTAATTGACTAAGGAAAAGCATAAAATTTTCTTGGGCTTCTTTCACATAGCTACTACAATTGATGCATTATAATCTACTTTCCAGAGAGTATAGAACAAGTTTCCCACTTTTCTTATTTTTCAGAAGAGATAAGGCACATAATATCCTATGCTCAAAAGCATGCAAAATGCAACTATATGAAAGAAATTATGCAACTACAATGACACGCACTCTAGAATGTGTGCATGCATGACTAATCTACAAAAAAAATCTTTTTTTTTGTGAAAAATCTAGCTATAATGCAATCCCCTATCTAAATGGCATGCAATCAAGAGATGAAAAATTGTAAGGTGCTCCCACTTCTTATGGTGGAGTGTGAATGAAGTGAGGTGGATAGATCACTAGACTAAATGACAGAACCATTGGAAAATATTATATGTCCCTCCTTACTGACATGTGCACAGGGTAACTAAGAGGTTTCTCTCTTCTCACTTCAAATTAAAGTCATGTTACCATTTGGTCAGTTTAAGCTCAACATCCATATCCGTCATCATTTCTTGAACCATAAGGATGTACAGTTATGATCATATATTTTAAAGTTGACCTACCCAATTACTTTCCTCGGTTATGTACTCAATTTCAAACAAGTCAAGCTTACAATTTCTTAAAGATTTTTCATTCAGATTCATTTTCTCCCAAACCCCACATGAAGACATTGAGATGACATGCAATTACATTTAAACTCCATTGGTTACACTAGATAGAAAGTGGATCCTAGAAAGCCGTAAATAAACCAAATTACACAACTAAAAGAAAAATTGCAAAAGGCTAAGAAAAATGCTACAACAAAAGAAAATGAAATAAAACTAAGATAGAAATTGTTCCATCTCCCCCCCAAGCTTGATTTCGACTATGGCCTCATAATCAAGAACAAACTTAGAAGGTGGAACAGTGATACCCTTCTACTGTTGAGGCAGTGGGTGCGGCAGGTACTTGTGAGTATGGGGGTTCCACTCTGGTTATGCCCCTAAAAGTTGGGATCGTAGGGAGGCATGGGCGGGGGTTGTGGATATCCCCCAAAGTAGTCTCTGCTCCAGTAGTGATCGTAGAAAGGTTGTTGCTGCTTCTCTATCCTCCCCAACCTGTCGTAGACCTGCTGATGGTTGACGAAGAGCTAGCGCTCATTCTCAAAGATCGCCTGTTGATTTTCATAAAGCCTATTCTGCATTTCCTAGATCCCTGTAAAAGCTACCTGATGCGACTGCTGCATCGTCTATTGGGTCTCCTGGATCGTCTGGAGCATGGTATACATCCCCTGCATAGAGTAGGGATCATCTCCATCCTGGGAGGGTTGTGGTGGTAGTGACTGGGAAGAAGAGGAGGCTCCACAGTGTCGTGGATGCTTTCGAGGAGCAACTTGTCGTTGAAGAGGAATGGTGGCTTCCTCCTCCCCTTCATCATCATCATCGCCAGCTTGAACTTCTACTTCTTCAGCTTGTTCTTCCTCATCCTCATCAACATCCATGATAGGCCACCTGTAGCTTTGGCCAGGCCTAATGTTGAAAGTAGGGTTTGGCAATTCCCTCCTCTGAAAGACTCCTGCCACGTGGCAGGTGGCGTAGATGATGCCATGATGAGCTTCAACAAGGCATGCATTCACAAAATGGCTCAAATTGAGTGTGTTCTTGCACTCCAGCTTGGGTAGCCCAGACAAATCTAGGCCCAAGTACATTGCAATCGGCATAATTAGAACCCCAAAATAAATGGGAGCCCTGCGAGAAACATTCCTCTTAATCGCCATTACACGCATGAGGAAGAAAGCTCCAAAATTGATGGGTATCCGCTCTGGAAGACTATAGAGAAAGAATAGGTCAGTCTCCTAAAATTTGCTTTGAGATAGCTTTGATCTTGCAAAGAAGGTGTTGGAGAGAATCCGGTGCAAGATCTTGATAAATGGATGCTCAAAATCATCTATGGAGGCATTGTGCCAGCTGATCGAGTATCCCGCTGGTACAGTAACTAGCTTGGCAACCATGGCGTCATAATCTGCATTGTGCGCTGGCTGGCGGAGGTCATTATGGGCCCACCCATAAATCGCATTGAACTCGTGAAGGGTCATCGTATAGTCCTTGTTGTAGAGGCAGAAAGAAACACTTCCCTCTTTCCACTCTGTGCGCGCTGGTACTAATTCATTGGGGATGACACAAATGTCCAGAGATGCCATGAACTCGATGACGATCTCCTTGTAAGTGGGCCACCCGCTGAAGAATGGATGACCGTCGGCGTGGTCACGGCACAACCTAGGGGACTCGCCCAATTGTCCCTACAGCACATAGGCCATATTGGCCTCAAAACCCAGATCCTTGATCAACTGCCGGTCTCCATACTAGGTCGGCTCGATGGAGCACTTCCATAGCTCCTCGTACACCTTTTTAACCTCCGAAGATGGATGGATTAGCCTCTGGTGAGAAATTAAACCTTGTTGCAGGGCGAGTAGAGCAGGTGGTGTAGCCCTGGATGACGAAGCTCCAGATCTCACCATTGCTGCACAGGCAATGAGTGAGAGAAAGAAAGGAGAATAGAGCTCGAAGAAGACAGTTGAGCCACTCGAAGAAGATTGAGATCCGCGGAGCCAAAGAATATGCTCAGAGACGATCGACGGCAATGAACTCAGTTTCTCCCGGACGCTCATAGTTTCTTAGGCTCGATTGTGGAAGATAAGCAATGAAGATGTGATGTTGGATTGGAGGATTGCTTCCCTTTTTATAAGGGGCGTCCGCATCTGCTGTCGGTGCGTCGATACCATCGACAGTCCCGTCGATGGTATCGACGGCTGTTGGAATCTGCGGCTCACTGCAATCGACAGTTGTTGACGGCTCAATGTGGGGGCACGGATCAGCTACGTGTCGATGGTAGCGACAGAGTGTCGATACCATCGACACTGTCCACGGATAGGTGTTGTGGATCGCTCGATGTAGACTTCGGATCGGTGGCGTATCCGTCGATACTATCGACTACTTGTCGATAGTATCGACACCTGTATGTTTCTTTGATCCTCGCGAAGTTTGGCCATTGCAATTTTGTTGTAGACATATCGATACCATCGACCAATGTGTCGATGGTATAGAAAATACTGAGACATCCGGTCTGAATATCTCCAGAGATTTCACTACCATCGACGACTTGTCGATACTGTCGATACCCGTCCATCTTTTTGCCTGTTCCCGTCTCGATACCATCGACGAGGCCGTCGATAGTATCGACGGGGTGAAGTTTCGGTAGAACTTTTCACTGTTCCAATTTCGATATCATCGACCCAGGCGTCGATGGTATCGACCGTTTCCCATCTTGCACACTCAACAAACATATCATGGCATCATTTTTAGAGACTAAGTGCTAAAGTAATGAAAACTACCTAGGAATATGAAAAATTTCAAGAAATAACCATGTAAGCTACCAAGGTTGGGTTGCCTCCCAACAAGCGCCTCATTTAATGTCTTGGGCTAGACACAATCATGCTCCTCATTCCTCTTGTAGTGCCATGAGTTTGATCTCATGCACTTTCTTTGTGTAGTCTTCCCCATAGTAGTGCTTCAGCCTTTGACCATTCACCAAGAATGTTCTCGCACCATCTCTCACCATGATAGCACCATGGGGTCGCACCTCCTCAACCACAAAGGGTCCACTCCACCAGGATTTCAATTTCCCAGGATGCAACTTCAATCTCAAATTGAAAAATAACACACTATCACCCTTCTTGAAAACTCGCAATTGAATGTGGCGATCATGTATTTGCTTTGTCCTCTCCTTATAGATCCTCGAGTTCTCGTATGCATTCATCCTTAGCTCATCCAACTCATTGAGCTCTAGTATCTGCTTTCTCCCTGCATCATCAATGTTCAGGTTTAGCTTCCTTAGCGCCCAATGTGCCTTATGCTCTAACTCCACCGGCAAGTGACAAGCCCGCCCGTAAGCCATCATAAAAGGCATGGTGTCTATCGGTGTCTTAAACGTGGTCCTATATGCCCATAGTGAATCTGGTAGTAGTGCACTCCAATTTTTTCTGGAAGAGGCCACCGTGTGTTCCAATATCTTCTTGATTTCCCTATTGGACACCTCCACTTGGCCTTACATCTACGGGTGGTATGGGGTACCTACATTATGCTTGACCCCATATTTACTCAATAGTGTAGTGAATTTCTTGTTCGTGAAGTGGGTACCGCCATCACTTATGATCATTCGTGGCACACCAAACCTACAAAAGATATTCTCTTTCACGAACCTGTACACTACCGCAGCGTCGTTAGTCCTTGTGGGTATTGCCTCTACCCACTTCGACACATAATCAACAGCAAGCAAGATATATAAATTAGAATTGGAGGACACAAAGGGTCCCATGAAATCAATGCCCCACAAATCAAATACCTCAACTTCTTGAAACACATTAAGGGGCATTTCTTGCCGCTTTGAGATGTTACCTGCCATTTGACATGAGTCACACCTCCTCACATAATCATAGGCATCTCAGAAAAGTGTGGGCCAATAAAGGCCACTCTCCAATACCTTAGCCGCCATTATTGTGCTCGCATGATGACCGCCGGTGGGCAATGTATGACAGTGATTGAGCACACTACCATATTCACTCTCGGGTACACACCTGCATAAAATTCCATCCATGCACTGTCTCAAAAGAATAGGGTCATCCCAAAAATAATATCTCAAAGAATGGAAAAACCTTTTTTTCTCTTGATAAGTCCAATCATCTAGGAGTTCTTTGCATGCAAGATAATTTATGATATGCAAAAATCATGGGTCCTTAGATTGGATAGAAAGGATTTGCTCATCCGGGAAGGTCTCAGTAATGGGTATGTTAGTATCTCTCTCATCTACCTGCTCTAACCGAGACAAGTGGTACGCAACCACATTCTCAATGCCTGCCTTATCCTTAATCTCAATATCAAATTCTTGCAAGAGTAGGATCCACCTAATGAGTATAGGCTTGGCATCTTTCTTTTCCATTAAGTACGTTATGGCGGCATGGTTCGTCCATACCACAACTTTAGACCCCACTAAATATTACCTAAATATTTTGAATGCAAAAACCACGGCAAGCAATTCTTTTTCTGTGGCGGTGTAATTAAGTTGAGCATCATTTAAAGTCTTAGAAGCATAAAAAATAACTGTGGGTTTATTCTCAAGGTTCTACCCAAGAATGACCCCCACGATAAAATCTGATGCATCACACATAAGCTCAAAGGGCTTACTCCAATCCGGCATTTGAACAATCGGTGCGGAAATCCACTTTTGTTTGAGAGCCTCAAAGGCATGCATACATTTGTTATTGAAATCAAAAACCGCATCCTTCTCAAGCAATTCTGATAATGGTTTAGTGATTTTAGAAAAATCCTTGATAAACCAGCGATAAAACCTCGCATGACCAAGGAAGCTCCTCACCCCTTTCACCGAGTTCGGTGGGGGTAGTTTGGAAATAACCTCAATCTTCACTGGATCTACCTCCAGTCCCTTGCTAGACACCTTGTGTCCAAGCACTATGCCTTCGCTAACCATCATATGGCATTTTTTCCAATTGAGGACTAAATGTGTGTCCTCATATCTTTGTAGCACCTTGTCTAGATTATATAAGCACTCATCAAAATATGCACCGTAGACAGAAAAGTTGTCCATAAACACCTCTAGACAATGCTCTACCATATCCGAAAAGATAGCAAACATGCCACTACTACAGAAACCCCATTTGGCATCGGTCTTTTAACCCCATTTGGCGTCGGTTTCCGACCGACGCCTATGTGGGCACCGCTAAAGGTCGAACATTTCGGCGTCGGTTTTTTAACCGACGCCTATTTAACCTATAGGCGTCGGTCTTTTAGTAGACAACCGACGCCAAAATGGTTCGCGCCACAGAAAACGTCGTCATCTAGGGCACTTTCTGCGTTGGTGATTTACTAAAAGACCGACGCCTATATTCCATGTAGCGTCGGTCTTTTAGTTGATAACCGATGCATAAAGTGTCCTAAATGACGCCATTTTCTGTGGCGCGAACCCTTTTGGCGTCGGTTATATACCAAACGACTGACGCCTATACTTCAAGACGACACGGCCATGCTTCCCTGCACGGCCGTGTTTAGTACTATAGGCGTCGGTTTTATATGCATAACCGATGCCTTTTCCACCACGGCCGTGCTATCCTGCACGGTCGGGTTGTTTGTACTATTAGGCGTCGATTATCTATAAATAACCGACGCTGTATGTCTTTGCTGACGGTTTTCATTAAATAACCGACGCCTATTTATATTTTTTTTTCATATCAGTTTGCAGGCCTGCTGTGGCTGGTCAGTAGGATGAGAACCTGCAGTTCAGTTTTCTGAACTGCAGGTTTACGACATCCATTGATATCAGCCTACAAACAGGCCGCAAACCTGCAAAAGTCACAAAGAAAATTTCACACAAGTACATACATTCAGACATCAATTCAATTCTCACATTCACACATATAGAAACATTCAAATACATGTATTAACATTCAGAAATATTCATTTACAAAGTATCATTCATTATCGCTATCAACATCCCAATTATATCTTACAGTTGCCACTGCTTGTATGGCTTTTGCCCATTCTTCTCTTACTTCATTTAATGCTTTCATCGTATATGGAGCATGTATATTTTTTAAGCGTTTACCTGTAGTGTTGTCAGTTTTAAACACCTGCAAAGAGAATGATGTATATATATAAGTAATAATATAAAAATAAGATAAGATTGATATATTGCATACTAACTAATGAGACTATATATAATACCTCATGTATGGTATCGATGTCCAATGCGGCATATTTGATAATCATCTACATAAATCGCATCACATAGTATGTGCATGCCCAGCCATTGTCTTGTGTAGCACACTATAAATTGAAACATACAAAATAATACAACTAAGCACAATTCACATCAATAATATATATATTCGAGTCGGGAACTTACTTGTACGTTCTGCCAATTTATTGGCTGGTTCTTTTTCCTTGGGACCGTTCCTCCAGCCTTTTTGAATGCATCCAAACCCCTACATGTTAATATAACACAATAAATTGCATAAGTAAATAGTAATGTAATAAAAGATGTTAACGGATATAAAAATGAAATATTTCTCACCAGAATAATGGCATTCTCATTACGTGTCCAATTTTAGGGTTCAATGTACTCCCCGCAGGATCTAGATAATAAACAGTGAATGTCCCGGGGACAATAACTAGTAACTCCCAATGTCTACCGCTAGAGGTAAGAAGTTAACAATTAATAACTCAAAATGCAAAATAAAAATGGAATTTTCTTAAGTCCAAATTATAAATAAAGTAAACTTACTTGACATTGAATGGAGCTATTATTATCGTCTTCTTTTGCTGACCAAAAATTGTAAAAGCATCTATACAGTATTGTTGAACATTATCAGGGTCTTTAGCTACCAAACTAATCAATGATGGAATCAAAAATCCCAAATGATCAAATGCAAATTGTTTGCAATGATCTTCGACTAAGTAGCTGCAAAACATATAGGCGTATGCATTAATATATAAGAAACCAGATCACCAGATCTTACACAAGGTATATGGATGTATAAACAAGATCTCACCTTATCCATGTCTCTATCATTGATGTATTCAACCAATCATACATAAACAGCTCAATAATATCTTGTATAAATAAAGAGCTATCGTATGATTGACCTGCATAATCTGCATCTAAAGAAATAATTATAGGGCAATGTACATTATGTGCCCGTAGCCAACATGCCATTCCCCTACAAGCAGGACCTAACGGGTATGTTAGGTCAGTTGGAACCCAATCGGGTAATGCGGGAATTGGAAGTAGAGGCCTAGGTGCTCCTGGTGTCTTCTTTTTAACCTGTACATATAATTTCAGATCAGTTGACATCATATATACACATTAACAGTCTAAATCAATGTAAATTTATCTTACAATTTCAGTCGTGTAGACGACATCTGCTTTGGGCCACAATATCACCCCGCCTTCTGCATCAGCAAGTCTATCAATATCCGGGTGGGGATATGGCAATGTAGCTTCTCTCCAATCGGGTAACACACATATCGGGCTCACACGAACGTAGCCCTGTGGCATTGGAGTCCCGTGAAACATTGCCCCAGGAAGGGACGGGTAAGCCTGCGCCTCTGCAACAACGTAGTCTTGCATTCTTAAGCGGCATGGCTTCAATGCCTACAAATTTACGTAAAGAATATTATACATATATACATATCATCTTGAAAACATAACAACTTGAAAAGACTAACTACAATGTCATAAACAATACTTACAGCAGACGTGCTAGGCGATGGGTCTCCAGGATTACTGGCAGTCTGTGCATCAGGAGAAGAGTGGGTCGCCATAGGCGTATTGGAAGCCTGAGATGCCTGCCACCGCAGCAATTCTTCCTTGACCTTCTCAGCAACTACATCGTTGACCTTCTTAGCAACTAAATCCTCAACTCTCTTATTCTCCTATACATGGATAAAAGAAACATTAGCTTCTTATTAATGAATTTCCTTTTGCAGTAACATTCTAAAAAAAGAATAGGTTACCTCTTCTTGAGAAAGTCCCGCTCTGGGTTTGTGCTGGGATGGCCCAAAGAATGCTTTGATGCCAACACCAGCGCCGGCACCTCTAACACGTCCAGGATGCTCTGGGTTACCCAGAGCAACTGTCAATTCATCCCTTGTGCCCTGAGGGATGAACGTGCCTTGTTTCCTCTGCTCGTGCAGCTCCCGCTAATCACCATAAACAGAAATTGGTAAGTTAACACCACAAATAATCAATATTCAAACGATTTCTCTAAGAGTGTTATTTTACCATTTTTGCAGCCGCCTCAGCAGTTACAGGCTTCTTTATTTCACCCTTCTTGTTTTGCCTGCCAGCTATCCAGATATCATGGCGAGGCATGGGTGTGGCAGACTCCTGAGTAGGAGCAGACTCCTGAGTAGCCGCAGACTCCGCCTGTAGTCTTTGGCGAACGCTTGCATAGCCTTTTGGACCCATAGTGTGGTCATGCACATTCAGTGCACGTCTTGCTTTTTGTGCGTCACTGAGGGCCTAGTTAGTATGCACATTAATGATTTGGTTAGTAGCACTAAATGCTAATCTTGAATAGGTGAATACAATGTATATTAATTAAATTGGGAGTGACGCCTAATACCTTGAATTCTTCAGATTTTCTTGAAGCAACAAAATTGTCCCAATCTTCTTTGTCCAAGAAGTTCCATTGTTCAAGGGTTGACTTCTTCTTCTTATCACCCTCTTTTATGTATTCTCTGTTCAGATTTGTCCTATAATTCCTAAGCATCTTTCCAACGCGTTGCATCACATTTTTACGA
Source organism: Alisma plantago-aquatica (assembly GCA_963693085.1). Taxonomy (NCBI): domain Eukaryota; kingdom Viridiplantae; phylum Streptophyta; class Magnoliopsida; order Alismatales; family Alismataceae; genus Alisma; species Alisma plantago-aquatica. The sequence continues at coordinate 763,837,607 of OY856413.1, read as the reverse complement.
TGCAACTTCTCATCCAATGCAAACAGATTCTGTAAAATAGAAATGTTATTAACTAGTATCCAAAATAGAATTGCAAATAATAGAATTTGTAATCTACAAAATAGAATTGCAAATAATAATAACTCACGCATAAATCCTTCCATATCAAGTCTTTTTTCACTTGAGGAACTTTATGCCAATTATCATACTTAACACCACAATGGCTCCGAGTGGTACACCCAAGATAGTTCACAAAATTATTGCGGTTCACTCCAATTGGATTTCCTCCATTATCAAACTCCACCACCAATTTGGATCCACTACCACTTAGCGCTAATAACTTCTTCAACAGAGTGATGCCCCTTTTCTTGTTAAGTGTTTGGTGTTGCGCATCAAGTTGCTCCAGTTCTTCAGTGGGTACAGGTGCATCAACCTAAAATTTGACAAAAATAAAACACACTAAATTAGCCCAATATAGAAATATAGGATATATGACATAACTAGAAGATAATGAATTTTATAGAAATACAGGATATGTTTTTAGAACTTACATTAGTATCCTCGCCATGCTCGTCATGGACAGCATGCTCATCATGGACTTCATGCTCATCATGGACATCATGCTCATCATGGTCAGCCATCTGAAAATGTCATTAAAAAGGCAAACATTTAGCATTTCTATTAACTAGAAAAAGGCAAACATTTAGCATTTGTATTAACTAGAAAAAGGCAAACATTTAGCATTTGTATTAACTAGAAAAAGGCAAACATTTAGCATTTGTATAAACATACATGTCTTTAAAATTGTGATCTTTTATCAATTAACAATCCTTCATTGTGATCTCCGCGCACATATAAGTCATCATTAGCTTCAATATTTTGTGGAGTTGGCAACCCAACTGAGAATGGACTGGAGTCATCATACTTATCATAGTACTCTTCTTCATCTATAGGATCTTCAATGAACTGTCTTTTACCATGAAGAACAACCGACCATTTATCATTTGCAGGATCATCGATATAGAATATTTGTTTCGCCTGTGATGCCAATATGAATGGTTCACCCTTCTCGCCAATCTTTTCAAAGTTCTTTTATCAATTAACAATCCTTCATTGTGATCTCCGCGCACATATAAGTCATCATTAGCTTCAATATTTTGTGGAGTTGGCAACCCAACTGAGAATGGACTGGAGTCATCATACTTATCATAGTACTCTTCTTCATCTATAGGATCTTCAATGAACTGTCTTTTACCATGAAGAACAACCGACCATTTATCATTTGCAGGATCATCGATATAGAATATTTGTTTCGCCTGTGATGCCAATATGAATGGTTCACCCTTCTCGCCAATCTTTTCAAAGTTCACCAAAGTGAAACCCAATTCATCCACTATAACTCCTTTGGTGTTATCAACCCAATTACATTTAAAGAGCGGAATTTTGAAATCTATGTAGTCAAACTCCCAAATGTCCTCAATGACACCGTAATATGACATTTTAGCTTCACGTGGACTCTTATCCTTTGCACTTGCAAAGTACATAGTCGACGCTTGAAGAGTGACCCCACTATTTTGGACGACTTTCTTATCATCTTGGCGATTTGTGTAATATGTGAATCCATTAATGTCAAACCCTTCATAAGACATAACATTCGGTTTTGGTTTAAAGGCGAGGCATTTGATAGTTTCTGTAATATCATTTGGTGTTTGAGATAGTTGATGTAAGACTTTATCTTCAAACCACTTAGTAAAAGTCTTATTATGCTCTCTAGCAAGCCACATTGAACTTGCTCGAGGATGTTGTCTCTTTATGAAATTGGTATGTTCCTCGATATAAACATTCACTTCGTCCATATTGTGTAAAATATACAAGTGAGCTTGTTCCAACTGCTCACGGCTGATTACTTTCACCCGTGATCCCAAAATTCCTTTGCCCTCCTCAATATTCTTGTCATTATCAGGAGTGTCATTACCACTGAAAAAGTCATTGCAAAAATCCATAACCTCTCTCGCCACATAACCTTCAATAATACTCCCTTCAGGCCGATAACGGTTTCGAACATCACCTTTAAAAACGCTCATGTATCATTCAAAGGGATACATCCAATGCAAGAAAACTGGTCCCAACATTTTCACTTCCCTAGTCAAGTGGACAACAAGATGTACCATGATATCAAAGAACGAAGGAGGGAAATACATCTCAAGCTGACATAGGGTAACAACCACTTCTCTTTGCAAATTATCGAGAGTATCAGGGTCAATAACTTTGCTGCATAGACTGTTGAAAAAGAAACAAAGTCTGGTAATTGCAAACCTTACATGCTTCGGCAATATAGATCGAATTGCCACGGGCAATATTTGTTGCATTAGAGTGTGACAATCATGAGATTTAAGACCTATCAACTTCAGATCTTTCATTGATACCAATCTACGGATGTTGGATGAGTAACCATGTGGCACCTTAACATTAACCAAGCATTCACAAAAAGTTTTCTTCTCCTTTCTAGACAACGTGTAACAAGCGGGAGGTAAGTATGTTCTTTTATTACCCATTTCACGTAATTCTGTTAATTCTGACCTTATTCCCATTTCACGTAGGTCCAGTCTGGATTTTATCCCATCTTTAGTCTTACCTGGTATATTTAATAGAGTACCAATGATGCTATTACAGACATTTTTCTCAACGTGCATTACATCGATACAATGCCTGACTGTCAAAGAACTCCAATAAAGAAGATCCCAAAATATTGACTTCTTCTTGAATGAAGAATTGTCACTCCGTGTGGCCATACTACATTGTGATTTCTTACCAAATTCATTGACAATGTCTTTTACTCTTTCATAAACAACATCCCCTGGTATAGGTTTAGGTGCACTCCGTTCATCATTCCATCCATTGAATGCTTTGCGCTTCCTACGATACGGATGGAATTTTGAAAGAAACCTTCGATGACCAAGATATACAGTCTTGCCGCCATGTTTTAGTCTTATTGAATCAGTGTTTTCTTCACATATAGGACACGCTTTAGCTCCTTTGACACTATATCCAGACAAATTCCCATATGCTGGAAAGTCATTAATAGTGCAAAACAACATAGCGTGCAAACAAAATGTCTCTCTTACTGAAGCATCATAGGTCATCACACCTTCAGCCCAAAGTTTCTTTAAGTCATCAATCAAAGGTTCAAGATAAACATCGATATCATTTCCGGGTTGTTTAGGGCCCGATATCAACAATGACAACATAACGTACTTATTTTTTATACACATCCAGGGAGGAAGATTGTATATAACAAGCATGACTGGCCAAGTGCTATGTTGGCTGCTCAATGTCCCGTACAGATTCATCCCATCTGTACAAAGCCCAAGTCTTAGATTCCTATCTTCTTCACCTAATTTAGGGTACAATAGATCAATCTTCTTCCACTGTGGGGAATCAGACGCATGTCGTAGGATCCCATCATTATTTTTCTTAACATCTGCATGCCACCTCAAATTCTTCGCATCTTTCGGATTTGCAAACAAGCGTTGAAACCGTGATATTATAGGTAGATACCACAACACCTTGGCAGGAGAACCAGTTTTGGACTCCCCCGAAGTCGTCAATTTATACCGTGACGCACCACATTTTGGACAATCTTTCAAATCTACATAGTCCTTTTGAAATAATACACAATTATTCGGGCATGCGTGTATCTTCTTGGCCTCCATTCCCATTGGGCACAACATTTTCTTTACCTGGTATGTTGAGATTGGAAGCTCGTTTCCTTCAGGAAGAATTTCTTTCAACAAAGTCAACAATGAAGTGAAGCTTTTGTCGCTCCATCTATTGTTAGCTTTCAACTTATACAATCTCAACACAGCGCTAAGCTTCGTAAACTTAGCACAGCCTGTGTATAACGGTATCTCAGCATCATGCACAATGTTTGTAAAGATAGGAGGTGGATCGGTGTGCTCTACCCTACAACTATCCAGCATCGCATCAACGATGTCTGCTGGAACTGGTTCGTTCACATTTACGTCATCGGAGGCAATTTCTTCTTCCACTCAAGCACTGCTATCGACATCTACTGGTTTCGATTTTGAAATCTCTCCATGCCAGTGCCATTCTGTATAGCCTTGTACAATCCCGTTGCACATGACATGACTTTTGATTTCCTCACCAGTGTTGACTTTCAAGTTGTTACCGCAATGCCTACATGGACAGTAGAACCTATCTGTAGGTTTTTTCCTATGTTCCTCGGCAAATCTAATAAACTGATCAAGACCAGATATAAACTCTGGGGTGCAACGATTACGAATGGACATCCATGATCTATCCATTCTATGATCAGAGAAAACAAGTATATATTAGGAAACAAGTATATATTAGGAAAAGATTAGGCAGCATTTCCCCGCTGTTCTCTAAGTACATATGTACTTAGAGAACAAACGAGGAAATGCCAACAAACACATGTGATGTCATTCTTATATATAATAAATGTGTACCACCTATCCCATCCTTGAACACCTAATCTCACTAGTAAGTGTATAATGTGTATTGGGTTTTCAAGAAAATTTCGGCAGCATTTCCCCGCTGTTCTCTAAGTACATATGTACTTAGAGAACAAACGGGGAAATGCTACCAAAATTTTCTCGAAAACCCAATACACATTATACACTTACATCCTAAGTGAGATTAGGTGTTCAAGAACAGTCCCAAACCGGGGACTATCCAATATTTACTCCTAATGAGTCAATCTTGGACGGGTTTCTAGGCCAACAAACACAATAATAGATATCTACAATGAAGCCGGACTCCATACAAACAGTATATAATTTAGTGATTGTTCATTCTAATTTATACCAATGTACAAGTAATATAAAAAACAATGATTGTTCACATTCTAGGCCAACAAACACATGTGATGTCATTCTTATATATAATAAATGTGTACCACCTATCCCATCCTTGAACACCTAATCTCACTAGTAAGTGTATAATGTGTATTGGGTTTTCGAGAAAATTTCGGCAGCATTTCCCCGCTGTTCTCTAAGTACATATGTACTTAGAGAACAAACGGGGAAATGCTACCGAAATTTTCTCGAAAACCCAATACACATTATACACTTACATCCTAAGTGAGATTAGGTGTTCAAGAACAGTCCCAAACCGGGGACTATCCAAGATTTACTCCTAATGAGTCAATCTTGGACGGGTTTCTAGGCCAACAAACACAATAATAGATATGTACATGTTAGGGTTTCATCACAATTGATGTTAGGGTTTAAACAATGTTAGGGCTTAATCAAATCAAATTAGGATGCTAGAATGGACAAGTTTAAATCAAATTAGGATTTAAATTAGGGTTCCAATAGGATTCAATTTAATTAATTTTTATGTGAAAGATGTAATATTATAATACATACAATGGCAATGAAATGAAACCCTAATTGTATTGGAACTCATAAAAGGATGTCTCAAAGGTTGAATCTAATATATGCATCCTAAAAAAGGTATCACATCACAAATGTGCATTTCAATAATCATATTTTATTTCCTTCCAATTAGTGTGGGTGCCAAGTTTGGAATTGTTTTCTAATCATGGGTCCCTTAATTTTATTTAGGATAGAAGATAAAATCAAGGATATCAAATAGTATAAGGCGCACCCCCAAATGTAGTAGGCGCACCCACTACTACAGAAACCCTAACATTACACAGCTAGTTCACCTTATTTAACCCATGGATACTTCTAGTACTTATGTATTGGACTAACGATGCTTGATACTTAAACACTCAAATAGAGTTTGTATAGTGGCTTCAGATTCATGTACACATGTTTCACAACTCTTCCTCCTTTATATGTCTAACCTTAAGATTTTGATAGGTGAGGAGGTGGTATTAGTATATGTCTTGGTAGGTGGCATTAGGTTGTAGATGTTTATTATCATATTGTCATGTTCTTATTGTAATTAGCTAGAGAACTACACCTACCTATGTACAGAGTTGTATCCATTTAACTTCTCCATCTTTTTTTTTTGTGAAAAACACTCAACTATTGATACCAAAAAAACTTTGGGCATTTACAGACAACACACCTGACCAAACGTAAAGAACAAAAGGAGAAAGTATCCCACACAGGGGATCAAAACATCTCCAAACAGCAAGACCATACACAACCAAGGAACAGGCTCATACACACAAAGAGAGCAGGAAAAAAAATACAGGGGATAGCTCATACATCAACCTAGATAGATAGCCCTGACACTAGCATTAAAACAGCAGCAGAGTTAGGGCGTCAACCTAGAAAGAATGGCAGAGGAAGGGTTTGATGCTAGTACCTTGTGAGCAGCAGAGTTAGGGCGTGAGCAAGGAGACGCAGAGCAGCAACAAGGAGGAAGGAGTGGGCGGCGGCGGCGGCGACGTAGAGCAGCAGCAGGAGCAGGATCGTCGGCGAGCAGGAGCGGCGGCGAGCAGGCGGCGGCGGTGGCGGCGACGCAGAGCAACAACAGGCGTAGGATCGTCGGCGAGCAGGAGCGGCGGCGAGCAGGTGTCCAACGGCGGCAGGAGCAGTGGCGAGCAGGAGTGGTGGCGGAGAAGGGGGCACCGGAGAAGGGGAGCTGAAGAAGAAATCGCCGGAGAGAAATCGGCGGCAGCAGAGAAATAGGGAAATCACAATGAAACAGAAGAAAGGGGAAGAGTCGGGCGATCGAGGGTAATGAAGTTCCCAAATAGCGTCGGTTGTTTAAAACAACTGACGCCTAAACATCTTTAGCGTCGGTTGTTTGAAAAAACCGACGTCTAATTGGACGATATTTTCATGAAATTATTTGGCGGGAACCACTTTCAGCGTCGGTTATACAAGGATAACCGACGCTGAAAGTGATACTTTTCGTGCAAATTTTCATCGCACATAGGCGTCGGTTTCTATGTATATAACCGACGCTGAAAATGACACTATTTTTTTTTATCGAAATATGGATTTCGCGGGCGACTTTACGCGTCGGGTTGTTATAAACAACCGACGCTTAATACAAAGCGGTACCCGTGTCTGGCTGGTCTTCGAATATAGACGTCGGGTTGCTTGAACAACCGACGCCTTAAATGTTAGGCGTCGGTTTTCCTTAATAACCGACGCCCAGAAAAGTGACACTGAATGTTATTTCTGTAGTAGTGTGCAGCGCTGAAAAGTGGCTGGTGCATTGCACAAATCGAAAGGCATACGGTGATATGTGAAAGTCCCATAAGGGCAAGTGAAGGTAGACTACTCTTGGTCCTTAGGGTCTATGGAAATCTGGTTATAGCCAGAATAGCCATCTAAAAAAAACAAAAATGAGAGCGCCCAGCCAGCCGCTCTAAAATCTGATCAATGAAAGGTAGGGGAAAATGATCTTTCAGAGTGGCGGAATTTAAACGACGGTAATCAATGTCGACACGCCACCCGGTCACCAATCAGGTGGTGATAGGCTCGTTCGAAAGATTTTGAGTTACCATGATTCCCCCATTTTTAGGGACTACCTGTGTAGGGCTCACCCATGTAGAGTCTGAAATAGCATAGATGATGCACACAGAGAGAATCTTGATCACCTCCTTCTTGATGACCTCCATCATGATAGGGTTGAGGCGATGTTGTGGCTGAATCACAGGTTTGGCTCCTTCAATGAGCTAGATCTTGTGTTGGCAAAGAGTAGGGGCGATCCCCTTGAATTCAGAAACTGACCACCCGAATGCACCACAGTGATTCTTCAACACAATCATCAACTGCTCTTCCTCCGCGGCACTCAGATATGCCGAAATGATCACCGGTAGCTTTGCATCTACCGCTAAGAATGTGTATTTCAAGTGAGGGGGCAGCGTCTTTAGCTCTAAATCCGGAGGACTGGCCAAAGAAGATTGAAGCGATGGTGGCAGCGGTCCTAGTTCTTCATAGTGATGGGTGTAGTAGCAAGGAAGCACTTGCAACATCTTCACACACTCTTGCAATGACGTGCTTCTCATCCAATCATCCAAGTTGTTGAACAAGCCAGCTTCAAGAGGTAATTGTGGGTATGAGTCAAGCATGGAGACTGCTATAGCATCATCCTCAGTAGACGGTGGGACTTCCTCTTCTTCATCATTGGGATAACCCACAACTTTGACAAGAGAAACCACCTTTGTTTGTTCCATGATGTCCACAACAAGTGTTCCCTTATCTACCTTTGTCATGATGTGAGCCATATCAAGAAATGGTTTCCCTAAACAAATGGAAACGTTGTGATCAAAGTGTCTAATTTTTCTACATTGTCCTTGCTCCTGTAATGATTGTGAGTCAGCTGGCATCTTGATTTAAAATATGTCATCTGCTATGCCCATGGTCAAACGACCTCTACCCATTTCCAGAATCATGTTAGTTGTATCCTGGAAGGGTCTACCTAAAAGAAACTCATTTCCTTTCTCATCTTGCATTTCCATCAGCACAAAATCTGTCGGAAATACAAATTTGTCCACTTTGACCAGAACATCCTCACAAATCCCATAACGCCTTACAACGGAATTATTTACAAGTTGGATTGTCATGTTACTCTTCTGGGATTCTTTAAGACCTAGTTTCTTAAAAGTGGATAGAGGCATCAAATTGATGCTCCTCCCGAGTCACATAGTGCTTCGCCGAATTTCACCTTTCCAATGTAGCATGAAATATTGAAACAACCTGTATCTTGTCGCTTTGGTGGCAATTTTCCCAAAATAAGGGCACTGACCTACTCCTTAAGCACTACCACCTCTATGTCAGGAATCTTTCTCTTCTTGGTAATTATATCTTTCAAGAAATTACCATAGGAGGGTATCTGCTCAATGGTCTCTAGTAAAGGAATGTTGACCGAAATTTTCCTAAAGCCATCCAGGAACTTCTTGAACTATGTGTCCACCTTCTTTGCTTTCAGACTATTTGGATAAGGAACCAGGATGGTCTATGCCCTCTGATGTGGTGGCACATAAGGCGTCCTCTTCTCTGTCTCTTTCTCTGTAGTGGGCTCCTTTGTGGCCTTCTCTACTTCATCCTCCAATGTCTCTATGACTATGACATCCTCTACGGCCTCACCTGTAGCTTCTAGCTTTGGTGTGCTTGGTTCATCAGTCTTAAAGTTTAAAATTTTCTTTCCACTCCTCAACAAAATTGCTTTGGCTTGGTGGTTTCCTCCTGGAACATTAGTATTCCCTGGAAAACCCTGCTGTGCTGGCCTCTTCAAACTTGTAATTTCGGCTGCCATCTGTGCAATAGACATCTCAAGCGTCCTCATCTGTGCCCCATGACTCTGCAAAGTCTGAGTGAATTGGTTCATAAATTCTCCTTGAGATTTAATTTGATTGCCAAAAGTGTTCATCAACTCTTGATTTTGCTTTATCACCTGGTTGAGCAACTCATTACTCTTATCTTCTACACTGGGCTGTAGCTTCTGATCTGGATCCTACAAAAAGTTATTTGGATCCTTCCAGGAGAATTTTTGTCCTTTCTCCATGAATAATCATTATTCCTGTAGCTCTGTTGTTGACGCATGAACTTAGCTTGTGCCTCATCATCATATCCTTCATCATCTTTTACTAGCATACTCTTTGCTATCAGGTCCATCTTCTCATGTAATTCTTTGATTGTCTTGGATTCCCCTATGATTTTGACCTACTCTGGTGCATCTCTTTCACCCTAGGATTGCTTCTTAGCCATGTTCTTTAAAATTTCTCTACACTTTGAGCCTTTATTGTTCAGAAAGAAACTTGTCCCTACTGAGTCCAAATTACTCTTGTCGTGTTCATTAAGGACAAAATAAAAGATCTTTGCCTGAGTTTCTAGATCCAACCCATGATGTGGGCATTTCCGCAGCATAATATTGAATCGCTCCCAAGTCTCTGAGTATGTTTCACCTACTTTCTGTTTGAAATTATGAATCCTCCTCACGAGATCATTTGTCTTCTCGGGTGGGAAATATCGTTCAAAGAAAACTTCAATCATCATGTCCCATGATTCCACATACTCATCATCAAGGTTGTAGAGCCATTCCCTTGCGTTTCCTGCTAGAGAAGATGAAAACAATTTCAGATAAATTGCCTCATGTGGAAATCTATCCACTTTCACCATATCACATTGTTCCACAAAGGTGCTTATGTGGGCAACTGGGTCTTCATTCTTTAGACCATGGAAAGTCTGCGACTTGACCAACTGGATCAGCATTGGGTCAATCTTGTAACTAGGTATGTTGATAGCATGTTTCTTGATTAGCCCTTTCTGCGCAGAGGAAGAAGAGCTTTAATCTTTTCCCAAATGGTTTGCTCCTCGGCCATTGTGAAAGTCTCAAGTTCTTCTTCAATGTTTTCAGGGGGTGTATTGATCCGCTCGTCTTCAGGTCCCGAAGACGGAACCTCAGGTGTCGACTGTGCGTAGTCTGTACTACGCGTCTTCACCATGCACTAGTACCTACAATGTGTAAAATCAAATAAGTACAGTGCTAGAGGAATAAAGAATCTGAAAGATAGACAATTAATCTCAATAATTAAAATTTGCTATTAAAAAAAGTGGCCTAGAGTGGTCGCTAGCAGCACTCGTAGTGCCGAAAATTTATGCCTCCCTGACAACGGCGTCAAAAACTTGACATGGTTTTACCGTGCGTATAACGCAAGTGCACGCGTCAAAGTAATATAGGCCTTTGTGAGGCCCGAGCAAACATAGGGAAACGTAATTATTGGTAGACTACTGGTAATTGTTCGCAATCATCTAGACCGATTGGAGAATTGAGTTTGATTTTGAGAAAGAAAATAAAAACAAAAGAAAATAAAGCAATCGATTAAATGGTTGGTTTAATCAATTCAAATGCAACCTCTAGGATTGTGGTTTCACCACGGGTTCTCGTCATACTAATTCCTATACAATTATCACAACTCATCTCCCATTCCGGATAGTGGCTTGTAGTTAGAATTGCTCGCTCTCGTGATCCAATTCACTACTTTATTCTAGGTCGGTTCCACGCCAGTAGTAACCTATACCCTAGACTAGGTGCATGAAAAGAACAGATCGTTGGGTTTCCACCATTAACCGTACATCATCTTTTTCTAAAGGATTTATTAGTTAATGTGATTATCACACCTTTTCAACCGTTAATTCTTCGTCAAAAGTAATTAAAGGTATTATATTACCATTATGGTGATCAAGCATAATGATAGAAATGGAGAAAATGACATCATACCACGGATTTGAGAGATAAATAGTGATGAATTATGTAAAAAGAGTCATACAACGATTTCACGGGCTACTTCCGGTCCTAGAGACAAAGGGGATTAGCCCTGCATGTTCATATCAACATTACACATGGAGAAAAAGGAGAGAAACATGGAGAAACGAATGTAAATATGATGTAACCCCTAAAATGGAGAAGATCCAGATGATCCTCGATGCGAGGCACACATTCTACAGCCTTTACACAGAAGAATCGTCCATCTTCGGCTCTAGGAATGTTCGGGGCATAGCTCTGGGCTCCGTTCTTCGCTCTCCTCTCCTCTGGGACTCGTGCAACGGAATAGAACGGTAATTACGACTTTGGGCCGTCTTTTCCTAGGTATAGGTACCACTTACGGCCACCAAAAGAACGCAGCCGTCTGATTGGATTCATGTTGGATATTTTCCTAATCCGACGGTGCCAATACCATCGACGGGGTGTTGATGGTATCGACACCTTAGGGTACCGATGCTTTCTTCAATTTCTGGAAGCCGCCTGATGGCATCTCAATACCATCGATTGTTCCTGTCGATGGTATCGACGGGGTGACTTCTGGCACGTTGTTGCACTTTCGAGACAATTGACATTGGGTCGATGGTATCGAACTATCTGCTTTCTCTCTGGCTTAGCTACTGTTACTCTGTCAATGCTATCGACGGGTCCAGGAATGCAAATTGCCTGAAATAAAGAGAGGAACACAAATCAAATTCAAGAAATATGATAATTTATGCAAAACAATGTAAAACAAGATGAAATTGATGCAGGCAAGGATAATAGGCTAAAGGAATTGAATCATGCAATATTAACCACAAATATGACCAATAACCGCATAAAACGAGTGTAAAACTAGCCTATAAAAGTGACTCAAAACCCCTACATCACTTGTGCACCAATTTTGGTACAAATTGTAATTTACCAAAAATGAAGGGTTGATATGAAAATTACCACTTTGAGAGTATCCCTACTCCCTCCTAGTATCATCTAGAGGAGATATAAAAATGGAGACACCATGTTTGAATCATTTTTTAGTGGTAGTATTCTTAGTGATGAAAAGACCAAGAAAAGATGTATAGTTGAAGCCTTTTTATGAGTTGTATCGAGTTGTAGACTTGATATGGGAATGTCTATCTGCCAAGGAGCCATAGAGGAGGTCCCATATAGGTTTATCAACTCTTGTCCTTTTCCATGGCGGGCTAAGAACCTCCAGGAGGTGATGTGTATCGGTTTGCAACTTTCCTTAGAAAAAGTATATCAGTTTGTGAATAAAGTGATGATTGAGTTGAAATATCTTACTCAACAAGATAACTAATAGCTGAAATCGTATCCCTAGATTATCCTTAAGAGTTTTGCATGACAAGATAAATATGCATGCATGGAAACGTGTCAACCATGCATGGACACATGGCACCTAGTAGTGTAAAATGATGACACCTCATATACACTCTTTTTCATGAACTACAATGAAAATTTTTGAATCTTACCACCCTCTTTCTCTTAAATAGTGTGCATATAGTCTTGGTATCATGCATAGGTGAAGGTTTATCATGCATAGAGACTTGTTATCAGCCATATCAAGGTGATATCAGCCATAGCAAAGTGATATCAACCATAGCAAGGTGATATCGGCCATAGCAAAGTGATATCGGCCATAGCAAGGTGATGTCGGCCATAGTGAAGTGATATCAGCCACAAGTGAAGGAATATCGGCTACAAGTGAAAGGATATCGGCTACAAATGAGGGGATACTATGCTTGAGTGGTGAGGTATCATGCATGGTGCTAAGGAACAAGAAGGAGCTCAAGTCTTAACCCTAACGTGAAGCCATGATCATCTTCAACCTTGGATTAAAGCATGGATCTAGGGTTGTGATCTTTCTTTATTTTCTTCTTCACAAAATTATTATCCATGGTGATTCTTTGCATATAGAGGAGTTGTGAAGCTCATATTCAACCTTGGGAATGTGAATCTTTGGAGCTTGGAGCTTTGAAGTTATTCTTAAGGCGGGTTATATAACTTGAACCCAATTATGTTATTACTCACCATCAATCTTGCCATACTTGATGATCTACTTTCAATTTTGAATTTTCTTGAATAATTGATGAAACCATGAGTTCTAATAGTTGCTTAGACCTGTTGTCCATGAACTAGAATAGTAAGAACAAAGGTCTTGAGCTTGAGGATGTTGACATCATCATGGTCCAATCCGATATCAGGTTGAAGCACCTCTGACCCGACATGGTGATATGAATACACACTTAGTACGATATGATGATGATGCATATACCTTATGCATGACATAGTGATAAGTTTATATCTCATGGATGATATGAGTAACACATACACACATCTCAAGCACGATATGGGGTCAAGTACACACCTTATGCACGATATGGTGTCAAGTAGATACCCCTAACCTGATATGGTGTTGAAACCCATCATGATAATGTGAAACGCGATATACATTGGAACCCCAAACCCCTATTGATTTGTACACTTTAGTTGGTATATATTAACTTGTTATCTAGCCTATCATTTATCACATGGTGAAAGGTAGGCCAATACCATGAATGTTTGAAGAGATATGAGCATAAGGGTCTAACACGATATGCAAACCCTAATGTTGAGCAACCTGATATGGAAGCACGATATTGTAATCAATGACACACCTCTATGCCTGGTATGGAAGCATACACACACCTCTATACCCAATATGTTGGAAGCACCTCAATCCAATATACTTGATTGAGTAACACATAAAGTGTGTTATGCCAAATGATACATTAAGATGTATAGGAGTTCAATACATTTTGATAATTGTGGGCCAATGTACCTTGAGAGAAGGATTGAGTCAGTTTAATAAAGTATGATGTAATCATAATCCTAGTGAGGATGAGAGAGAAACTCATACTTTGTGTGTTAATCATTCAATGAGCATACATTGATACCACTATTTGTATAGAGCTATGAATTAGGGTTTGATTCTTGAAAATATGATCTTGAAACCCTAATCAGTTAAATTTAGGAAACCCAAACCCTAATGAAGGGTGATGATATGATTTGAAACCCTAACCCTAATAATGGGTGATAGTATGCACTTGAAAACTTAATCGGTAAGGAAGGGAAACCCTAACCCTAATAATGGGTGATGGTATGCACTTGAAACTTTAATTGGTAAGGAAGAGAAACCCTACCCTAATAATGGGTAGGTTGTATTTCTGTTGTATTGTATGGTAATGATATGTATTTGGTATTACTGTTATCATGAAATACTAACCATGCAGGTATCATGAGATGATGAGCATAGCCAGGTATGAGCTATGATGTTCATATGATACAGGTCTAAACAGGCCTTGTGAGCCATGTAAAATACTTGTGTAACAAGTATAATGTATATCTGGTCTGAGGACCTAGAGGTAATAGTTACCTGATAAGTGGTACCAATGCTCAGTGATGGACTAAGGGTTTGAATACCCAGATCTAGAAATCATGATGATGATAGTGCTAAGGGATGAGAATTCCCAGTAATGTGATAAGGGATTGAGATTCTGAGTGTTATATGTGTTCCATAGATCATGAAAGTACTTGATAAATGTGTTAGACCTTTCTTTGTAGCATCTGCTATAATTTGTGCTTGTAACTTGGTTGATGCTAAAAGATATGATAATACACCTAATTAATCAAGTGAAATCTTATCATGTAGTTGTCCTGGCCATAGATCCATTCAGTGTCATAATTTGTTGAATGGTGAAACGAGTTTAACTCGGCATACATATTGTTGAATATGTAATCTTCTTCATTTCGAGGTTGCTTGGTGAACTCCCCAAATAAATCAGGAAAGCTCAGTGACCATCCCGATAAGAATAAACTGGGAAAGCCCGATGACCATCCTGAAGAGAGTGTATGCTACGGATGTAACTCTATACCGAAGATACCAATATACCCTAGTAAGCTAATTGCAGTTGATCCAAGATGTCCTGCCAATAGTCTTGTATTGACCGATATGGGTGAGGTCTTGGAAGCCGACTCTTCCAATAACCTTGTATGGTATCGATGCTTTACGTAGCCATGGTCAGTTGGAGCATGAGAGGTATACCTCATCTCCTCTAGACATAAGTGTGGATGTAAATATGTAATCATCCATGTAGCATATCTGCTTAAGGATTGAATACAGAAACATTAGTGGATGTTACATTATTTCTATACATTTTATTTGATAGATGTTATGTATGTTCTTCATATTTCATATAAAGCAAATAGATGATCTATAGCTCTGTCATGGATAGTTGAACTACTTTAACATTTCTATAGTTTTACACTGCATTGAAATAATGATTAAACATGCTTATTTACATAAAAGATCCACTGCTTAGTTTTATATTGTTACCTGTGATAATAATATTATTGGCAGAGAGTTATATCTCTCCCTGGGACTTGTGTCTCACCCCGTAGTTCCACAATTTTTAGGTGGACGTGCATGAGGAGGTAGAGATCGTACTGCAGAGGAAGGACAACAACAATAGGGACAACAGTAACAGCTCATGTTGAGTGTACTTGTCTATCATGTCTTGTAGATAGAAGTCATATGTGTCATCTCTATACTCTCAAGTTCTTGGTGTTGGATAAATTGGACATTATTATAATCCCTTTGTTTTGATGATGACAAACATTTCATTCTTGTGAATCTAACTTGCTATTTGAGTGTTTCAGGGAAAAGCACATAAGGTGGTGGATAGCAAAACTTGAAAGATCAATTTGTTAAAATTGCTTTATTTTCATGAGTGTACTCAAATGTAAAAACTTGTACAAGTACTTAGACATCATGTAAATCAAGCGTCAGATCTTCCCTATCCACTCACAACACTTAGAAAGATCCTCCCTTAAGATATAAGCATAATTACACATTGATACACACACTTAGCATATGGCTCAACACATTGGAATAGGGACATTCTTAGTCGACATATTCCTCAACCGAGACACTCTCGGTCGACAATATTCTCGACTGAGAATAGTCCTTCTAGCAAATTCTATAGAAGTTAGACTGAGTTGAAAAGTGGTTGGTAGTTGGAAATGAACGTTGCAATACACTCATTCCAGACCTTCTCTCGTTCGACAAATTCCTCGACCGAGAGACTGTCGGTCGACAAACTTCTCGACCGAGAAAGGTTCTGGACTGCACTTTTCAGCATTAAACAACTAGTCGTTGCAATGTAATTAGTGGACACCTAACGGCTAGTTGAGCACTAAGAACACCCTATAAAGTTTCTAGAACATACCTAAGCACTAGTAGGCCATTCCTATAAATAGGACATGCCTTAGGACACCCAAAGAATCACTTGTGCATACAATTACACTTGAGATTCATTCTTTGTGAGCAACAAGCTGAGCTATACTTGCAATCTGTTTCATTGATCTCTACAGTAGTATCCTATTGCTTAGTATCTCCTAGCCACCACACTACCACATTCATCCACAGTGGATAGGAGATCAATACGCTTGATATAGGATCAAAGCGATGTACTCAATTGGTAACATTGTTTCTTTCTTCCAATCTTGTTCCTTCTATTGTATTTTGTTCTCCTTTGCTACTCCTAGGTTGGAGGCTGCGAAAAGGAGGTTGTTGGAGCTTCTTTAGGTGGTGAAGGTAGCTCGGTGGACTTAGGATTACTATAAGAAGGTTGTCTCAATGAGAAGCTACTTCAAGAGGAAGACTACTTCAAGGGGGAGCTTGGAGTTACTTCGAGGAAGGCTGCTTCAAGGTTGGTGGGACTACTTCTAGGTGAAGGTTGTCCTAAGGGTTGTGAAGGTAGTTGTATCTTATGTAACATCCTTGAGAGGTAATAAAATACAATTGTTTTCAAAATCTTGGTTGGGAACAATCGGGTAGTGAACTGACTCCCTTAGTATTTGCTAAGGGTGGAGCCACTCTAAACACCTTGCCTCCTTCTCCAATTTTTTTGTGGTTGTTTGCTTAAATAATCTTTTAAAATTATCATAAAACCCTATTCACTTCCCCTCTAGTGTTTTTCAATTGGTATCAGAGTAGGCTTCAAGGAACTTTAACAAGTCTTGAAGAAAATGGGTGATGGAGTACTAAACAACCTCAATTTGGAAGGAACACTTGTTGCTCGGCATCCACCATTTGAGGGCACCAACTACAACTATTGGAAGAGGAGGATGCAATTCTACTTTCAAGGGATCAACTGGGATCTTTGGAGAATGGTTTCAAATACCTACACTCTTCCTCAAATGGAGTATGCTACATGGGATGCAAATACGGTAAAATTAGCCCAATTGAATGCAAAAGTTGTAAGTATCCTTTATTGTTCAATTTCCGTAGGTGATTTTAATAGAATATCAAATTGTGAAACTACATATGAAATATGGCATAGACTCTCTATTAATTATGAAGGAACTATTCAAGTAAATAACTCCAAAATTAGTATGCTTAAACAAAAGTTTGAACAATTTTGTATGGAACCAAATGAGTCTATTAGTGAAATGTATGCAAAGTTTTCTTCTATTGTTAATGGTTTGAATGCATTAGGTAAAGCCATTAGTGAAGAGGATCAAGTGTTTAAAACTCTTAGGTATCTTCCTCCCAAGTACAAGCCTAAGGTGACTGCAATTGAAGAAGCTAATGACCTCACCCGACTAAGTATGGAGCAACTCATTGGAAACTTAGAAGTACATGAAGCAACCTTGGAGGAGGAAGAAAGACGAGAGCATGAACTTCAACAAGGAAGAACGAAGGACATGGCTCTAAAGGCTACAAAGGTCATCACTCAAGAAAGTGATGAGACAAGTGATGGAGATGAGGAAGAAGAAACTCTCGTTGTAAATGGTAAGCAATATAGAAGATTTAAACCTAACAAAACTTCTAGTGTTTCTCCTTTCTCTAGGTGCTTTGAATGTGGCAAAAGGGGACATTTAAAAAGTGATTGTCCCAAACTCAAGAAAGGAAAGAAAACCTCTCACAAGAAGAAGGAAAAAGCCTACAAAGATGTATGGGATGACTCAAGTGATGATAGTGAGGATGGAGAAGAAGAAGTGGAGTGCCTTATTGCTACAACAAATGAAGAAGATGATGAGGTAAGTCTTTTTTATTTATCTAAAGAAGAGTTAGTTGCTAGCATTGATGAATTGCGTGATAAGTGTATTGATTGTAAAATGAAACTAAAAAGAGTTACTAAAACTAATGAGGGGTTGTATGCTAAATTAAATGATCTTGCTTCTGAAAAAGAAAGTATTATTTCTGAAAATTCTACCTTGAAATCTTCTCTTAATGATTGCAATACAAAGTTACTTACTCTAGAGACAAACTATAATCTTCTTTCTCAAGAAAAGGTTGAATTACTTACTAAGTTGAATAATCTTCAAACTCAACCTATTTTATGCACTCATTTAGATTATGATACCATTGTAAAAGAAAGAGATAGTTTGTCATCTAACTTAGATCAAGAAAACTTAGATATTAAAAGGAGATTGGATGAAATTTCTAAGTTACAAAAGGAAATTAGTAGCTTGAAAAACAATGGTATTCTTGATAAGATTTTAAAAGATTCTTCTGGTCAGATTAAGGAGAGGACTAGGTTATAAGTTCAAAGGTAAATCCTATCAAAAACCTAGAGTTAGAAGGACACAAGTACCCAAGACTAAAGTCATGTATGTGCCTAAAGACAATCTAGCTAAGAAGAGAAATGAAATTGATTCTATATGTTGTCATTACTATTTACGTCTTGGACATTATTCATTTTCTTGCCCATACAAGAAAAAGGATGCAGATCTAGTTTGGATTCCAAAACCCCAAACATATAAATATTGAACTTGATTAGTTGAGATTTCACCTAAAACTTTGTTTTGATATTCAAAATGTCTTAACTCAACTAAACTGAGCTATAATTTGCATATTTCTATAATTATATTGAAAGTAATTTACGTTTTACTTGAAAATAATTGATGGAACAGAAAGATTCTCGGTCGAATAAATCCTCGATAGAGATACTCTTCAGTCGAGAAAATAGTCGACCAGAGAAGTTTCTATCTCAAACCTGCACTTTCTGGACAAATAGTAACTTTCTCGGTCGAGAAAGTTGTCGACTGAGAACATTTTGGTCGAGAAAAAGTTCGACCGACTGAGGTTCTGTAAAACATGCTTAATTTATTTCAGTTTGCTATCAATTTGCTATTAATGTTGATTTAATCTGCAAATCAAGAATGAATCTTGGAGATAATTTTTTAAACATATTAATAAGCTTGCATCATGACTTATTAAATGAAAGTATACTTTGATTATAACATTCTTATCGAACTTGTTACAAAACATGTTGATTGAAAACATGTATACTTTTTGCAAACTAAAATTGGACATGCTTTCTTGCAAAAATGAATCAATCCAAATATAGCATAGATTGCAAGTTCATATATTTTCAAATTCTATTTAAAAGTATATGATCTTATATATGGTTTCCCTAAAGTATTCCTTGTCCAATCTTAAAACCATAAACTATGTTGTTTTGAGAAAACTTCATCAATAGAACTTATGGACTTGTTGCTATTGATTGAGAAAGATATTGTTTTTGTCATTAAGTTGTTTATGATGGCTCACAGTCTTGCAAATAGAGATGATGTTATATTCATACAGTTTTTCTCTAAGATTGAAAATCAAATACTCTACTTGCAATTTTATGAAATAAAACTTTACATGATAAATTGTTCTAAGTATTTAAATTATATAGGAATTCCAAAGCTATATTCCTTGCAAACTCTTAAAAAGAATTTTCCTTTATATATGAAGAAAAGACATACTTTATGATCATAATTGAGAAAAGTTTAAATGGGAAGACTAGTGGAATAAGAGATCTTTCTTAAAATAAAATTATTCTATCTAAAGCCTATTCTAAGCAAATCAAGAGCAAGACACCATTTCAAAATCAAATATTTCTCACATGAATTAAGTTCTATACAAACTTGATCCTAAGCTATAATCTTTCAAATTGATATAAACTATTTCAAATTGGTATCCACTTGTTACATAAAGGCTTTATATTTAATCAAGTGGATCATTGTGAATGCTTAAACTGGAAATCTGCATAAATGCCTCTCGATCGAAAAAAAGTTCGACCGAGGGGCGCCCCAGTCGAAGTCATGGTCAACCTAAAATAAGTCTGGCAGAATGCTTATTTGTGATATTAAATCATTTCTTTGCACTCAATCTTAGTATATTGATCTGAAACTTGTTCATCATGTTGAAAATAAGATTTTAGTGCAAATCTCTCATAAAAGGTTTGACTTATTGTAATCAAACTTTAATGCTTATTATTCTTAAACTATCTTGATTATAAGATTAAGGGGGAGCTCACAAAATTTGTAAACATTTCTTGATCAAATCAAAACTTCAAAAACTAGCTATGACCTTAGGATTATTGAATTATCCTGATCTAAAATGGACTCTCTATATCAATATGGGCTTAACATCCCTCATTATTGATTAGAGATATATTTCTTGATCCTACTACGTCGTAAAGAAAATCTCATATCATTTTTAGGGCTTAACATCCCTTGTAAAATGGATGAGAAATCAATACATGTATCCATCATGAGCCTAAATGGATCTCATATCATTTTTAGGGCTTAACATCCCTTGTAAATGATTGAGAAATCAAAACACACATGCCATGAACCTAAAAGGATGTCCCATCATTTCAAGGCTTAACATCCTTTGCAAATGAATGAGAAATAAATTATGGATAAATTTGACATAAAAATAAGTGGTTTGCATTAAATTGTGTTGATTACCCTTGCTTTAAAAATTGAGCACCAAATTATCAAATTAAGGGGGAGAAATAAAAGTCATACTTAATGTTTATCTTGGTTATCTTTTTGAAATGACAAAGGGGGAGAAACAATCTAAATCAATAACATAAAGTAAAATGAGTTTCATAATCTCTTGGCTAGAACAAACTTCAAGAGAATGGCTACAAAAGGTAAACTTCAGGTATGAAACTCATTTTGGAAAAGTTTGTCATCTTCAAAAAGGGGGAGATTGTTGGATAAATTGGACATTATTATAATCCCTTTGCTTTGATGATGACAAACATTTCATTCTTGTGAATCTAACTTGCTATTTGAGTGTTTCAAGGAAAATCACATAAGGTGGTGGATAGCAAAACTTGGAAGATCAATTTGTTAAAATTGCTTTATTTTCATGAGTGTACTCAAATGTAAAAATTTGTACAAGTATATAATGTACAAGTACTTAGACATCATGTAAATCAAGTGTTAGATCTTCCCTATCCACTCACAATACTTAGAAAGATCCTCCCTTAAGATATAAGCACAATTACACATTGATACACACACTTAGCATATGGCTCATCACATTGGAATGGGGACATTCTCGGTCGACAAATTCCTCGACCGAGACACTCTCGGTCAACAATATTCTCGACCGAGAATAGTCCTTCTAGCAAATTCTATAGACGTTAGACTGAGTTGAAAAATGGCTGGTAGTTGGAAATGAACGTTGCAATACACTCATTCCAGACCTTCCCTCAGTCGAAAAATTCCTCGACCGAGAGACTCTCGGTCGACAAACTTATCGACTGAGAAAGGTTCTAGAATGCACTTTTCAGCATTAAACAACTAGTCATTGCAATATAATTAGTGGACACCTAATGGATAGTTGAGCACTAAGAACACCCTAGAAAGTATCTAGAATGTCCCTAAGCACTAGTAGGCCATTCCTATAAATAGGACATGCCTTAGGACACCCAAAGCATCACTTGTGCATACAATTACACTTGAGATTCATTCTTTGTGAGCAACAAGTTGAGCTAAACTTGCAATATGTTTCATTGAGCTCTACATTAGTGTCATATTGCTTATTATCTCCTAGCCACCACACTACCACGTTCATCCACAGTGGATAGGAGATCAATATGCTTGATATAAGATCAAAGCATTGTACTCAATTGGTAACAATATTTCTTTCTTCCAATCTTGTTCCTTCTATTGTATTTTGTTCTCCTTTGCTACTCCTAGGTTGGAGGCTGTGGAAAGGAGGTTTTTGGAGCTTCTTCAAGTGGTGAAGGTAGCTCAGTGGACTTAGGAATACTTCAAGAAGGTTGTCTCAATGGGAAGCTACTTCGAGAGGAAGGCTACTTCAAGGGGGAGCTTGGAGTTACTTCGAGGAAGGTTGCTTCAAGGTTGGTGGGACTACTTCTAGGTGAAGGCTATCCTAAGGGTTGTGAAGGTAGTTGTATCTTATGTAACATCCTTGTGAGGTAATAAAATACAATTGCTTTCAAAATCCCGGTTGGGAACAACCGGGTAGTGGACTGACTCCCTTAGTATTTGCTAAGGGTGGAACCACTCTAAACACCTTGCCTCCTTCTCCAATCTTTTTGTGGTTGTTTGCTTAAATAATTTTTTAAAATTATCATAAAACCCTATTCACCCCCCTCTAGTGTTTTTCACTTGGGAGTTAGTATGTGATGGTTTTATGAATGATCTGATATTTTGTCTTGTAAGCCTTTAGATTTTATGTTGCTTATGTATAGGTTTTGGCAAAGTAAATGTTATATGTTATCCTCGAGATGAGATGGTACAATATATGTACAATGTGAACCATGATGTATGTAAAGTTTTGGTTATTTTATTAAGAGTTTTCCAGGAAATGGATCTCTTTGCAAAATGGTTTTAATTTTTAGTGATTTTCGTTAATCCGTTGCTAATGGCTATTCTGCAATTATTAATGGTGACGGCTTGATTTGATGTCGGGTCATCACAAGCCAGGCTGGGACTTTTGGATCCGAGTAGAACTGGGATGAGAGAATGCATCACCCTTGCCTGGACACCTCCTGATTTCCGCGCACACAAAGCCTCACGCATCCATAGGACCCCTCTCCCTCTCTGACTCTCAAAATCACTAGGAAATATTATTATTGGAATTAGGTTAATAGTATGAAATCAACAAACCATTAAGTTGGTTTTATCATTAAGAGATCTGGTAATGCCCAAACTCCTTAAAATCTAGGAATCTTGGTGGTTTCACTACCACACCTACCCTAAGCACTTTCCCTATATAAGGCCATCAACAGCTCTATTGAGGCTCTAGTATCTTAACATGCCCATTAACTTCGTCCCATCTGCTGCTAGAACCTACCCTCTCCTCTGACAATGGTAGCCTGGCATTGAAGCCTTAGAGCAGCTCTGGCCGAATTCCTTTGGCCCAGGGATTCATGAGGACTTCAAGGAGGGTCCTCAACCTTTAGGAGAGTCAGGGACTGTACTAAGAGGGACCCCGAGATATGGTTCCTGGAGCTTAAAGCTCCACATCACGGAGTGACATCCGGCCACCACAGGACGTCGTGAGAGTGTCAATGAGTTTGGAGAACCGCGGCAGAGTGGGCATGAGGTTTAGGTTTGTTTTTGACAATTGAGAGTATAGATTCAACCATCAAGTTGACTGCATCCATGGCTAGCTGGAAGCAGGCTCACGTAAAGGAGGAAGGGGACGATGAGGAGTGAAGAGACTCATCTAGCCTGGGTCGGGCGATGTGAGGTAAGGGTTATTTTTGTCCTTTACGACTTTTGTTTCACCCTGCCATGCAGGCGTGAGCCCATTGGCTCATGTTGGCTCGCAGCTGATGGGAGAAAAGGGTGTTTTTTCATATGTGGCATGGCTGGTTGGTTAGATTAGTATTAAATTGAAATAAATAGAGTAAATAGACCGTAACCCCGATGGTAATGAACCCATATATGATTTTGCTTAGAAAAATGTGTATATTCTGAATAAAATGGTTTGAACACCTGATTCTCATTCTAATTTCAAAGTATATCTAATACATGTCTTTATGTGACTAGTTTAAAGGAAGACCTAGATTCCATTAATATGACGCTTAAATAGGTAAATTCATTTATTTTGAGATAATACCTGATCTTGTCATATATAATCAAGAATCCCTTGATGATGATGAAAAATTGATGTTTCTAGATTAATAGGCATATACATGTATATTTAGGGTTTTGAAACCAATGTGGATATCTTGCTATGATCTTAATGCAAATAATTTGATCTAGGTATCACAAATAATCTAATATGCTCGAGATGATGATCATGGTTTCACCTAGTATGCATAATTATAGTTTGTAATCTTCGAAATCATGATATGATGGAATTAGGATTTGTGACCCTTATCCCTAGACCAAACATGAGACAACCCTAAACCCTAGTTTAGGATTGAACCTAGATCTGATCAATATAATGTGAATACATGGTGACACATATGTAGTATGCATATTTTAGATAATGTTGATCGATTATGTTGATTTCTTGGACGTGTGGATGTATGCTTTAAGTACACTTGAAATATCATGCAGTGGCAAAGGTACCTGGTTATGCTTATGAATACATGTATCGATTTCTGAGTTTGTCGAGGTTTCTCAAAGAGTTTGAATGCACGATAGCTTCTTGGTTGTTAATTTATTTCATGTAAATTATAAAGTCCCTATGAGTATCCCTTGAAAGGTAAATAATGATATTATGAACCCTAGGTTAGACTGATCAAAGGGTAATACACATAAGTCCAAGGACAAACAATGGTTACACCTGAGATAGTACACTAAGTATCGATTAGAATATGAAAGCAAATACTAGTTCATATGTGTAGATAAACAATTGTTGAATATATGTATATGTGATTATTGGATGAGCCCACATACCAGTATGGAAACATGCTGACCGCATTTTGTTTGCCGGTGTTTTAGGTACTTGATATACTTGACTCGTGGACATGAGGTTACATATGAAATATATTAAAGACACTAAAGTTAACCAAGGAGGATTAGATATAGTGGTATTTCTTCTCATATGTATAAGTCAGTTCCTTCTAAATATTTATGTAACTGCTTAAAGGATCTCATTGTGCAATCATGTAAATATTTGTTCAAATTAATGGAAATTATTTACTATTCTATATTATTTGTTAAACCTGATCATGGAAATTTGAGTAATGATCCTCAACTTTAAGGTCCTTTGGACACTCAAAATTGTGGGTCATTACATTTGGTATCAAAGCCCAGATTTATCAATTTATACTTAATAGTTTATAATTTCAAATCATCTTTAGAAATATAAAGGAAAAATTATAAATGCATAATGTATATCATTTGGGTTTCTCATATCAAATTTTGTCCACTTCTCATCTCTTTTTTGTATAAGCCTCTAAAAAATGCACTTCCCTCCTCATCTTAAGTTAGGGTTATGAGAAGTAGGATTAAGGCATCCTCCACCAATAACAAACAAGTATTGATAACTAGAAAAGTAAAGGTGAAAAGATGCAACCTGTAGTGTTGGTCCCTCTAGTGAGTGTAAACACTAGAAAGATATAAGTATGGGTAAACCCATTCATAGATGAAGGACTTGGGTTGGGATAACCCATTAGGGTATGAAAACCCTAGGGAGTCCATGGACATCTAAAACCTTAAAATACATGTTGTAGTCCCTAACCCTAATCTTGGGTAATTGGATTAGTATGGGTTAAATATTAACCCTACAAGCTGAACCCTAAGTAGGGTTGAAGGAAAGTGGAAAACGCAGATAGTTGGAATAATTCAGTTTTGATACCCTAGTTTCCCATGCATGCAAGTATGTGGACTAATGCATGCATGATGCACATAAAGGGTTTTGAATATAAATGAAATGTTTAGGGCTGGTGTACCAACCCGGGGTGGGTCAACCCAAGAGTGGGAAAAGGACCTATTAGGGAGGCAAAACCTTAGACCTTGGGGTCAGGTTGTGGATTGAGAGCCTAACTTCCTCCTACAAGACAATAAGGTGCCCTAGGTTAGGATCTTCCATTGAAAGGTAAGTTGAACAAACCGATTTAAATATTGAGGTAACCTTAACTGTCACCTAAAGGGTGGAGAATTAAGGATATAAAGATGAAAGCACATACATTCTTTGAACCCAAGTATGCCATCTCTGAGGGAAACAAGTAGTCAAACCCCAGATGGGAATACTAGTATGGCACCAAGCCCCATAAATGGGAGGTGGGCTGAGTTCACAGTATGGATGGCCAAGCCCCAGGTAGGGAACGTCATGAAGTGGTCAAGCCCTAGGTTGGGAAGACTGGTATGGAACCAAGCCCTGGGTAGGGAAGGTGGTCCAAGTCCACTGTGCAGATATTTATGATCAAGCCCCAGATAGGGAAGGTCACAGAGAGGTCAAGCCCCAGGTAGGGAAGGCTGACATGGAACCTAGCCCCTAATAGGGAAGGTGGACCGAGCCCAATGCAAGGACTAAAATGGATAATGTGTACTCAAAACAGAGAGAGAGATGAAGGAATTTCTGGTTAAAAGAATTATAGGAGAGGATAATGTGCAAATAAGTTACATCTCAAGGAAACCCTTGGAAAGAGTAGGGTCCTAAGTCAATCCTAAGGTCAAGTAGGGTGTATTAAAGGTACATAGGATCGGTGGGGTTAGGAGTTGATTGTGCCTTGAATGCATGAGACCATGTGGTTGGGAGGTAACAGTTAGGTTTTCCCAAGGTCCATGTCTCATGAGATTTACTACCTTCATGATGATCATGGGGCCTAATGGGTGACTATGAGAGGCACTCCCTAGATGCATAAGGATGAGATCACTCCCAAAAGGTACATGTACCCCTAGCGACCTCAAGGAAGTGGCTAAGGCTCATAATACAAGCAATGTATATGTAAAAAGATATTTGACTTTATGAATTACAAGCAAGTAGGTTTAGAGTCACGTTGAGAATGATTCAACTGAAAATGTGAAGTGGAAATATAATGTGAGGATATACCATCTCTGCTCATGGAATGGAATGAACTTTGTGATTGGACTGCAGTCAAATGCTTATTTCATCTTACTATGGGTGTTAGATATTGGTAGCCACATGTGATATAAGTAATTGAAACCTGATAATGAACATAATAAGTGAACGTTTATGGCATAATTAGGGTTTGGACGTATTACCCCACCCTTATATGAGGAGGGGTGGTTAATAGTTGGGAACTTAGGTGAAAATGTAACCACCAAGTGAGATCGAAACTGCCAAGTGATAATGTGATGCAACGAATGAGGTTGTCAGTATATCCTATGTTGGAATTAGGGTTCCAACCTTAACGATATGAGAAAACTTTTGCACCAATAATGATTATTAAGATAACCTAGCTAAACCATCTAAGAATGGTTTCTAGTCCTAAGGTTTGAGGAAAATATGAGGTATCCTTCACCTTACCCTAATTGTGTTTGAATTTTGGGGACAAAACTCCTTTCAAGGAGGGGTGAATGTTACATCCTCAAAATTTGGAAACTTCAACCCTAAATGAAGTTAGGATACAAATAACAAGGAAGAGAATTGAGGGACCTTGATTGATGATTCTAAACCCTAGACTAGTATTAAATGTTTAATTGAAGAAAACAATGTGATTTTGGGCATATGTATTAATATAGGACAATATGAGGTCTTATGATGATAAAAGACTTAAATTTGTAACTAATAAGGTCATTAACCCTATGGATTCCATGGGAAAGTACAAGAAAGGGTCTTGGGCCCTAGAACCTAATACAAGCTCAAAATGGTTAACCCAGGGTTTACATATGGGTCATTGGGATACAAAATAAGAATTCCAGTACTTCGTGCATATGATAAATGATCATGACAATTTGAGGTGATAGATAATCCAAATATGGTATTATAGATGAAAATATAGGATATATGAAGTTATCTGGTGATCTAAGTAAATTATCAATAATTTACAAATAGACGGCTTTGTGAATTATCTTCTATGTATTGATAGAAAAGAATTAAGAGAATGATATCACAAAGTTTGAGATAATTTGGGACAATGACGTGTACTACATAAATACTTATATAAAGAGGACTTTTACTTAAAAGAAAATAGAAAAAAGAAGAAAGAAATGTAAAAGGGGGAGTTCAGTAGGGCTGGGACTTTCGGATCTGGGTAGAACTGGGACGAGAGAATGCATCACCCTCGCTTGAACACCTCCTGAGTTCCATGCACACAGAGCCTCAGGCATCCATAGAACCCCTCTCCTTCTTTGACTCTTGAAATCACCATGAAATATTACCATCGGAATCGGGTTAACAATATGAACTCAACCAACCATTAAGTTGGTTTTATCGTTAAGAGATCTGATAATGCCCAAACTCCTTAAAATCTAGGAATCTTGGGCAGTTTCACTACCACACCTACCCTAAGCACTCTGCCTATATAAGGCCATCAACAGCTCTGTCGAGGCTCTGGTATCTTAACATGCCCATTAACTACGTCCCATCTGCTGCTAGAACCTACCCTCTCCTCTGATGATGGTAGCCTGACAATGAAGCCTTGGAGCAGCTCCAACCAAATTCCTTTACCCCAGGGATTTGTGAGGACTTCAAGGAGGGACCTCAACCTTCAAGAGAGCTCAAGATGGTACCAAGAAGGACCCCAAGATCTGGTTCCTGGATCTTGAAGCTCCTCATCGTGAAGTGACATCAGGCCACCATAGGACGTCGTGAGAGCGTCGGTGAGTCTGGAGAACCACAACAGAGCGAGCAGGAGGTTTAGTTTTTTTATAGTCAGGAGTAGAGAGTCAACCATCAGGTTTACTGCATCCATGGCTAGTCGCAAGCATGCTTGTAGGAAGGAGGAAAAGGACGCTAAAGAGTGAAGAGATTCATCTACCCTGGGTCAGGTGCTATGAGGTAAGGGTTATTTTTGTCCTTTACGCCTTTTTTTTTTGCCCTGTCACGCAGGCACGAGGTGCCAAGAAGTTGTGAGCCCATTGGCTCAAGCTGGCCTACAGTTGACGAGAGAAAAGGGTGTGTTTTTCATAAGTGGCATAGAATGGTTGGTCAGATTAGTATTAAATTGAAATAAATAGAGTAAATAGACCGTAACTGCAATGGTAATGAACCTATATATGGTTTTTCTCACAAAAATGGGTAGATTCTAAATAAAATGGTTTGAACACATGATCCTCATTCTAATTTCAAAGAATGCCAAATACATGTTTTGATGTGACTAATTTAAAGGAAGACCTAGATTCCTTTAATATGATGCTTAAATAGGTAAATTTGTTTATTTTGAGGTAATAGATGATCTTGTCATATATATTGAGGAATCCGTTGATGATGAAGAATAATTTATGTTTTTAGATTAATAGCCATATACATGTATATTTCGGGTTTTGAAGACAATGTGGATATCTTGATATGATCTTAATGCAAATACTATGATTTAGGTATCACTAATAATCTAATATGCTTGAGATGATGATTAGGGTTTCACCTAGTATGCATAACTAGAGTTTGTAATCTTAGAAATCGTGATATGATGGAATTAGGATTTGTGACCCTTATCCCTAGACCAAACATGAGACAACCCTAACCCCTAGTTTAGGATCGAACCTATATCGTATCAATATAATGTGAATACGTGGTGATACATATGTAGTATGCATATTTCAGATAATGTTGATTGATCATGTTGATTGCTTGGATGTGTGGATGTATGCTTAAAGTACACTTGAAATACTCTGCATTGGCAAAGGTATGTGGTTAAGCTTATGTATACATGTATCTATTTTTGAGTTTGCCGAGGTTTCTCGAAGAGATTGAACGCATGATAACTGCTTGGTTGTTTATTTATTTCATGAAAATTATAAAGTTCCTTTGATTATCCATTGAAAGATAAATAATGATATTCTAAACCCTAGGTTAGACTGATCAAAGGGTAATACACATAAATCCAAGGATGGACAGTGGTAACACCTGAGATAGTATACCAAGTATGTGTTGGTATGTATGCCCTGAGAGCCAATCATGGGATGATTGGTGGGATACATTAATATTGATTTGATAAGCATCAAAGGAAAGCTTCCAATTCTTTCTAGTTCAGTCATATGAGATAATGATATAGCATATTGAATGTCTAGAGAATGACAATACTCAATGACGTATGCTTTCAGGTTCAGGACCTGAACGATGGGATCATACAGATGCTAAGAGTTTGTACATTCTTATTATGTCCCTAGTCGGATGTCATTGTGGAAGGTAGATAGACAGCAATGACACACAAGACTAGATTGTGGTGTTGGTTGATGATAGAATCTCATTAGTCATGATATAGAGATATCAAACCAAACACATAGGTACTTGTTAGAGAACAAGTGTACCGGACAGACCCATCGTGAGTTTGACACATGGAATCATGACATGGTAGTCACAGTCAGTTCTCACAGTGATGGTGGTGAGTGTGATTCTTTGACCTGAAATCACTACACTCAACACATGTCGTTGGGTACACTTTGACATCATCAAACGCAGCCCTGAAACATGGGTTGTTATAAAGGTGATGATTCGGTGGCTTTGACACATGGGGCTTTTGAGGGGTGAGTGATAGATATGGGATTTGTCCCTCCCGAGGGAGTTTGATATCCATGGCCACTTGATGAGTAGGATTGAGATAGGTGTGCACATGCATGTGTGAATCAATATGTGATATTGATGTCATACATATCTCCTCCAATCTACTCTGAGATCAAGAAAGTGAATGAACGTTGACAGGATGACTGTTCCATGCCTTGAGCTCATTCGGGATATCAGAGACAAAGGAATTATACATTCGTTGTAACACCATTCACAGATTGTAGGATTGAAAGTTGTTCTCCAACTTTCTATTTCACTTGGGTAGCACTGATGTGCGACTCACCTGTCTTTGCTTGTGAAGTCATAAGTGTTATGGACTTTCACTGCCAACGTGAAATGGGCCTGCAGGGTCACACACATAGGATTTAACCTGAAAGAGGAGTTTATCCACAAATGATGTTTATATTGATTACTAAAGGAGTTTAGTAGTTCAATTAAACACTCAGTTAATTGATAGCTCAAAATCATAGTGTTCAAGGTGTTGTACTGATTGATTAGAGTATCAGATTGATTGAAACTACAATTGACTGATTTTGCACAGTCCGCACTCCCAACTGATCGGCTCAGGTTGGTGAACCGATTGACTCAAAGTGGTGAGTCGATCGGCTCATGTGTCAAAGAAACGATCGGCTCAATTGTTGAACCGATCGATTCGTGTGACCAACCGAGATCGTTTGGAAAGTCAGAAGACTCTTTTTGCAAAAACATATTTGTTTCACTTGTACAAATTTGATTTGGACAAAGACTAATATTTGATTAGTTGGAAACAAACATGGAAAGTCAATTTGAGTTGGACCAGGACCACGAACTGATCGGCTCATGCTTGAACTGATCGGCTTAGGTGCCCCAACCGGTCGGTTCAGGTGTGAACCGATCTGCTCAGGTCCCCAAGCGATCGGTTCATGCTTGAAACGATCGGTTCAGCTGGTGTAGTTGGTTGTTTTGTGGGAAATCTCGAATCCTTCTACTCCTGCTTTAATCCCACATTGCCCGGGATAGAGAACCCTGTCCCATGACCCTCCTATATATATAGGGGTACTGGGGGCTTCTCAAGTACAACTTAGAACACCAGATGCTCTGCAAAGTTGTCATTCTCTCTGGTTGTGGTAACCAGGAGAACCCGAGCAAGTGCTACCCGATTAGGGAGGCATAGCGAGGGATAGACAACTGTAGAAAGGCAACTGGTTGCAGGAGAGTGTGTCGGTGACTAGTACACTGATAGGAGGGTACGACTCCTTCCGGTGTCTTGTGCGACAAGGTGATCAGAGTTCCAGGTGGTCAGTGTGGACTACTACAGAGGCGGGAGATTTCTGCCGCTTGGAGGACAGTTGTCAATCCCGACAGTCTCGGTGAGACCAGGAGCTGCATAGACACCGTCCAAGACCAGAGGCGAAGACCGTACAATCCGTGATGTAACGTCACTGAGCAAGCCTCTGGACAAGGTATATCTCTACAACCATCCTTCCTATTGTATAGACGTTGACGCGATTCCTTTATTCTGGGTTCGGGAGAAGAAAATTTTTGTTTCCACTGCCTTCTCTGTCTCCCCTAAAACCCAACAGTGGTATTAGAGCCACGTCAACTACTCTATACTTTAGGATTATTGATGTGATCGATTTTGGTTTGTCGCCTTTATTTATACGATGCGAATAAAATTGGCTTTGTGCATGTCCAATCCTAAATCCACAAATCCCAATATACATATATGATATGTAATATGAATGCACTCGATACGTGTCACCCCTTAAATGAGTTTTGTGGTGGATGTATAGCGTGGTTATGGCCAATAAACCCTATGTTTGTGTGCTTGGTTGAATGGGGTTGCTTGCATCTCGGTCTGTGCACCGATTCCCTACCTCCTTTTCTTGATGTAACTCAAGATTTCTTTCCTACCTTTGCTCCCCCCGAATGTAACTCGGGGTTTCACTATTCAAATGTAAATAGGATAGAACTTTTTATTTGTTGTTATTTCGAAGAACGGTGGATGACATGATGAAAACTGAATCAATCGGTTGGCGTTCTAAATGACCGGTTCGAGAAGCGAGACGAGCGGGTGGTGACTTGAGGAGATGCACGACGACCAGTGAACCGATCGGTTGGAGGAGCCAATCGATCGGGTGGTGGCACCCAAATGACTGGCCTGATGGCGAGCCAATCAATCATGGAGATGAGTTGATCAAACCCAGAACGGCAAAGTGCAGAGTTCATCTTGTACAAGTTGCATGTGATGTAGACCTAGATGACCGTGATTCCTCTTGGCTTGAGGAATCACATTAGGATGGCCATAATCATCGCTTTTATCATTTCGCATGTTTTCTGTGGGATATAGCATGTATATGATACGTACTATATATTGTGGTAATTGGATATGTACATGTACCTATAAAACCAAATCCCTCATTAAATATTAAAGTTTTAGATGCCTTCCAAATGCAACACACATGAAAAGCTTGATTGGCCAAGTGTGGGCACGCCCTAGCGTGGTGCACCGTCTATCTCGTGGAAGCGTGAAGGATGGATATGTGGGTCTGCCCTAGTAGGGTGCATATTCATCGTGTTGGCTTTGGGTCAGACTTAACAAGGTGACCTAGATAGGAATTAGCAACTTGAGGCATGAAGGTGATCATGGAAAGGAGTTGCATATGACATCTTTCAAGAGTTTCATATGATGCAATTGGCAAAAGTTGCCTACCTGGAAGATCTAAGTTGTGGGTGACAGCCCTAGCTGGTCCATGACTCAGAGGATTTTAGTATCTTGACCCACAAGAAGATTGTACGTTGTAATCTTCCGAATTGATGATGAGAGATATCAATTTGAACAAAAATAGTGGGAACAATAATTAATTAAAGTCCTAATTATATCGTAAAACTTTTTCAAATCAATCAAATAAGACAAAAAGGAGTTTTTGGACTAAATTGCATATATTTCCTTTTTGTACAATAAATGGTTAATCAACAATAATCACTTTATTTGTGATCGGTCCTTAAGACCAACAAATTAAATGGGAATAATTCCACGACTCGTTAGGACATTGAGAAGTGTTCTCAATCAAAGAGAGAAAGCTCTAAGTCCTAGCTATACCAAAACCAGATGAACTCAATCCCACCACACCAATGGATGAAAATATGCTTATGGAAGCATAACGAGGATGCCATTGATGTAGAGTGCTTAATGTTGTGCTCTCTGAATTATGAGTTGCAGAGACACCATGAGACATATGATGTCTCCAAGACATTGTCCTAGTATGTCATGATAGAGGGATATCTAGTAAGGTATTCATACACTCAATGTGATTGGGTATGTGGAAAAACCTGACTATGAAGGATTCCCTCTGAGCCAAGAGTTGGCTATTGGTATGATACTGCAAATGTTGTGAGAATCATACAGTTCATGATGAACTACAACATGAACAACTTTGACAAGCATTAATAGAGTTGTTGGACATGTTGAGGACAGTAGAGGCAAAGATGAAGAAAGACAAACCCTAATCTTTGATGTGATCAATGAAGGGTAAGTCTTAAAGGAAAGGACAAAGGCAAAGCAAAGAAGCGTTCTGATGCTAGTCAGTAGCCCAAGTCGTCTTCAGCCTCAAGGCACATGGGAGGGTGAACGAGGGAAATGCCCTCTATATCTGGAAGAACAAAAGAAGAAGAAGGAGGGGGTGGATATCTCCACCTAAGGTATCATGAAATGAACCGCTTCTGAGGTATATGATACCAAGATGAAGATCTGACATATATGATATGTAAGATCTACAAAGAAGTGATGGCCTTTATGAAAGGACCAAGAAAGGAGTACCCATCATTGGAGCAGGTGTTGCTTCCATAGATAGGAGTACCTTTCAGTTTATTTCAGCCTAAAGGGCACGAAATAGAGTTGAGAATTGTTGTTTCAATTTGCCAATAGAAACACTTTATTGTTGCATCTTGTAGTGACAAGATGACTATCAATATAGTTGATGTTTCAAAGATATGATCTTTGTGGCAATGCCTTATTTATCTTGTGGTACTTGGTATGCATAAGATAAAATGATATCTAAAAGTTACTGATGACTCAAACAATCAAATTAGCAGAAATCATGAGAAATTCATTTCTAGTTTCCATATGATGGATAAGTCTAGAATCTTTTGGTTAGAGAACCGGTAAGAGACATGAATCTCTTAGACATGATTAATCAATCTTCACTAGTGGTAGTGGGAGAATGATTATCCTATTAGGTATAATACATGTGATGTATTTACATACCTATTAGAATTAAATTTATTACTTCAAATAGTGTTTAGAGAAATACCAATATGAATATCTTGAAGTGTTCAAGAATATCATAGATGAAGTATGAATTTGGTAAAGTGTTAATTCTTGATGAGATCAATGAAATACTTGAACCAAATGTTTGAGATCCTTATGAGTGATTATGATAGTGTATCATAGTAAGCTCGTGATTAAGGCATGGTGATGTCTAAATCAAGAAGGAATCATACTCTAAGGAGTTAGAGGATGATTATCAAATAACTAATTTCTTCTTAAATAAAGAATACCCCACACTAATAAAGGACATTAAGAATCACAAGGAGTTATGAGTTCTTATATCCTTGACAGATACACCTCGATTATCTATGTGATGAGTTGGTCATGTGATGAATCAACTATCTAGATGAATATGAGGAACTAGATTTTGAGTTATGGTTTATGGCCATTACATCCCAAATGACTTCCATGTGAACCATAAGGTATGACCTTGATGGTAGCACCCATTGGGATGAAATCCATAAGTGCAAATGATTCTTAAGTGTTAAGACACATGGATGACATTTTGAGAAGGATGATGCTTGTTGATTGCAACTTCATGACTAAGAGATTTGGCATATGGATTCTAAAACCGCATTCCTATAAGGAATAAAATAAGGATGTGTACGTGACACAACCTATAAGGTTTATGAATCCATTAATGCAAATGAAGTCTATAAGTTGCAATGGACTAATCAATGTGATTGATTGAGTACAAGCAACTCAGAACTATGATCTTTACTTTGATAATATAGTCAAAGGGTTTGACTTATATGTCAAAGATAAAGAATGGATCTATGATTTAGTGGGAGCATATTCACATTCCACATGTTGATGTGAAATGGAAATGTTCTAGAATGAAAATCCAAAGTGGAAATTATCTTTAGGGAAGATAGATATGTTTCCTATGTGATAGGAATAGAGATCTATAGAGATAGTTCTCGAAAACCTCTTGACCTGAAAAGAGAAAGCATACATTGGCA
Source organism: Alisma plantago-aquatica (assembly GCA_963693085.1). Taxonomy (NCBI): domain Eukaryota; kingdom Viridiplantae; phylum Streptophyta; class Magnoliopsida; order Alismatales; family Alismataceae; genus Alisma; species Alisma plantago-aquatica. The sequence goes on along the minus strand of OY856413.1, from coordinate 763,801,669 downwards.
ATCTATACTGAAGGGTTCAGTGTGTACAGATTCAGTGGGAGAAAACTTATCCATATTACATGGAGTTAGTATCCCAAGGGCAAGTGTCCAATTCTTATGAAGAATGGAAACACTAAGAATAGATAAGGATCTATCATGTATGTAATCATCCAATTATCTTGCATGTATGGTCATAGAAAGAATAAAATGCATTCATCATCTTGTATGTAGGACATGACAATATGATGTGCTCATCCTGATAACTCATATGTGGGACATGACGAGTGGATGTCCATCTAAGTTCTAGTAAGGGTTACTGGAATACCATAAGAACTTAAGAAGTACTAGTTCTATGGAAATAAGGAAGGGTTCACTGTAAAGAGTTACACTGATGCGAAATTCCAAGGATAGAAAATTAATCACAAAATATATATGAGATATATAAAAGTGAATGTTTTTTTATAAATGGAAACGTTCCAATAAATCCGTTTAAAAGTAAAAGCCGAGTATCTTTGTGTGGATACTATATGGATCTGGAAGTTCATGAGATGAACTTATAGATATTCCGGTCATTGATGACAAATAAGGAATACTTGGTCATGCAATGTGGATAAAGGTTAGCAAAGGAATACTAGATCACATATTACGGCAACTCCATCTCATACGTGTGACATACATCAAAGATATGAGAGACATGTAGTTAATACTGACTTTGGCAAGGTGTTGCCATAACTCACTATGTTAGCACTAGAGCATAGAAACATGTAGTACATGTTCGAAGATCACTAAGAATATGATTCAAGGGAGATTGGCTCATAGTGCAAGTGGGAGTCTGTTGGTATGTATGCCCTGAGAGTCAATCATGGGATGATTGGTGGGATACATTAAGATTGATTTGATAAGCATCAAAGGCAAGCTTCCCATTCTTTCTGGTTCAGTCATATGAGATAATGATAGAATAGATTTAATGTCTAGAGAATGACAGTACTCAATGATGTATGCTTTCAGGTTCAGTACCTGAACGATGGGATCATACAGATGTTAAGAGTTTGTACATTCTTATTATGTCCCTAGTCATATGTCATTGTGGAAGGTAGATAGACATCAATGACACACAAGACTAGATTGTGGTGTTGGTTGATGATAGAATCTGTCACGGAACTGTTCTTACCCCAATCCCAATCCCACTGCCTAAACAGTAGAAAAAGGATTGAAGCACCCGTCCCTGAGTGGCCTAATAGGATCAATCACACTGGCATACACAATAAGAAATAAATAACTCAAAAACTGGATAATTAAAGAATAAACTAACCCGATATGGAGATATATCTGATTATCTTTGTCATCCGAGTGTATGAGTGCGGAAGCGATCTTGTTTTAATATTCCATTGGTATTACCTAAAATTGATAAAATCAAGACACAATCATGAAATTGCACGGTACGCTATCAAAATCAAGTAAAATAGTTTATAAGAAAATATGTATACTTGGCAGGACTTATATTTCAAAAGAATAATAAGCAATTTGCAAATCCAACATTTATTCGACAAGTTTTTCAAGCAATTCAACTTTTATTACGAGTTCCCATTATGCAATAATTCGAGAAGCATGCTTATATATTTTTGTGTGACTTTATCACCCCAACGCGATGGGGTAAGTCACTGGGCTCCTTCTCACCATAGGAACATAGGAGGCCAATGTACAAGTCCCACCTCCAATGAGGGGGTTGTTGTACCCAATATCAACATTATCAACATTATTAGTATCATCATCATTATCAATATACGGGCAGTCATAATGGGCATGCAATTTATGTTTTCATGTTTTTCAAAATTGAGTATAGAAAAACAGAAGACTAATCATAGGGAACAGTAGCTCATCCAAATAAATAGCCAAGTATACAATCAAGAGATACATAAAAGTATCTACAATACAATCAAGGAGGAGTCGTATAATTGCGTACCTTTCACCAAAGATTTCGAGTATGATCAATATTTGAATCAATATGTCAACCCTTCAAGTCAGATCCTAAATCATCAAGATTGGATCAAAGGTCAAGATCATGATGTTCAGAAAATCATGTTTTAATATTTGAGATTAGGGTTACACTTTTCCTATGTCAACCTTAGGGTTGGTTCATTCACTTATAATCAACATTTCAACATGTCCAACATTATTTCAAGTATACAATATATTCGAGTGTGAATGACTTACCTAGGTTTTCTAGGATCATATGTGTTAACCCTAATTTATGATCATTATCCAAGTCATCATCAAATCTTTAGATCATCATCATGTTCTAACATCATTTGTATTCAAGATCAGATCAAGTTCTCATTAGTATTATGAGTAAATCAGAGATCAACTTTTAGGTCAATAGATCAAGATGTGCCACAAGATTTAGATCAATCATATTGTTAAGATGTCATCATTATATTCAAGATTGAATCAAGTCAACAAATATAGATCTAGATCATTAATGGGTCAAGTATGATTTTAGATTCTCAATATGAACATTAGAGTTGAGAATTAGGGTTTTCAGTGGTTTAGTCAATATTAACCATCAACAGAGTCATTTAGATCAATTATATAAGCAATAGATCAAGATTAAGACATATCAGTGAGAAACGTTTCGAATAAGGTTTCCAAAGTATTTTTAATCTATTCACTGGGTTTTTCTGATCAAGATTGACTACTTGTTCGAATTATTTGGAGTTAGGATGCATTTTCTACAATTAAAACAAGATTTGGACATTTGTTGCAATTTTGAGCAGAGAGGAGGCAAAAATACCTGAATACGGAAAAACAAGGGTAGTTGGATGTTAGTTGGATGGCCTAGATTTTCCCACATGGGTGAGGTGGCTTGCTCACTTGCTGGATCGGTTCAGGCCTGGTTCAAGTCCTGATTGAGCGGTTCATATGGTCCAATCATGGTTTGGTTGTGAATGTACTGGACCCAGTCGAAGTCCTTTGACCGGCGGTTCACAATGCTCGTTTCCCATTTGTGCAAGACTCATGCAAGACTCCAAGACAAGGCAGTGGGGCTCATCAGAGTAGAGGAGGTCTCGGATCAGGAGAGGGTAGGAGAGAGCACGATTAAGCCGACCGAGCTTGCCTTAGCCTCGCGGATGTAGTGGTGTCTAGAAAGGATGAAAAGGGGGGTGAGGTCCCCAATCGCCCAACTGGGCTGGTGCGGCGGCGCCGCCGAGGAAGCAGGGAGAAGGGGCGAGGTTTTGGGGTGGTCGAGACCACGAAACAACATGAAAAGTGATGGGTTTTCTTGGTGGAGTGACGACAGATCTAGAGGGCATATTTTTATAGAGTTTTGGGCTAGGTTTAGGGTTAGATCGACCTATGGTAGTCACCATAGCCGCCGAGGTGAGAGGGGAGAGCGAGAGGATCATTTTGGTGGCGTTATAAGGCGTGAGAGCTGGTCAAAGTAGGGTTGGTTGCGTACAAAATCGTGAGGGGAGTATTTTGGCTCGCTTCATTTTCTGAAAAAGTGGTCAAGAGCGGGAGATCGATCATTGCTGTTTCTTAATCACCTTCCCGCTGATTGCGGAAGGTTGAAGATAATGTTTTGGCCACTTGATTGGGCCTGGATCCACGAGCGGCAGATCTGAGGGCTGTGGCTCGCCCCAGATCCTTTGCCCCGGATTGCTGACTTGGAAAAGCCCAATAAAAAGGTAAATATAAAGGGATTTTGAACACAAAACTTCCAAAATTCATAGAAACTTATAGGAATGTTCAAATGGCCTCAAATTTGGATCAAAGCTTAAAAATAATTTGTAGAATATCTAGAAAATGTTTGAGAATCAAAAGACAAAGTGTGATTGACCAATTTGATTCTTTGGACAAAGTGATGCATGAATCCAATTTGAAGTGTTATAATGTGTATAAAAACTACATTGGTCACCATATCTTGGATTTGAGTCTCAATATTGATTATGAAGCCAAGAAAAATGTATTTGAGACCATGAGAGAAAATAATGAGGTCAAAAGAGTAATTATCTCATTATTTTGCTAAAATCCACTTTGTCACATAATCTCATTAGTCATGATATGGAGATATCAAACCAAACACATAGGTACTTGTTAGAGAACAAGTGTACCAGACAGACCCATCGTGAGTTTGACACATGGAACCATGACATGGTAGTCACAATCAGTTCTCACAGTGATGGTGGTGAGTGTGATTCTTTGACCTGAAATCACTACACTCAACACATGTCATTGGGTACACTTTGACATCATCAAACGCAGTCCTAAAATATGGGTTGTTATAAAGGTGATGATTGGGTGGCTTTGACACATGGGGCTTTTGAGGGGTGAGTGATAGATATGGGATTTGTCCCTCCTGAGGGAGTTTGATATCCATGGCCACTTGATGAGTAGGATTGAGATAGGCGTGCACACTCATGTATGAATCAGTATGTGATATTGATGTCATACATATCTCCTCCAATCTACTCTGAGATTAAGAAAAATGAATGAATGTTGATAGGATGACTGTTCCATGCCTTGAGCTCATTCGGGATATCAGAGACAAAGGAATTATACATTCGTTGTAACACCATTCACGGATTTTAGGATTGAAAGTTGTTCTCCAACTTTTGATTTTACTTGGGTAGCACTGATGTGCGACTAGGCACCGCTCTTTGCTTGTGAAGTCATGTGTTATGGACATTCACTGCCAACGTGAAATGGGCATGTAGGGTCACACACATAGGATTTAACCTGGAAGAGGAGTTTATCCACAAATGATGTTTAGATTGATTACTAAAGGATTTTAGTAGTTCAATTAAACACTCAGTTAATTGATAGCTCAAAACCATAGTGTTCAAGGTGTTGGACTGATTGATTAGAGTATCGAATTGATTGAAACAGCAATTGACTGATTTTGCACAGTCTGCACTCCCAACCAATCGACTCATGTGATGAACCGATCGGCTCAGGTTGGTGAACCGATCGACTCAAAGTAGTGAGTCGATCGGCTCATGTGTCAATGAAACGATCAGCTCAATTGTTGAATCGGTCGATTCATGTGACCAACCGAGATCGTTTGGAAAGTCAGAAGACTCTTTTTGCAAAAACATATTTGTTTCACTTGTACAAATTTGATTTGGACAAGAACTAATATTTGATTAGTTGGAAGCAAACATGGAAAGTCAATTTGAGCTGGATCAAGACCACGAACCGATTGGCTCATGCTTGAACTGATCGGCTCAAGTGTCCCAACCGATCGGTTCAGGTGTGAACCAATCCACTCAGGTCCCCAACCGATCGGTTCATGCTTGAAACGATCGGTTCAGCTGGCGCAGTCGGTTGTTTTGTGGAAAATCTCGAATCCTTCTACTCCTGCTTTAATTCCGCATTACCCGGGATAGAGAACCATATCCCATGACCCTCCTATATATAGGGGTACATGAGGCTTCTCAAGTACAACTTAGAACACCAGTTGCTCTGCAAAGTTGTCGTTCTCTCTAGTTGTAGTAACCAGGAGATCTCGAGCAAGTGCTACCCGATTAGGGAGGCACAACAAGGGGAAGACAACTGCATAAAGGCAACTAGTTGCATGAGAGTGTGTTAGTGACTAGTACGTTGACAGGAGGGTATGACTCCTTCTGGTGCCTTATGCGACAAGGCGATCGGAGTTCCAGGTGGTCCGTGTGGACTACTACAGAGGTAGGAGATTTCTGCCGCTCAGAGGACAGTTATCAATCCTGACAGTCCTGGTGAGACTAGGAGCTGCACAGACACCATCCAAGACCGGAGGTGAAGACCACGCAAGCTGTGAGGTAACATCGCCGAGCAAGCCTCGGGACAAGGTATATCTCTACAAACCATCCTTCCTATTGTATAGATGTTGATGTGATTCCTTTATTGGGTTCGAGAGAAGAAATTTTTTGTTTTTGCTGTCATCTCTGTCTCCCCTAAAACCCAACAATATGGGTTAGAATATGAAAGCAGATACTAGTTCATATGCACTTTAAAACAATTGTTGAATATATGTATATGTGATTATTAGATGAGCCCATGTACCGGAATGGAAACATGTTGACTGAATTTTGTTTGTTGGCGTTTTAGGTGCTTGATATACTTGACTCATGGACATGAGGTTACAAATGAAAGATATTGAAGACACTAAAGTTAACCAAGGAGGATTAGATATAGTGATACTTCTTCCCATATGTATAAGTTAGTTCCTTCTAAATATTTATTTGACCCTTAAAGGAGCTCATTATGCAATCATGTAAATATTTGTTCAAATTAATGGAAATTATTTACTATTCTGTATTATTTGTTAAATCTGATCCTGGAAATTTGAGTAATGATCCTAGACTTTAAGGTCCTTTAGACACTCAAAAGTGTGGGTCGTTACAGTGAGCTAAAACAATTCTAATGGGGATTAAGAAGAGTATTGATGAAGAAGGAAGGAAGTTCATCATTCAAACCAATTCAAGAGTTGAAATTGATTATACATAAAGGACTGTAGAGTGTCCTTCATGTATAAAACTCTAGTGGAGGCTACAAATATTTATCTAAAGACATTAAAAGATACAAACTTGATCTTTAAGAAATGGAGTTCCAATGCTCTACCTGACATGTTGGCGAAGGAGCATTTGAAGGGGTCTCAATTGAAGCTACGTTCACTGACTGTCCAACTTAGTTGAACGAACTATATATTAATGATATAAATGTTGAAGCAAATTGTAAGGGAGATGTGAGGGTAGAAAATGAAGGAGGAGAGTGTAATGAAAGGACATTGTAAACATTAATGGTTTTGTCCAAAAAAGAGAGCATAAAGTTTTATATTATGATATTAGTTATAAAGAAGAAGTAGCTAATAAATTTACTACAACCCCACAAATATGTTGATCCCACCAAAAACCACATATGATGAAAGCTCAGAAAATTTTTAAACATCTTGGGTAGGACTTTTTTTGTGTTGTTATGTGAAATATAATAGGATGTATGTATGGAACACAAAGTTATATGTACCTTATTGAGTGTATTAAGTATCCATATGTAAGATATGTTTATCATGTCTAAACTTTATATATGAAAGACCACTAATAATATATGTATTTGGTATTACAATTCTACTAGTTGTATTTTTTCTTTTAGTGGAACTTCAGCAAGTTGTATTTCATCTAATAAATCAAAATAGTTTTTGCATTCCAAAAACATTTAACTCTAATAACTCTCCATTTGTCTCTATTTTCAGCTAGATATCAAATCAAGGATTGGTATTATTAAATTAGTTTTCGATCTAATGTCACGTCATGTATTAGTGTATGCATATACAAACTTTATGAAATTAGACCATCAAAAACAATGCAAGTGCTTAGAACGTGCACACTGCTAGTTTAAAAAAAGCTTCTGCCTTTGAGATATGAAAATGATCAAATCGCACATATAAACTTGTCACGCTCTGTTACATGCAGTGATAAATGGTGGTAGTGGAAGTTTTGAGAAGTTTTGCCTTTTTGGAAAGGTGTTTTCAGAGAGTTGAGAAGTTTTATATTTTTATGTAGTGGCATTGGTAAGTTTGAAAGGGTGATGTAGCAAAGGTGTTGCAGGGTAAATATGGGGTAACATGAGTTATGATTAGAGAGAGAGAATAAGTAGGAGAGAGGAAGAAAGGAGAGCAATTTATTTTGCATATAACTTTTAGTCGATGATGATCTTTTAACAAAATAAAAACCATTTTATTCATTGAATTTTTTTTATTCTAATAAGAGTACGGTTGATATGTTTTTGACAAAAATGATATGAAGTATTAAAGTGAGTAATATTGGGTGGTAGATGGAGGTTTTATGACAAGAGGAAGAATTATTTTATTTATAACTTCTAATTCATGATAAAAAAATTTAATAAAATATGAATGATTAGAGTTGTTGTGAAAAATACATTCCACCAAGACAGACATTGATATATTTTTGAGAAAAAAATGATACAAGATATGAGGAGGGAAGTAATGGAGAAAGAGAAGAAAACTCAGAAGGGAATTAATGTCGAAAAAGGAGGGAAGTAACAAAGGGAGGGGAAAGAATGATGAGGGAAGTAATGATGATTTTTGTGATGAGGGAAGAAATAAAATGAGATATGTGACAAGGGAAGTAATAGAGGGAAGTGGTGATGAGGAACATATCAACATGTTTAGGTGCATATTCTGCATTAGTGGGCATGTATCAACATATTGGGGTGTATAAATATTAATTAGTGAACATGTATCACCATGTTTGTGCGCACATTCCACATCAAGGGTGTGTATCTGATACTCGATTTCTATACATGTTTCACTTGGAAATATGTCTCAATTTTTCACTCCTTCAATCCCATTTTCTTGCATCATTTAATTATCTAGCATGCATTTTTTATTTTCTTCATCTTTTATATCTCCTTGTGACTAATCCATGATTTAATGATAGGTAATGATGAAATCATCCAATTGGTGAAAAAATGGAGCAATGAAAGCATTCAAAGACCTGGAGCAACAAGAAATATGGTCTGCACCAAGACCATATACAGTCCACTAGAGTGTATTTATAGAAAGAACAAATACATTCTGACTGGTGGACTGTATACAGTCATTCTGGACCGTAAATCGGGTTGTCAGTTACTCATTTTGGTGGTTTTTGAATCCCAAACTGCCCATTCTAGGGGAAAATGAGGGCTAACGACTTACGGACGGTTGGGACTAAAAAAAGACAACATTAAATATCTGGGAAAGAGTTCTGAGGATGGGATAAATAACTTGGGCGAAAGAGGGAGCATCTACACCAAATCCTAGAAGATTTGAAGGGATTTCTCCACAGACGACTTGTTTTCGTTCACAATTCTGAGTTGTTGGTCCTTCTACTCTGAGGAGAACTAAAGGGGGAGGTTTGGAGATCATTCAAACGTTCTCCACTTGGAGAATTCAGAGTTCTATATCTACATTTTGAGATTCCTTTCTTCTTCATATTTCTTCTTGTATCTAAATCGTGTCCTGCAAACTCTACTTTGCTATAGTTAATTTTGTCACTTTGAACATGGTACCTTAAGTATCCTTTTCTAAGACTTGGGGATTAGCCCCTAATTTGTTTTAACACGTAGAACTCAATTTCCATCTTAATATAATCATGTTATCTCTTGTACAGATCATTTGAGTTAATTATTTACTTCATGGATTGATCACCCATGAATGTATACCTTGTGCTTTTAAGTTGTTCCAAGAGGATAATTTAAGAGCATGGAATTAATAGTTTGCCTAGTTTCATTTATTGACGGAAGTGACATCTTGGAACTAGAAATTGTGCTTTCTTAGTATAGTTAGCTTATACTATCTTGAGTATCTATTTAACGAGAGTAAATGCTTGGTAGAATCTCTTCCTTGCTTACTGAAAGGGACAATTGGGAGGAACATACTTGTAAGAGAATCACATGATTAATGTTGTGAATTGAATTCTATATGGTGACTAGTTAGGAGTGGAACCCTGGTCTTAGAAATCTTCATCCTTGGTGATAAATTAAGTTGGTTAATCTTTAGATTAGTTTATTTCAATCATAAGTTATATTCTAATCAACCAAATACCATATCATAAAATTAGATTTAGATTGTTGAACATTAACAAACTTGTGTTTAACAATCATGCTCCTTGTACAATCTCAAATATACTACACACACTTGTATACTTGCGAGGTAGTGATCGAGCTAATAAATTTAAGACTTGTGTGCACAACTAACAAGTTTTTGGCATTTTTGCTTAGGAGCATCGATATTTATGTTAGAGTAAGAAGTTTTGATTAGTAAGTGAGTCTAGATCACTCACCCCTTTTCATCATTACACCATCACTTTCATTTTTATCATCACCACTATCATATTTATATATCTTCCATTTTTCATTTGTACTTCACTCCTTTGTTTACTTGCAAAACTATTAGAAGCCTTAATAAAGAGTAAGGAGTGAACCTCAATCCTATTTGGAGGAATCATGAAACTCACCACATTCATCGTCACCACCTTCGCCTGAGCATTCTGCTCAACAAGATAAACATATAATGGAAGACGGTCATCCCCTTAAGGATTTCATTTTTCCTTTAATTGTGAACAACAATGGGGCTATTAGTATCCCTCAAATTGAGGCAAATGATTTCTCTATCATCCCCACCATCATATAAATGATAACCATAATAGATTTGGAGGGACTCCTATGGAAGATCCCAATTTACATATAGCTAAGTTTTTGCATTATTTGAGCACCTTCAAGATTAACGACATTCCTATTGATGAAATTCGTCTTATTCTTTTCCCATTCACTTTGAAAGATAGAGATAAGGCATGGATCTCTTCTTTGCCAAAGAGTTCTATTAACAATTAGGAGGAGCTTCTCAAAGTTTTCTTAGCCAAGTACTTCCCACCAAGCAAAACGACACAGTTGAGGAGCCAAATTATTAATTATTCTCAAATGTATGGGGAGACTCACTATGATGCTTGTAAGAGATTCAAAGACCTTCAATGCCTTTGTCCTCACCATGGCCTCAGGAATTGGCATCTTCTTCAAATATTTTATAATGGTTTATTTTACAACACAAGGATGTGCATAAATGGTGTTGACAATGGATCTTTGATGAAAAGATCCTACAAGGAAGCTTATTGAGATGACCCAATACCGAACCGATAAACAAATTGTTACAATTAAGCGGAATTAAACATTAGCAGTGGATTAAAGAAAATCACTAAAAATTAAAACCTTTTGAAAAGAGATCCAATTCCAGGAAACTCTTATAACTAGAACCAAAACATAATATATACATTCTGGTCCACAAAGTACATACCATGTACCTTCTCTTCTCGAGGATTACAAACAACAATTGCTCTGTTAAATCTACACATAAGCAATATAAAACCCCGAGGCATTCAATGCTAAAATCTTAGATTGATTATAAAAACACTAACTACTAACTCCTAGGACCTGAGAGTACAGAGATGACTGATAGGACTCATATTTATAAGACACGACAGTCAGTATCTCCACCTGGGATGTTACTTCTGCCCCTGATGTTGTTGTCCTTCCCCTGTTGTAGGATTTCTACCTCCTCGTCCTCGTCCACCTAAAAATGTTGGATTCCACAGGGGTGAGATAATTGAAATTGTCCCAGCGAGAGATATAACTCTCCGCCAGAAACATTATTATTGCAAGTATCAGTAATAAACTAAGCAGGGTAATCTCTATTGAACACCAGGAATAAATTATTATTAAGGAGAATAGAGCAATATCATCTATTCATTTTAATGAGGAATATGAAGAACATGTATAATATCTATCTACTTCAGGGTACAATAAGCAATGTAACATCAACCAATGTTTTCCGTATTTCGTCCTTAAGCAAATATGCTACACTACTGATTACATTTTACAATCATACTTATGCCCTGAGGAAGTGAGTCGTACCGCTCAAATCCAACCTTCGGTTGCGAAACCCAAAGTCAGTTCCATACAAGATCAAAGGAAGAGCCAAGCTCCTCGATCTCATCCGTCTTGGTCAGTGCGAGACCACAAGTAGGACCTCAGTCTCTTGCTTAAGTGACGTCAGTCACAGGGTTAGCTCTCATAGGCTACCCATCATCTAGCCCGCCTTGGTACAGGTCCCGACGCTAGTAAATCTGAGCTACATGCTAGTTCACCGTGCTCTCTGAGCCATGAACACATTCATGCTCCATCATACTGAGCCATGGACCTGTTCACCATGCTCTTATACATATTTTGAGTCTACAACTGAAGTTGCACTCTAATCCTCCTATTTTCGGCTAGGAGCACCCCGTATATTCAACAATATATGCTCCGGATTAACCAGACGGAAAACCCATTTCACCATCACCAGCTACTGACGATGACAGATCTATTGCCAGGGCTCTACATGATAATATTCCACTTGATTATTTAAGTATTTTACCATATTCTTTTAGCATCAGTCAAGTTTCCAAGCAAGAATTATTATGAGAAATGCTACAAAGAAATAATACTCTTATCAAGTACTTTTCAAAACTTTATGAAGCATTGTGATTTCAATCCCTTGTCTTATTGCTGGAAATTCACATCCCTCAACATCCTCATCATCATATTTGCTGGATCTGGGTACTCAAACCCTTAGTTCAACACCGAACATGGTTACCACTTATCACGTAACTATTACCTCTAGGTCATCTGACCAAGGTATTCAGGATACTTGTTACACAAGCATTTCACATAGTTCACCAGGCATATTCAACTCCTTAGCACCACTCACTAGGCAACCAATAAAAATAATGGCTCACAAGGCCCATTAATATCATGACTCATACCTGGTTATTCTCATCATATCATGATACATGTATGGTTAGTATACTTGATAACAGTCATATCAATTACATATCACATTATGAAATACAAGTATAACATCACTATTCCCTCATTAGGGTAAGGGTTTCTCATCTTTATCAATTAGGGTTTCACATAACATTACCTTATATTAGGGTTTCATATAACATTATCATGTATTAGGGTTTCATATAACATCATCCCATATTAGGGTTTCACATAGCATTACCCTATATTAGGGTTTCACATAACATTACCCTATATTAGGGTTTCACATAACATTACCCTGCATTAGGGTTTCACATAACATTACCCTATATTAGGGATTCACAAAACATTACCATGTATTAGGGTTTCACATAACATTACCCAGTATTAGGGTTTCATATAACATCATCCCATATTAGGGTTTCACATAGCATTACCCTATATTAGGGTTTTACATAACATCACCCTATTTTAGGTTTCTCATAGCATTACCTGAAATTAGGGTTTATCAACCCATAGCCCAAAATTAGGGTTAAGGTTTACCCTCCTTCTCAATTAGGGTTTCATGATCACATTATCAAACATCAAACCCTTATTCAAAACTCCATGTACCCTAGAGAATGCATTGCTATTACAATTAATATCCAAAACCTAACTCATTGTCTCACATGTCTAGAATTTCATAATACCTTCATAAGTATTCAATTAAACTTATGAATTGTAATTTCCCTTATTAATTAGGGTTTCCATTCTCCATTTGATTAGGGCTTTATGATTACTTCATTAATCCAAACCTTAAGTCAGTGCTTCCACATATCTTGGAGCACATAGCATTATTTAAGTATTAAATCATACTTATCATTGTTCCATGTACTAGGAACACACATCACCATCATACATTATTCAATTGACTTATCCTTTCACTAAGTACATGCACCTACACTTATTATAGTGTATTGGATTTATTACTTTCATAGATATTGAGTAATAATCATTCTAATTATACCAATCACCTAAGTACCTTAGAGGTACTTTCATTGAAATCAATCTTGAGATACTCTTCAACCATTTATGGGGTTATTTGTACTTACATGGATTGAATCAATTAGACCTTCAAACGGTCTTGGACCAATTGACCCTTCAAACAGTCTTGAAGATGCTTGACCTCCAAATGGTATTGAGGTGCTTGACCTCCAAACGGTCTTGAGGCGCTTGACCTCCAAACGGTCTTGAGGTGCTTGACCTCCAAACGGTCTTAAGGTGCTTGACCTCCAAACGGTCTTGAGGTGCTTGACCTCCAAACGGTCTTGAGGTGCTTCACCTCCAAACGGTCTTGATGTTCTTGACCTCCAAACGATCTTGAGGTGCTTGACCTCCAAACGATCTTGAAGACCATTATACCTTAAACGGTCTTGCTCCACTTCTTCAAATGGTCTTGCCCTAATTCCTTCAATCAGTTTTGAAACCGTTTAATATTATCAATTTTGAAAATATTAAATCCCTAAACGGTTTGAGATCATTTGATTTAAATATTATTTAACCTCAAATGGTTTGAGACCGTTTGATCATTTCAACTTGAAACCGTTTAACCCTAAATTAGGGTTATGATCTCAATTGATTTAGGGCTTTGAACCCAATTGTGCTAGGGATCTGAAATCAATTGAATTTGATTTGTTTGAAGTTATTAGATCATGAAATCAATAAATCATTGAACCTATTGAAACCATTTAGTCTTCTAACGGTTTGAAACTGTTTGCCCTCCAATCGGTTTTGAAACTATTTGGTCAACAAATGGTTTGAAACCGTTTGGTCTAAAACGGTTTGGAAACTGTTTGATCAACACAAAGAAAAACCGTTTTCTCATGATATTTCTTGAGGTGTGTTCTAAGATGATTTCATCATCATCAAGCTTCAGACCTCCGATTTCTATTGCCATATATATGAAAAATTCAGCAATTATTCAAGAAGAAATAAAGGATCAACATATGATGAGAAATTGAAATCAATAACAACATCAATGGGTTCAAGTTATATAACATGCCTTCAAAGTAGCTTCAAAGCTTCAAGATTCACGTTTCTAATGGTGAATGAAGCTCCTTCAACTAGCCAAGGCTTGTTTCCAACTCTTTGGATGCAAAGGATAGCCAAGGTTGAGCATTGGTTGGAGAAAAGAAGAAAATGAATGTTGAAATCTGATTTCAACCATCAATTCAAGGTTGAAGATGATCATGGAGCTTACCTTCAGCTTGGGGAACGTTATCCTCCTACTCCTAAGCTCCTTGGTTGTTAGCCAAAGCAAAGAAAGAAAGTGGTTTGCAAAATGGCCTTTCAAGTAAGGAAAAAATTGAATATATGTGATTGATTTTCTAGGAGAGAGAAAGTAGAAGGAATTTCATCCATTTTCTTGCCACATGCCCCCCTCCACTTCCTTGCAGTCAAAGACATATTCCTTTCTCTCAAAATACTTTCATTTATCCTTGAATAAAAAGCAATCAACTTAAGCACCTTAATTAATATAATACTATTATCCATTTTTAGTGGACATTACTTTTTAATTAACAAATGTGAGTGGGTTTCTTCACCTACTTAGGATATTTCGGTGCAACTCAAGGCATTTGGACGTCTTTGCATTATAGGATTTCAACCAAAGCCTTATTAATTGATGGGCACTTCAATTAATATATTTATTTTGCTACAAATTAAATTAGGGTTTCAATTATGCTTAAATCTTGATTATTTTATTATCAAGATTATCTCTCCTCAAAAGTAGTTCAAACATGATGCCCCTTTCTTTTTATATTCTCTAAATGATACCAAGAAATAGTAGGGACATAATAGAGGTGGTATTTTACATATTAAACCCTAGATTTTGGGTAATTTACAAATTACACAAAAATTGGTTATTCAATACACAAACATTATTCAAACAAGCTCATTTTTGGAACTTAGGCTTGTGGAAGCCATACCTCACCATCATTCTCATTCTTATGATGCTCTAACACTTGAGTAATATTTATCATGTAACATTTGCAAGGTAACCCCTTAAATTGGGTATATTGGATTTTAGTCCAAAATAAGTAAAACATTGTTTCAACATTATTCAAATAGAACCAAAATTGAAACATAAGCTCTCCTTTAGTCTTAATTACTTTTCAAAAGATAAAGACAAGAATATAAATGAATTACTTAGGCAAAACTTCTAGGGTTAGGCCTTAACCCAGGTCAGGGATGTTACAAAATTATCCACCCCTAACAGGGATTTCATCCCCGAAATCGTCAAGAGAAGAGAGAAGGGTACTTCCTCCTCATCTCTTCCTCCAATTCCCACGTAGATTCTTCAACACCATGATGATTCCAAAGAACTTTCACAAGAACTATGTCTTTCTTTTTCAACTTTTTGATTCTTCTGTCAAGAATCGACAATGGTCCCTCTACATAGGATATGTTCTCATTTAACTCTACCTCCACAGGTTGCAAAACTAACTCTGTGTCAGGATGACACTTTTTCAGCATGGATATATGGAATACTGGATGCAATCTATGTAGTTCAGGTGGCAACTCCAACTTATAGGGTACCTTTCCAATCCATTCAGTGATTGGATAAGGCCCCATAAATCTAGTAGCTAACTTACCCTTCTTTCCAAATCTAAGAACACCTTTCCAAAGTGAGACTTTGAGATATACTTTGTCTCCAACTTGGAATTCTAAAGGTCTTCGTCGTTTATCAGCGTATGACTTCTATCTATCATGTGCAGTCTTTAACTATTGTTGTATTACTTTAATCTTCTCAGTTGTCTGTTGTACTATTTCAGGAGCCAAAAGTTGGTACTCCCCTATTTCATACCAGCATAATGGAGATCTACAACGTCTACCATATAATGCTTCATATGGTGCCATATCAATATTGTGCTGATAACTATTGTTGTAAGCGAATTCTATTAAGCTTAAGTGTATATCCCATTTCCTACAAACTGAAGGACACATGCCCTAAGCAGATCCTCCAAAGTTTGTATAGTCCTCTCAGATTGTCCATCTATCTATGGGTGAAAGGCATTACTAAACCTTAACTGCGTACCCAAAGCTTTGTGTAGTTGTTCCCAAAAATGACTCGTGAATAGGGGACCTATATCAGAAAAAAAATTGTAGCTGGAACCCCGTGCAAACGCACTATCTCATCTATATAGATCTGTGCAAGCTTCTCAGCAGTATAGGTTGTTTTGACAGGAAGAAAATGTATTGTCTTAGTCGACCTATCGACTATCACCCAAATGGAATCATGAATTTTGGCTGTTCTTGGTAAACCAACCACAAAGTCCATGGTCACATGATCCCATTTCCACTATGGTATAGGTAAAGGTTGCATTGTTCTTGCGAGCTTCTGATGTTCAGCTTTAACCTACTGACATATTGGACATCGCATAATAAACTCAGCTACATCTTTCTTCAAACCAGGCCACCAATACACATCTTTCAAGTTATGATACATTTTGGTGCTCCCTGGATGCATTGCATACATGGATGAATGAGCTTCCTCCAAGACTAACTTCCTTAAGTTGCTGGTATCAGGTACTACCATCCTACCATGGTAACAGACTACCTCATCATCTGACTCATGAAAACCATCCCATTTCTCACTACCATATTCTGATCTAATCTACTGAATCACAAGATCAGCCTGTTGTGCTTCTTTGATCTGTTGTTTCAAAGTAGATTTTATGCGCATCTCAGCTAACAGTCCAGCTAATAAGGATACTTTAAATTGTACATTATTTTGCCTCAAAGAGACAAGCATGTCTTGTTTAAAGCACACTATAGAGTTCAAATGTGCCTTGTCCATGGTTGGTGATGATGATTTCCTACTTAGTGCATCAGCCACTACATTAGCCTTTCCTAGATGATAATCAATTACACAATCGTAGTCCTTGATTAACTCCATCCAGTGGCGTTGTCTCATGATCAACTCATGTTGTGAAAAGATGTATTTTAAATTCTTATGGTCCGTGAAAATCTTGAATGTCTCTCCATAGAGATAATGTCTCCAGATCTTCAACGCATGAACCACTACAGCTAGTTCTAGATCATGTGTCAGATAATTTTCCTCGTGTTTCTTAAGCTGTCGAGAAGCAAAAGAAATTACTTGTTTATCCTGCATCAACACACATCCTAGACCATTCTTAGAAGCATCACAGAAAACAATATACCCCTTTCCCTACTCAGGTAACACTAACACAGGTGCACTGGTCAACCTTTCTTTCAACAATTGGAAAGAATGTTGACACTTGTCATTCTAGACAAAAGGAACCTCCTTCCTGGTCAACTTGGTTAGGGGTAAAACTATAGAACTGGAGTTCTTAATGAACCTCCTATAGTAGCCTGTCAGTCCTAGAAAACTACGTATCGCCGTTGGTGTCTTTGGTTGTTCCCACTCTAAGATAGATTCTACCTTTTTAAGATCAACACGGATACCTGAGGCAGATATTACGTGTCCGAGAAAAGACACTTCTGATAACCATAACTCACACTTGCTAAACTTAGCGTATAGCTTGTGCTCTCTCAGTAAAGTCAATGCCTGACGGAGGTGTTGCTCATGTTGTTGAGCATCTCTACTGTAAACCAGGATGTCATCTATAAAGACTACTATGAATTGATCAAGGAATGGTCGGAAGATTCTGTTCATGAGTTCCATGAATGCAGTTGGTGCATTAGTTAGTCCAAACGACATAACCATGAACTCATAGTGACCATACCTTGTCCTGAAGGCTAATTTAGGTATTTCACTCTCCTTGATACGTAACTAATGGTATCCTGACCTCAGATCTATTTTAGAGAAGATAGTTGCACCACACAACTGGTCAAACAAGTCATCTATCCTTGGCAGAGGATATTTGTTCTTTATGGTTACTTTGTTTAGCTGTCTATAGTCAATGCATAACCGCATAGACCCATCTTTCTTTTTAACAAAAACAACTGGAGCACCCCATGGTGAAGTACTCGGTCGAATAAAACCCTTTTCAAGCAACTCCTGTAACTATTTCTTAAGTTCTGCCATCTCAGCAGGTGACATTCTCTAAGGTGTTTGAGCTATTGGTTGCGTACTCATGATTATATTAATCTCAAAATCAATCTCTCGGGGTGGAGGAACACCTGGAAGTTCCTCAGGAAACACATCCTCTAACTCCCTAACAATCGGAACTTTAGAAAAATTAGAACTCTCTATTCTGGTATCTACCACATGTGCTAAGAATGCAAAGCATCCTTATCTCATCAACTTTTCAGTCACCATAGATGACACTAGACAAGTTGGAAGAATCTTTCTGTCCCCCTGAAAGATCCATGTATCACCATTGTTTGTGAACATCGCCTGCATGGAACCACAATCCAAGATAACCTTATACTTTTCTAGGGTTTCCATTCCAAGAATTATGTCGAACCCATGCATCTCAAGTGGTATAAGATCCACCTGAATGCTATGTTATGAAAAGGAAAGAACACATGAAGATCATACCTCTCGTAACACTGCAGATCCAACTAATGGAGTTTCTAATAACAGATTGTCTGCTCTATGATTGAAAATCATATTGCAGTCATGAATCACTTCTCAAGTGATAAAGGAATGTGTAGCACATGGATCAATCAAAACATATACAAAGCAGGATGAAGACATATCAGAATGAAATAATTCCATCTGACCTGTCACAACTCGTGGATTAACCACCACTTCTGGATGATTCATAACATAGAATCTTGTCATTGCTGGTTGTCGACCGCTTGTCCTGTTGTTGGATGTGGATGAGCCAACTTGGGATGCTTGTCCACATCCTCGAGTTCCACTGCTAAATTGTTGCTTCTGAGAGCCTTGTTGACTCTGCCTCTGTGGTTGGGTTACACTCACGTATCTAGCTAAACAATCTTTCATCATATGTCCCATCTTCCCACATTTATAACAAACTCTGTTCGCTCGTTGTGGTCTAGATGGTCCTATTACTGACATTGAGGCTGAGTTGTGGGCTCCCTCTTGTGGTAAACTACGACCTCTACCCTTACTGGATGTCCACTGTGTTTGAGTATTGAACCTCGGCAGTGCTGTTGGTACAAAAAACCTTGGTTTCTTAAAACTTTCGGACCTCTGTCCTTGGAACTGTGTATACACCTTCTTACTGTGGGCCTGATGCTTCTCAGTCATGGACCTTTCTATCCACCTAACTGGCTCCACAAAGGTGGAAAACCTCCCTCTATTCTCTAGAGCAGACACTGGTGTGGTTAAATCAGCGTTCAAACCCTTCTCAAAATGCCGAATTCTCTCCTCATCTGTAGCAGCCATGTGCGGACAGAACCGTAGAAGCTCCATGAAATTAGCTTCATACTCACTAATGTTCATCGGTCCTTGCCTTATCCGCTCAAACTTATAAATCTTCTCATCCAAGTAAGTCTTAGGAAAATATCTACTAACATATTCACGTCTGAATTCTTCCCATCCGACTTCAACACCCAGCCTTTTGCCTTCTTCTATGGCCCACCAATGGCCAACACTCCCCTTCAACAGGTACACCGCATGTCTAACCTTCTCATCTTCTAGGATATTAAGAATTCTGAAGGCCTTTTCTAGCTCCGTCAGCTACAAGTCCGCATCTGTTGGGTCAGCTGTACCAGCATAATCAGTGGCTCCTACCCGTCGAAGTCGTTCAAAAGTCTTGCCAGCTCCATGTCCCTCATTGTGAGCTGGTGACCTAGGTGCAGATGGTGGCATCCTATCCGCCATATGTGTCATAGTCGCCATAAAATCCCTAAATAGAGTATGGTAAGCTGGGTTTTCTAATACAGCTTGGTTAAGCTGGGGATGTTCATGTACTGGTTCTTCCCTATCCTAATCCCTTGCACCTCCTCCTGGTGCAGCAACACTACTTTCAGCAGCATGTTCTTCGTGTGATCCAACCATCTTCAAGCTTTACTTCTTCTCCTGAGAGCAGAAGTCACTATCAGATAAACTAGAAAACACTAGAACAGACTCAACGACTCTAATCCTATGTCTCTGTAGACTCAGCGAACCTAGAGCTATGATACCACTAAACTGAGATGACCTGATATCGAACTGATAAACAAATTGTTACAATTAAGCGGAATTAAACATTAGTAGCGGATTAACGAAAAATCACTAAAAATTAAAACATTTTGCAAAGAGATCCAATTCCAGGAAACTCTTATAACCAGAAGCAAAACATAATATATACATTCTGGTCCATAAAGTACATACCATTTACATTCTCTTCTCGAGGATTACAAACAATAGTTTCTCTGTAAAATCTACACATAAGCAACATAAAACCCCGAGGCATTCAATGCCAAAATCTCATATTGATTATAAAAACACTAACTACTAACTCCTAGGACCTGAGAGTACAGAGATGACTCATAAGACTCATATTTACAAGACACGACAGTCAATATCTCCACCTGAGATGTTATTGTTGCCCATGATGATGTTGTCCTTCCCCTGTTGTAGGGTTTCTACCTCCTCGTCCTCGTCCACCTAAAAATGTTGGATTCCACGGGGGTGAGACAATTGAAATTGTCCCAGCGAGAGATATAACTCTCCGCCAGAAACATTATTATTGCAAGTATCAGTAATAAACTGAGCAAGGTAATCTCTATTGAACAACATGATTAAATTATTATTAAGCAGAATAGAGCAATATCATCTATTCATTTTAATAAGGAATATGAAGAACACGTATAATATCTATCTACTTTAGGGTACAATAAACAATGTAACATCAACCAATATTTTCCGTATTTCGTCCTTAAGTAAATACGCTACACGGATGATTACATTTTACAATCATACTTATGCCCTGAGGAAGTGAGCTGTACCGCTCAAATCCAACCTTCAGTTGTGAAACCCAAATCCAGTTCCATACAAGATCAAAGGAAGAGCCAGACTCCTTGATCTCATCCATCTCAGTCAGTGCGAGACCACAAGCAGGACCACAGTCTCTTGCTTAAGTGACGTCAGTCACAGGGTTAGCTCTCATAGGCTACCCATCTTCTAGCCCACCTTGGTACAGGTCCCGACGCTAGTAAATCTGAGCCACAGGCCAGTTCACCGTGCTCTCTGAGCCATGAACGCATTCATGCTCCATCATACTGAGCCATGGGCCTGTTCACCATGCTCTTATACATATTTTGAGTCTACAACCGAAGTTGCACTCTAATCCTCCTATTTTCAGCTAGGAGCACCCCGTATATTCAACAATATACGCTCCGGATTAACCAGACGGAAAACCCGTTTCACCATCACCAACTATTGACGATGATGGATCTATTGCCAGGGATCTACATGATAATATTCCACTTGATTATTTAAGTATATTACCATATTCTTTTAGCATCAATCAAGTTTCCAAGCAAGAATTATTATGACAAATGCTACAAAGAAACAATATTCTTATCAAGTACTTTTCAAAACTTTATGAAGCATTGTGGTTTCAATCCCTTGTCTTATTGCTGGAAATTCACATCCCTCGACATCCTCATCATCATATTTGCTGGATCTGGGTACTCAAACCCTTAGTTCAACACTGAACATGGTTACCACTTATCAGGTAATTATTAACTCTAGGTCATCTGACCAAGGTATTCAGGATACTTGTTATACAAGCATTTCACACAGTTCGCCAGGCACATTCAACTCCTTGTCACCACTCACTAGGCAATAGATAAAATAATGGCTCACAAGGCCCATTAATATCATGACTCATACCTGGTTATGCTCATCATCTCATGATACCTGCATGGTTAGTATACTTGATAACAGTCATATCAATTACATATCAACATTATGAAATACAAGTATAACATCACTATTCCCTCATTAGGGTAAGGGTTTCTCATCTTTATCAATTAGGGTTTCACATAACATTACCCTATATTAGGGTTTCACATAACATTACCATGTATTAGGGTTTCATATAACATCATCCCATATTAGGGTTTCACATAGCATTACCCTATATTAGAGTTTCACATAACATTACCATGTATTAGGGTTTCACATAACATTACCATGTATTAGGGTTTCACATAACATTAGCCTATATTAGGGATTCACATAACATTACCCTGTATTAGGGTTTCACATAACATTACCCAGTATTAGGGTTTCATATAACATCATCCCATATTAGGGTTTCACATAGCATTACCCTATATTAGGGTTTTACATAACATCACCCTATTTTAGGGTTACCTGGAATTAGGGTTTCTCAACCCATAGCCCAAAATTAGGGTTAAGGTTTACCCTCCTTCTCAATTAGGGTTTCATGATCACATTATCAAAGATCAAACCCTTATTCAAAACTCCATGTACCCTAGAGAATGCATTGATATTACAATTAATATCCAAAACCTAACTCATTGTCCCACATGTCTAGAATTTCATAATACCTTCATAAGTATTCAATTAAACTTATGAATTGTAATTTCCCTTATTAATTAGGGTTTCCATTCTCCATTTGATTAGGGCTTTATGATTACTTCATTAATCCAAACCTTAAGTCAGTGCTTCCACATATCTTGGAGCACATAGCATTATTTAAGTATTAAATCATACTTATCGTTGTTCCATGTACTAGGAACACACATCACCATCATACATTATACAATTGACTTATCCTTTCACTAAGTACATGCACCTACACTTATTATAGTGTATTGGATTTATTACTTTCATAGATATTTCGTAATAATCATTCTAATTATACTAATCACCTAAGTAATTTAGAGGCACTTTCATTAAAATCAATCTTGAGATACTCTTCAACCATTTATGGGGTTATTTGTACTTACATGGACTGAATCAATTAGACCTTCAAATGGTCTTGGACCAATTGACCCTTCAAATGGTCTTGGACCAATTGACCCTTCAAACGGTCTTAAAGATGCTTGACCTCCAAACGGTGTTGAGATGCTTGACCTCCGAACGGTCTTGAGGTGCTTGACCTCCAAACGGTCTTAAGGTGCTTGACCTCCAAACGATCTTGAAGACCATTAGACCTTAAACGGTCTTGATCCACTTCTTCAAACAGTCTTGCCCTAATTCCTTCAATCGATTTTGAAACCGTTTAATCTTATCAATTTTGAAAATGTTAAATCCCTAAATGGTTTGAGACTGTTTGATTTAAATATTATTTAACCCCAAATGGTTTGAGACCGTTTGATCATTTCAACTTGAAACCGTTTAACCCTAAATTAGGGTTATGATCTCAATTGATTTAGGGCTTTGAACCAATTGTGCTAGGGTTCTGAAATCAATTGAATTTGATTTGTTTGAAGTTATTAGATCATGAAATCAATCAATCCTTGAACCTATCGAAACCATTTAGTCTTCTAACGGTTTGAAACTGTTTGCCCTCCAATCGGTTTTGAAACCGTTTGGTCACCAAACGGTTTGAAACCGTTTGAACAACACAAAGCAAAATTGTTTGCTCATGATATTTCTTGAGGTGTGTGCTAAGATGATGTCATCATCATCAAGCTTCAGACCTCCGATTTCTATTGCCACATATATGAAAAATTTAGCAATTATTCAAGAAGAAATAAAGGATCAACATATGATGAGAAATTGTAATCAATAACAACATCAATGGGTTCAAGTTATATAACCCGCCTTCAAAGTAGCTTCAAAGCTTCAATATTAATATATCTAATGGTGAATGAAGCTCCTTCAACTAGCCAAGGCTCGTTTCCAACTCTTTGGATGCAAAGGATAACCAAAGTTGAGCATTGGTTGGAGAAAAGAAAAAAATGAATGTTGAAATCCGATTTCAACCATCAATTCAAGGTTGAAGATGATCATGGAGCTTACCTTCAGCTTGGGGAACGTTTTCCTCCTGATCCTAAGCTCCTTGGTTGTCGACCAAAGAAAGAAAGTGGTTTGCAAAATGGCCTTTCAATTAAGGAGAAAATTGAATATATGTGATTGATTTTCTAGGAGAGAGAAAGTAGAAGGAATTTCATCCATTTTCTTGCCACATGCCCCCCTCCACTTCCTTTCCTTCTAAGCCATCTTCCTTTCTCTCAAAATCCTTTCATTTATCCTTGAATTAAAAGCAATCCACTTAAGCACCTTAATTAATATAATACTATTATCCATTTTTAGTGGACATTACTTTTTAATTAACAAATGTGAGTGGTTTTCTTCACCTACTTAGGATATATCAGTTCAAATCAAGGCATTTGGACGTCCTTGCATTATAGGATTTCAACCAAAGCCTTATTAATTGGTGGGCACTTCAATTAATATATTTATTTTTGCTACAAATTAAATTAGGGTTTCAATTATGCTTAAATCTTGATTATTTTATTATCAAGATTATCTCTCCTCAAAAGTAGTTCAAACAAGACACCCCTTTCTTTTTCTTTTCTCTAAATGATACCAAGAAACAGTAGGGACATAATAGAGATGGTATTTTACATATTCAATCCTAGATTTTGGGTAATTTACAAATTACACCAAAACTAGTTATTTAATACACAAACATTATTCAAACAAGCTCATTTTTGGAACTTAGGCTTGTGAAAGCCATACCTCACCATCATTCTCATTCTTATGATGCTCTAACACTTGAGGAACATTTATCATGTAACATTTGCAAGGTAACCCCTTAAATTGGGTAAATTGGACTTTCGTCCAAAATAAGTAAAACATTATTTCAAGTTTCAACATTATTCAAATAGAACCAAAATTGAAACATAAGCTCTCCTTTAGTTTTAATTACTTTTCAAAAGATAAAGACAAGAATCTAAATGACTTACTTAGGCAAAACTTCTAGGGTTAGGCCTTAACCTAGGTCAGGGATGTTACAAAATTATCCACCCCTAACAGGGATTTCATCCCCAAAATCGTCAAGAGAAGAGAGAAGGGTACTTCCTCCTCATCTCTTCCTCCAGTTCCCACGTAGCTTCTTCAACACCATGATGATTCCAAAGAACTTTCACAAGAACTATGTATTTCTTTTTCAACTTTTTGATTCTTCTGTCAAGAATCGACACTGGTCCCTCTGCATAGGATATGTCCTCATTTAACTCTACCTTCACATGTTGCAAAACTAACTCCGTGTCAGGATGACACTTTTTCAGCATGGATATATGGAATACTGGATGCAATCTATGTAGTTCAGGTGGCAACTCCAACTTATAGGCTACCTTTCCAATCCGTTCAGTGATTGGATAAGGCCCCATAAAACTAGGAGATAACTTACCCTTCTTTCCAAATCTAAGAACACATTTCCAAGGTGAGACTTTGAGATATACTTTGTCTCCAACTTGGAATTCTAAAGGTCTCTACCGTTTATCAGCATATGACTTTTGTCTATCCTGTGCATCCTTTAACTGTTGTTGTATTACTTTAATCTTCTCAGTTGTCTGTTGTACTATTTCAGGACCCAAAAGTTGGTACTCCCCTATTTCATACCAACATAATGGAGATCTACAACTTCTACCATATAATGCTTCATATGGTGCCATATCAATACTGTGCTGATAATTTTATTTGTAAGTGAATTCTATTAAGCTTCAGTGTATATCCCAAATTCCTACAAACTGAAGGACACATGCCCTAAGAAGATCCTCCAAAGTTTGTATAGTCCTCTCAGATTGTCCATCTGTCTATGGGTGAAAGGCGGTACTAAACCTTAACTACGTACCCAAAGCTTTATATAGTCGTTCCCAAAAATGACTCGTGAATTGGGGACCTCTATCAAAAACAATTGTAGCTGGAACCCCGTGCAAACGCACTATCTCATCTATATAGATCTGTACAAGCTTCTCAGCAATATATGTTGTTTTGACAGGAAGAAAATGTGTTGTCTTAGTCAACCTATTGACTATCATCTAAATGGAATCATGAATTTTGGCTGTTCTTGGTAAACCAACCACAAAGTCCATGGTCACATGATCCCATTTCCACTATGGTATAGGTAAAGGTTGCATTGTTCCTGCGAGCTTCTGATGTCCAACTTTAACCTGTTGACATACTGGACACCGCATAACAAACTCAGCTACATATTTCTTCAAACCAGACCACCAATATATATCTTTCAAGTTATGATACATTTTGGTGCTCCCTGGATGCATTGCATACATGGATGAATGAGCTTCCTCCAAGACTAACTTCCTTAAGTTCCTGGTATCAGGTACTATCATCCTACCATGGTAACAGACTACCTCATCATCTGACTCGTGAAAACCATCTCGTTTCTCACTACCATATTCTGATCTAATCTGGTGAATCACAGGATCGTCTTGTTGTGCCTCTTTGATCTATTGTTTCAAAGTAGGTTTTATGTGCATCTCAGCTAACAGTCCAACTAATAAGGATACTTCAAACTGTACATTATTTTGCCTCAAAGAGACAAGCATGTATAGTTTAAACCACACTAAAGAGTTCAACTGTGCCTTGTCCATGGTTGGTGATGATGATTTCCTACTTAGTGCATCAACCACTACATTAGCCTTTCCTGGATGATAATCAATTATACAATCGTAGTCCTTGATTAACTCCATCCAGCGGCATTGTCTCATGTTCAGCTCATGTTGTGAAAAGATGTATTTTAAATTGTTATGGTCCGTGAAAATCTGGATTGTCTCTCCATAGAGTTAATGTCTCCAGATCTTCAACGCATGAACCACTACAGCTAGTTCTAGATCATGTGTCGGATAATTTTCCTCGTGTTTCTTAAGTTGTCGAGAAGCAAAAGAAATTACTTGTTTATCCTACATCAACACACATCCTAGATCATTCTTAGAAGCATCACAGAAAACAATATACCCCTTTCCCTGCTCAGGTAACACTAACACAGGTGCACTGGTCAACCTTTCTTTCAACAATTGGAAAGAATGTTGTCACTTGTCATTCCAGACAAAAGGAGCCTCCTTCCTGGTCAACTTTGTTAGGGGTAAAACTATAGAACTGAAGTTCTTAATGAACCTCCTATAGTAGCATGCCAGTCCTAGAAAACTGTGTATCTCCGTTGGTGTCTTTGGTTGTCCCCACTCCAAGATAGATTCTACCTTTTTAGGATCAACATGGATACTTGAGGCAGATATTGCGTGTCTGAGAAAAGACACTTCTGATAACTAGAACTCACACTTGCTAAACTTATTGTATAGCTTATGCTCTCTCAGTAAAGTCAATTGTTGACGGAGGTGTTGCCCATGTTGTTGAGCATCTCTACTGTAAACCAGGATGTCATCTATAAAGACTACTATGAATTGATCAAGGAATGGTCGGAAGATTCTGTTCATGAGTTCCATGAATGCAGTTGTGCATTAGTTAGTCCAAACGACATAACCATGAACTCATAGTGGTCATATCTTGTCCTAAAGGTTGATTTAGGTATGTCACTCTCCTTGATACGTAACTGATGGTATCCTGACCTCAGATCTATTTTAGAGAAGATAGTTGCACCACACAACTGGTCAAACAAGTCATCTATCCTTGGCAGAGGATATTTGTTCTTTATGGTTACTTTGTTTAGTTGTCTATAGTCAATGCATAACTGTATAGAGACGTCTTTCTTTTTAACGAAAAGAACCAGAGCACCCATGGTGAAGTACTCGGTCGAATAAAACCCTTTTCAAACAACTCCTGTAACTGTTTCTTAAGTTTTTCCATCTCAGCAGGTGCCATTCTATAAGGTGTTTGAGCTATTGGTTGTGTACTTGGGATTAGATTAATCTCGAAATCAATCTCTCAGGGTGGAGGAACACCTGGAAGGTCCTCATGAAACACATCCTCAAACTCCCTAACAACCGGAACTTCAGAAAGATTAGAACTTTCTATTCTGGTATCTACCACATGTGCCAAGAATGCAAAGCATCCTTGTCTCATCAACCTTTCAGGTACCATAGCTGACACTAGACAAGTTGGAAGAATCATTTTGTCCCCCTGAAAGATCCATGTATCACCATTATCTGTGAACATAGCCTGCTTGGAACCACAATCCAAGACAACCTTATACTTTTCTAGAGTGTCCATTCCAAGAATTATGTTGAACCCATACATCTCAAGTGGTATAACATCCACCTGAATGCTATGTTCTGAAAAGGAAAGAACACAGGAAGAGCATACCTCCCATAACACTACAGATCCAACTAATGGAGTTTCTAATAACAGATTATGTGCTCTATGATTGACAATCATATTGCAGTCATGAATCACTTCTTGAGTGATAAAGGAATGTGTAGCACCCGAATCAATCAAAACAAATACAAAGCATGATGAAGACATATCAGAATGAAATAATTCTATCTGACCTGTCACAACTAGTGGTTTAACCACTGCTTCTGGCTGATTCATAGCATAGAATCTTGTCGTTGCTGGTTGTCGACCGCTTGTCCTGTTGTTGGATGTGGATGAGCCAGCTTGGGACGTCTGTCCACGTCCTCAAGTTCCACTGCTAAATTGTCACTTCTGAAAGCCCTGTTGACTATGCCTCGGTGGTTGGGTTACACTCACGTCTCTAGCTAAACAATCTTTCATTAGATGTCCCATCTTCCCACATTTATAACAAATTTTGTTCTCCCGTTGTGGTCTAGATGGTCCTGTTACTAACATTGAGGTTGAGTTGTGGGCTCCCTCTGGTGGTAAACTACGACCTCTACCCTTACTGGATGTCCACTGTGTCTGAGTATTGAACCTCGACGGTGTTGTTGGTGCAGAAAACCTTAGTTTCTTAAAACTTTCAGACCTCTGTCCTTGGAACTGTGTATACACTTTCTTATTGTGGGCCTGACGCTTCTCAGTCACGGACCTTTCTATCCACCTAACCGACTCCACAAAGGTGGCAAACCTCTCTCTATTCTCTAGAGTAGACACTGGTGTGGTTAAATCAGCGTTCAAACACTTCTCAAAATGCCAAATTCTCTCCTCATCTGTAGCAGCCATGTGCAGACAGAACCGTAGAAGCTCCATGAACTTAGCTTCATACTCACTAATGTTCATCGGTCCTTGCCTTATCCGCTCAAACTGAGAAATCTTCTCATCCAAATAAGTCTTAGGAAAATATCTACTAACATTAGATAAAGCTATTGTCATCAATGAACACTCAAAAACTAAAGTTCAAATGGAGAAATATGCAGCACTAGCTCCACAAGGCACCTTGCAACACATTTTTGATACAATATTTAGCAATAAGGAAATTCTCTCCGGTTTGGATTCTTATTGTCTTGAAGAACCAGTATAAATGGGCAAACAACAATGGTGACGAGATGACTGTTCCTATTGCAAATCATAAGCACACATCTGTGTTCCAAATAAAAAAATAAATTGACAAAGAGACGTGGATCCATAGCAAAATAATTTCCAACCTCGAATCAAACCACTGGACCTCCCTATTGGTGGAGCACATTGAAGGAGACTGAAGAGTCTCACTCTGGACTCTAAATAGAGCGTTTGTGGGAGGCAACCCACACTTTCTTTTAATTTTGTTACTCATTTTCATAAGAAAATACAGATAAATAACATGTACTTTGGTTTTGAACTTCAAATATTGTCATTTGAATGGAGCAATTTTATTGCAAGTGTCGGATGTCAAAAAGAGGAATAAGGCAATATTCAATTTGCCACAGCGTGAAATACAATCTAGGAAGCAGTCTGTATATGACCATATGGACTGTATCTGGACTTTTGATCTTTTTATGGTCATTGATACATAATGTATATGGTCTTGAGACTGTATCTAGAAATTATTTTGATTTATTTTTTCTCTGCAATGAGTTTTACGGTCATTAGGATTGACCGTATAGAGACTGTATCTGGGATTTTGGTCACTGGTTACTTACCAAACATATGTTTTTACGGTCTAGCTGAATGACCGTATACGGTCCACTTGACCGTAATTTGCAGACTGTTTCAGTCTGAAACTCTTTTCATTTTCTCCGCTACTCAACTATATTTGTTACATATGCTTACTTTTGGTCTTCGAGGAAGTTTCTAACCCTCCCAACCTGAACCTTGCGGTTGTTTCTAATTTTGTCACCCTACCAACCGTTGTTCAAAGATCGGAAGGTGAATCAGCAAATTAAGAAGTCCTTTCTGTTACCCACGCTACCAGCCGTTTGGCCGTGCGAGCAAGATTGGAAGCTCTGTTTGTTTTTCCATCTTTATCCTACCGACCATCAACTTGAAGATCGAGCAAAGGTGCTTTCTTGTGTTGTTTTCCTTTTCTATTTGTTCTTGATCGTGATGGAAAAGGGATCACACATCTATATCCTTTGCCAACGTCACGGTCTTGGTTCACATTAGCTTTTTCCTTAAGAAGTCCCCTGGCCTAGAATTCTTATACTATAAGTTAGGCCACAATGCTTTATACTACACAACAACAACTTTTGGGACATAAGCAATACTACAATGCGATGTTATTGGTCATACATTTATGACACATACAACAAGGTCACTGTCCATATCCTCCACCACAGAATGTGCAATACCTTGCTCCATATGGCTGGTACCGCCGCCTACACAACCATCATTTGATCCTCCAAATGACAATGAGTAGATAAGTCTTCTAATTAATTTCTCCACTTATAAACAACATTGAGGACAATGTTGGGTATAAGTGTGGGCATATTATAAGAATCCAAGGTATGTGTGTATATTCCATTTGCATTTGTTACCTTACTTTTTTATAACACATGTGGATTTTTATTTTTCCTTTTTTATTTCCTTTGCTTGCATAGATTATTGGAGTAAATTTTTTGATATTTTGCTTAAGTGTCACAACATCATGACTCCCAAACTAAAATATTGCTAAATTTTCTTTAAAAGTGATTTTTCATGAACATCACAGATTCACAAATGGAATTCTTTGATTTCTTTTTCCCAACTACGTAGTGAAGGAAAGTATACTAGTCATGTGTGTATCAGTGGTATGCTATTCAAGATCAAAGTTTGGAGCGTTAATCCTAGTTTGTTTATTCATCTTCTTTGCGGAAGGAATTGTGTTTTGTACTTTTGGCAAGATTGAGAAATTATTCACTTAATGAGCTAGTCATTTAACACAATTACTACTTATATCTTCTTCTAAAAATGGAAGCAAAAGAAAATTTCTAATTGTCAATATCCTTTGGATAAATTTGCAAATCATATTATTTATCAACCTTGAAAGAGGCTAAACCGCCCACTTGGTATGCCAATCTAGCTTGAAAAACCAAACTGGTTGGGTGCTAAGACATAAAGAGGGAAACTAATCCCCACCCAGTATGGTTGACCTAGTGTTGGCATACCTCACACCAGCGAACGGTCAGGTGTCGGTAACCCTAAAAAAGAGAGGATAAAATATGTAAGGAAGGAGATTTTGGAGTATATGTATAGATGATTTAAGCTTCTAAGTGATTAATGCCTCAATCTTATCAAAGGTGGAACGCCAAATCTTACCCTTTTTGGATGTCTTGTCCAATCTACTGGTTTGTGGAAAGCTCTTAATTTTAGTGATATTGAATTGACATTGGGACATGGAATGTTTAGTTAGCATATTTCTCTTATCATTCTAAATTCTATGTTGGGAAACTAAATTAAAGAACATATGTGATTTTGTTGATATATATTTTCTTATGCACATTAAATGAATGGCAAAATTTTAAGTTTGGGTAGATTCGATACTCGATTTTTATATGTGTTTCACTTAGCATTATGCCTTAATTTTTCACTCCTTTAGTCCCATTTTCGTGCATCATTTAATCATCTAGCTGCATTGTTAGTTTTATCTGTCTTTTATGTCTCCTTGTGACTAATCCATGATTTAATGCGAGGTAATGATGAACTCATCCAATTGGTGAAGAAATGGAGCAATGAAAGCATTCAAAGACCCGAAGCAACAAGAAGTATGGTCTGCTTCAAGACCATATACAGTCCATTGGACTACATTTCCAAAAAGACCATATACATTCCTACTGGTGGACCATTTACAGTCATTCTGGACCATAAATCGGGCTGTCAGTTACTCATTTTCTGTGTTTTTGAATTACAAACCTCTCCATTTTAGGGGGAAAGGAGTGCTAATGACTTAAGGATAGTTGGGACTGGAAAAAGAAAATAATACACACACAGGAAAGAGTTTTGAGGACGGGAGAAATAGCTTGGGTGAAAGAGGGAGCATCTACACCAAATCCTAGCAGATTTGAAGGGATTTCTCCATAGACAACTTCTTTTCCTCCACAATACCGAGTTGCTGGTCCTTCTACTCTGAGGAGAACTAAAGGAGGAGCTCTGAAGATCATTCAAACATTCTCTACTTGGAGGATTCAGAGTTCTACATGTGCACTTTGAGTTTCCTTTCTTCTTCATATTTCTTCCTATATCTAAATCATGCAAAATCTACTTTGTTATAGATAATTTTGTCAGTTTGAACATGGTAGCTTAAGTCTCTTTTTATAAGACTTGGGGAGTAGCCCCTAATTTGTTTTAACATGTAGAAATCAATTTCCATCTTAATATAATCATGTTATCTCTTGTGCAAATCGTTTGAGTTAACAGTTTCCTTCATGGATTGATCACCCATGAACGTATACCTTGTGCTTTTAAGTTGCGACAAGAGGATAATTTAAGGTCATGGAATTAATGGTTTGCCTAGTTTCATTTGTCGACAGAAGTGACATCTTGGAACTAGCGATTGTGCTTGGTTAGTATACTTAGCTTATTCTATTTTGAGTATCTATTTGACGAGAGTAAATGGAGATGCTTTATAGAATCTCTTCATTGCTTACCGAAAGGGACAATTGAGAGGCGCATACTTATAGAGAACCACATGATTAATATTGTGAATTGAATTCCACATAGTGACTAGTTAGGAATGAAACCCTAGTCTTGGAAATCTTCATCCCTGGTGATAAAGAATTTGGTTAATCTTTATTTTAGTTTATTTCAATCATAAGTTTTATTCTAATCAACCAAATACCATCTCATAAAATCAGATTTAGATTGTTGAACATTAACACACTTGCATTTAACAACCTTGCTTCTTCAATAATCTCAAGTATACTATACACACCCGTATACTTGCGGGGTAGTGCTCGAGCTTATAAATTTATGACTTGTGTGCACAACTAACCATATTGATATTCATTTGGGTTATAGTATAGTGCCCTATGTATTTTGTACATCAATAAGCATTAATGGACTGTATGAACAAGTTTGGGTGCATACGCCACATTGTTGGGGACATATTAACATGTTTGGGAGCTTAATGCATCATTATTATGTGCATATATCCACTTTTAAGGATGTGTGTAACCCCTTCTACAAGAAGGTATCATCTTGTTTGGGCACTTAAACCCATTGATGCATGCATATCCTAATGTAATTGACCAAGTCAACCTTATAAGTGGGTGTTGATTACTAGTAATTGGGTGCATATCAATATCTATGGATACATCAATATCTATAGGCCTGTATCAATATTCATACCAGTGGGAACATCCACATTAGTGAGCTTATGTGTATCAATTAGCAAAAGAGAAAAGGTTCAAAATTCAATAATTATACAAATAGATATATTTGTCATTTTTTGTTTTCAAGCTTTAGTTTACTGTCTTTGAATTAAGTTGAAACTAATAGGAATATTTTGGGTGCGTCTAACCCATTTGTCGACGTGTATAATTCATTTGGATGTGTATTACAAGAGTGTCTTACAATTCAACAAATAGGCATACTAACCACTTTTTGGGCTCATATAACTCATTTCTGGGTGTGCGTAACCCACTTTGTACGCATACATGTAAGTGCATATAACCCATATTTTGGCGAGTATAATACATTTATGGCATGTATAATGCATTTCACTCTTCAGAGGATACATTTGTCATTTTTCTTTTTCAAATATTGGCTTGCAACATTTGAACCAACTAGAAGCTAATAGGTGTAGTAACCATTTTTAAGCGTGTATCGCTTATGGGCTCGTATAACCTTTTATGGGCACATATCGATATGTTTGTGTGCATATACCCATTTATGGGTGCATATCCTCATGTAACTGACTGTGTTAGCCTCATTAATTGGACGCTTGTACCAATTTATGGGCCCATATCAATATGTTTGGGCACTAATACACAATGTGCATATCGACTATTATGGGCGTGCGTAACCCCTTTTATGGATACATATTAACATGTTTGGGCATGTATTTCCATTTATAGGCGTATCTTCATGTGAGTGATTATGCTAGCCTCACTGTTTGGATTTTTATATCAATTTATGAGCGTGTCACCTTTTTTGTAGACACTTATCAACAAGTTTGGGCATCGATACACAATGTATGCATGCATCAATTTTATGGGTGCATAAAACTTCTTATATGGGAGTTTGTCATCATGTTTGAGCACTTTTAACATTCATGGATGAGTACAAATCATCATTTATAGGCGTCTATTCACCATTAATATACGTGTCCACAAATAACTAAAATGTGACAAAAAATATTAAATATGTGTATTCTCATTACTCTCTTCTTATCTCATTACTTCCCTCTATTTTTCTTATACTTTCCTCATCTTTTTTGATGACATCCTTCCTCTCCCCTACTCTCATTGCTTCCTTCTTCCCTCACTACTTACCTCCTTTTTTATACTTTCTCACTTTTTTTTTCACGACTTCCCTTCTCTTCCCATTACTTTCATCCTCTTCTCTCATTAATTATTTTCTTTCTCCCTCAATCCCTTCCTCTTCCTCCTTACCGCCCTCCTCTTTTACTTTTTCTCTCTGATAAAAAGTAAATGAAAAAAAGAAGAATGCAACAAGAAGGAAAGTGGGGGACAAATTGAGAAAAAGTGAATCAATGACAAAGGAGGCAGAAGGTAGTCTCTCTCCTTTTAAGGTGGGTAGGTAGAAAGGAGACCAATGAGGACAGTTAGTAGTAATGGTAGATAGTGGTTAAGGTTGCCTTTGGCGCACAAACAACATAGGTTTACTTACCGTGGACATATAAACCGGCCTTCAGTTTATCTGCCGTAAGGATTTGGTCCGACACTTTAATAGAGGATTTTCTGGTTAATTTACCGTGCTGCATCTTATCTATCTCCTAAACGGAATAACAAACTACAATTAGGCCCTATTTGGTAGGACGGAAAACTGACTCGTTACTTTTATTTTCCTCGAGTTCAGGTATGCTTTTCGTTTGGTGCAGCGCAGGGAAGAGATAAGTTGCGAATTGGAACGCACGATCAGGCCCCAATTCACGGAGTTTGTACCACCGCTTAAAAGGGAGCGGTCGGGTGTAAAACCAGCGCACACCATGTAAACGACTGCATCTGCTGTATAATTAACACCCAAGCACCTTCCAACCAAATAAAATCATTTGAAATCAGTGTGTTCCAGTTACTCCCTACCAAATATCTTGTTTCGGTTTAAAATCATTAAGTTTAAACTATGTGTTCTCTGAATCATACTTTACACACCTTCTACACCCTACCAAACTAGCCCTTAATCTAATCTAGACAAATTACTCGTGCCGTGCCGGCCGTCTGCC
Organism: Alisma plantago-aquatica; assembly: GCA_963693085.1. Lineage (NCBI taxonomy): Eukaryota > Viridiplantae > Streptophyta > Magnoliopsida > Alismatales > Alismataceae > Alisma > Alisma plantago-aquatica. Next base: position 763,765,838 of record OY856413.1, on the reverse strand, counting down.
GGTGCAACAAACAGCCTAAATTTGGTGGTTTTGCCACACGGAGTAGGGCATGAACATGCCGACAATTTAGTCCGTTGGGATTTAGGGGTATACTGTTCCCTTGGAATCGGGCAGATGGGTTCACGGTTTTTTCCGTAGAATCGGGTGTTTGAAAGATGCAAAGTGAGTTGTGGTCTTCCATGCCGTTTCCGCCCAGCAACTTCCACTGGCGCGCAACCCGAAATTTACATCCGTTCAAACGATCCGTGCGCCAGCTTCCTGATTCTCTAGCTTCAGCCTACTACTCACTCGTTCTCGCCGTAGTCCCGCAGCGAGAGTGGACAAATGGAGGATCAGGTGCACCGGAAGATAACAGAACTGCTACATCCACGTAGGCTAGAGATCGCCAACCTCAAGCACTCGGCTGATCTTGCGGCCGCCAATTTTCGGCAAGAGATGGAGTCCATTCGCTCCAATATTCAAGAAATTATCATCGACCAAGGTAACCCTCTTCAGGGTAGTACACTTCTCTGGAATCCTTGCTACACAGCTGTTCATGCTCTGGCCGCTTCTCCATGCTTCTGTCTCTCTGCTCACACCATGGCGCTATCTGGGTGGAATCCACTGTTCATTAACTAGGGTTCAGCAATGATTGTTCCGGTTTCCTGGTTCAAAACATTTTTCGGCCTCTCAGTGTCTTTGGTGGGCGTATGAGGGGCGTCTGTCACTGTCTTCAGCTTGATTTCACGAAATGCAGAACCGTGGATCTCCTACCCTCAATTTTCGTATTATCTGTGAACAGAATAAAGAAACGTGATTTCTGGATGTATTGTATTTTTTTTGCAATCTCGTTGTTTTCCATAATGTACTTTGGATCTTCTCTCATACTGCTGTTGGTTTACGGTGCTGTTGTAGGGAAGGTAGCCAATTTAAAGAATTCTCTCCGGGAGGCAGAAGATTTTCTGGAAAAAGCTTTATCAAGTGCGTCATATTTTACTAAAAGAAGATTCTATACTGCATTTATGATCTCTCCTCAAGTAATCTATTATGAATATATGATAAAGAACCTGGCTTTCTAAATTACTTAAACACCTGAGTGACAAACTCTACAATCCTGCAAAAAAAGATGTGTAAATTCCAAAATATTCTGCTACTTGAGACTTGTACACCCTTGGTATAGCTAAAAACTGGAGCATTTACTTACCATACATGTATGTGCAACAGAGCTAAGTGTTAAGGATCCTATTTATCCTAATTGTTTAGGGTAAATAGATGTCAACAAAAGGCAAACTTAGTGACGGGTAAGTGATGGAGGAGGAAAGGGAAGAAGAGGGAGATAAATTCCTCAGATGCCAAGTTTTGTCAAACAGGGGTCAATAAATTATATCCATTAATACTGATTGGAAAGCACCATGACTTCTATTAGTAAAAGGATAATTGACTGAAAAAATTGCTAGTAATGGCTTTTTTGGCCGTGTGCAGTACGATTGCCAAGTGTGGTTTTGCAGTGAAATATACACCACACTTTCATACTTAGCATTCGGACTCGATAAAAATATAGTTTGAAAGCTCAACATTATGCTTGGTAAATGCAGTGGAAAAGGCGGGAAGGAGAGATTGGTTAATAAGGGATAGGAAGGAAAAATCCCCAAGATCTTTCACTCTACCCCCTCTTATTAAGACCAGAGGATGTTCATGGAAATCATGTCCTTTGCCTGCAATGATTGATTTCATATACGAATAAATCTCATAATCACAAGAAAGTAGGTATTTTGTCTATGGGCCTAATGAAAAAATCAAGACAAGTTTTGATGTGGAACTACCTCTCCCAAACTTCACACACTGCTTGGCAATTGGGATGACTAGTCGCCGGTTAATGGGGAGATGGGATTTCCACTCTTCCCACTCAAGATATATGGGTTATGGCCATCTTTAAGACGAGAATATATTCTGACAATCTGGGGTATTGATTTTGGAGGAGTACTATTATATTATATAATAATATATTATAGAATAGCTGGCTATCATTCTGTTTGAAATAGATTTTGGCATGCAGTGCACATGATTCTTGACGTAACATTGAGGTACAATTGAACACCCACCAATCAGGAGGATTGCAGATCTCCCCATGCTTGAAACTATCGACCCTTCATTCAACATGTGGGTGTTTGGAGCATCTCATTTGAGAAATCAGTGAAATCACAGATCTAGAGCTTGTCCTATATAGGAAAAGGACAAAAAACTAAAGAGAATGAGGAAGCATGATTCGAACTATCACGAAAGAACTATGGAATAAGCATATAAGAATGCTAGATTGGTAGTCAGACGATGCTCTAGGGGTAGCAATCGATTTTGGGTTGATCGAGTTCAAGGTTTTAAAAAGCGCGAAACGGGAAGCGTGTGGACGGGACCTTGTAGCCGATTAATCGCCAGGCGGGCGATTAAGTAGGTGCTTTTTAGAAAAGTGGGTTTCCAATTCCTATAAACTTTTATGCAAAATTACATACATATGTATATAAATACTATATTTTTGAAATTTCTATACATATCTAAACATTGTACAAGACAATATAAAACACCCAAATAGTTTATAACACAACTATACAACGATGATTGCATCTATACAATATAGTAAACAATATACTTGTCATAGATAAAGCACCCTACACATAAAATAATAAGTATGTACAAGATGTAACAGCAATTTTGTATCACATGTTTACATAGCTAAACAGTAAACATAGCTAGCTTACAAACATATTGTTACATCTGCACATCATCCAATAGTTATACATTACGGCAGTACATTTAATCAAAGTATGCATTCTAAATTGGATAATAGTTACCTATAATTTACTTGGATACATCACAAAAATACCATATCATTACAGCTTATATACAAAGTATGCATTCTAAATTAGAACTAGGTATATCATAGAACATCTAATGTATGCTAGTTTAATATATTATGGTCAATACTGATCGGGGCATATAATGTACTTAATGTTATATGCTTACATCCGTTTTTTTTTTAAAAAAAAAGCGGGAAAAAGCGGGCAAAAAGCATCCGCTTTTCTCAAATTTTCTTAAGCGGCGCTTAAGGGTATTTTTAGGCGGACAACACCTGTTGGCGCTTAAGCGGCCGCCTAGGCTGCTTTTTAAAACACTAATCGAGTTTTATTTCTGGTCATTCCAGGTCAACACTTTCTGGCTAGATCCTAAACTTGCGAAAGGTGGATGTTCGCGTTGAAACACTTGACCCTGATCCCACCCTAAATTGTAATATCTGGTCTATCAGATCTGACTTGTAAATCCAAAACCAAGAGCATGAGTTTTATAAACAAAGCTACAATTTGTCTAATTCTTGAAAACAATAAAGTATACTCAATGATTTCAATGTAAAGAAACCTAAAATGTGATTAAAAACATATATAACAATGATATGGGTTGTCCAACAGTTTTAAACACAAATTTATCAAAAAACTAGCGTAATAAATAATATAAATATATCTAATAATGAAAATAATTAATGTAAAACTAATGCAAACCAAGACAAAATTATGTAGAATTCTCAAAAAAACATGATGGGGGAGTATTAATCATTTAATACACCATTACTTGGCCTAAAATTTAGTATTTTCAATTTTGTTTGGATATATAATTATGATTTGAGTCATTCAAGTTAATTCGGATCTAAAGTCCAAACCCAAAACCTACCCTAAGATAATTTCAGGTTCTTCAAGTTTGGGTTAGATTCGGGCTTGGTTTAAATTCCTTAGACCTTAACCTGTTTGAACAATCGTGGTTCGGATTGGTTCATCATGTGGGGTCTGGTTTTGCCAGCCCTAGGCGATACCTTTAGTATACAGTCAGTCTCAAATTTGCTAACAAATTTTAACATAACTGCTCTCCTTCGCTTGTGACAAAAGAACTTCATTCTTACACCTACGCTATGGGCAACTCATAGTGTCCATCGTGGTTCTTAAATGCCATTATGAATATTATCCTCTTGAAAGTTGAAACTAGGGGCAAGATTGTCAAATGGAGTTCAAAGATGGAGGAGATCAAAGGAGATGCTTGCTTTTTGACGTGTTTGAACAATGGAGGAGTGAAATGAAGGAGAATACATTATTTGTATTAGTAAGACTTATAAATGAAGAGGATGGGAAATGCATCAAATAATCCTACCTCTCCTTTCTATCATTCCCTTTATCTTTTCCACTGGTATAGTTTATGGAGAAAAATGGGAAGGGAATGGAGAAGACTTCTGATTTATGTGTGCAAACCTGGTTTCTCGTTGTAGCAAAAAAAAAGATGTAGCAAGGTCCAATGAAGAGTCAGAGTATAGAGCCAAAATATTAAGCAAATAAAAAAAGAGAGTCAAGAGTATAAAGTCATGTCACTGCATGTAAGTGTTGTGGATTAAACATCTTTTGGAAGAGTTAGGCTTCCTATAGACTGATTCTTTAGAGTTGAGGTGCAATGGCCATGACGATGTCCAAATTGCCTCTAAGTCTATTTTTCATGAGAGGACCAAGTGGGTGCTAGATTTCACTGTATTTATTTACAAATTAGATATACATAAATCATTTAAATTATAATTGATCTTTTTGCATATTCAAACTCATGAATTCATAAGCGAAATATCTATATTTTATATACATACTAATTCCTAAATGTGTATAGTAGTAAATGGTAACAAAGATTGTAGTACATTAGTAAAACTTTAAGAGTCAGAGTATATAGTCATGTCACTTACCGCATGTAAGTGTTGTGGATTAAACATCTTTTGGAAGAGTTAGGCTTCTCATAGACTGATTCTTTAGACTTGAGGTGCAATAACCATGATGATGTCCAAATTGCCTCTTAAGTCTATTTTTCATGAGAGGACCAAGTAGGTTCTAGATTTCACTGTATTTATTTACAAATTAGATACCCATAAATCATTTAAATTATAATTGATCTTTTTACATATTCAAACTCATGAATTCATAAGCTAAATATCTATATTTTATATACATACTACTTCCTAAATGTGTATAATAGTAAATGCTAACAAAGATTGTAGTACATTAGTAAAACTTCAAACATCTTAAACATCTAAATTGCATATGCATAGTCATTCCTAAATTTGTGTAATAGTAAATGGTAACAAAGATTGTAGACATTGTTACATTCGTATAGGATTAGTGCATAAAACTTTAAACCCATAAATATTATATCAATATATGAATAGTGTAGGTATTTGTTATTACTATATTATGGGATTAAGAGAGAAATATTTCTCCCCCCTCTCCCATGCCCGTGGCGGAGGCCGAACGCCCGGGAGGGTGGTAAATCAAGGCGGCAATTGAGATTCAAACCCGGGTCCCTTCATGAGGAGACACCGTGCTTGACCACTTGAGCCACTCCTTGTCGGCTTGTTATAACTATATTATATTTACACTCTATGCAGTAGTGAAATATGTAAACCATACATACTACGGTACGGTGTGACGATATCTATATACAATAGCTAACTATCTCAATATCTAATATCTTTAGTAATACTACACTCACTAGAGTAGAAAGTAGCTGTACTGCATAACATATTAGATTAAAAAGAAATGTTTTCTTAAAAGAACAACTCAATTTTGCAGCTTTAATGTCCATTTGACATTTTGGGCCTTGGATTTGGCCCCGAAAACCACCTCTACAATAAACTGGGCTTAGACGGGTGCCTAACACCCAATGTATTAGAAAGCGGAAAGCGGGAGGCGTGCAGACAGCACCCTGTAACCGATTAAGCGGTGGGCGGGCGATTTTTGAAAAAGCGGGTGCTTAAATTTTATATATTTTTATACAAAATTGCATGTATGTGTATATAAAAAGTATATTTCTAAGGAACTTTTATACATATCTAATCAGCAAATCAGTAATTAACTAAGTATTCATCAATACTTTACTACTAGTCAGTATCTCTAATCACTAAAATCAGCAAGCAGATCAGTAATTGTAAATAACAAACTATGAATTATTGAATTAAAGTAATCACTAAAGTAATATTAACCAATAGTACCAATCATTAATCACTGAAAGCAGCAAGGAAATCCGTAAAACTAATCACGCATTAAAGTATAATAGAGCAATATGATATTTACCTAGATGCATTACAGCAGTACCCAATTATTACAGCTTACACAAAGTATGCATTTTAAATTAGGACTAGCTATATCATAGAACATTTAATGTATACAAGTTTCATATATTATAGTCAACACTACTTGGACTATGTAATTAATTAATGTTACATACTTACATTAAGATTTTTAAACAAAAGCGGGGAAAAAGCGGGTAAAAAGCGGGAGAAAAGCGGGAAAAAGCGGGTGAGGCGGGCAAAAAGCGGGCGATTTTGTTCAAAAAGATTAAGTGGGCGATTAGGGGCTAATTTAGGCGGCTGGGGGTCTTGGCCGCTTAAGCGGCCGCCTGGGCCGATTTTTAATTCACTGCTAACACCAACAACGAGTCTGCCTATTAGGGGGCTTGAGTGGGCCTTAAGCGGCCACATAAAACAGACCTGCAAGGCAGACGCCTAGGCTTGTTTTTGAGCAGCCAAGGGGTCTTTCTGTTTAAGCGGACACCTAGCTTGTTTTTGAATACGGTGAGGGTGTATTATATATGATGTATAAAGGGTGTGTAGTTAATTGTGTATATATGTGAGGGTCTCTATGTAAATTGTCTCTGTGTGCTCTGGACATTGAAGCTATGGAAGAGTAGAGTTAAATTTCAATATAGAGTTAACGAAATGATAAGTGACAGAAGCCACACAATGAACCTAACACAAGTTGGCTCTTTCCATACTTGTCAAGGCGGTCAGTCGGTCACCTTGGATCCTTGGGCGACTAGGCCGACTAGTCGGCCGCCCAAGCGTAGTTTTTTCTCTCCATATAATTAGTTATATATATTTGTATTTTGTAATATATATAGTTATATACTTATATACAACAATATGCTAGTTATATACTTATATATTAGTAATATATATAGTCATATACTTATATAGTTATAGTTATATATACTATATAACTATAAGTATAGTTATATTCTTATATGATTAGTTTTATATATATTAGTAATATATAATCAGTAATATATGTTAGTAATATATATAGCTATATATTAGTAATATATATATATATATATATATATATATATATATATATATTAGTAATATATATAGTTATATATTAGTAATATATATAGTTATATGCTAAGCTGCTAAAGAGATGTAGTATACGTTACTAATATGAATGAAATTATATGCCATAATCATCTATTTCTATTTCCATGGCAAACACAAACACTTTAGTCGACAATAAGACTAAATGACAAAAATAAAATAAAAAAAACTGTCAGGCCCACCAAATAAGTGGCCGACTTACAAGGTGACCAGCCGACTAGTTGGACTAGTCGGCCGACTAGCCGTCCAGTCGGTCTGGGCGGACGTTGTAAATGATGGAAAACCTGGGCAAATAAGTGGCCGACTTACAAGGTGACCAGCCGACCAGTTGGACTAGTTGGCCGACTAGCCGTCCAGTCGGTCTGGGCGGACGTTGTAAATGATGGAAAACCTGGGCAACAGTCCAGTCGTTGGCCACCAATACGACAAGCCGACCAGTCACCGACTAGTCTGATGCCTCAACAAGTATGGCTTTTTCCCATCTTGTATGTCTTGCAATAATATTGAAAATCTGAATTCAATTTCTTGATGCAGTTTCTCAAGTGTTTGCAATGATTTATTTTGACTATTTTTTCCCAGTGAAAAATTCAAATGAGGTAAAACACAAGAATGCATCCAAGTCAGTTACAACTGCTAAAGCTCAGACAATAGAATTGAAGAAATCTTTGACGGCCCAAAAAGTTAGGAAAGACGAGTACACATCTGTTATCTCTCAGCAATTACTCGGTAAGCTTTTCCCCATCCCTTCACCTGTTATTTTGTCCTGCTTCTAAATATTTTTTTTCTTCTTGATTTGTTTGCTTTCTTCTCCATGCAGCTCTAAAAACTCTAGAAGATCAATGCAATCAAAAGAATGATGAAAGGGAAAATCTTAGGGAGACAATTCTTTGGTATGATAAGGTTCTTGGATTCAAAGTTACAGGCGGAACAGGTACAAGAAAGGAATCAGAATCTAAAAGTTTAGACCTGTCGTTGGTTAAAATCTTTGAAATTTAAAGACAACCCTACTATATTGCTTTATTATTTCGTAGGTGTAAAGTTTACTTTCACCAAAATTGACATCAGAAATCCAGAAAAAGAATTTTCATTTACTGTTAAACTGCATGGTGATACATACAGCTGTAAGGGTTTCCTTTAACACCTCTGCAATGTGTATACAGCTGAAAGTTTTTCCTTTATAATGTTCTTGGTTTAACATTTTTATTCTCCATCTGTGTTATCTTTAGTGGTGCAGTGTGATTTAGAATGGGACAACGTATCAGATTTGTTTGAGGAGTTGAATCATACCAATGACTTGTTCAAGTTTGTGAGGATTATGAGGCTAAAATTTGTTGCATCTATACCAAGTGGTTAGTTATTTCAATAAAGCACTCGACATTTAGCCTCCATCGTTCACTCACAATAATGTGCTCTTTTAATATTTTAGTGAAGATCATGTGTAATTTAGTTCAACACTTGTAGTTCGCTTGTTATGCCATAATCTCATTTTAACTATTTGTTTTAGAACAATTGAGATGAGATATCGTACTGTTTTTTGCTCTCATGATGGGATTTAATATCACCAATAATAAATAGTGATGCCACCCATGGTTATTTTGAAATCTTTATAAAAAAATGATAATTGTACCTTAATACGTATTAATCTTAGTTGGGTTTTTCACCATCTCAAGAAAATAGGAAAACATGCTATATGAGGTTTAACCTTATTTTTTTTAGCCACTTCAAGTTCCTGTAAATACCACAGTAACCACATCAATGTTCTTATGTCGTCCTAGTTCAACAATATTGATTTCATTAACGACATGCATGAGAATGCACCATACTATAAGACTGAGAAAGATATGATAGGTTTCTTAGAAAATGACATGTATGATAGCTCAACGATTAGTGTCAAGATTGCAAAAGAGGATCCAAAAAATGTTCCTACAACTGTTGGCTACAGTAAAGATTGGCTTGGATTCACCAATTAGAAAAAGATTGTCTTGGGAGTAATGTTTGTCTTTATGTAGCTAGTAATGAGAGTTAGCTAAAGGTACTTAGTATGATACTTGCTGACGTATGCTATTTGTTGAAGGTGACTCATGTACTAGTTCAGCGAACAACATTTAATGATCCAAGCACTGATAGACCAAAAATTAGTAAATCTACTGCCAATTTAACCAACATTTAAGTGTTGAGTAGAAGAGTGTGTCGGATTCAGACGTGATCCCAGAATTGGGTGAGCTTGCTGTTCAAGCTCCATTGTAGAAAGGAAAGGGGAACTGCATTAGGACGTAGGATATACTTACAGAAGATAAAATGGAGAAGTATGGTGGGAATTTTGTGCAATTACAAAATTCTGTTTCACTTGATAGGCACGTTTTATAAGATAGCTATATGTTCACCCATATTTTCTGGTAGCTGGCGTCGTTAAGCGAAGAACTAAGTGTTCTGGTAGTAATGGATGTAGCAGAAATGAGGATATACGAGATGAAAATGTAAAACCGTAAGTCATTCTATAGAATTGGGAGTAACAACTGTAAATAATAAGCTTTAGAGGGGCAGTCATAAACAATTTGGGCATTTCTAGTGTTATGGCCCTGTTAGAATATGGTACTATAATTTAGATGGCAGGCGTAGGAAAAAGTAGGTAGAATGAATATAACATAGGAAGAACTGATAGAGGAGAATTTGGTCTATTTACAACCAATATAGCTCAAAACAATGTTATGCTGTGGATACCGACACTATTAGATTTTTTTTGTTGGGATTATCTCTGATCATTTCATGGCTCCTGAATTCAAAGCTTGAAAAAGCTTTAGGTGCAGAATTGATGTAAATGTGGCTTACCCTTATTGCTGACATGCTGCATGTATGAGTGCAGCCACCCCTGAGTTTTCTTTTTGAGTTATAACTCATAAGTACTACCACAAGTTGTATGGATTTATGTAAGAGAGTGGGCTGGTAACTGTAGGGGGGTTTGGGAGACCGCTCTGTCTTTTATCATTGAATATCTTTCACGATAACAATTTAACCACTCACCACCTTTGTCAATTTGTCCATTGTCACTGTGTCACATGATATTATTGCCTCCATATTAGTTTAAGTAATTGCCACTAGCATGCATTTTCCATTAAATCTTACATTTTGAAAGGCTTTCTGTTAAAACCATGCTCAAACCAGCCATATTTTATGTTAGTAAATGTAATGCGAAATATTATTTCAAGAGTGTAGCAAAAATGGGAATATTAAGATGGATATGTGAAAATACAAGGGTACATAATACTTTATATGTTAGATTAAAGTGGGAGTAGCAAATATTAAATAACTTTGGAGTATCTTCCTTTTCCAACTAAATATGCACCTATTAGAATGACAAATGTAATTGAAATGGTAGGTACCATTGTTCTTAGGAAAGACATAGGTAGACTGAAAATAACATTGGAGGAGCCCGTATTGAATGATCTTGTTTGTAGGTATTAGTATATATATTTTCCTGACTTTATTTTTATTTTGTAATTGTGTTACGGGCCTTTGTCTATTAGCCCATTAGTCCTTTTCCTTATTCTAGAATATTCCTGTTTCTAGATCTTTCTTACTCTCTCTATATAAGAGAGTCTTCTGTACTAGTTTCACCAATCTAATGCAAACCATCTTTGTATTTTGGATGGTATTAGAGCGGGCTGATCCTCCTTAAACCCCAACCCTAACCTATGCCCACATAAACCCTAGCCGCCACCCCTCTTCCCCTCTCTCTTCTCAGCCCCTCACCAGCCCTCCCCCCCCCCCCCCCCCCCCCCCAAAACCAACCGCCGCTCAGCCCTTGCCCTCCTCCTTGCCGCCACCTCTCCATCATCTGCCGCCTCTTCTTCCTCCACTCATACAACCACCGCCGCCCCTCCTTCCTCCACCCACACACCACCGCCGCCCACCATCAACCCCTCCCTGCCCGCCACCCTCCCCACCTCCATTCAACAACCCTTGCTCATGTTCTACTCCTCCGGCTAGCCACCACCTTCTCCACTCATCCCTCTTCCACCCCCTCTTCTTCCTTCCCTCCTTTCCCCACCATCTATCCCTTCGGCTAGCCTCCACCACCACTCGTTTCTTTTCCTGCCAATCTCCGGACGTCTCCGATAACTTTCCAGTTATCACATGTTGAAGGCGTAACCGGATCTTACTCTATCTCTGCCTACATCTCATGATGGAATAAGGTTTTCCTCCATGTTGGTGTAGGTTTCCTATATGCCTGCGCACCGCTAAGGATATGTGGGATCAACTCTCCCACGTCTATTCTCATCAACAGAATCCCAAGAAGGTGTTTGATATTTTCAAACACCTGGCCAAGAAGGAGTATTCTACCTCAGATGCCATTGAAGATTACTACAATCAATGCTGTGCCCTTTGGGATGAGTTTGAGGTGTATCATCCCCTATCCTCAGATATTAAGGAAGCACAAAGACAACGGAATGAACTACAACTCGTTCAATTCCTTGCTGGCCTACCATCATCCTTTGCGGGCGTCATAGATCAGATTCTCTCCAGTGATCCGTTTCCCAACTTACGCGATGTTCTGAAACGCGTGCAGCGTTTGCCTTTTGTATCTCAGGCGACATTTGAACTTTCTGACAATGTTGTTTTAGCTGTTCGATTTTTTTGAAATTCTTTCCATGGACGTGGCCGCAGTCGTAGCCATGGTCGAGGCCGATCTACTCCAGGTGTTGGTCGTGATTTGTACTCCTCGGGCACTGACTCCTCGGCTGAACCACGTTTCTGCAATTTTTACAAGTGCACCAATCATACTGAAGATCGCTGCTAGATCAAACACGACAAACTTGCTTGGGCAAATCAGGTTTCTTCCGACCAACCTGATACCTCTGCCTCTCCGTCTGTCCCGCCATCTGTTGATTGGATCAAATCTGAAGTTGAGAAGTTACTCTAAGCTCGCCTGGCCTATCTTGCTGAGACCTCCACTACTGGCGGTTCTGCTCTTCTGACACAATCTGCTCCTCTTGCATAGTCTGGTAAACATAAATGAGTTATTGACTCGGGCGTACTTGTTAAGGCGGCAAGGCGACACGGCGTTGGGGCTGGACGCCTTGTGCCTAGGCGACCTTTAAAAAAAAATTATGTATATATTTTATGTATATATACATGTGTCATGGTTTTTCCCCACTCATATACACACATTGTGTAGTTATATATGTAGTTATCTACATATTTATAGTTGATCTCCCTATATATATTATTGTATGAAAAAATAACCAATTACATTTCTAATATATTATCATTGACAATAATGCCAAGGACACGAAAAGAATTATTGTAAAGAATGTAAGAGAGTGATCAACATAAATATATATTTATTGTCATACATAACTACAAGTATTAAGCAATGTAATCACTATCCTTCATAGCATAGCTACTTAGTACAATCTGAATTGAAGGTGCAAACTAAGAAAAATCAAATGTGTACTAAGAGTATTAGATCCAGTCAAACAAAAAAGAGTATTAGATCCAATCAAACCCAAAAAAGAGTATTAGATCCAATCAAAAGTGATATTTGGCACATAAAATAGGCAACACTATTAATTTTAAGCATTGGTGTAGCCATATCAAACATTAAAATAAGTGAATATACAACTAGACCCACAAAACTAGGTCACTGTAGCATTATAAATAAAGCGTCCTCGCCTAGGCGCAACCCTGGGGCGTCTTGCCGCTTAGGCGGACGCCTAGGCGCGCCTAGGCGAGTGCCTTGACAAGTATGGACTCGGGTGTCACCTCTCATATTACTGGCAATCGATTTTTATTTTCTACCTTGCATAAAACTGTTGCCATTCCACCTGTCACCCTAGCTGATGGTTCTCAAACATCTGTTTCCGGAATAGGGAATATCTATACTACTGGTCGTCTTACGTTGAACTCAACACTCTTTGTTCCTAAATTTCCTATCAACTTGTTATCTGTGAGTAGAATTGTTAAGAGCTTACAATGCTCAATTACCTTTGACCTGGATGGTGTTATTTATCAGGATCTTCGTACGAGGATGAAGATTGGTTCGGGCCATGAGAGACCAGATGGGCTCTACTATTTGGATGCACCGAAGACGAAGGCTTACCCAACTACATCTGAGACCGACATTCCGTGGCATTACCTCTTCGGGCACCCTTCACCGGAAAAGTTGAAGCATTTATTACGTGATATTTCTGTGTCAGTTTTTCATTGTGAAACATGTCAGTTAGGGAAACAAACCCGGTTTACTTTTACTAAGAAAAACTGTATTAGCTCAAAAACATCATTTGATATTGTGCATGTTGATATTTGGGGACCATGCTTTGTTGTTAGTATTTCTGGATATCGATACTTTATGAGTTTTATTGACGACTTTTCTAGAACCACTTGGTTGTTTTTATTAATAGACATATCTCATATTCTTGACACTATTACCACTTTTTTTGCTGAGATATGTACCCAGTTTGGTAAACCCATTAAAATCTTTTGAACTGATAATGCCCTTGAATTCATGCAAAGGTCAGTTAATCTATTTTGCAACAAAATGGGTACATTCACCAAACCTCTTGTGCTTATACACGCCAATAGAATGGCATTGCTGAACGCAAGAATCGACACCTCCTTGAGGTTGCACGTACACTTCTCTTTCACTGTCATGTTCGTCATGGTTTCTGGCTAGAAGCTGTTTCAACTGCTTGTTATCTTATTAACCGCATGCCATCTTCTGTTCTTGGCAATCAAGTGCCTTTTCGTATTTTATACCCGGATGCTCCTCTGTTCATTGTACCTCGTATTTTCGGAAGTACATGTTTTGTGAAAAAATTGCATTCCGGCCTTAATAAATTGGATCCTCGTGCTACCAAGTGTATTTTCATGGGGTACTCTCAGACATAAAAAGGTTATCGTTGCTTTGACTCGGTTACGAAGAAATGGATGTGATGTAGGACAGACCCCACCTTTGCGCACTTATGAGTGTTGGCGTCGTCGTGTCATTAGTTAGGCTTTATTGGCATGTTTTATTTTATTATGTCTTTTCTCTTCTTATGGGTTTTTGTAAAGTCATGTGGTTTTAGTCCCACATTGTCTATCGTGTGTTTAGTCTTTCTTTTAGAAGCCTATATAAAGGCTCTATGGGCATCCATGTAGAGAGACAATTGATGAATGAGAATTATCTTTTTTAGTCATTGCCTAGTTTATTTTAAGTTAGCCATAGTTTTACATTAAGTGGTATCAGAGCCTAACCCTAAAAGCATTAGGGTTAGGTCCTGCCCAGCCGTCACCCTCCATCCTCCAGCCGTCATCCTCCACCTTCACCAAACTCGCCGCCACCACCGCTGCAACCAAACCCTGCCCCCTACCCTCTCCGCCTGTTGCCGCCGCCCGTTGCCGCAGTTGCCGTCGCCGCTGTCCGCCGTTGCTACAGCCGCCACCCCCTGTTGCTGCTGCCGCTACCGTCCACCGCTGCTGCAGTCGCCGGCCCCTGCCGTTGTTGCCGCCACCGTCCTCTCCCACTGCCACTATCCATCACTGCTGTTGCCGCCACCCCCTGCTGCTGCTACCGCCGGCCGCTAGTAAGCAACCCCCCAAATTTTTTTCCCTGTGGCTCCCGCCCCTGAACCCCCGAGCACGGGGCCACTGGCCGCCTGCAACCCCCAACCAACTCACCGCCGAGTTGGATCAACGTAGGGTCAGGGCATACCAGATCATCCTTCCTTCTGAGGCACTTCCTTCTACATCGACTTTAAGGAAGCTTTCTTCAACATCTTCTACAGAAAGTAAAGGGTATTCGATATCTACAATTCGGGTAAGGTCTTTCCATTGTTGTTGTACCTTGTTCTTCTTATGCATTTCTAGTACATTCGCAAAAGGGTCCATAGGGAGTTTATATCCCCCACTGCAAAATTGCCAAGTCCTATTTTTGTGAGAGGTTTTTCTTTGTTCAACGCACTATTTACTTTCATATATCTGTCCGCATTTTTTTCTTGAAGTTTTTCGCGTTGTTCATCTTAGAAATTAAGTTTTCCTTTGGCACAATAATGTTTGATTGTTTTGCTGCAATTCATTATGTCGGATCATAGGTCTAATAGCCCTGTGTTGGAACCCACTCTGGAAGAAGCCCCTGCCTCTTCCTAAACCCCCTTTAACCTGGATACTCTTGGTCAAACACTCAATTCCATCATGACTGAGATTCTCACAATCCACCAAACACATACTCTCCAGGCCAGTCAGAATTCTGCACCTTATTTGGGATATGGCATGCCACCAAATATTGGGAATGCACCTCGATCCCCATTAGCTCTTACTCCTTTGCAAATCTGTGCACCACAACCCCAAGAGATCCCCGACTACCAAAACTTAGGGGCCACTGACCCTTTCGCTGAACATGACCCTTACTCCCTACAAGCCTATGAGGAAAACCACCACTACTACCCACTGTATTATCAACCTCCCAATTATACGCCTCAACCTGCTGCTCCACACACAAACCTTGTACGACGATACCCCCTCAACGTAATGCCCCTGACCCCAATTCGTTCCTGCAAATCATTATCCACATCCTCAACAACCAATGGCTCCACCGTATCATCCCATCCAACCTCCTGCGCCACGTCCTCGTCCCCCTGGACATGATGCTTTTCACGCCCCCACGTGGCCCAGGCTTTCCCCAAAATCCTTACAGTCAATACCACCCAGGACACCCACCTCAGGATGATATCACCCGACGAGTTAAGGTAGATGCCCCTACTTTTGATGGAAAACTTGACCCTAAGGCTTTTCTCGATTGGATTGCCAGTTTGGAAGATTATTTCGACTGGTTTAACATGACAGATGCCCAACGGATTAGGTTTGCGAAAATGAAACTCGAAGGGTCTACCAAGAGGTACTGGCAAGGCGTCCAACGTGACATGGAGTGTAGTGGTCAGCCTCCTATTCTATTTTGGGATGAGATGAAAACCAAGCTACGTGAACGCTATGTACCCTACCAATACCAAAGACAACTTCTTTCTGACTGGATGGCCCTTAGCCAAGGGACATCTTCTGTTCAGGAGTACATGGAACGATTTGAAGAGGCTAAAAACCATTGTGCTCAGAATGACTCAGATTGGCTATTAGCCGCTCGCTTTGTGCACTGTCTACACCCCGATATTAAGCGAGAAATGCAATTGCAACAATATGACTCATTAGACGATGCTTTTCACCGCGCCTAAAAGATCGAGAGTTACCTACAACCTGCTTCTCGTGGGCCTTCCTTTTCTCGTTTCGGCCAATGTACTAGATCAACCAGTAATCCTGTCACCACCTCATCTCGTTTGGCCTATCCTTTGCCCCAACCATCTCTCAGGGTTCTTCAACCCCTTCAGCTAGTAAAGGCAAGGAGATAATGTCCACCCCAATCCGACCTCCTCCAAGAGGCTGTAAATGCTTTCATTGTCATAGCACGACTCACTTAGCTGCCCAATGCCCTCGTCGTGCTCTTTTTGTGTCCTCAGATTCTCCAGATACCACCCCAGAGGATGACATTGAGTATGAAGATGTTCTTCCAGCCTCTGAACCCTCAGATGATGACGCCGATTATGAGGATGATCCTTCTTATCTTCAAGTCATGCGTGTTCTTGCTGGTCCTTTAGAAGGGGATGAATGGAAACGTACCACCCCCTTCCAAACCTTTTTCAAACACGCTGGTAAAAGTTGTAAACTCCTCATTGATGGGGGTAGTTCTCAAAATATCATTTCACGCCATGGATTGAAGCGCATGGAGTTGCACCCTGAACCACATCCACAACCACACAAAGTCCATTGGGTGAACCAGATTAGCTTGCCCATCACCCAACGTTGTCTTGTACCCATCACTCTAGGTGCTTATTCGGACCACATTTGGTGCGACATGTTGCCCATGGATGTTGGCCATGTCATTTTGGGACGTCCTTGGATATATGACTTAGATGCCCACAATGAGGGACGCTCCAACGTTTATACTTTTAAGCACAAAGGCAAACACATCCGATTAGCACCTACTCGTTTCATATCCCCTATCAAAAAGAGTCCACCGCCCGATCCCCAATCCTCCAAATCTCAACACTCTCTACACCTTGTCACTCGACGAGAGCTTGAGGAAGCCAACCGAGAATCTGGATGCATGTATGTGCTATACATCAAAGAATCTACTTCCATGTCTGATTGTCAGCCCCCACCGGAACTTGCCTCCCTTCTCGACGAGTTCAATGACATGGCACCCACCGACCTTCCGGATGAGCTCCCTCCTATGCGTGATATTCAGCATGAGATTGATTTGATTCCCGGGTCTTCGCTCCCTAACCGACCTCATTACCGTGTGAACCCGACCGAGCATGCTGAATTGAAACGTCAGGTTGATGCCCTCCTTCTCAAAGGATTCATTTGTGAGAGCAAAAGCCCTTGTGCGGTTCCGGTACTACTTGCTCCCAAGAAGGATGGTAGTTGGCGTATGTGCTTAGATTGTCGACCCATCAATAAGATCACTGTCAAATATCGATTTCCTATTCCAAGTCTTGACGACATGCTTGATCTATTCACGGGATCCCGCTATTTCTCCAAGATTGACCTTTGTAGCGGTTACCACCTGATCCGTGTTAAGGAGTCTCATGAATGGAGAGTCTCATGAATGGAAGACTGCCTTCAAAACCCCAGACAGTTTATATGAGTGGCTAGTCATGCCTTTTGGCCTTTTGAACGCACCTAACACCTTCGTGCGCGTCATGAACCATGTGTTACAGCCATTCATTGAAATTTTTTTAGTGGTATACTTTTATGATATTCAGATTTTTAGTAAGACCAAGGACGAACATCTAACTCATCTCTGACTCATCTTTGATACACTTCGTACTGAGAAATTGTACATCAATCTAAAGAAGTGTTCGTTCCTTCAAGATAAAGTCCTATTCCTTGGCTATTTTGTTTCCGTTACCGGCATTGAGGCTAACCCAGCTAAAGTCAAGGCCATCACTGATTGACCTCAACCCACTTCGATTTCTGAGCTTCACAACTTTCACGGGCTAGCTACTTTTTATCGCCGTTTTGTTTGAGGATTTAGCACCATTATGGCTCTCACTGAGTTAATGAAGTGTGACAAATTAGAGTGGACACCATCAACCAAACGTCCTTTTGAGGCAGTCAAAACTAAGTTGACCGAAGCTCCGGTTCTTCGCCTTCCCGATTTTTCACTTCCTTTTGAAGTATCTTGTGACGCTTCCGGTGTTGGCATTGGAGGCGTTCTGAGTCAAGAAGGGCACCCTGTTGCATTTTTCAGTGAGAAACTCAATGAGGCAAAGCGTAAATATTCCACGTATGATAAAGAATTCTATGCTATTATGCAATCTCTAGAATATGAGACTAATTGTCTTATTATTGAGATGATAAAAACAGAGTACAGTGGTTCTCTTTTAGAAGACAAGAGAAAGACACATGGTTTAGATATAACCAATATGGGATAAAACAAGACAAGGAAAAGAGAGAAATAGACTAAGTAAAAACACAGGAAAGTCTATATACTAATACTCCCCCTCAAGCTGGAGCATAGATGTCAATCATGCCCAGCTTGGATGTCATATCAGTGAAGCGCTTCTTCGGAAGAATCTTTGTGAAGATATCAGCAATCTGCTCATCAGTATGAATGTAAGGGGTAGAAATCTGACCAGATAGAATCGCCTCACGAACAAAGTGACAGTCCACTTCAATATGCTTCGTGCGCTCATGGAAGGTAGGGTTGCTAGCAATGAAAGTGGCTGCTTTATTGTCACAATACATAGGAATAGCAGATGAATCAGAAACTCCAAAGTCCTTCAGCAGGCTCCGAATCCAGAATAGCTCACAAGTAGTATGTGCCATGGCACGATACTCAGCTTCAACACTAGAGCGAGCAACTACAGACTGCTTCTTGCTTCGCCAAGTCACAAGGTTACCTCCCACAAAGGTACAGTAGCCAGAAGTAGACCGACGGTCAACCTTGCTGCCAGCATAATCAGAATCAGAATAGCCAAGGAGTTTGCAATGCCCATTTTTTTTGTAAAGTAGACCTTTTCCAGGAGAACTTTTCAAATACTTCAGAATATGACAGACAGCATCCCAATGGCATTGTCGAGGCTTATCCAGGTAGCGACTAACCAATCCAACTGCAGCAGTGGTATCAGCCCGAGTAACAGTAAGATATATGAGTTTCCCAACCATACGTCGATACTGCTGATTGTCAGGGTAAGCAGGAGACTCCTCATCATCCCAGTTGATGTTGGGATCCATAGGTGTGCTAGCAGGTTTCGCACCCAAAAGACCAGATTCAGATAAGAGGTCCAGGACATACTTCCGTTGAGATAAGCAGAGACCAGAAGAAGACCGGGACACTTCTATCCCAAGAAAATACCGAAGTGAGCCAAGATCCTTGGTAACAAAGTGTTTCTCCAGATAGCGCTTTGTAGACTGAATACCAACAGAATCGCTGCCAGAGAGAATAATATCATCAACATAGACAATAAGAATAACAATACCCGCAGAAGTATTTTTCACAAAAACAGAGTGATCAGATTGGGAACGTCTGAAGGAAAAGTGCTGAAGAATATTGCTGAGCTTGTCAAACCACGCTCTAGGGCTCTGTTTCAAGCCATAGATAGCCTTTTTTAGCCTGCAGACTTTGGAAGCCTCCCCCTGACACACAAAACCGGGAGGTTGTGACATGTATACCTCTTCATGAAGATCACCATACAGGAAAGCATTCTTGACATCAAGTTGATACAGAGGCCAGTCAGAATTAATAGCAACAGAAATCAGAATCCGGACAGAGTTCAGGCGCGCTACTGGAGAGAAAGTTTCAAAGTAGTCAACTCCATAGGTCTGGGTATACCCCTTTGCCACAAGTCGCGCCTTAAGTCGTTCGACAGTACCGTCAGGATGGTATTTGACAGTGAACACCCATCGGCATCCAACTGGAGAGCAATCAGCAGGTGGCTCAACTAGGGTCCAGGTATGACGATCAGTAAGAGCCTTCATCTCTTCTTCCATAGCCTGACGCCACGCAGGATGGCTAAGAGCCTGAGTAGCATTCTTAGGTACAGATATCGCAGACAGTGCCGCAGTGAAGTTAGCAAAATTAGCACTCAAATTATCAGTAGAGCAGAAATTTCCAATCGGATGCATAGTGCAGGTACGGGTCCCTTTCCTCAGACTAATAGGAATATCAAGATCAGAAAATACCTGCGAGGATGGTTGATCTGGCACCGAGGAAGAGGACGATGGAGGGGCCATGGAGGGAGCTGTCGGCTTCGGTCTTCTTTGATAAACTTTCAGAGGTGGCTTTTCAATCAGATCCTCAGAAATAGCAGGTACATCGTCCATCACAGGCAAAGGTGTATCAGCAAGTAAATCGGAAGTGAGCGCAGAACCACCCGTGGAGTAGAAAGGCATATGCTCAAAAAACACCACATCCGCAGAGACAAACCACTTTCTAGAAACAGGATCATAGCACCTATATCCTTTCTGAGTGCGAGAATATCCCAGAAAAATACACTTAGTTGCTCTAGGATCCAATTTAGTAAGACCAGGCCGAAGATTTTTAACAAAACAGGTGCTCCCAAAAATGCGAGGCGGGACAGAGAAAAGAGATGCATCGGGAAACAGAATCTGAAAAGGAATCTGATTGCCGAGCACAGATGAAGGCATGCGGTTAATTAGGTAGCAGGCAGTGGCTATCGCCTCGGGCCAAAAAGCTTGGGGAACATGATAGTGAAAGAGAAGGGTACGAGCAACCTCGAGAAGATGACGATTTTTGCGCTCAGCAACACCGTTTTGTTGTGGGGTGTAAGCACAAGAGGTTTGATGGATTGTGCCCTGGCGACGACAGAAAGAGCTAACAGATGTTTGCATGAATTCCAAAGCATTATCAGTACGAAGAATTTTGATAGGCTTAGCAAATTGAGTGCGTATCTCAGTAAAAAAGTCAGTAATTTTTTTCAAGGATAGTGGATCTATCTTTAAGTAAAAACAGCCAGGTAGTTCTAGAAAAATCATCAATGAAGCTCAGAAAATATCTAAAACCGGAAGTACTAGTGACAGAGCAAAGACCCCAAACATCAACATGTATAATATCAAAAGGTGCTTTAGAGCTGATACAAATTTTTTTTGAAAAAGTAGCACGAGTTTGCTTGCCAAGCTGACAAGTTTCGCAATGAAAATCAGAACTAACTATATCTGGTAACACGACTTTTAATTTGCCAATAGAAGGGTGTCCCAATCTATAGTGCCACTGGATGTCGGTCACCGATGATGTCAGATATGCAGCTGTCTTTGGCTCGTCCAGGTAGTAGAGTCCATCCGGTCCCTCATGGCCCGAACCAATCGTCATCCTCGTGCGCAGATCCTGAAATAAAACACCATCCGGATCAAATGTAATTGAGCAACGAAGGCTCTTCACAGTTTTACTCACAGACAGAAGATTAATAGGAAACTTCGGGACATAAAGTGTAGAGCGCAGAGGCAGACGACCAGTAGGACAAATATCACCAATGCCAGTAACAGGGGATTTAGAACCATCAGCTAAGGTAACAGGAGGTATAAAAGAAGTCTGCTGCAGTTTAGAAAATAAAGCAGGATTGCCAGATATATGAGAAGTCGCACCAGAGTCAATAACCCAGGAATTTTTACCAGCCGTAGTCAGAAGAGCCTGCCAGTATTTGAAGCCTCAGTAGAAGACGCCAGACGAGCCTGTAGGAGTTTTTCAAACTCGGAGCGGATCCAGTCAGCCGTCGGCGGAGCAGGTTCATCAGTTGTCACTTTGTTGGCCCACTCCGGTTTGCCATATTTGATCCAACACTTGTCTTCATTATGGTTGGTACGTTTGCAGTGAGTGCAATAGCGGGACTCAGCTTGATCGGATCCAGTTCCACGACCAGGAGCAGAGAACCGTCCTCCGCGACCACGACCTCTACCACGGCCACGACCACGGAAGGAATCACCAGAGCGGACAGCAAGAGCAGCACCGTCAGAGGTGTCAGGCACAGGTTGAGACACAGAGGGTAGACGCTGAACCCGTTTGAGAACATCACGGAGAGTAGGCAAAGGGTCGCTGGAGAGAATCTGGTCCACAACACCAGCGAAGGACGCAGGTAGGCCGGCGAGGAATTGAACTAACATAAGTTCATTCCGTTGTCGGTGCACTTCTTCAATATCAGCAGTCAGAGGGTGATATACCTGGAACTCATCCCAGAGAGCACAGCAGGAGTTGTAGTAGTCCTCCACGGAGTCGGTGGCCGAATACTCCTGTTTAGCAAGCTGTTTGAATATCTCGAAGACCTTCTTCGGATTCTGCTGGTGAGAGTAAACATGGGAAAGCTGGTCCCACATTTCTTTGGCAGTCTGAAGTCGAAGCAAGGACTGGCTGATTTTTGCTTCAACACTATTCACCATCCAGGTCATGACCCCATAGTCCTCTTTGGACCATAGATCATAGGCTTGCTTGGTTTTCTCATCAGCGTCTGCAGCAGGAAGATCAGGGCCCTTGGTAGTCAGGTGAGAGTAGCGTCCTTGGGATTTGACATATAACCCGAAGGAGGCAGCCCATAGATGATAGTTGGAGTGATCCAACTTCACCGTAGTAACACAGAGAGTGCGTGGCGGGAGATCGGAAGTCGCCATCGCAGCAGTTGCAGAAGAAGAGAAGCAGCACGGGCACAGATCCAGATAGTAGTCAGCAGCAGTAGTAGACAGCAGTAGAAGTCCAACACATGGACTAGTAGCAGTAGATAGGAGATCCGAGCATGGACCTCAGAAAACCCTTATAGGGCAGGAAGAAGGAAACAGAACCTACGCCAACATGGAGAAGAGATCACTCCACCATGAGGCGTAGGCAGTCAGAGCCGGAAACTGGTTTTTAAGCCTTCAACGTGCCAGACTGGAAAGTGACCAGGCTGTACGTAAGCTTGTCGGAAAGGAAACGGAGACCGAAGAGAGAACATGTGGTTGTCTAAGCCACAAGGAAAGATGTGCTTAGGGTACGGAGGTTAGAGGAGAGGGAAAGGGTGGTGGTTTGTGGCGGTGGTGGCTGTTTGCAGCAGGGCCGGCCGGCGACAGGGGGGGGTCGGCGGCGGGTGGAGGAGGGAGGGGGGGGGGCTGGCGGCGGGTGGAGAAGGGAGAGGGGGTGGCGGGGTGGGCGGAGAAGGAGGAGGGGGTGGCTGGGGAGGGCGGGGAGAGGAGAGGGAGTGGCGGCAGCAGCAGCCGGTGGAGGAGGTGGGCGGCGCGTGAAGCAGGTGGGTGGCGGCTGGAGTAGGGGGGGGGGCGGCTGGGGTAGGGTTAGGGAGAAAGGGCTAGGGTGGATCGGGTGGCTCTGATACCATCTAGAATATGAGACTAATTGTCTTATTATTGAGATGATAAAAACAGAGTACAATGGTTCTCTTTTATAAGACAAGAGAAAGACACATGGTTTAGATATAACCAATATGGGATAAAACAAGACAAGGAAAAGAGAGAAATAGACTAAGTAAAAACACAGGAAAGTCTATATACTAATACAATCCCTGCGTCATTGGAGGCACTACCTTCTCCATCAAGAGTTCATTCTTTGGTCTGACCATCAAGCCCTTCGCTTTCTGAACTCCCAAAAAAACTTAAATGTGCGTCACGCCAAGTGGTGTGAATTTCTTCAGGAGTATACTTTTGTCCTCAAGCATTGTTCAGGTGTTGAGAACAAGGCCGCAGATGATCTCAGTTGTTGCTTGACCACCCTACAATCTATGGGCATTGAAGTTGTGGGCTTTGACCGATTGAAAGAACAATATCCCACCTGTCCTGATTTCACGACTATTCCTTCTGAACTTCTCAGTAGCACACCCGACCATGCTTTTGATTTTAGCCTACGTGATGGATTTCTTTTTCGTGGCACACAATTGTGTATCCCTTCTACTTCAGTTTGAGATTTTCTCGTTTGGGAATTACATGTTGGTGGCCTCGCTGGCCATTTCGGTAGGGATAAGACCACAACTCTAGTGACATACAGATTTTATTAGCCTTCCTTACGTCGTGATGCGGCTCGCATCGTGTCTCAGTGTCGTACTTGTCAATTGGTCAAAACCAAAAGACAATACAGGTCTTTACACTCCTCTCCCTATTCCGCATGAGCCTTGGAAGGACCTAAGTATGATTTTATTTTAGGTCTTCCTCGCACTTCCCGTGGCCATGACTCTGTGCTCGTCGTTGTTGATTGTTTTTAAAAAATGGCCCACTTCATTGCCTGTAGGCTGTAGTAAGACTTCTGATGCCTCTCGTATCGCCTGCCTTTTCTTCAATGAGGTAGTCAAACTACATGGACTTCCTTCCTCTATAGTCTCCGACCGTGATGTAAAGTTTGTTAGCTACTTTTGGAAGACCTTGTGGAAAATCTTTGGTACCAACCTCAAATTCTCTTCTGCCTTTCACCCTCAAACTGATGGTCAAACTAAGGTGGTTAACAGGAGCTTGGGTAACCTTCTGCGATGTCTTATTGGTGAGCGCCTAGGCAACTGGGACTTATTGCTACCTACTGCTGAAATTGCTTACAACAACTCTGTAAATCATTCCACCGGAAAGAGTCCTTTTGAAGTTGTTAATGGATACAAAACCCGCCAACCTAGAGATCTTGTACCTATGTCCACTAATGACCGCACTTCCCACACTGCTGAGACCTTTGCCCAACACATTCATGATTTGCATGCCGAGATTCGCCAAAAACTTACTTTGTCTTATGAAAACTATATAAGCTTTCTGCAGATGCACATTGCAGGTTTCAAGAATATAATGTGGGAGATTATGTGTTAGTACGTGTACGCCCTGAACGCTACCCCAAAAATTCTTTCAAGAAGCTTCATGCCAGAGCGTCAGAACCTTTCCAAATACTTAGTCAACAGGGGCCCAATGCCTATGTACTAGATTTGCCAGCAGATTGGGGCATTAGTGCAATATTCAATGTGGAGAATCTTTCTCCTTATCGTGGTACATTCGAGCCCCCTCCACCACCAACAGCAGCTTCGTCAGACCGTCACCGTGGTTCACCGCCGTCAGCAGCGTTACTGCCTCTGCCTTGACTTCCTCAGAAGCCGCCCGAGCGCATCGACATCGTTTTGGACGACCAGACCATCCTCACCAGCCAGGGCATTGTACACCGTTTCTTAGTTCGTTGGAGAGGTCGTTCTTCAGCAGACGCCACATGGATCACCGAGGAGGAGTTTCGCCGCATTGATGGAGATCTTCTGGAGCTCTACCTTACTACTGACTGGACGGAGTCGAGTCTTTTGCAGCCGATGGGAGTTGATGTAGGACATGCCCCACCTTTGCGCACTTATGAGCGTAGGTGTCCTCGTGTCATTAGTTAGGCTTTATTGGCATGTTTTATTTTATTATGTCTTTTCTCTTCTTATAGGTTTTTGTAAAGTCATGTGGTTTTAGTCCCACACTGGCTATCGTGTGTTTAGTCTTTCTTTTAGAAGCCTATATAAATGCTCTATGGGCATCCATGTGGAGACACAATTGATGAATGAGAATCATCTTTTTTAGTCATTGCCTAGTTTATTTTAAGTTACCCATAGTTTTACATTAGGATGGTGTTGGCTGATGTTGTCTTTTTTGAACATATGCCGTTCTACTCCTATGTTGAATCTGCCCTGACGTCTGATTTACTGACAGAAATACCTTTACCGATGCCTGTTGATAATGCCCTATCAGATAGCACTGTTGTGTTGGCTCCTCCTTTAAAAGTCTACCAGAGAGTTTGTGTTGGACGTCTTTCCAGTCAAATCTTTGTTGCATTTTTCGAGACCAAAGGTACCAAATCCCTCTATGGCCCAACCAAGTCTTCCAACCTCGTCAACAGATCAGCCAACATCTCACGTATTTTCTGACTTAGACATTCCTATAAGTTTTCGCAAAGGCACTCGCTCTTGCACGCAACATCCCATTGAGAATTTCTGCACTACTGCTAATCTGGGAAATACTTTTGCAAATTTCACTTTTGCTTTATGTGCTGTTACTATTCCTAAACATGCTGCTCAGGTTCTAACACCCAGCATGACGTCAAACCATGTAAATTGAAATGCAGGCCCTCACTGATAGACATACTTGGGATTTGGTTGATGCACCACCTAGCTGTTCACCAGTTGGTTGCAGGTGGATTTTCACAGTCAAATATCAACCAGATGGTACCATTGAACGGCTCAAAGCTCGCCTGGTAGCCAAGGGCTACACTCAGACATATGGAGTTGACTACTTCAAGACTTTCTCTCCTGTGGCTTGACTGAATTCTGTTCGTATCCTTATCTCTGTAGCTGTAAATTCTAATTGGCCCTTATTTCAACTAGATGTCAAAAATGCATTTCTGTATGGAGATCTGCATGAGGTTTACATGGCACAACCTCCCGATTTTGAAATTCAGGGGGAGTCTTCCAAAGTTTGTTGTCTTCACAAAGCTATTTATGGCCTTAAGCAAAGCCCTCGAGCATGGTTTGACAAGCTTAGCTCTATTCTTCAGATATTCGACTTCCGTCACTCTCAAACTGATCATTCAATGTTTGTTAAGAAAACTAGCTCTGGTCTTGTAGTTCTCATTGTCTATGTTGATGACATTATCTTAGCTGGAAGCGACTATGCAGGCATTCATGCTACTAAGACATACTTGGAAAAACACTTTATTACTAAAGATTTAGGCAAATTAAGGTATTTTCTGGGAATTGAAGTCTCTCATTCTTCCTCTGGTCTTTGTTTGTCACATTGCAAATATGTTTTGGATCTCCTATCAGAGACATGAATGCTTGGGGCTAAGCCTGCTAATACACCTTTGGATCCCAACACTAACTGGGATGAAGACACTTCTCCTCTATATCCTGATCGTCATCAGTTTCGCCGAATGGTTGGAAAACTCATCTACCTTACTGTCACTAGACCTTATATCATTTCTGCTGTTGGTCTCGTAAGTAGATATTTGGATAAGCCCCGTCAATGCCATTGGGATGTTGTTTGCCATATTCTGAAGTATTTGAAAAGTTCTCCTGGTAAAGGTCTGCTGTATAAGAAACATGGCCATTGTAATCTTATTGGATACTCTGGTTTTGATTATGCTAGAAGCAAGATAGATCGGAGATCTACCTCTGGATATTGTACTTTTGTAAGTGGTAACTTGGTAACGTGGCAAAGCAAGAAGCAAACTGTAGTTGCTCGCTCAAGTGCTGAAGCAGAATATCGAACCATGGCTCACACCACCTGTGAACTTTTCTGGATACGCAGTCTTCTGCGAGATTTTGGTATTTCTGTTGCTCCATCTATACCTATGCACTGTGACAACAAGGCTACTATCTTCATTGCCAGTAACCCTACCTTCCATGAACACACCAAACACATTGAAGTTGATTGCCATTTTGTTCGGGAGGCTGTCTTGTCTGGTCAGATTTCTACACCTTATACACCAACTGCGGATCAAGTTGCACATGTTTTCACCAAAATTCTTCCGAAGACTAGATTCACTACGTTGATAGCCAAGCTGGGCATGCTTGACATCTACGCTCCAGCTTGAGGGGGAGTATTAGTATGTATATTTTACTGGCTTTATTTTGATTTTGTTATTGTGTTATTGGCCTTTGTCTATTAGCCCATTAGCCCTTTCCCTATTCTAGAATATTCCTGTTTCTAGATCTTTCTTACTCTCTCCTATCTAAGAGAGTATTCTGTACTTGTTTCACCAATCTAATGCAAACCATCTTTGTATTTTAGAGTAGGCAACTTAACAAACATGGATGTGAATAAAGTTTATCGGATTGATTGATAAATACATCTGGATTTTGTATGTTACAGGTCGCATCTAGCCCCAACTATCATGCCCCAAATGATCATATCGCTATTGTGACCATGTGGGGGGGATGGGTCTCCCTTGGAGACACATTGCTCCTATTTGAGGGGTCCGATTTCAACCCCTTCTCCACCTAAATCAATCTCTTAACTCCATTTCCTCTTGCTTTCCGTTTATTTTGGTGAATGAACGGCTTGATTTCTCTAGTTTCTATGTTTTTCCGTCTAAAATTTCTTATTTAGCGCTTCGATTTGTCTGAGTTTTTTCTTTTGTCGCACTTTCTCTAATTTCTCTTGCCTCTTACCATTTTGAGGTAGGTAATTCTATTTTGTTTATGCAAAACTGTATACAGTCAATTACAATAACGATCTTTTATAATGTATCTACTCCATTTAATTTGATAAGTTCCACTTTGTTTCTCAGCACTGTCCAATTTTCTGTAAAAGTGTCCACTTAATTGCACCCTTCATGTTGTAACATACAAGGAGGACTTGTCACTCTTTCCAGCTTCGTGCTTTCCAAAACTAAGCCAACAACCGTTATATTCCTTTACTTGTTCTTGTCTTTACTTCCACATTCCTTCTACCTCACCAAAGACAAATATTTCTATTGTTCTTTGTGAGTGCCAATGCCAAACGTGACGAGTTACACCTGAAGTACCCCGTGCTAGGGGTGGGTGTGGAATAGTCAGGTCTGCTGTGGCCCTAAAAATGCAGAGTAGACCACACAACAATCTAAAAACTTTTCTGCCAGGCTTCGAAATTGAGCATAATAAGAAAGATCAACAAATCTATATGAATTTGATATAGGAAGGGCATCATAATCGTGTGTCAAAGGTGTAGGCGCTCTTTTGTGTTCATAATGCATGCAAGAGGACTCATTACTAGAGAGAATGAAAGGATCATAGTTTTGTCCGTAAGGCCTTCATGATCATTTGTTGGATTCACCATAGAGCTATTAAATGGATAATGTGCTGTACTTTAAATGCTTGTCCCACGAGATCTACCAGAAGTATAGTGATGACCTCCACAACGAAAGACACTTTCAATACTCCTATCATTCTCTTGAATTTGATATTTTGTTGGTGTCATGCTATATCCACCATTACCTATGCCAAAAATATCATCCATGATACTAAATTCTTCTACAATCCATTAGTCCCATTGATATGCTAAGATCCCATAGACTTGATTATTTTATCAACCAATTGTTGTTGTGGCTTTTGAACTTGTCCTTCTTGTCCATAACCATAATTCTGTTCATAGCCATAAGGAACGAAAGTTTGTGGTGGGCGCAAGGAGGGCATTTGTTGTTGTTGCTCATGCTGTGGCTGTGGCTGACTAGAGGTATCCTTTCTTTTGTTATGGTTTTGCAACTGTAGGCCTGAGAGGATGACTTTCTTTTGTTATGATTTTGCAACTGTAGGCCTGAGAGGATGATCTATTTCTTTTCGTATTCTTTTATGGCATGAGAAATCAACAGGAGGAGGATTGAAAGGTGGTGGGTGCATCCTTTGAAGTGTGATCCATCTGATGGAGTATTAGTGGAAGATTCATTGGATGTAGACTTGTTAATGTATCCTCCACCAAATGGTATGGTTAACCATGAGGACGCTTCGCTTTCATCTGCAAGTAGAGGGCCAAAGAAATCACCTAGATCTTTCTCAAGTCGATTGATTGTAGAATCTGCTTAAATCCCTCTTCCCGATTATATTGTTCCACATGAATACCCATCTGGCTTGCAATTGTAGGATCAGGGTTACCATCTGATCGTTGTACATCTAAAGTAAGAGTTTTAGTTTTATCATTCAACCAAGCCTTCATGGGGTCATCATTATTGTCTCTGTTATGATTAATATAAGCCCGACCAAGTGGATCTTCATGCATGAAGTCTTTAGTTAACTTACTGAATGTTTCATGAAGATATTTTCCCTCCAATCTAGTGCTGTGATGAACCTATACCAACATGTGCAGTTGTTTTGCCCCTAGCGTATTCCTTCTTTTTGTATTGATTAAGTTGAAGGTGCTACAGTTTCTCTCGCAACCCCTACAACAAGTGTTTGGGACAACATTTTAATAAATATACTTCTTAACTCTTCACAATCAGCTCCATATTTGACCCACTATTCAGCTGTATATGAAATAATAAATCAATTTAATAATTGTATTTGATAATTCATGGTTAATATGAACTAATATACCAATGTACTACGTAAGTATTTAACTTCCAATACCATGTGGCATCTTGTCCCTTGCATATACGTCACTCCACATCCCAAAGACACCTTGTGCTTCCCTGAACTTCTTCTCTTCAAGGGAAGATAACAAAAATTTGTTGGTCAAAGCTTTGTACATATGTAAGTACTTGTTCATCGACTCATGTGGAGTTGGGGCCTCAATATCTTTCCATGCTGTGCGCATACATCAATCATGTGTGACATATATGGGCCAAATGCCACATTAGGAGCAATATCACGTGGAAAAATAATTTTTCCAATAGCTTGACCTACAAGCTTTTTGGCATTTTCCCACATGCTAGGTAATGTTCTCTACTCTGCATCCTTCATGCGGAAAGAAGGCTCAGAAGATGTGATCTTTGTGCTATGAGATAGGAGAATTATAGGGCTTAGAATTTGATTTCTTGCTCCATGAGGTACACTAGATCCACCCCCTGCATCATAAATAGAAAGACCAAACTTGTTCTGGGTTTCCATGAATTATCTCTTATCAAAATACCTTATCCCAAACTCCAACACCTTACAACTCGTCAAAAGAACAACTAATGTTGCGACATCGACGTGGTTGATAGACGTCATCAACATTTATGAATTTTTGAATGGACTTGGGCCGACCGACGAATTTTGGGCCCATGTCATCAAATAAACCCGCTTGTCGTCGACAATGTTTAATAAGGAGGTTTTGCTGGGTTCAAATTTGCCAACTGGCGACAACGACAATTTCAACGATTAATTACCTATTCGCCTATAGTCGACAATGTTTGATACCATTGGTCTATTAAATACTATTTGTATCAGCTACTAACATACTTAAATGAAGGTCAAGTTTTCACAATGAGTCCAACGAATTTGATTTTGATATATAATTGTTTCAGACATTCAATTAGGATTTTTGAGTTTAACGTATTTGATTATGTTAACGGCTTGTCATTTGTGAACATCCATCTTTATCATCCCATAATCAATCATTTTAACACAATTTATAAGTAACAATATGTTCTTAATTTCTAACGCCTTTTGGAACCTACCACTTGGGATGAAGACTCGAATGTCAACTCTTGCACCTTGTATCTGTTGCTTCCTTGAGCTTGCCCCAAGTTGTGTAATTGTGTAGACTATTGGTTTTTCTCAACTGGTCTCTCTTTATTGTATTTTTGCTCTCTATTCTTTAGTATAGTTGGAAGACTCCTGTGAGATTCTTGATTTCGGTAATATGAAAGCAAGCACGACGTGGATATTGATCAAAGGATTATTTAAATAATACCAACTCTTGCAATGAATAGACATCCACTGAAAGGGGTGTCTGCCAATAAGAAACAATTCCGTAAAGCACGTGCGAGATCCAGACGAATTCACGTTGAGAAAAACACCTTGTTATGTAGTATCACTGAGGAAGTTGTAGAATTTGGTGAGGCTTTTGAGGAAAGAGGCTCACCTTGATCAACTTCTATGTAAAACTCTTTTGGGGAGGATTATCTGGACGTGTTGGGGTTAGGCATCACATCTAGAAAATCCAAAGAGCTTCCACAACTTATCTCAACCATTGGAGCAACAAGGACAATATTGAGTTTGATGTAGATTCTTGTGTCTTTCACGCCACTACAAGAAATACCATGAAGTAGCACAATACATAGGGAACAAAGCTTTCGAAAATGGTTAGCTCTCAAAGGAGGCTAGGCTTAGACCTAGACAATCTCACATCACAGATGTTTTGAGGGCTTGCTAGGAGTGGGGTGATGCTAAGGAGAGATCAAGACACCTAGTTGCTTTTTGGGACAATGTTTGAAGGTGGGAGAAAAAAAGTCTTACAACATGAGTAAACTACACATGCAAGTGAGATCAAAGGATTTCGTGGAAGCTTTATGCATTATTTTGGTCTCCTCAAAGACAATCTAACAACTATAGGATGATGCCTCAGTTTGTTCGCGCCACACTATCACGTGAGTGCTTTGATTTTGATCAACAAGTTGTTAGGTGCATCAAAGAATTGCTATTACCACTTGATTTATGATGAATCCCCCTATCTATCTCATATCATTTGTGGAGCCTCCCCATGTTCTGATAAGCCTACTGTGATAATTGGTGGCTATATCGATTTCATGACAATTGGGAGAGACTAAGACTCTTCGACATCATGAAGAGACTGGGAATCACTAAAGTATTATGTATCCTCTAGAAAAAGTAGTATAGGTCGAGAAAAAGAAACTTCCTTATGTACCCATTTTTAATTCTTGAGTAGACCAAAAAAATGCATTTGCTAAACTTGGGAGCTGGACATACACTATCTTGACAAACATCTAAGATATGGACGAAACTCAGTGAATTAAAAAACGGCCGCCTGGCCGCTTAAGCGGGCAGCAAAGCCCATCCGCCTATTATCGCCCTTAAGCGCCCGCTTGAGCGGGTTTTCAAAAAACGCCCGCTTTTTTCCCGCTTCCCCTGCTTTTTCCCCGCTTTTTGCCCGCTTTTTTCTCGCTTTTTTTCCGCTATTTTTAAAAAATGCTGCTGTAAGCATGTAATGTTAATTAATTATATAATCCAAGTAGTATTGAGTATAATATATGAAGCTTGTATACATTAAATGTTCTATGATATACCTAGTCCTACTTTAGAATGCAAACTTTGTATGTAAGCTGTATATAATAGGGTACTGCTGTAATATATCCAAGTAAATATCATATTACTCTATTATACTTCTAATGGTTTTACTGATTTTACTGATATTCTTGCAGATTTCGTTCATTAGTAATTGATACTACTGGTTAGTATTACTGATTTCCTTAGAAATATATTTTTTATATACACATACATATAATTTTGTATATAAATATATAAGTTTTTAAGCATCCGCTTTTTCAAAAATCGCCCGCTTAATCGCCCGCCTACCGCTTAATTGGCTACAAGGTCCCGTCCGCACGCCTCTCGCTTCTCGCTTTTTAAAACATTGACGAAACTTGATAGTACATACTCCAATAGTCGTCAAAGATGGAAGGACAATGGAGGGAATTTGATTATGGAACACATCTGATGGCATATGATTATTATATAGGTGGCGGTAAGCACCACGTTTTGCTCGAAATCTTTCAGTAGATTCATGTGGGGAAGCAATGTACAAACAATTTCTATAATCTACTGCTTCTTTCGTTTCGTGACTGTGTTCTATTGTGGAATATGCATGCATGCATGATTGGTGCCCATAGTATGAAAAAGACTGGTAAAATTCTTGACTAAAATATTCTTGGGCATTGTGGTGCGAATGATATATATCTGCTTGCAAAAAGGTTTTGGTTCCTTAAAAGGATAGGAACAAGGTGAAAACTTGTGTCACATACTTCATCAAATACACAAAGTAGTTAACTATAAAAGTGCCAAATTATATGCACCCAAGTTAGGATGGAAGACGAATGTGACCCATACAATTGAGTGAACAATCTTAAACTATGAGCTATCTCTCAATTTATCCTTTGCGAACTGGATAACTTATAGCTAGTCAAAATCATAGTTATCTAGGTGGCTAGGCGGTCCTTCCCTCCCAAGGGAAGCCTAGGGTGTCTAGGCGCCTAGGTGGGGGCCTACGCATTTCTAGGCGTTCTTCATATTTGTTTATACAAATATACAAATGATTTGTGTATACATTTAGCTATATTAAAATATGCACATCACTATGCACATTTGTTTTGGTTATCCCTAAGCTTATCAATCATAAGCCCACCTACATCACACCTATCATGACCTAAGCTAGATCTGTTCGGCCTTAATTTGACCTAACATGATCTAAATCAGACCTAATTTAACTGTCTGCCCAATTTGGACTAAGTCGGACCAATTACAGCATAACATGACCTAATCAGATGTAATTTTCCCTAATTTTTGCTACTTAACCTAAATGAGCCCTAATTTAGAAAAATTAGACCTAATTCCCCCAAATAAGACATGTTTTCCCCAAATCAGACATTTCTCCCAAAATCAGACGTAATATGCCCAAGTTAGATCTGATTTGGCCTAAATGAAATCTATTTCTTCTGTAAAACAACTAAACTTGATGTAATTTGACCATATTCAGTCCATGCTAATTTGGTTTTTAAGTGTTTTAATTTGAGCATAAAAGGCCTTAGGTATTCACTTTAGTTATCTAAAAGCCTAGGCGCCCAGTTTAAGGTGGCTTGCCTAAAGCCTAGGGGGCCTAGGCACGCCTAGGCGGGAGCCTGGATAACTATGGTCAAAATTTGTAGACTTAAAAATTAGCCCACATCAACCTTATTGCAATATAAATTACTTAATTGAATGCTTACAACTAGTTAGCTTGGGTGTGGTGGACCACAATTTGTTCTTTCACAAAATGATACACTGCAAAACTCAAACTTTGTAGCTGGACTTCCCCCGGCTAATCGAGCCCATACTAAAATCCCTTTTCTATATACCATTATACCAAACAAAACCAATGGGCCTTGTTAGCGTATGTGCATAAGTCTTAAATTTATAACTCGAACACTGTCCCGCAAGTATACGGGTGCGTGTAGTACCGTTGAGGTCGTCCAAGGAGCATGATATCGTTAGGCGCAAGCGTGTTAGTCTTCAACAATCTAGATCGATTTCCACGGTTGATTTGGTTTTAACACTAGCAAACTAGAGAAAGCAAGTAAACAATAATCAATTGTATTGATGATCAGATTCGATTAAGAACTCTTGAGGATAGGGTTTCACATCCATATCATAGCATGAAGAACAACAAAAATCAAGAATGCTAGAAATGATCAAAAGGGAGGTCTGTATCCTACTACATTCACCTCCCGATAATGTAGAACAATTCAAACCTTATCTACAACTCCCGTGGATAGACTTAGCTTCGAACTACATACCTTGATTCCCCAACACAACCTAGCCACTCCCGTGGTCAAGGTAGTGCAGCTAAGGCACATCTCCTTACTCCTATGCATATCTTCCCAGATTATACAAAGAGCAGAAATCAAACATACAAAGTGACCAACAGAGCATGTAAGAGGAATTAAACACCAATGAACCTTAAAATAGTGAAATAACTAACATTATGTATGAAATTTGTTTTCAACAAGGTTATGACTTGGGAGATACCCCCCATGCTCAATGAAACTCTACTCGCTCATGATGGTGAAACACAAGTACATGCTACAGATTGGGAGCTAAGCATGACTAGAGAAAGGAAAAACAAAACAAATCCAAGGAACAAGGAAGAACTTTGGTTTGGAGATGAAATTCGCCCTAGCTGGTGCATCTTCTCCAACAACCTTCTGTCCCAAGTGGCTTGAGTGGAGAAGAGAAGCTTCCACTACAATCCTTGAAGGAGAAATGAGTAGAAAAGAGGTTCTCTCCTAGGAAACCACCTCTTCTTCCCTAAAATTGCTTCTCCTATGCTTTGGTAGGTTTTCTAGTTGAAACATGTTTCAAATGACGAGAAATAACCGTCCCTTGTGGGTTTTTGTATTTAAAAACAAGGGACGATTATTTTGAAAATCTCCAGAAATCGACTGCGACACAGCGGGTTTGGGAAGACACAGTGTGTCGCCTTGGGTAACTAACTTCAAAACTGCTTTGTCCGAAGTGTATACGACATGTGCTCTGAGAGACACGACATGTTGTTGAAAGTTGGAGAGGACTTGGGTAGATTTGATCGAATTGAACACAATGTGTTAATAAGCACACGACATGTCTTTTGGCAGAACTTTTGGCGAGATCATTTGACTGAGTGAACATGACGTGTGGTCTGAGAGACACGCCGTGTTTCTGCTATTCAGGGGGGAGTGGAATCCATCTGTAAACTCACACGCCATGTGCTAAAACACATACGCCGTGTTCCCTGCAGAAACTCAAAGAAATCCTCTGTGATATGTGCGATCTCTTGGGGAATCCAACTAAGGTCGAATTTTGGTTGGATCGACCCCATTTCCCCATCATAGTCATGTAGCTGTGGTCACAAATATGAAATGAGTAAAACAACTAAAAAGTGAAGAATCTAGTATGATTGAGAACGGAACTATGGTCAAAATGAGTGAAAAGTGCATCCAAAAATGGTCCAATAAGTGATATTATTTGTGAACATCAGGTCTTAACCAAACAACGTAAAGACATTGGCTGGTTTTACCACACCACATATGCATATGCGGTGCATTATGCATGTACATAATGATTATCTGTTCAGGCAAGTACATCTATAAGACATATTCAACCACTTTCACATGGAATGCATATATATGGTCTTTGATTCCCAATTTCTTGGAGAGTTCAAAGAGTCTTTGTCTCTCTTATTGATTTCACCTAATCATCTACCCACTAAGTCACCAATCATCACATATTAAAAATTCAGGTCTCCTAGTTGTCCACCCATTATCTCAGTATACACACGTCGAAAGGAGACTCATGCTACTAGTACTATGGAGGACAATGCATGTCTCAACCATAAAATTAAATGTCCGATTTCGATGATTATCTGATGGCCCAGAAACAGATTTTTCTCAAAGTTTCAGCCAAAATTTTGATATTTACGTCCTTAGTTTCGAAGACCAAAAAAGCGTATTTAATCATGAAAATTTACCGGGATGGTCTAAACGCCAAGATCTACTCAAATATGCAATAATATATCACATTGGATATGTGTGTGTGTGGGGGGGTGTCCCACATTTGTAAGTGAAGGAAGCTGAGCAATTTTGATGGCAAAATGAAGGAATCAAGTTATGAAAATTTGCAAACACAACGTTTAGACATATACACACTAGACTATATAATAAATTTATATGTTTAGAGGTTAAGGTGGGATCTATGTCTTGATGAGTGAGTGCACAAATGAACATAAATGTCAAGTCTGCTAGACAGTTACTGTTTAAAACTTCAAGTTACAACTTAGAATTAAAAACTGACCGTTACAAATTACAAACTTACAAACTACAATTTGTATAAGTCTGGTGTTAGCATATAACTAGGTTACATGGGGCATTTATACATAGATCCAAGAAAGAACTTTGTTATTTTTGAAATATTTCTCTAGATCTCTATAAGAGATGTAGAAATTGAAGAAGCTAATGTATAGATGGTCTAGGAATAGGAGAAACATAACTTAGAATTAAGAGAAATAGCCTCTACAAGCAAGAGATTAAAAAAATTTGCCAAAATACCCAAGATGTAGTATTAGCAGTCTTAGGAAAAAATTTCTCAAAATTTCAGTTGTGTTTCTGTGCCATTTCAGGAAATTACCGCCAAAACTGGGTTTTTTGATGTGAAATTTCATCCTGTTTTGCGAAGTTTCACACTTGGGGTTGAAATTTTTGCAAAATTACATCCCATTGTGTTTGTGTGTTTTGATCGCAAATTACATCCCATTGTGTTTGTGTGTTTTGATCGCACACTTCGATGTCCGATTGCAAAAAAGAAGGAAATTTTGAGCGAAATTTCTCAATTTCAATAAAAATTTCATTCCATGGTCTCAACCCTCCCAAAATTTCACTTAGTCTAATAATCCGATGGAAACAAACAATCTTGTCGACTTGCCCATCACTATGAGTAAAGGCAGGCATCCTTGTACCTGTCACCCCAGAGTCGTTTCATGTGATCACTTATTTCCTTCTTTTGCTTTAGCGTTGGTCTCTTCCTCAATTGCCATTCCCACCTTAGGTTTAGAGGCCCTGAGTCACTTGGGCAGTAAATTGCGATGGAGGAGAAGATGGTTGCTTTGAGAGACAATCAGACATGATCTCTTGTTCTGTGCCCGTCTTGGAAGGCCTTTGTTGTTTTCCGCTGGGTCTTTTCCAGTGAAAGTTGGTCCTAATGGCTCAGTTGGCAGGCTCAAGACACTATTGGTTGTCGAGGGTTATACACAAGTCTTTTTTGAAGACTATATGGGACATTCTCTCTAGTGACATGATGGCCTTAGTGCGTTTTTTGTTGTCAATGGCTGCAATCTTTACATGGCTACTCTATTAGCTTGACATAGGAATACGTTTCTACATGTTTCTACATGGAGATCTAGGTGAAGAGACATAGACTGAGCAACCACGTGATTTTGTTGCAGCAATGGGCAATGCGTCTACTTAGATCTTTAAGCTGCATGAAATTTTTATTATTTGAAACGGTCTCCTAGAGCTTGGTTTGATCGATCAATCTTGCTCTTGCTGAGCTTATTATATGTAGATGGTCTCCTAGAGCTCGTGGAGCCCAGCGTTTTTGTTAACTAATAGACTTTATGATCTTGTTTGTTTGTTTGTTTGCTTATTTATTTTATGTTGACATTCTTGGTAAATAAATAGTGGTCTATACTATTTTCAAGTTCATCAATTGATATTTCATCTTCTCAAAAGGGGAAAACAGATGTATGCTTATCTTCTTTGGATGTTTCTTTCTTTATAATTTTCAATTCAATAAGAAGTTCACACAGTTTCTTTTATATTTTGTTCTTTAATGGATTGTTGATCTGTATTTTGAAACGTGATCAGATGCAGATGCTTTAGGCCAAGGTTTATCTACAACAACCTTGTCGCCTCCTCCTTTGTCAACTGATACCAGAAGTGAATTGCTTAACGGGGAGAATAATTCTCCTGTTTCACAATTGAATGGGCAATGTAACCCTGTCAGTTTATCAGGGGACTTGGTGGCTCGCATGTCTACGGAGTCTCGACCATATAGACGTACACAACACCATCTTGTCTCTAAATCTCCGAAATCTGTCTCAGCTCCACGGCGATCTCAACGTGTTCAGGTACGTACTGTTTCTCTATCAGATTCTGTCTGAACTAATTTTCCGATTCTAAAGTGAATTGTGAAATCTGTTCAAGAAGTTTTTGGACGATGAAATTGTAGGGTTCTGAACTAAGATCTTTTTTTGTTCAGTTGTTGTATACGGAGAACACTGCTTAATTGGTGCCAGAAGTGTCTCTTATAAAGCTTTTCTTGATGAACAATTTTGCTGGTTGGTTTGCTTGATATATCATTTCATGCACACAACAAGTATGCATTAATTGATTGGATGGAGTTGATAAGATTAAATTGTAGGCATGCTTGGTGGTGGTTGTAGCAGGTGACGTAACATCTGTGAATCTAATGATGTTGCAGCATGTAAAAGTTTTATGGACACAGTTTGTTTCCTTTGCCTTACCTAGTGTGGCCTGAAGTTTTCATGTCTATACCCATGTCTCATATATAGTGGTAGGTCATGTTTAAATCTATCACACTGATAATTGCTTATGCAAAAGTTGCCAACTGAACAACGACCTGTCATTTTGAAGTGAACAAAGGGCGTGTTTGGTCGTGTCATTTATTAATCCTGCATTAGTACTAATAAAACGGCATTTAAAATCCCACGGCGACTACACAGATCTTGCTGGCTAGCTCAGGCTTCAGCCAGCTATATGTGGCAATTGGAATCACGCCAAATTGGTGTAATTTAAAATTCACAGCCATCTCCGTTTCCCACTTGTACTTGCAACGACACACTTATTTCAGCATCACTTCACATGCAACTTTACTCCAAGGGGCCAACTCTAGCAATCTCAAAAGGCACACCCTACGGAAATCTATTGGGATTTTTAATGAGCTGAACCAAGTGCACCCCAAAGAAACAACGTATGGTGCTGGCTGGTGAGGACGGTCTGGTAATCCAAGACGGTGTCGATGCGCTTGGGCGGCTGCTGAGGTAGTCGTGGCAGAGGAGGTATAGCTGCTGAAGTCGGGGAAGCACAATGACGATATGTAGAACCTACCGTTGGTGGTGGAGGGGCCTCGAATGTACCACGATAAGGAGAAAGATCCTCCACATTGAATACTGCACTAATGCCCCAATATGCAGTACATAAGCATTGGGTCCCTGTCGTCTAAGTATTTGGAAAGATCTTGACGCTTTGGCATGAAGCTTCTTAAAAGAATTTTTGGGGTAGCATTTAAGATGCACATGTACTAACACATAATCTCCCACATTCAATTCTTGAAACGGTGTGCATTTGCAGATTACTTGTAGTTTTCATAAGACAAAGTAAGTTTTTGGCGAATCTTGACATGCAAATCATGAATGTTTTGGGCAAATGTCTTAGCAGTGTAGGAAGGTCGATCAATAGTGGACACAGGTACGAGATCTATAGGCTAGCGGGGCTTGTAACCATCAATTTGAGAGTGGAAAGCAGAAGAGAATTTGAGGTTGGTACCAAAGATTTTCCGTAAAGTCTTCCAAAAGTAGCTAATTAATTTTGCATCATAGTTAAAGACTATGGTGGTGGGAGGACCATGTAGTTTGGATACCTCATTAAAGAAAAGGCAGGCAATACGAGAAGCATTAGAAGTCTTACTACGGACAATGAAGTGGGCCATCTTAGAAAAACAATCCACAACTGCAAACACGGAGTCGTGGCCACATGAAGTGCGTGGAAGACCCAGAATAAAATTCATACTTAGGTCCTTCCAAGACTCATGGGGAATAGGAAGAGGGGTGTAAAAGCTTGTATTTTGCCTTTTGGTTTTTGCCAATTGACTAGTACGACACTAAGACACGATGCGAGCGGCGTCCCTCCGACGTAAGGAAGGCTAATAAAATCTATCAGTCACCAGAGCAGTGGTCTTATCCCTACCAAAATGACCAACAAGGCCACCAACATGTAATTCCCAAATGAGAAAGTCGCAAACGGAAGTGGAAGGGATGCATAACTGCGTGCCACGAAAGAGAAATCCATCACGTAGGATAAAATCAGAAGCTTAGCCGGGTGTGCTATCGAGGAGATCAAATATATAATTGCAAAGTCAAGACGTGGGATATTGATCTTTCAGACGGTCGAAGCCCACAACTTCAACGCTCAGACTGTAGGGTGGTCAAGCAACGACTGAGAGCGTCTGCAGCCTTGTTCTCAACACTAGAGCGGTGTTTGAGAACAAAAGTGTACTCCTGAAGAAAGTCACACCATTTGGTATGACGAACACTTAAATTCTTTTGGGAATTTAGGAAGCGAAGGGATGAGCTCTTGGTGAAGAAGATACTTCCTCCAATGACGTAGAGATTGCACAACAACATAGAATTCTTTATTATATGTGGAGTATTTACGCTTTGTGTCATTGAGTTTCTCATTGTAACAAGCAACATGGTGCCCTTCTTGGCTTAAAACGTCACCGATGCCAACACCAGAAGCATCACAAGATACCTCAAACAGAAGTGAGAAATCGGAAGGCGAATGACATGAGCTTCAATTTAACTTAGTTTTGACAGCCTCAAAAGCTTGTGTGCTGGATGGCGTCCACTCTAATTTATCACACTTCATTAACTCAGTGAGAGGAGCCATAATGGTTCTAAATCCTAAAAAAAGCGACGATATAAAGTAGCCAGCCCATGAAAGTTACATAACTCGAAGGTTGTAGTGGGCTGGGGCCAATCAGTGACAACTTTGACTTTGGTGGGGTTAGCCTCAATGCCGGTAGCAGATACAAAGTATCTAAGGAAAATGACTTTATCTTGAAGTAAAGAAGACTTCTTTAGATTAACATATGTGTTGAAGATAAGTCGGAGATGAGTCAGGTGTTCATCCTTGGTCTTACTAAAAATCAAAATATCATCAAAGTAGACCACCAAAAATCTACCAATGAATTGCCGCAACACAGGGTTCATGACTCTCATGAAGGTGCTGGGTGTGTTGGACAAGCCAAATGGCCATGAACAACCATTCATATAATCCATCTTGTGTTTTGAAGGCATTCTTCGATTCATGAGACTCTTAACACGGATCTGGTGGTAACCGCTACGGATATCCATCTTGGAAAAATAGCGGGATCCCGTCAATACATCAGGCATGTCATCAAGGCGTGGTATATGGATACAATATTTTACAGTGATCTTATTGATGGGTCGACAAGCTAAGCACATTCTCCAGCTACCATCCTTCTTGGGTGCAAGGAGAGAAGGAACCACACAAGGACTCTTGCTCTCTCGAAATCAACATGCTTAGTCGGGATCACATGATAATGAGGTTGGTTAGGGAGCGAAGACCCTGAAATCTAATCAATCTCATGCTGAATATCACGCAAAGG
Organism: Alisma plantago-aquatica; assembly: GCA_963693085.1. NCBI lineage: Eukaryota > Viridiplantae > Streptophyta > Magnoliopsida > Alismatales > Alismataceae > Alisma > Alisma plantago-aquatica. Next base: position 763,723,556 of record OY856413.1, on the reverse strand, counting down.
GGGGAGCTCATCAGGTCGGTCTGTGGGTGTCATTTCTTTGAACTCGTCGAGAAGGGAGACAAGTTCTGGTGGTGGGGGTTGAAAATCGGAGATAGGAATGGATTCTTTGATATATAGGACATACATGCATCTAGATTCATGACTGACTTATTCCAACTCTCTTCTGGTGACAATGTGTTGAGAGTGTTGGGATCTGTTGGTCTGGGGGTATGGTGGTGGACTCTTTTTCATAGAAGAGATGAATCGAGTAGGTGCTAATCGTATGTGTTTGCCCTTGTGCTTGAAGGTATAAACATTGGAACGTCCCTCATTGTGAGCATCTAAGTCATAACTCCAAGACGACCAAGAATGACGTGACCAACATCCATAGGCAAACACATCACACCAAATGTGGTCTGAATAAGCACCTAAAGTGATGGGCGCAAGGCATCGTTGGGTGATGGGTAAGCTAATTTGGTTCACCCAATGGACTTTTGTGGTTGAGAGGATGTGGCTCTGAGCGCAAGTCCATGCGCTTCAATCCATGGGGTGAAATGATGTTCTGAGAACTGCCACCATCAATGAGTAGTTTGCAGCTTTTAACAACGTGTTTGAAGAAGGTCTAGAAGGGGGTGGTGTGTTTCCATTTGTCCCCTTCCGAAGGGGCCGTTAAAACACACATGACCTAGAGATATGACGGATTATAATAATAGTTGTAATCAACGTCATCATCAGAAGGTTCAGAGGCATGATATCTTCATATTTAATGTCATCCTCAGGGGTGGTATCATAAGAATCAGATGACACAAAATGAGCACGACGAGGGCATTGGGCAACTAGGTGAGTCGTGCTGTGACAATGAAAGAATTCACGACCTCACGGAGGAGGCCGGACTGGAGTTATGACTACCTCCTTGCCTTTACTGGAGGAAGGGGCTGAAGAACTCTGGGGAGGTGGTTCGGATAGGGGATAGGCAGAGCGATTTGAGGTAATCAAAGGATTATTGGTTGAGCGAGTATGTTGTCCAAAACAAGAAAAGAAAGGACTAAAAGTAGGCTGTAGGCAACTCTCTACCTTTTGGGCACAGTGAAAAGCACCATCCAAGGAGTCATACTGTTGTAACTGCATTTCTCATTTAATGTCAGATTGTAAGCAGTGCACTAAACGAGCGACCAATTGCTAAATAGAGTCATTGTGAATACAATGGTTCTTAGCCTCCTTAAATCATTCCATGTATTCTTGAACAGATGATGACCCTTGGCTAACCGCCATCCAGTAAGAAAGAAGTTGTCTTTGGTATTGGGCGGGAACATAGCGCTCACGTAGCTTAGTCTTCATCTCATCCCAAAAGAGGATGGGAGGTTGACCAATACGCTCCATGTCGCGCTAGACACCTTGCCAAGATTGCTTCGCTGACCCTTCGAGTTTCATCTTGGCAAACCTAATCCGCCGAGCGTCAGTCATGTCATACCAGTCGAAATAGTCTTCCAGACTAGCAATCCAATCGAGAAAAGCTTTGGGATAAAGGTTACCGTCAAAAGTGGGGGCATCTATTTTAACTCGTCTAGTGATATCTTTGTGATGTGGTGGATGAGGTCCTGGGTGGTATTCATCGTATGGGTTGTGGGGGAAAATAGGTCTACGAGAGGGGTTAAGAAAAACATCTTGGCCAGAGGTTCGAGGATGAGGTGCCATGAGAGGATGTAGGCTTTGCAGCGGAGCCCATGGTTGGTGATGAGGTGCAGGAACAAATGGTAGAGCACGTGGAGGGGGATGTGGCGGTGGTGCATAATGTGCTTGTGGGGTAGCGGTTTGGGATGTGTGATGGTAGGGTGGCTGATAGAATTGGGGTTGCACATATGGGTGTTGTGAATAAGGATCATGTTCGAAAAAGGATCAACTTCTCCATAGGGGTGGTAGGCCGGGGGCTCGTGGAGTTGTGGTGGACATAATTGCAGAGGAGTAGGGTTCATGATGCTTTGTGGTGGTGCATTTTCAGGATTTGGTGGCATCCCATACCCCATAAAAGTTGTTTGAGTTCTGATCGGCCTGTAGTGTATGTGTTTGGCGAATAGTGCAAAGCTTCGTCATGACAGTATTGACTGCTTGGCCTAAGGTATCTAGAGTAAACACGGGTTGTGAGGACTTAGGGGCTGCATCTGAAGTGGGTTGTGAGGACCCCATATAGGGCTGTTAGATCTACAACTCGACATTATGATTTGTACGAGATAAGCAAAAAAATTATCGTGTTTGTGAGAAAACTAATCTCTGTAATGGACAACACAATATTTCAGAGAAAACACTGCATATAGATAATATGATAGTAAAATGACGCCAGAACAGGGGAAAAAGCTCTCAAAAAATTGGAACTTGGCAATATGTCGGTAGAGGAACTAAAGCCCTATGGACTCGTTTGCGAATGTACTAAAATTGCAGAAGATAAACATAAGTATAGTAAACAGCGAAAAGATCTTACCCAAAGTAATGACCATCGTTGCTTCCTTGACTTTGATATGGATGAAGAGAATTACCTTGGGAGGAACTAAGATATCTTACCTTGGGAGGAAGTAAGATATCTTACATTGGGAGGAAGTAAGATATCTTCAGGGGGTTGCTTACTAGCGACATCGATCTGGCAGATTACAATGGGTATGCAACAGACAACAGTGTTGATTTGGAGGACGACGTCGATCTGGCGGACGACGACGTAGATCTAGCGGACGACGACGTAGATCTAGCGGATATGTAGCAGACGACGACGTTGATCTGTCAGATGCTGAGTATGTAGCAGACGATGACGACAACAGTGGCTAGCTGCTGCTATAGGCATCGACAGTGAAGACTGCTGCTGCTATTGGCGGCAGCTGGAAGCAGATTGCGGTTGATGGCGGCTAGATCTGGCTGGGAAGGACGGAGGCAAGGTTTTGCTGGAGAGGTGGTGACTATGTTTCGAGGGCGGCGGGCAGGAGCACAACCCTAAGGGAGGTTAGGGTTAGGCTCTGATACCATTTAATGTATATCTATGGAATTAAAGAAGAAATACGGCTAAAGACTAAAAGGAGTAATTCTCATTCATCAAATGTGTTTCAACAAAGACACTATAGGGCCTTTATACAGGATTATAAAAGAAAGAATAAAAGGACGGTAGCCAATGTGATACTAAACCACGTGACTTTACAAAAGCCCAAATTATAGAAAAGGCATAAAAAATAACGCAAGCTAGAAAAAAGCCTAACCTATGACACGACGACGCCTACGACCGTAACTGCGTAAAGCGGAGCCTGTCCATCACAATGCTTTAGAGTTTGTGTCAACATCTGTCTGCCAGTTTTGCCGCAAATTGGGTACTATTCATCAAACTTCATGTTCATATACTCCACAACCAAATGGGATTGTCGAGCGCAAAAATCGGCATCTCTTAGAAGTTGCCCGCAACCTTCTTTTTCATTATCATGTACCCCCAAACTTTTTGGCATGAAGCTATCCCAACTGCTTCCTACCTAATTAATCGCATGACCTCGTATGTTCTTGGAAATCAAATTCTTTATCCTGATGCTTCTCTTTTTCACGTGCCGCCTCGAATTTTTAGAACCACCTGCTTTGTCAAAACCCTTCGTCATGGTTCAACTAAACTTGACCCTCGATCTACTAAATGTGTGTTCTTAGGATATTCTTGGACTAAAGAAGGTTATTGTTAATATAGCTGTTTTATATTCAGTTTATTTTGTGTTATGTAATTTCCATTATTTGCTGTACCTCTATGTAATTTCCCCAATGCTCTTATTAATAAAAGGGAGAGGAAGCGCATTGCTCCGCTCCATTGCTACATTGCACGCAACATTGCGACACCTAACAATTGGCATTTATAAATGCTATGATCCTGCTGCAAAGAAATGGTTTGTTAGTGCTAATGTGGTATTCTTTGGGGAGTCTTCATACTATTCTCCAGCAGGTTCAACATTGACATCTGTCTGTTACTTGATACACCTCTACCTGTGTCGATTGACATTAACTTGTCTTCTCTGGATGTGGCTCCATCCGTGCCTCTGAAAGTGTATCGACGACGCCTGAGAAATACAACTCCCTCTATGGCCCCTCCATCTATAGTTCCTCAATCCTCATCAGGAAATCATCCTCCAACTCAAATATTTTATGATTTAGATGTTCCTATGAGCCTGAGAAAAGGGAACATGTCTTGTACTCTGAAGTCTCTCGCTCTTCCTCAGGTATTTGCTTATCTTAGAGGAAATATTTTCTGGATTCGTTTTTAGAAACTAGATTACTTGGTGCAAAACCAATTTCTATTCACTTAGACCCTAATACAAACTTAAATATATGACAGTGACAAGGGCTGATATCAATTCCGGGGTAGGCTTAGTCAGTCGATATCTTGATAAACCCAGACAGTGCCACTGGGAAGTTGTATGTCACATTTTGACATATCTGAAAAATTCTCCAGGCAAAGGCTTATTTTACAGAAATCATGGGCATTGCAAAATCACAGGGTATTATTGATTTTGACTATGCAGGCAGCAAATTAGACCGCAAATCTACTTCTGGTTATTGCACCTTTATATGTGGTAACCTTGTTACCTGGAGCAGTAAGAAACAAACGGTTGTTGCCCGCTCTAGTGCTGAAGCCGAGTATAGAGCTATGGCTCATACTGCATGTTAACTTTTATGGGTCCGCGGTTTTCTGAAAGAATTTGATATATCCGACTCTGATCCTATTCCTATGCATTGTGATAATAAGGTTGCTATCTTTATTGCTAGCAATCCAACCTTTCATGAGTAGACTAAACATATTGAGGTGGATTGTCATTTCGTCAGAGAGGCCGTCTTGTCTGGTGCTTGGTCCACTCCATATACTCACACGTCTGATCAAGTTGCTGATATCTTCACTAATCCTCTTCCCAAGGCTAGATTCAGTAGCATGGTTGACAAGCTGGGCATGATTGATATATATGCTTCAGCTTGAGGGGGAGTATTAGTAATGTGCTTTATTGCTTTATGTTTTTGTTATTTTTCTTTGTTATGGGCTTAAGACTTGTCTTGTCTCTAGCCTTTTTCGTTTATCCCGTATTGCTTATCTCTGACTATTGGCTTACTCTCTTATCCTATAAAAGAGAATCTCTTGTATTTTGTTTGGATTATCAAATAAACACTTTTCCTATTCTATAGTATTAGAGGCAAGGAAAACCCTTGCTTGAGATACTTTGGAGGTCGAACTTCATGCTGATTTGAGGGGGACCATGAATGCCTATTGAGTTGTCTAATGATAGGACAATTATTGAAATTGATTCTTCCAGAGCTTGGGAGTTGTTCCAATCCAATCACCCTTTCCCTATTCCTTTTAAAGATATTTGTTGCACAATCTCTCACTTGATTGGTGTAAACATGGGCATTCACCTAAGAAGGAATTGTCAATGAGTAAAAGGACCTCACACCTTATAAACCCATTAAAAGCTGTAAACTTGAAACTTCCAAATTCAGTGGTGTGGGGCAATTCTTAGTCCCCCTTGACGAGCAAATACTTATCTTGTGTGCATACACGTCTCTTTGTTAGGGTTTGGAGTATCTTATACTTGGTTTGTGGGGCTTGCTTCATAGTATGCGGAAATGTAGGTATTCAACTCATAAGCTATTAACAATGAGTGAAGTAACCTCACATCTTATAAGCCCAAGGAAAACTTTCAGGCGATGTGGGGCTACTCGTAAGTGATTTAAGGGCATCTTGCTACATCACTCAAATGAGAAGGCAATACCAATCAGCTGAGGTATCTACTAGCTAAGTGGTTTATTACTTGTAATGATTTAATGACCTAGTAGTGTTTGTTTTCAGTTTCTAGTTCCATTGCTTTGTTTTGATAACATTAGTACCAATGTTTCAAAAATCGGTTCGTGCGACCACTATAAATCGGAAAGGTGTTGTTTATTCAGTGAGTAAAAAGGTTTACAGGGTACTCTCTTATATAGCTATAGAGAGTAAGACATACATACAAGCAGGCAATATGGGACTAATACAAAGGAAAAAAACACAGTAGAAAACAGAAAATAACACAGTATTTCTATACTCCCCCTCAAGCTGGAGCGTAGATGTCGAATAAGCCCAGCTTGTCAATCAGAGTCTGGAAGCGAGTTTTAGGTAGAATTTTAGTGAAGATGTCTGCAAGCTGCTTCTCAGTACTGAGATATGGAGTGCAGATGTGTCCAGATAGGACTTTCTCCCGAACAAAATGGCAGTCAACCTCAATATGCTTGGTTCTTTCATGGAAGGTGGGGTTGCTCGCAATGAAAATAGACGCCTTATTGTCGCAGAACATAGGAACAGGGCTAGAAAAGTGATATCAAATTCATTCAGAAGGCTACGGACTCGACCCACAGGAGCTCACATGCAATATGAGCCATAGCTCTATATTCTGCCTCTGCACTTGACCGGGCAACAACTGTCTGCTTTTTGCTGCGCCAAGTAACCAGATTTCCTCCCACAAAAGTACAATATCCAGAAGTAGATTTTCTGTTAGAGCGACTGCCTGCATAGTCAGAATCAGAAAAACCAGATAAATTGCAGTGGCCATGTTTTTTGTACAGAATACCTTTCCCTGGGGAGCTTTTCAGATAGCGTAAGATATGACAGATAGCATCCCAGTGGCATTGCCGGGGTTTATCAAGATACCGACTTATGAATCCTACAGCAGCTGCCAGGTCAGCCCTAGTGACAGTCAGATATATAAGCTTGCCAACCAGTCTCCTGAACTGGTGGTGATCAACATAAGGAGGGGAAGTATCATCATCCCAATTCATATTGGGATCCAGAGGAGTGTTGGCTGGCTTGCAACCCAGCATACCAGTCTCTTGCAAGAGATCAAGAACATATTTTCTTTGTGACAAACATAGTCCTGCAGAAGATCTAGCAACCTCAATACCTAGAAAATATCGTAGTTTTCCTAGGTCCTTGGTGATGAAGTGTTGTGCTAAATACTGTTTGGTTGCCTGTATCCCTGCACTGTCACTGCCAGATAAGACAATATCATCAACATATACAATAAGTATGACAAGTCCTGCTGCAGTTTTACGAATAAAAACAGAATGATCAGATTGAGAACGCCGAAAGCCAAAGGTAATCAAGATCTGACTAAGCTTGTCAAACCATGCCCGTGGACTTTGTTTCAGACCATAGATTGCCTTTCTGAGTTTGCATATTTTAGAAGCAGACTCCCCCTGAGCAACAAAACCCGGAGGTTGCTCCATGTAGACCTCCTCCTGCAGATCCCCATAGAGAAAAGCATTCTTGACATCAAGTTGATACAAAGGCCAGTCTTTATTCACAACAACAGATATCAGAATTCGAACAGAATTTAAGCGGGCAACTGGAGAAAATGCTTCAAAATAATCAACCCCATATGTTTGAGTATATCCTTTTGCAACTAATCTGGCCTTCAGGCGTTCAATGGTACCGTCCGGTTGATATTTAATAGTAAAAATCCAGCGGCATCCAACAGTTTGGCATGAGGAAGGACGATCAACCAGATCCCAAGTCTGTTGATCACAAAGTGCATGCATTTCTTGCTCCATAGCATGTTTCCAGGCAGGATGACAGAGTGCCTATGTGGCTGATTTAGGAATTGTCACAGCAGACAAAGCAGTAGTAAAACAAGCAAAGCTACCACAGAGATTGTCAGACGAACATAAATTACTGATAGGATGCTGAGTACAGGAGCGAACGCCTTTCCGTAGACTGATACGAATATCCAGGTCAGAAAATACCTCAGGGGAAGGTGGATCAACCGCAGACGCAGGAGTTGGTTCGGCCGGGGCTTCAGAAGTAGTGTTCTTTGACCTGCGCCGATAGACTTGCAAAGGGCGTTCTTGAGGCACATCAGGAGCAAGAGGTTCTTCAACAACTAAAGGTAATGGTGTGGGAGTCATAATGTCATCCGACAATTTTTCACCAGAAGTAGAAAAATAAGGCATATGCTAAAAAAAGGTCACATCCGCACTAACCAACCACTGTTTTTTTACAGGATCAAAACAACGGTAACCTTTCTGAGTATGGGAGTATCCCAAAAACACACATTTGACCGAGCGAGCATGAAGCTTAGTGAGGCCAGGACGAAGGTTTTTTACAAAACAAGTACTCCCAAAAATGCGAGGAGGCAGAGAAAATAAGGGTTTATCAGGAAACAAAATAGTATATGGGACTTGATTTTTCAGAATAGAAGAAGGCATGCGATTGATAAGATAGCATGCTGTAGAGACAACTTCAGGCTAGAAATATTGGGGTACCTTATAGTGTAGGAGAAGGGTGCGAGCAACCTCTAGAAGATGGCGGTTTTTGCGTTCAGCAACGCCATTTTGTTGAGGAGTGTAAGGGCAAGACGTCTGATGTATGGTGCCACGGTCAACACAAAAAGATGTAACAGAGTGTTGCATGAATTCCAGAGCATTGTCAGTACAAAATTTTTTAATGGGGCGATTAAATTGTGTTTGAATTTCAGTAAAGAAGGTGCGAATAATATCTAACACAGTATCCCGACCTTTAAGCAAAAACAACCAAGTGGTGCGAGAATAATCATCAATAAAGGTCATAAAATATTTCACACCAGACAAACTTGAGACAGAGCATGGTCCCCAAATATCAGCATGAACCAAATCAAAGATTTCTTTAGAGGCAATAATGTTCTTAGCTGGAAAAACAGATCGAGTTTGTTTGCCCAAAACACAAGTTTCACAGGAAAAAGTTTTCTCAGATAAAATAGGAAATAAATGTTTTAGTTTGGCAGCAGATGGATGACCCAGGCGAAAGTGCCACTGTAATCCTGTCACTGAAGTAGAAAGCAGAGCTGCAGCAGAAGGGGGTCCATCCAAGTAATATAGCCTGTCTGGTCCTTCATGGCCCGAACCAATCCTCGTCTTCGTGCGGAGATCCTTCAAAACACAACCATAATGATCAAATTTATAGAGCACTGGAGTTGTTTAATCATCTTACTGACGGACAATAAATTAATAGGAAATTTTGGAATATATAAAACAGATTTCAAGTGCAATTTTGGTGATAGCGGGATCGTGCCAGTGCCATGGACAACAATTTTGGAACCATTCGCAACAGTAACAGAAGTTATAGGAACAATTTTATTGAGACTTGAAAACAAATGAAGGTCACCAACCATATGAGTGGAAGCACTGGAATCAATGCACCACTGTTTGTTACCAGATGATGGAGAGACTAGCATGGCTGAGGGTCCGGAAGTAGACGAGGATGGCATCCGCACAAGACGTTCCTGGAACATCTTGTCGAACTCTGAACGTAACCAGTCGGTGTTTGCTGGAGTAGTAGGTGGGTCAGCAGCAACATCTACGGCAGCCTGGTTAGCCCAAGCCGGCTTGCCTTGTTTAATCCAACATCGATCTTCATTATGATTGTCCCGGCCACACCAGTTGCAGTAACGAGGGCCGGGAGGAGCACCACGTCCAGAAGAGCCGCAGCCTCCTGAGGGAGGAGGACGACCACCACGGCCACGACCGCGACCACGGCCACGACCAGAATCAACAGAGCGAGCAATAAGCGCAGGATGCTCAACAACAGAAGTGGGAGTCATGGATGGCAGACGCTGGACTCTTTTTAGAACATCCCGGAGAGTCGGTAGCGGGTCGCTGGAGAGGATCTGGTCAACCACACCAGAGAAGGAGGCAGGAAGTGCAACCAAGAACTGCACCAGTTGCAGTTCATTGCGTTGTTTCTGAGCAACTTTGATGTCTTCCGTCAAAGGGTGGTAGAGTTCAAACTCATTCCACAGTGCCGAGCATTGGTTGTAGAAGTCATCAATAGAAGTGTCAGCGGAGAACTCCTTTTTCGCCAAGGTTTTGAAGATTTCAAAAATGCGCTTTGGATTCTCCTGATGTGAATAAACATGGGATAGTTGATCCCACATAGCCTTCGCATCATGAAGGCAGAGAAGAGATTGGCTAATACGAGGCTCAGTACTGTTGAGGATCCAAGACATGACGCCAGAATCATCCTTGGACCATTGCGCATAACTCTGTCTGACTTTGTCATCCGAATCAGTCGTAGGAGCAGCAGGAGGTTCAGTCGTAAGATGATGATATCGACCTTGTGCTTTGACATATAGCACAAAGGACGCTGACCAGAGATGGTAGTTGGAGCCACCGTCAAGCTTCACTGTGGTAACGCACAGAGACCGGGGAGGCTCAGGAAACGCCATGGCAGAGGCGGGCGGCGCAGAAGCAGATTAGAGCAGAAACCCACACAGGGCAGATAGCAGCAGCAGAGATCTGACGTGTCAGATCAGAAGACCCGTACTGGGCAGAGAATGCATAGAGAAACCTACGCCGTCATGAGGGAAGCTCAACGTTCCACCATGAGGCGCAGACAGAAAAAACGAAGAGACGGAGAGACTCTCAACTTAACCAGCCAGTGGGTGTCCGAATGTAGATCCGACGAGCACCCGAATGTAGAGCGAAAGGATAGGTAAAAACCAGTGATAGCCGGCCGGAAGCGAAGGAACCCGAAGAAGAGAGGGCTTTGAGGCGGTAGTTTGTGGAGGAGAGGAGGTGGCTACGGGAGGTGTTTGCCGGGAAGGGAGGGTGGGCGGAGGCGGGAGGCAGGGGGTGGGCGGCGGCGCTGGGGTGGGGGGGGCGGCGTTGTGGGGGGGGGTTGGCGACTGGTAGAGAGGAGGGGAGGGCGGCGCCTGGGGAAGGTGGTGGTGGGCTGCGGTGGAGGGGGGGGGGCGGCGGCGGGGGGGGGCTTACGTCATGGGTGGGATGCGGTGGAGGGGGGGGGTGGCGACGGGGGGGGGGCTTACGTCATGGGTGGGCTGATGGGTGGGAAAAATAACCTGCTCTTGATACCATATAAATTGGAAAGGTGTTGTTTATTCAGTGAGTAAAAAAGTTTACAGGGTACTCTCTTATATAGCTATAGAGAGTAAGACATACATACAAGCAGGCAATATGGGACTAATACAAAGGAAAAAAACACAGTAGAAAACAGAAAATAACACAATATTTCTATAGCCACATACAAGGTTCGAACCCCCTGCCGCTCCGCACAGAACAAATCCCCCACAAAGCAGACCAGGGCCGCACAACCGCATAAAAAGCCGATTAATCCCAAATTTTTAGATGAACATATTTTCATTTTTCATTTTTATATTTACATTCATCTATGTTTGTTTAGATTTAGATCATAATTGCATGTTTGTATCTATATCAGTTGTGATGATTGCATATTTGCATGATGACAACCATTGTTCTTGTTATTTTACTAATTAGACACACAATTGTACAAATTAAATATGAAAATGTAAGCTCAACCTATATTTATATAGATAAATAAATAATAAATTAAAAAATCCAAAATCGCTTATAATCTTGCATAACGCATATACTCTATTCGGCGACCTTTCTGAACGGACAACACATACCGTTTTTTATAACACTAATTAGTACCGTGTCAAGCCAATACATAAGTAATAACAATGCTTTATTTTTTAATATACAAAAGAAGGGTAAGATGGTTATAAAAAACTTAAGCTCTTACCTTAAGGTCTTAGTTCAACTTTGCATACAAGCTTTATTAAATTTTTAGGACTTGTACACTTTGAAATTTTAAATCATACTATTCATCCTAATGTGCATCAAAAGAATAATAACAACAATTAAGACCGTGACAAGTCAAGTCAAGTATTGCAAACAAACACAACATATAACTAAGATCTTTCCTCAAAAAATAACTAAGATGATTAGATCTTAAGACTACTGAATAGGCTGCAAGCCTTGTGGATAATCGTAGACCACTGGGCAGACACCGGCTGTTGAAATGAAAGATGTGCAACTATAAAGATCCCTAGCTTGAATGCTCTATGCCATGTATGTGGTGCTGGTGAGTGTGTAACCTGTTGGGAGCGAGCATAGTTGGCTTGATTATAATAGGAAAATCATAGAAGAGATACCTTTTTAATTGGGCAAGGAAAACGTAAAATATGGCCCATGCCTTTCTATTCTCAAAGAATATCTGTACCAAATGACTTAACTAGAGAATTATTGGTAGGTTGATGCACTCCAGGAGGGACCATCCGGCCTTCTGCTCCGCCTGGAGAGTTCTAAAATAACAGAGGATGTGCCAGCGGGCTTGTTGGTATCTTGAACAGTTATTATATTTGACATTTTGTTTCATGATTACCATATTAGTTAAATTTGTATAGGGTTTCATGTAAATTTAAGCTTTTATCCCACTCCTGAATCTCAAGGTGTAGATTATTAAATAAGTCTAGGGACTGCCTTAATCATATCAACAGCTATTGTTACCTTAACTTATCAAATCAATGATTGGGCAATATAAGAATCTAGGTTCCCAAACACATGCCATTAATCAGTACACTAATATAGGGCAAATGATATGCCTTGAAAACATGATCGAGGGGTTTGATATTTCTGATGGTTTTTTTAATACTTGAGAGTTCAGGCCGTATAATGTAATACACCAGTAAACAAATACAGGACCAGTTAAAATCACTATGCTGGCTGAATTTTCCCACTAAAACAACATAAAATAATTTCCCTATCTGGTTATGTCCCCCTTCTGCTTATTTTTGGGCCTAAATTTGGTGGTTTGCTAGCCCGTGCCTTCTTTGCTCCTTTTTCTTCTATGCCTGAATGTCCTTTGAAAAAACTGTTACGCTGGTCAATTCTGCCTAATTCATACAACAGGGGCGTCACTGAGTAAACCTAATAATTAGACGATCCCCACCCCAACCCAACCCCCATCCAACCCCCAAATTACTTGAGTAAGCTTGTGTTCTTTTTCCTTTATATATATCCTTCATTAGTAATTGTGGGGTTCGTCCTCAACATTATTTATCTTGTCTCATGGTTCCAGAGATCTAATGGCTATTATATGTATATCCTTGTCCACACTATGCCATCATGATATCTCAGCAAGGTTATCTTTGACTTGTACCATCCTGATATGAATTTTTGAATGCTCCATCCTGCACGTATGCTTATTTTTGTACTACTGCAATGGATTTTATCCCGGCAATGAAAGACATGTAAGGCACACACTCCATCCCTGCAATTTGTTCTTATGTGATGATCCAAACCAACCCTATGACTTGTACGTGGGTGAAGATTTTGGGGGTTGTTACAAGGTAGGCTACAATGGTCTTAGCTTGTGGTAGTCACTGATGCTTGGGAAGCAGCATTTACTCCTAGTTGAGATTTGAATGTGCTTGAAAGGAGACTCAATATAGTGGCGGTAGACATGTTAAGGCAATATCACGTTTGTTTACTCTGTTTAACTTTTGTCATGAGTTGACAGCACAGTAGAACGCCCTGGTTTAATTTTCTATTGACTTAACCCCTCTGATTTTCATTAATACCGAGTTCTATAGCTGTATACTCTTTTCTCCTCTTCTAGTTGCCATGCGTGCTAATTTCCCGTTTTGAACCTTTCAGGGGAGCACAAGTAAACACTGAACTTGGCAGTTATATCACGACGCTATGATAGATGATATTTACATATCTGGGTATTCTTTTTAGCTGATGACAGTATTGCATCTGGGCTTTATTCGAACTGTAGTACATAACTAGAAGCTCAAGAGATCTATGTATGGCTTGTGATTGTAAATATGCAGATTGGCATGCTCTGCAACGATAACTGCGTCCATTGCTGTAGTATATAAACTGGTGCTTTTGATTTCACAAAGTTATATAGTGATATTTTGTGCGTGAATCTGTTATGGCCTGCATAAATGCACTTCTAAGGTTGAGAGAATTATGTCCAACTTAATAGGCTAATCGATGCTGAAATGTAATACTTTTGTTGATATTGGTAGTGTCAACATATGTGGGAAAGGGTATATGTTAGTATTGTTATGCTACCATTGTTCTTTTACTACTAATTCAATTAGGCATCCGTGTCCAGGGTCATCTGAGTATTTTTGGTTTGACGGCTGAATTCAGAATTGAGATGCTTCACAAGTTAATAATGTACCCCAAGTGATATAACATACATCTCACTCATGCCATCTGCTTTAGTTGTGTAATTTGCAACAAGTCAACATAGTCATGTTATTGAGCAATTCTGAACTTGTTTTTGTTCAGTAACGTCCACAATAAGCTGACGTGTTTGTTCCCAAAGTGTGACTGATTCATTCTCATCATTTGCCAAGCTTGAACATCTGCACATGTGACAGTCTGCGAAGTATTTACCACTTATCCCTTTGACCCGAGGGCTTAAGGCTACGTAGCATGTTGTTGATGCACCCTGAAAAGAGAGAGCAAATTTTAACATGTAGGATAAAGCGAAAGACTGATTTATTACATAGCATTCTGTTACCTGGGCAAGAGATTTTAGAAATTTCGTTGCAAGGAAAAACATCAGATCTGCGAATAGGCAATAATGCAAAACATCAGAAAAAGACATCTTGATCTTGATAGAAGCGCCAGTATTTACAGTGACGAAGAAGATTATTCCAGTATTGTGTGCTTTGCATTGCATGCTACAGAAAGCTGATAGTGTTTACAGTGTCGAAGTGGAGTCCGTCAATGTAAAATGGTGATCATTTATGGTATTTGCTGCCCAATATGATGCAGCCAAAGTGTGTCTGACCGCTGACTGGAATGTTGAAATGTGATAAAGATCGCACAAGAGTAATGAGCGGGCTTAAATGACTATACTCAGCAATATATGGTCTAACGATTTTTATTACGATTAAATTAGAAATGTGAAAGTTAGTTGATGCCTGTTAGAAAGCCTTTGTGGACTCTGATTATCCTCGTCTTCACTATTCCTGGATGAACCGAGTTGGCCGTCACTCTCGACTGTTTGTTCTGAAAAAAAAAACATTATGATTGCCGCGATGCAATTATTTAATAAAATAAAACCGTCACATTTTCCATATTAAATTTCTGGTAGGGAAATTTGAAAGTAACTAGTCAAATCTGGATCATACCTTGAGTTGCTTTGCAACTTCCTTTATGTGCATTATATTGGCCAGCTTTGATTGGGCGTAAGCACGAGTCCCACTGAAACTGCAGCATGGGTTGGAATCATCTATATCAGATCTATAGCAAGATACACGTGTTAAGCACGTGACTTTCATTGATTGAGCTGAAATTATTCTTAATGATTGAATCTAAAGTAGAAGCTCGTTAAGTACTAACTAAATAAAACTATAACGTCGAACACCTAACTTTATCAAATGCTTTTATAGAAAAAATTAGAAAAAAAAAGTTGTCTGAATAGTGATTGGGCTCTTTAACACGTGATGATCCTTGAATTACTGTGATTGGACTTATGTAATGTTATCATGTATTGTTGAACTAAATAAATGACATAGCATGTCAACAATTCACTAATTGAAGTCACATACATAATAAAGCAAGATATTAAATAGTGTCGGGGAGGAGTGGTTCAGGTGGTTCGGCGGCACGGTGTCCCTTCATTAAGGGACCCAGGTTCGAAACCCAGCGGCCGCTTTCGAAATGGTACCCGTCGCGCAGGCTGGTCAACTATACACTTTAATCATTTTCCGAGTGGGCGGGATGCTCAGGGGCCCGAGAGTTTACGCTGTCTGGGGGGCACAAAAGTGACGCTTCTACGGGGGCGGTTCTCTCGTACTCCAAAAAAAGATATTAAATAGTACCTCTACCAGAGTCTCTGTCATCATTTTTAGAAAAAAAAACTATAAAATAAATTGAGCTACACATAACCAACTATCACTGTTTTTGTAAAACTAATCTGCTTACTGAAGCTCTTCGAATTGTCGCTAAGGATTCACATAGCGTCAAGGATAATAAATAGATTAGTACAAACAAAATGCTTGAGTAATAGTAGTCCACTTTTGTAGAAAATATAAGCGGACTGATATTAGCACCACATTATCATACATAAGGATTTACATAGAACCCACCAAGAGAGTGACTCGATTAATAGCCTTCCAACTTGCAAGCACCCAGAAGCATTAGACTAATTAGCACACAGACAATCTACTGGTACACGACTTACTGGACCAATAAACACAAAGTAAAGATGCTCGCACAAGCTCACATGCATTTGACTAAGTGCCAATCGACTCCATCTAACATGTACCGCGTCATTACCAAAATTACTAAAATTTAAACCCAAATTTATTTTGGTTTTATTACACTCATGATTAGTGGTGCATTGGCATAAAATAACTTATATACAATCCAATAAGGGAGAGAAACAAAACTAATAGCCAACTTATTCCCTCCAACTCGCAGGTACACATAAAGAATGGACCAATTTACCCACACACAAACTTTTAGAAAGCAGAGACAACCCAAACCAATTAGCACACAATCTTTCCTTGCGTTAGACTACCCTCCGTCAGAGTCGAGCTGAGGCCCTAAACCTAGGGGTGAGCAGATTTTGGTTAATAACCGATTAACCGAACGGTTAATTCTGAATGGTTAATTTTATTGGGTCAATTTGGTTAATTCAGTTAATTTGGTTAATTTATTTCGGTTAATCGGTTAAATGGTTAATTTGATGGTTAAAGATATTTTTGGTTTGGTTAACCGAATTAACCGAATAGTTAGAGTTTGTTCATAAATAATATCCTACACATGCATATATACATATATAGTTGTACTTTTATTTCAGAATACTTCCCCATATATATAGTAATCAAGTTTTTACGAGCCATACAAAATTAAATTTACAACAATACTACTATAATATAACAATATTGTCCCAAATTCTATGACTATTTCAAATAATATTATTACACGAGTGTTATTTGGTTAACCAAATTAATCGACCGAATTAACCATTAACCGATTGGAAATAATCGAATTAACCGACTCAATTTGGTTAGGTTAATGGTTAAAATCTCAAACCACAAATTAACCGTTTAACCGAACCGAATTAACCGTAACCGACCGAATTAACCGAATGCTCACCCCTACCTAAACCAACATGTTGTTGGAACCCCTCTGAACCCAAATCTGACTTTTTCATCCAAATCATGATTAATATAGTGTCATAATCAATACTTTATATACAACTCACTAACAAAGAGAGCTCAATTAACATTAAGATGACTCTCTCAAACACAAAAAGACAGAATCAAAATAAGATTGTTAACACACAAACAAACTGTTGGAGCATACATAGACCAATAAAAAAAACATAAAACGTGAATGTTCTACAACACCACTAACCTCCTTTGACTTAAAAAAATATTAACAAAATAAAGCAAGTAGATGGACCAAGATGAAACGAAGCAAAAAATGAATTGCAAGTAGTCAAGAGGAAAAAGTACTCGAGCAAAAGATTTTTGTGGTGCGAATTGCAAAGCCGCACCACTTAAATTATATCTCATAGTTAATGTCATGAAACTTTTTTGAAAACATAAGATAATAGATCAGCCCACGGCCTCACCTGGGATTATACTTGTCAAACGGGTGGGTGGGTTGGGTTTGGGTTGGGTCGTTGCGGGTTTGGGTCTCGTGGGTGCGGGTCAAAAAGACCCAGTTCTAAACGGGTGGAAGAAAAATAAATCCAAACCCGACCCAGCGGGTTGTGGGTTGCCCGTGGGTGCCCATATAAAATTAAAAAAAAATTACCATGTTAATGTTTGTTTACATAAGATATGGCACAAAACAATCACATTGACATGTAAACTTTTTTCATTTGTCCAAAATTTTTCTATAAGAAGAGCATCAAACAACAATACACCCATGGGCAGAGATGCTACATGCTAGTAAAGAAAAACCTCCGACTGGCTGAATTAATTACCGGTATTGTATAGATGCTAGAACAAAAAATATAATATAAATTTTAGAAGCTTAACTCAAAAGCATACATCTTTTAAATAGCAAGGACCACCTATACCAAACAACTAAACATTAATTGAACAACGTATATTATGAAGGAGGCATCTAAATGAGATGGGGTATAAATCGAAGAATTGAAAAAGACTAAAACTTTGGCATGTTCCAAACAACAACTCCACATTCTTTTATTATGCAGTATGAAGATGACAACCAATAACTCGACACCCTTTTTAATTTTTAATATGAAGATGATACAACCAACAACTCCACACCCTTTTAATTTGTAGTATGACGATGACACAACCTTATGTATGCCTCCCATTCTCATAAAATAATACAAAAGAATAAATTTTACAAACTATTTAATGAGTAAAAAATATTATAAACCAATCTATGTGTTTTGTTGACTTAGTAGTGGTTTAAAATTTGAGATAAGAGTACAAGACATATTTAATATTACCTATTACTAGACTTCAAAAAAATTTATATATATTACCTATTACTACCAAGGGGTAGTGGCCTGGACGCAAACACACGCAAGCGGCAAGTTTCATATATGCAACATGTGTATATTTTTTTTACTGATAACTAAATCTTGTATAATTATTTTTATTAATAAAATCAGTGTAATAAAGCGGGTCACCCGCGGGTGCCTGCGGATTGCCCATGAAACCCGCTAGTTAAACGGTTGGGTATGGGTATGGGTGTTTTCCAGTGGGTGGTAAATTTTAGGACCCAAACCCAACTTAAACGGGTCGACCCATGGGCACCCCTGAATTTTGAAACAGTTTGACATGTCTACCTGGGATGATGGATAAAACTTATATAATAACCAAGTTGTCGGGTGCGCTGCGAGAATGAGTAGATTCGTTCGTTGGATAAATTGCCACGGTGCTCAGCTGGGCCGGTCAATTAAAACAAATATAATAGTTAAGCAAGCAGATAGCCTGCACCTATGAACAGACAAGCAGAAGTAGGATCCGCTCAAAGAGCCACATATTTAGGTAAATATCTAAAGAAAAAAACCCAAATAGTACTATTGTATAAATATTTACCAATATAGCGTCTTCTCCAACTTATTTTTCGAAATAGCACACTTTCAAACTAAAGCGCCACATTAGTTGTCATTTTACTATTGCGGGGACAGAAAGAGCCACAATGTGTGGCGTTTTCAAGCTTGAGGACACAAAAGCGCCCGATTAGTTAGCGTTTTAATATAAAGCGCCATAAAGTCTGGCGTTTTACCGATTCAGGAAATGAAAGTGCCACATAGTCTGACGTTTTACTTGAATACACATCACCAACCAAGTTACGTGGCAGAAAGACGCCACATTTCTTGACATTTTACGTTTATTCGGTCAATGGACCGATACTTCGCGTCCGTCAACCTTTATATAAAATGTCACTTTATCTAGCGTTTTACATTAAACGCTAAATGAGGTGATTTATTTTGCTTGGTTACAGTATGTGGCGTTTTCTGGTAAACGCCACATAAGTTGGCATTTAACCCCCGGTTACCTCCCTCGAGCCGGCCCGTCCTTCCTTTATCCCTCACTCCTCAGTTCTTTCCCTTCCCTTCCATTCACTCCACCACGGTGCTTGCGTAGGGGTCTTCTGCCTTCCGCCGCAGGTGTCTTCTGCAGCCGCAGCCGCCGCCGCCACCAGCGCCTCCTTCTCCTCCTCTGCCCCAGCATGTGACCTGTTCTGCCTCTGCCTCCTCCTTCCTACTCCCGCTCCGCCTCCTCTCCTGCTTTGCCTCCTCCTCTCCTGCTCTGCCTCTGCCCCAGCCTGCTCCTCCTCCTCTCCTGCTCTGCCTCCTCCTCTCCTGCTCTGCCTCTGCCCCAGCCTGCTCATCCTCCTTCATCCTCTACCCCAGGCACATGCCTTCTCCCACCTCCTCTTCATCCCTCTCCTCTGCCAGTGATGCCACCTCTTCTTTCTCTCCCTCGGCCACACCACCACCACCTCTTCTTCCTCTTGGCAACTAAGTCATTTTTTTTGAAATATTAATGATCTATTTTTTTTTTCGATTTACGCTCTCTTGGCAGCGAGATTAGGCTCTCTTCACAGGAGATTAGGGAGAACTGAACAAAATGAATGAACAACTTCACATCCAAAGGTGAGAGTTGTGTATGTGTTTTGCTAATGTTGTGTGAGTTTTAATGTATGCATTTGTAAAATATAACTTTAATGGACTGTAATTTATTGAACTGTATTTTGAAAGGACTTTGTCTTACATGGACTGTTAATTATTTAGACATTATTTAAGTATGTCACGACATTTATTAGTATTTTTTATTTTGTACAAGTCTATTTTTGTGTGTGAATGATGTGTGTGAATGATGGTTTGATTGTGTATGTTTTATATAATTAAATCATGAGAAGTAGTTGTTTAAATATTTCAGACATGCATAAAGTAATTTATATATTAAATTCATTGAACAAAGTCATTTTTATATGGTTAGTAATTTTATCAAAGTCATTTGAATGAAGACAATTTTAGATCAAAATCATTTGAATAGATGTGGTAGCTATATGGTTAGTGATTTTAGATCTACTAGAAATATACCAAATTCGCTCAACTAAGTCATTTTTATATGGTTAGTGATTAGTGATTTTATCAAAGTCATTTGAACAAAGACAATTTTAGATCAAAATCATTTGAACAAATGCGGTAGCTATATGGTTAATGATTTTAGATCTACTGAAATATACCAAATTTACTCAACTAAGTCATTTTTATATGGTTAGTGATTTTATCAAAGTCATTTGAACAAAGACAATTTTAGATCAAAATCATTTGAACAAATGCGGTAGCTATATAGTTAGTGATTTTAGATGTATTGATATATACCAAATTCACTCAACTAAGTCATTTTTATGTGGTTAGTGATTTTATCAAAGTCATTTGAACAAAGACAATTTTAGATCAAAATCATTTGAACAAATGCGGTAGCTATATGGTTAGTGATTTTAGATCAAAACTTTCATATTATATATCTAACAAAAATTACTTCCATACAATTCAGGACTATGGCCAATACCTCAAGACATTTTGTCATACTTTATGATGGAACACCATGCCTATTGAAATATCTACAACATCTACTTATGCCGAGTTTATGTCATTCATATATCAAGTTCTTACCATCAACTCATCAATGCACGACATACATTTAAGTTACACCCTTCCAAGTTATTTAGGTCTGACGTTTTAAAGTGGATGATTGGATTGATGACTTTGCAAACCCTTTAGACATGGGAGACGATGAAGTTGTTACAGGACAAGGTTTTAATA
This sequence comes from Alisma plantago-aquatica, assembly GCA_963693085.1. Taxonomy (NCBI): domain Eukaryota; kingdom Viridiplantae; phylum Streptophyta; class Magnoliopsida; order Alismatales; family Alismataceae; genus Alisma; species Alisma plantago-aquatica. Next base: position 763,702,453 of record OY856413.1, on the reverse strand, counting down.
AAGGTGATATTTTTGAAACAAAGGCAGACCTCCTTGTAAAATTGCAGTCTTGGTCAATCAATAATAATGTCCAATTTCGGACAGACCAATCAAACAAGCATTTCCTTACGCTTTTATTCCTTCATAAGGATCAATGTTCATGGAGACTTCATGCATGTGCTTCTAAGAGGGTTGATGGGTTATGGAAAATAACAAAATACAATGATAAACACTCATGCCACAGTGCAATTTTGTACAAGGATCATATGCAATGCAAGTCTTCATATATTGCAAGGATGATAATGCCTATGTTGAGAGCAAAACTAGACATGAGCGCTCGAGAGATAGTTGAAAAAGTGAAAGCTGAGTTGTATCTTACCATATCCTACAAGAAGGCCTGGCATGCATGTAAGAAAGCCATTTCATCTATCTTTGGAGATTGGGAGACATCGTATGGGTCGTTACTTCTATTTCTTAGATCTGTTGAACAAGCTATTCCAGGAACTGTATATAATTTCAAAGCCAGTGAAACAACCCTTGGACATCGATTTGAACGTGTATTTTGGAGTTTTGGTCCATCTATTGTAGGTTGGGCTCATTGTCGACCAGTGATTAGTGTTGATGGCACATTTTTGTATGGTAAATATGGTGGGACATTAGTTATAGCTACTGGAATTTTTGTATTCTAGGGTTAACTTTGATGCATCATTGATAACAACACTTAGTAGAAGGTGGCACTCAAATACAAATTCCTTCCACTTCCCTTTAGGTGAGATGACGATCACACTTCAAGATGTTGAAGTCTTACTAGGTTTAAGTGTTGACGGCGATGCCGTTATAGCTCATCATCCTGTAGGTCCTAATGAAGTTCAAGTTAGTTCTTGGTCTTCCATGTGCGACCATATCTTAGGTTCACATCCAGAAGGGCTTGATCATAGGTCCGTCCAGTTGAGTTGGTTGCGTTCTACATTTACATGCATTGACTTGGAGAATGTCGACGATCAAGTCAAACGTCGATACACACGTGCATACTTGTTACACCTTTTAGGTTGCTTTCTATTACCAAATGGTACTGGTAACAAGGTTCATCTTCACTACTTGCCTCTTCTAGTGGATTTTGACCGTTGCGGTTTATACTCTTGGGGCAGTGTAGTTTTAGCATACTTATATCGTCAGTTGTATAGGTGTCGTCCAGGTTCTAAACAGAAACGAATATCTGGGTGTGTTGATCTATTACAACTGTGGTCTTGGGAATAATTTCATGTTGGTAGACCTAGAAAGTTGGACATGCGAGATGATTTTCAGTGGCCTGAACATGCTCCACTAGGCTATAGGTAAGTCATAGGAATATATAAATACTCTATTTTAGAAAGTATAATCTCATAATATTCTTATCATTGGTAAATTATGTGAAATAGATGGAACCATCTGATGGAGCGTGTACGTATACCACGAGAAACTGTGACGTTCTACCTTAATGAGATTGATACCCATCAGCCAAGTCAGGTGAGAGTTTTAGTTCATTTCATTCTTAAATTTTACATAACTTTATTTGCGAAATATTTATTCTAATGTATTATTATATTTATTATTATAAATATTTAAATTGTTATAAATATTTAAATTTGCAGTTAGTTTGGACACCTTACAGTGTTGAACTGTTGGCCAAGTTGCCGCCTATATGTCAACAAGGTAGAGACATTTGGATGGCACATGTACCAATGATCTCTTCTACTGTAATGGAGTGGCATGCTCCTGATAGAGTACTAAGACAATTTTGTGCTCACCATCAACCACAACTCCAAGACCTTCCTATGTATCATAGGATTGATGGTAGAGGGTGTAGAAACAATGACTGGTTGGTCCAATATAGCACAGAGCTAAATGCATGGAATGACATACGTAATAGTATAGTTCAACTTCCCGATCCTTTGACTGTCGAGCAACCCCCTACATGGTACAAACCTGAGTATCATGTTCAACGACCAGTTGATCCACCTACTTTGTACTATCCTCGTAGATACACAGAGCGAGATTGTGTAAGTATACATATATATATATATATATATATATATAGATCTAAATGTTGAAATTAAATCAATTTTAAATAACATTCATTCTGATAGGTCCAAACTCATGTGCAAATCCAAGAGACACTAAAAGCATTCACACAAGAGACACATGTTGATGATTGGTTGACAACAAGGGATAACATATATAAAGTACATAATGCATGGTTTCAACAAATGCCTAGCCACATGCATCCAAATCAGAGTATAGCTCCTCCCACAACAACATCAGTTGATGCCACTCCTTTTGCAACTTCTACAACAACTGGACACTTTACACCACAAAGGAATTCTACTACACCAGGTTGTTCTACAACTACTGAACACTTTACAAGGGCATTCTACTGCACCTGGTTGTTGTACAACAATAAGCGACTCCTTACCTATAGGAGATTCTACATCTGCAAGACAATTTCCTATTGATACTCCTTCTTCGTTTCCAGGAGATTCTACATCTACAAGACAATTTTCTGTTGGTACTCCTTTGTTTCCAGGATTGTTCTACTCTTATTCCTCCACCATATGATCAATTTGGGGTTCCTTCTACTTTATCATGGTCTCATTAAAATTTTAGTCCGTCCTGAGGCTTTGACCAACACGGGCCTTTTTATCCATTTTCACCACATGAACCACCACCTAGCTGGTCACAGGGCCTTCACACAACCATGTTTGGATCACCTCCGCCATCTTGGACACTTGACCTCTCACACCACCACTTCCTATGAGTAGGCCTACACGTGGAGCTCAAACTACACAGTTGAGTCCAATCTAAGATTCTCCAAACATAGAGCAACAATCTGGTGACCAAACCTAAGGTTTAAAGAGTCAAAGGTGACATATATTAATTCTTTCAAATATTTTTATATTCTAAATAATATATTGTATTGTTAACTATAGTTTAATAATTTGGTCAAATATTTCTTTTATTTTGATTGTAGGATTGAACTTCTTTGTTACAACATATGAAGATTACTTGTCATTTCTAAATATTGTAGATTTCCTAGTTGAATCATGTATCTTTCTTAAATGCATTTAGACTGATGTTTGTTTTTGTTGTTATTCTATGTTGGATCATTTTGTATTCACCATTTACCTTATTCCCTTTTGGACATATTTCTATCATATTGTAATCATAATCTAGCTTAATATGTGTTGGATATTTAAAAAATTAGAACATGCAACAAATACCATATGAATATGTGTTGGATATTTAGAAATTTAGAACATGCAACAAACACCATATGAATATGTGTTTGATATTTAGATAATACGACAAATACCATATAAATATGTGTTGAATTTTTACAAATTTAGAACATGCTTGAACGTACAATGCAGTAAATACATTAAACGCCAAATAATTTGGCGTATATTATGAACAACAAACGCCACAGTAGTTGGCGCTTTGGCTGTGGATTTATTTGAGATAAACACGCCAATGAAAACGCCAGTATGTTTGGCGTTTAAGGCCTACAACCATGAAAACACCAGTCTGTTTGACACTTTTCGGTCCTCCAACACGGAAATGCCAACTGAAGCGGTGCTTTAGTTTAAAACACCAATTTATTTGGGGCTTTTCCTTGAAAACACCATATTATTTGGTGCTTTTGTGTCCTCCGTACATTAAACGCAAACTGGTTTGGCGCTTTATCTTGAAATTGCCAGACCTTTTGGCGCTTTTGTGTCCTCAAGCGTGAAAACGCCACACATTGTGACACTTTCTGTCCCCGCAACAGTAAAACACCAACTAATGTGGCGCTTTAGTCTGAAAGTGTGCTACTTCAGGAAATAAGTTGAGGAAGATGCTATATTGGTAAATATTTATATAATAGTGTGCTATTTGTTTTTTTTTTTCCAATATCTAATGCGTTCTTCTACTGGAGAGATTATTTTCGCAAGCACATAGCCTGCACCGATGAATAGACAAGCAAGCTGGTGGACTCCGCTTTCGTATAGGGATATAGACACAAAGAAATGGAAACCTATCACACCATCTTTCAAATAAGAAGACACAGTTGATCATCGCACATGATATTGACCAATGTGAAATAGTTATCTTCAATTTCCTTAGAAAATCGTGACTTGGTTGAATATCTATCGAACCTTCTTTTATTATCATCCTAAACGTGTATACATACACCGTCGATGATTTCTAACATTTTATCTAGTCAATGCGTTATTTCGAAAAACATAACAATATTACTTTTTTAAACAGTCTGAATACAACTAAATACTTATATCTGTGGAATCAATATTTTGAAAACGCCCTTACGCTTGTTACGAAATGCAACAGAAAATTTAAGGCATTGTTTTGCAAAGATCGTGCTAATTAAATGCCCAGCCATAGACCACAAAAGGCAAAAATTGTTGGTAAGGCCGGTAGGTCCTTTTTTGCGTTAGGGCCTATTTGTTAGGGTGTAGGTAGGGTGTAATTGGATGAGAAAATGTGAATTCGATGTGTATTGTTATATTGCGAATTCATACAGTTCTAGTCGACTACACCCAACCAAACAAGCCCTATTAGTTGACATCAGATGTTTAGTACTAATCTCCCAATTACTTTGAAGTTTATCTTTTGTTATTGGTGCCACTTCTCTATATTTTCCAATCAGATAGCATGCAAATTTGTTAGTTCAATTAAAGAAAATCCTGCTGCGTAGAGGCTAAGTCTTCCTTACTGCTTTGGAAAGAGCTGGTCATGCAGTTGCAATCCCTCCTTCACCCAATTATGTATCACCGAAGAGACGTTTATTATCCGGCCTTCTATTCCCGACTGCTGAGACGTTGCAATCATCTTCTCTAACAAGGTTTCCGTCAGAAGAAAGTGGCCTGAAAAATAGAAGTTAATGGATAAACTTTATAATAAGACATGACATGGCATGGCATGACGTTTCTTTATGTATACGAATATATCACAATACTTTATAATAAGACATGGCATGGCATGGCGTGACGTTTCTTTATGTATACGAATATATCGCAATACTCATAAAATAACAAAGATGTAGAGTGGTTTATCCCAAACCTACAATAAATGTGTCAATATATATGTGTACACCGAAATACGACGAGAAATAAATAATTAGATGGTTGTTTACCGTTAAATTATATATGTATACACCATGTAAAGTTAGTTAATAACACAAAATCTTTTGTTTAAGTCGTTTGCAATTGAGTACTTTGTGCATGTGCTAATGAGTAAAGCTACTCAATTTCTACATGCTGTGGACTTTTTGCTGGAATAGTTAAAATTCAATATTATATATCACTAGTTAGTTAAGCTCACATTATTATTAACGCAATTGGTAAATTATGATTTATTTGAATTTGTCAAATTACATTTTTGAGCATTTTATTATAACCTCTATGGAAGAGGGGCTTAAACCTTGCATTATCGAGCACACAGAAAGAACAGAATAACACCATATACTAGTGCACGAGTGAGCGTCAAATTCATGTTCTATACTAAACCAACGACATCTTTACCATCTAAGCTACCCGTTAAGTACCAAAATACCATATATTATTAATGAAATAGTTCTAAATTGAGAGCTCAAATCACCTACCATCCCGAGGGTGTAAATCATGAGCATATGTGAAGAAAATCACGTGAATCTTTGTGTTGGAGATATTTGGATCAAAGATAACACATTTCATCCATTTTTTACCACTTACTAAGGGTGAGCCTAATTTATATATAATCAATATTATAAATCCACATGATCATGCTAGTTTGATCTTGTTTTAAAACAATGAAAAAAATACCAGTACACCATACATAAATTCAAAAATCACCAACACACCACCGTAGGAAAAATCTAAACGTCACATTTTGGGATAAAACTGCCACCTTGGTTGATTTTCTTACATCTTTTGATCAGAAGCCATCACCACTTGAGCTGGAAATCTTCAATAAAAGATATAATCATGAATTTTAAAACATGATAGAATGGTGAAAATATCACTTAATTTAGAGCTTTCACTTTTTTTTTTCTCCTCGTCATTTTTTCTCTCTCACGAAGATGAGACTCGAGCATTCTCTAGCAACTAAAAATGAAAACCTCGACATGAAATAGCATCTTCACGTTTATATGTTATATTTAAACTAAAAAGATGTTTGTATTCAGATATTGTCAACTCAAGTGGCGGTTTGAGAGACAGAGAAATGGGTTTTCAACCAAACAAATAAAAGTGGAGATTATGAACCAAAATGCGCTCTAATTAATTTTTTTAATGCAGAATGGGTTTTGTTGGACAAGTGCTCGAAGCCTATTGGCCTCCTACATTAAAAATATAGGAAGCCTTCTACACGACAGACATTTTCTCTTAAACTTGTAGTACGGTTTAGTTTGAGGGCTATTGGATTGCACACTAACTACGAAACCCTTTTTTAAAAGACGCTTTCCATCAACAAGTGTTTTAAAATATTTTAACACGTACCCACAATGTCGCAAGTACTATCCATTAGTACTATGGATCGATTTGCTACAAAAATAATTAGCGGCGTATAAAAAATAAAACAGAATAGCGCCGTCATATCAATAGCATGATATTTTGTTTTTACTTAATCGGGAATGCGGCAATTACGAGTAGCACCAGCGGGATCCAAGTGCGGTCAAGAATCCAAAAGTTTGTCGGAAATAACAGTTACCTAGGTAGTTGGTAGCGAAAGTGGTCTCGAAATTGTCTTCCGTCTGCTCAAATCTGCTGCAGTAAATCCCGGCGTTGTTTCTGCACACAAGCGAAGAACAAACTTAGGAATGTTGTCGTTGGTTGCTGCTGTATTACCCATCAAACGAGATAATCTAGATGGGCGCGCAGTCAATGAATGGTAGACAATCTTTGATATTTACGACCGAGAGGAATAAAGAAAGCAAAGAATATGAAGAAGCAACTGACATGAGGATGTTGAGCGGGAGGCCGAGGGAGAGGAAATGGGAGCAGAATCTCCTCACGGAATTTAAGGAGCTGAGGTCCATATGAGACACTAGTATCTCGGCTTGGGGGCTTTCCTTGATTATCATCTTCTTGAGGTCATCGGCTCTCTTGAGGTCCCTCGCTGGGATCACCAGCCTGACGCCTCTCTTTGCCAGCACCCTCGCCGTCTCCGCTCCGATACCGGATGTCGCCCCTGCAGGCATATGCACGAACGAGTTCAGAATGATGCGCGATCATAGGGTCCATGCTGCATGGCAGCTAGCTGGTACTGTACCCTTTGCAATAGACGGTGAAGTCTTATAACCGTTAATTTGGTCGCCGTACCTGTGATTATAGCAGTGAGATTTGATGAGCAGCTGGCCGGCAACCCTTCCGTCACTTGCTCGGCGGTGCTACCCCAACCAAACCGGCCCTTGGGGGGCGCTGCTGATGCTTGATCTGCCAACCAGCTCTTCATTGATGCGTGAAGCCTTGACAGCACGATGAGCACAAGAGAGACGCACACCAACAGCCACATGATCGGTGTATATGGCCTTCTTTGGAGAGGCGCAGTTCCTGCAAGTGCTCGACTGAACGCAGTACAGCTGGTTCAAACTTGGAACTTGGAAGTGCTGAACTCAATCCCAGCCCGTTATATATCCAAGAAAGGGAGAACGTAAAACTACGTACACATGTGTCATGATCAGGAACCAGCAACCGTTGAGGATTTCCGCCCCACCTCCCTCTCTTGAAGGGAGGTCTTTCTAGCTAGGTCGAGCTGCATCATGATGAAGAACCCGGGGGACCCCAGCGGCACGGCATGTTGGAGCTGCAGGATCCTGTCAGAGCTAAAAGACAGCTAAGACAGGCGTGTGCAGTGCAGTGCAGCACTAGGTAGACTCTACTGCACCAGTACTGAGAGCAACTCAATGTCGTCTGCACAGACTCAAAACTCTTTCCTTACCGCCCCGGTTTGTCAATTTGCATATCCAACCGTAATCTGCCAAACTCATCCACTTTCTGCCAAACTCAGGCGATCGTGGTGAGCGTACATCAATATTCCTTCCTGCACACACAACAATGGCGACGTACACATTAATTTGAGCCCCCCTCCCCCCACCCAGACATGCATGATTCCATGAGCTTCCACATTTGCTGACTTCTACTCTGGAACCCGGCGACAAATAGGAGATAAAAAGCCCCCTCCGCCTCCGCTGGTCTCCTGATTTGGGTACATATGTCATCGATGATCTCTGCTGACAAATCCAGTGGAAAATGCAGAGCTAGCACTTGCAGGTGGCGACCCACACAAGTGAGCTTGCAGTTGCAGACGAAACCAAGCCTGCCTGCCAGCCGTCTTGCTCCTCCGAGTCATGCACCCAAGGGCAATCGACATGAAAGACAACGGATCCAAAAGCACCGGATGGCACGGGGCACTTGAGGAGGTTTCCTTTGCTGTGCTTTTACACTCTTTTTCTTTTTGGATTGGTCGGCTAGATACCCTGGGGATATATATAGCTAACACAAGAACTGCCCACAAGGTTTCACATGGGAATGAGAAAAGGGGAAAAGAAAAGAAGAGCCTAACGGTGAGCCTGTCTAGTCAAGGATATACATGATGTTGATTTGGGTTGTAGGTTTAGTTTCTTGTGAAAGCTAGTTATGGTGATCACTCCAGATAAACAACAACATATAATAACATATACATTACAGTCCAGTATATGCTTACCAGAAGTGCAGACACGAGGAGACCCCAAAACCGGCCCCGTTGGAGGGGGCTCAAGCGATCGTGGGCTACCAGACAATGAAGGGCCAGGCCAAAAAGTTAAGTAGAATACACTCGAGTGCAGAATACATTTAAGCATGATGTAATAATTTTTTAAAAAAAATCTAATCTGTTGATCTTCTTAAACATCTTGTGAATAGTTCATACACAAAATTTGAGCACATTTGGACATTTATAAGTCATGTTATAAAGACTACAAAAATTATACATTTCAAATTAGTTTCGCACGTTGATTTTGTTACTTTTGGATGAGTGACTTACACTCATCCAAATGGGTTCAAAATTTATATGTAGTCTAGTTATAGTATGACGGTGAATATCAATGGTTTACATTTTGCAAAAAACAGTCTTGATATGCAATCAAACTTGAATGTATTCGTGCGATATGTACACTCGAGTGTATTCTAGCCTGAATATATATATATATATATATATATATATATATATATATATATATATATATATATATATATATATATATATATATGCTAGAATACACTCGAGTGTATTCGGAGCAGAACACACTTAAGTAGTTTTTTATGATGCAATATTTTTTTTTCTTCAAAAATCTAATCCTTTGATCTTCTTAAACATCTTGTGAATAGTTTATACACAAAATTTGAGCACATTTGGGCATCTATAGGTCATGTTATAAAGACCACAAAAATTATGAATTTCAAATTAGCTTCGCATGTTGATTTTGTTACCCTTGGATGAGCTTACACTCATCCAAATGGACTCAAAATTTGTATGTAGCCTAGTTATAGTATGACGGTGAAGATCAATGATTTACATTTTACAAAAAATAGTCTTGATATGCAAACACACTTGAGTGTATTCGTACGATATGTACACTCGAGTGTATTCTAGTCTGACTCTCTCTCTCTCTCTCTATATATATATATATATAGAGAGAGAGAGAGAGAAAGAGAGAGAGAGAGAGAGAGAGAGAGTCAGGCTAGAATACACTCGAGTGTACGGATCGCACGAATACACTCAAGTGTGTTTGCATATCAAGACTATTTTTTTTACAAAAATGTAAACCATTGATCTTCACCGTCATACTATAACTAGGCTACATACAAATTTTGAGCCCATTTGGATGAGTGTAAGTAACTCATCCAAGGGCAACAAAATTGACGCACGAAACTGATTTGAAATGCATAATTTTTACAGTCTTCATAACATGAGCAATACATATCCAAATGTGCTCAAATTTTGCGTATGAGTTATTCACGAGATGTTTAAGAAGATCAACGGATTAGATTTAAAAAAAAATATTGTATCATAAAAAATTACTTGAGTGTATTCCGCTCTGGATACACTCGAGTGTATTCTAGCCTGACTATATATATATATATATATATATATATATATATATATATATATATATATATATATATATATATATATATATATATATATATATATATATATATATATATATATATATATATATATAAAGTCATTCGGGGCGTAAGGTGGTGATGGGTGGTTCATGAACACGTAAACTTCAACAACAGAAGGGATGATTCTATCAGCAACGAAATCAACAGCTTCAGCGGTAGCAAATCATTACTGTGAGAGCGAGAGGAATCTTTGAAGGACAGAGCACCACTTTTTTGACATTGAAAATAATGATACCAGTCGGGTTGGAGGCTTAATCTTCATGGAAGAAGGTGAAGACACCTGACATGCCTAAGCCCTTACACACCGAGTTTGCATCGCCCGAGGCATGAGCGTTCAAAAGCCGGCAACCAGTTACATGTGATATTGGTATTTGCCATAACCGAGAAGATGCCGTTTGAACTAGAGTTATAAATTTTGTTATTTCTCTTTCATCAAATGTTTCTGAAGACAAATGCCACTAGTTCACGAGATCAAAAATCTATTATCGCATATCAGCTTTGCGATCAAATATAAAACTGTCATAACAAATATTAGTGTTTCCGCAATGCTTCTCCTTCCCTAGTGACAGCTGAGCCCGCTAGGCTGGTCTCTGTATGCCCTTCAGCGACCAACTGCCCCAAAATTCTAATTTTTTCTATGCATTTCTCGGCAAGACCAAGAGCTTGTTTATCCATTGTGACTATAGAAGGCCCAAACATGTGGTTGATGCCATCCCAGGAGTGATCACCAAAAGCCATTGGTGGAATGATTTTAGCGTCATCACTCACAACCGAAGGGTGGGGTTAGTAGAGAATTTGTCGCCAAATAACATGATGTAAACCTTATTTTTGGTGGATGGATTAATGTTGAAAGACCAACCTTCTGTGGCACTAATGTCTTGAGGAGCTTCTTCCATCCCCGTACAGATGTGAGGTAACCATCATCTTGTGACAAGAAAAGGACATGACATTGAACACTGCCCACTTGGAGATCAACCCAGCTAGGGCCAACAATAAACTGTGATGACGTCAGAGGGGTGGAAGGTGTGAGCTTTTCATGATGGTTCCTTTGAGAGGAGCCATTACCTGGATATCTTCATAGAAAAAGACTTCTTTGTTTTCTTCCAAGAGCACCATGTTGAAGTGGAGGATGGTTGAATGCACTAACTTATTTCTTGCCCCTTGTAGATGGTCTGGTGTATTATAAAGACCTCAAGGCTCATTTTTGATACCAGGGGATTCTATAATGATGGTGAGGGAGTTGATAAATCCTAACAGTTTTCTCAAAGTAGTGCGTGGACATGCATGGTGTAAGGTCATGATGCAGCCAAATACCAACAATCGATCTTAGGAATAAATGTGCATGAGCAAGGCAACACGTCGACTCTCCATTGGGACAGTGAAGGGACTAATCTAAACAAGTGGAACACTAGGAATATAGAGTTGGATTACATGTCGACAGAGCCAATTACCTTATATAGAGAAGACATTATCTAGTGGGCGGACAAGAGAGGCATGTTGAAACAACCATGGTATGCAATGGCGGTGAGTGAGGTAGGGGAAGGTGGTAGAGAGAAGAGAGAAGGAAGATCTGGAGCAAAGAGATTGAAAGAGTCATTGTAATGTAATGTCTAGTTGTTAGTTAATGGGATGGTTAATCTGGGTTGTATAATTATACACATGGTTGTGTTTGATGCATACAATAGAACATGTGAGTCTTGGCATTATAGTAGGTGTTTTTTTGAATGACAAAAGGATGAATATGCAAACTAGCCACTATGGGTGGACATTAAGTATTTTGGATAGAGACAAGGGAAAAATTTGGATGCTTCAAATAATAAGGATATTGCCAAAAAAAAATTAAACTTGTATAATTTAGTCAAAATTAGCTTAATTTATTACTTCTTTAGAAATAATAATACATATCACACTTTCTATTGAACCTTCTACTCAACGTTTCATTGTCTAAATTCCATGTTAAAATTGTCACTCTTTTCTTGTTGTATTTAAATAATAAAATATATAGAAATAAAACCTCCACATAAAGTGGTGGTTTCATTGTGCCATACAATGATGAAACCACACTTTCTTTATTTTAATATTTTCTTAAATATTTGTGGTGAATTCTTCAAGCAAGTCAAAGTAAGTGGTGTTTCCAATACTACATCTACAAAATGTTCCTTTAGATAGAAGATTGAGATAACATTGTGATATACATGAAGTTATTTCTTCAAAAGTTCTATAACATATATCATTGAACTCACAATATGCCAAATTACTATTTTTTAAATTATTATATATGTTTTGTTGGATTGTCCTAAGTGCTAATCCAAGCATATTCAAATTGTTGAGAATGTGAAAATAAAAATCCCCATACCCCGGTACTCTAGTCTCCTCCTTGCTATCAACTTTTGATATAGAGGTGTCTAACTAGTCCATATTGTGTTTACAATAGGTTTTAGAAACCAACACCTGAACATCGCAACTGTGCATGAGTAGATTCTGTCAAAATGGTTCATTGAACCACATGTACTATTAAATAGAAGTTTAGGTAGGGGTTACTTGTGGCCATCCATTTAATTATGGGCCAAATGGTACACAACTTGTTTATTAGGGGGGTCTCATGGATTGACCCGCAAGCATCCACATGTGACCCACTTAAATAGAATAGAAAGTAAACATCATATTCTATTTATAAATATTTTAAGATTTTGAGAACATGGTTATATGCTTAATGAGTATTTGAATATGTACACTTACATGTAATGTATATATGATATACTTGAACTTGCATTTATATATGTTTATGAGTACTTTCTTTATGTTCGTCTTGTTAAAATTTTGTGTAATTGTAATGATAACAACTTTTCTACTTTGTACCATTAGAAATGATAACATACTCCTAATTTGTTCTTATTATTAAAGTACACTATCTTGCTATTTGATGTGTTGGACATATCCATGCATCGACAAATGTTCATCTTTTATATTTGATTTTAAAACACAATAATTGAGTTATTTTGATGTTTAAATACTAAACTTATTATTTTCTATTATGATTTACGTAAAATTTAATAAGCTAAATGTTGTAGTTCGTATTACACGTAAAAACAAATCCACATGAAAGAATATATAAATTTATTTTTTTCTATTGTTTATAATAAGAACTTCGAGACTTACAATTTATATGGCTACTCGAGATTTAACACATATCGACCAGGTTGGGTTTGGGTATAGTTTTGCATGAACCATTTAAAAGTGAGTATTTTTTGGCCTGAACCCATGAGACCCACATTCACAATGATCCAAACTAAATCCAATCTGATACACCTATTTGAAATGTCTATGCTTGAGGTGCTAAGAATGAGGTTGAAAATGAAGTCATCACCCTATTTTGTGAGAAAAATAGGGAGTACCATTTAAATGCTTTGTGAAATAGGTGGATAAGACATAATAAACATTCAATGATTGAGGTAAGACACCAGGTTACACATTGAGAAGGTGTTAGACTCCCCAATCTGTATGCATTGGCTATTTCCAACCCTAACAAGGTTAAACAAATTTATTGACATAACAAAACAAGACAGAATGATTTGCATAATGCAAATATCTTTGTGCTTGTAGTAGGTCGAAGAAGCTATTTGTATACAAACAGTTACAAAGAATCATTGATCTCAAGTGCTCATATCAGCACACCACAATGAGATTGGTAAATTAGGGAAATAAGACATTCTACATTGTGATCAAACCTGATATATATTGCTTGAATGTTGTAGGAGTAATGATGTCTCATTTTCATCCATTCCTTATCAAGGGAGATGGGATAAGATCAATAGTGATGGATCTTATATTCTTCAATCCCACAAGTCCCTAACCTTAAGGTTTTTTTTAGGGTTTTTGGGGTAGAAGATGAAGTTGGGAGTGCTAGGGCTTAATGTTATGGATTTTCTAGGTTTGTATGTGATAACCCATGTAAATGATGGTTGAGGGATAATTTTATATAGTTGGTAGTTTCATTAATATTATAAGCTAGTTAATCCTCACATGTTTCATATTATTGAAATGTACCCATAAAATGTAGGGAAGCCCTACTCTGTTGTCTCACCCCTTTTGCATGAGGCTTCATGAAGAATCACTTAACATACTCGATATATGTTGGTATTGTGGGGTGAGTAAAGATGGGCACATGTCTAATGCACACCTTCTTTTATGTCTCAGATAATGTCGCTATAATGTGTGGATAATAACCATGACTTTGTGATCGAATTAGACACTCCCATGAGAGCATATGTGCATACACCAACATAAGCATCAATCCATTCACATAACAATAAGATGTGTCACAAAACATGAAAATAACTACAACACATAAACTAGAACAAACAAAAGATTAATTAAACTTGTTCTTGATAATGTTCTCAAAATTTGAAGTATACATAGTACCATATCCTTAAAAAATGTATATTGAATAACACCTGAACATGCACAACATGCATGTAGGTATAGTGACACCCTACATCTGTAAACATGCTAAATACTTATTTGAAGTTCTGATATTAAAGTTCATTACCTATAGACATTCATCCACAATCTTTCATGGATAGGGGCATCCATTTACATAAGTGGAATCAAGAAATGTTATAATCTACTTATCACATGTAAAAGAAAACATGTCCTTCTGTAAAAACATTTGAATAGCATGAAACATCATGAATCATGAAATTATGTCTTAAGAACATTTAAGAAAAGATCTCATTAC